>CP141153.1:62958824-63583824 GCA_035233585.1 Antiaris toxicaria
GTGTTAGCCCTATAAAATCCAAGATTACTTAGATATCTGTTAGCCAGTCATCGGCCTCTATAGGGTTGGTGGTTCCTTCGAATTTTAACGCTTTCATGCGTTAGAATCTCTCATACAAGTTACCTTCCCTAGGGATTGGCAGAAAACAATTGCTGCTGCGAGAGCAGCCGTTACTATGGGTGCTAGTGCCTCTTGGGCTGGAGGAGCTGCTTGCTCCCTTAGAGTTTCTGGGGCTGTTGGAGCCTCCTGTGTTGGCATCTCTGTTAACTGTGGTGCCTGAGGTTGCTGGCCTAGCCATTCCCTAAGCTGAATTAGTTCTCGTTGCTGTTTCTCTATCATCTCTTGCATAGCTGCGAGCTGTGCCATCAATTCATCATTTCGGGATGCTTGATTTGCCTATACTCGTGCTCTTGCCATGTTTTCCTATGAAACCCTATCATCCAGTGGGAAAGGAAAGTATATGCCTCTTAAATTCTATACTTGGGACTCATATCACATATCATTTTCTTTCTTACTTAACAATTTTACTTAAATGTTATGGATATAAATATACATATTATATCCATCTTTCTTTCTCTCACATTGTGAAGTTTAATACAATTGCCGCATTGTATTGGAACATCATCTGAGTGCTAGGATTCATCCTGTACTTTCTGTCATATCATACTCACACTGTGGGAAAATTATATCTAGCCCCTTGGGCAAAACTTTACTGCTTATCTCATAATAAATATCACAAAATATATATACATATATTCAAGATTCTAGTTCAGTGGGAGTGACACACACTTCCCCTATACGATCCCAACAAGTACGTTATGCTACAACTGATGGGGGAGAGCTACTGCTTCCCTCTATATATTTTCATAACTAACATTCCCACAGAAGGGTTACTACTATTGGAAAGACAGCCCTGATTCAATATCAGGCATCTCCTCATCGTCACTATCGCTGAGTGGGAACTCCTCTGGGTTCTCCTCTTCTTCTCAGCCAAAACTGACCTCATCATCGTTGGCTATGATGACTTGGGGTTCATACATCCCCATCTATTTATTATTACTAAAGCAGTCAGGGATCTCCTCTCCCGCATCATCGGGCTGGGCGTCGGAAAGATTCTCGTCATCTTCCTCTTCCATGGGGTGTTCAGGAGACAGACGGGCTGGTTCGGGGTTCTCCATCAGTTCCTATTGCCCTTATGTACTTCTGGCTGGTGCTCGGCCATGAACTCTTCATCGGTCGGTTGGGGTGCTGGGTCTACCGGGTCACCCTTTAGAATGGCGGTTGCTACACTACCTTGGGCTGTTAGGAAATGCCCTAAGTATTAGAGACATTTTGATGTATTCATTTTGAACTGGATAATAAAATTATACATAGAGGTTATTCATTACATTGCTATCTGTTCTCGTCTTATTTACATATTAAAGTAAATGTAAGCAAATATGGCTCACTGACTGCTTGTGTTAAAACTGTTGGAACGTTGCATGCAATGGACTTTTGTATGCGAGAAGACAATGTTCTAAAGTTAGCAGTCTAAACTATGGTCTGTAGTCTATGGGGTTAGACCGAGCATCTAACTCATGTTAAGACTATTATGTTGTCTAAAGCCTTAGAGGGGACGGTCTGTCTTGACTGTCTGGAGCTGGACTCCCAAGTAGAGACATGGATATGTTGCTTGGTGGTGACATATTAGACCGGGACTAAAGCGTGATTGATCTACGTAGTCCGCTATGAGTGGATCAATCTGCTTTTGACGTTCATTATGCAATAACCTTAATCCTGAGTAAATGAACTACTTCATGTATATGACTTGTGTACTTTGATGTTCCAATGGCTAAAGCATCTCAGAGGTAGTAAGCTTATAGACCGGTTCGTTGGGTGCATGACTTGTATACGATGAAGGGTTTATTTGCAGATATCGGAATCATAGCTCTGAGGAGTTAAAGGTATCCTCTTAAAGGCATTATACTGAATGTGAAAATGGACAAGGCCTTGGGTCGTCTGCTGGGCGGATGACTTCTTATTCACATATGGTGAATAATCATTTTCTAGATTCGGTAGCATAATGGAACTTTAAGATAGCCTGATCAGTAGGATTAAACGGACTTTGACCTAAGGCTGATCATGGATATCATATGAGGGTTTTGCATATATGACAAGGTCATTGGATGGTAGCTCGTCACAGGCTTACGTAATACGGTATATAATTGGGAGTTCAGTTTCAGGTTTATAGTGGTGTGACTCTGAAATTAGTGATCATATGATTGAGTTGTTCGGTACAGAATGATGATCATATGGAATCACGGGAGCCCGATTATATATGTCCAATCAGTCCCTCTACTAGCTCCACATAATTCCTTAACGTTTGGCAAATTGATTTGTGTATGCTATTGGCTAGTTTATTATGCATGGATGGTGATGACACAGGATTAGGATGGTAGACAAGATTCTCTCCGGTTGGATTCAGATTTTGTTTTGGATAATAGAGTACACAATTATTCGAACTCCAAATAAAGTTGCCATGATTTTATTTGAGATTGGATTGGAGTTGTAGAAAATTATCCATGAGAACAAGAATATGAAAAACAACCGTTTTGTGGAATTTGAAATTTGAATTTTGAAATTTGAAATTTGAATTTTGAAATTTGAAATTTGAATTTTGAATTTGAAATTTGAATTTGAAATTTGAATTTGAAATTCGAATTTGAAATTTGAATTTGAAATTTAAATTTGAAATTTGAAATTTGAAATTTGAAATTTGAATTTGAAATTTGAATTTGAAATTTGAAATTCAAATTTTGAATCACAGTCCAAGTAGGATTCGAATTTTTTGTGGAAAATCCACAAGGTTTGAAATTCGAATTTGAGTTGGATTTGGAGAGGATAATCTTGTTAGAATCCTACTTGAATTTTAAATCCAAATCCCAACAAATAAGGGACGAAATTTTTGAGGATAATGCTCATGAAAATTTCGGATTTTGTGGATGAGATTCAAGGGTAAATTCAAGCTTGAATCCTAGTTGAATTTGGATTCTCTTCTTCCTTAAAAGTGGCCGAAATTTTGGAGCCTAAATCCAAGGAGAATTCGGTTATTTTTTGGATAAGGTTGAGATGAGATTTAGCTTGAAAAACCTAGTGGAATTTTGATTCTCCCTTATCCATAATGGCCGAAATCTTTTGGAGGATTTTCTCCTTGTGAATTTCGAATTTTTTGGTTGAAAAAGGGAGATAAGATTCTAGTTAAAATCTTGTTGAGATTTGGATTGGATCTATCCTAAGAAAACCGAATTTTTAGTGGAGATTATCCCTTGGAAAAATTCAGATTTTATGGGTTTGGATAAGGGAAAATATCTTTTCCTAATCCAATTCAAATTCAGAGATTCACCTCATGCAGGTCTATAAATAGAGGTCCTGCCACTCCAGTTCTCTTAGACCACAGACTCTCAGGTGAGCAGGCTTATTGTTGCACAGCTCATCGTGACAATAAAGTTCTTTAGAGATCTGGGTGGTCGGAAGAAGACTAGCAGTGCTAGCATACCGATCGAGGTTCAGAGTGCCCACACACTCAGCCATTCGGGAATTGGAGAATAGTAGAGAAGGCTAGTTGGTTGAAGCCTCCGGTCATTCTCCTCCTGCATATTGGCGTCCTTGAGGTATGAGTTTTAATTGTTGTTGATTTATTGTATATGGCATCATGAGATATTTAACGATCTAAAAATTTTTATTGTTCCGCTGCGCCACTCTGATACGTTTTTACCGGTTTATTTTCCTACAATTGGTATCAGAGCCATCTCATGACTATGCCATGCACATAAATTAGACAATTACTTAGTCTTTTTATTTATGTATGGATTTGATATTTAGAGAGTGGCATTCTAGGGTTCCTTTATGTTGTTATCATGTATTATGTATAAAGTATGTGGTTATTTTAATTTTTTTTTTGAATTATTATAAGCATGCTTGTTTATGCCGGTTATGGTTCCTTAGAATTTAGAAAAATTGTATCTAGGAATTTTTTATGTAACCATGGGAGCAGTTTATTTACACTGTAATTTTCCCATGGATTTTAATTTTTGTCTCTTAGAATTTTTATGGATAGAATTTTGTACACTGGAAACGGTATAGGAATTTTTTATGTAATTATTCTTGGAGGAGATTGAAGATTGAAGACCGTAATTTATTTTTCCCAAAAGTTAAATTTAATTGAAAGGTTGAAATTTTGATTGTGTGGAAAATTTCAATTTAATTGGGATTCAAATTAATTTTTGGAGATCCTAAAAGATAAATTGGAATATGGCACGAAAATCGAGACACGACCCTCGGGATAGGCCGACAAACCTTGGTGGGGCTGCAGCCCCTGCCCTCGGGCAGGATGGGGCTGCGGCAGCCCCTGTGCAGGCCCACACCACCCACGGCCGCAGGCTCTGCCTGCAGCCAGGGGTGGCCGTGGCCTGCCCAAGGCTGGCCGCAGCCTGGGCGTGCAGCCTCTGGCTGCAGGCGCTGTCTGCAGCCTACCGGCTGCTGCGCCCAGTCTGGGCGTGCAGCCTGGTGCTGCAGGCTTGGCCTGTAGCCCGGCAGGCTGCACAAGGGGCGGCCGTGGGCTGCCAGCCCCTCCGGGGTTGGTGGCTGCCCACGGCGGCTGCCGCCTACGGGGGCGGCGGTCCGACGGTCCAAAAATCAGAAAATTTTGATTTTTAAATTTGAGATTTAATTTTAAATCATGTTTAAAAATATGTAATTGAAAATTTGAAATTTTTGAAAATACATATTATTACACATGATGATTAAAATTGTTTAAAATTTGAATTAGAAATTTAAATTTGAAATTCGAATTTGGAATTTGAATTTGAAATTTAAATTTTTGGAGATTTAAATTTTAAATAATTCATGGGATGAGAAATAAATGGAGAGGCTACATAAAGATGGATACAAGAAGACGGAACAAAATTCAAGACCCAAAGAATGCTTTGGATGGAATTTTGTAATCTTTATTTTCTTTGTTCTAGGATGGAACCATGGCTTGGTTATTCTGTCAATTATTTTTTCTGTGATATGTCATGGATGTATAAATATCTATTGATGGATGTTTTGTATGCATATTTGATAACATGTCATATAGGATAGATGAGTGCCGCTCATACTATATTGATCATACATAATTTGTCAAAACTTGCATGTTTTTCAAAATATTGAGTGGGAGAGGGTTTCAAACAAAACCCACGGCCTCCATTGTTGATCCATATGTGAAAGCATGGTAACGCCTCGCGTCAGTTCCGACCTGACCACACCCTTCGGTAGGTGTTTACCGCCATCGGTATACTAGATTGGATCTCCTATGTGGAAAACGTGTTCGGGTGCGATCCTATTCATGACCACCCCTCGGTGGCTTGGTAGGACGTGGATCGGGCTACGTAAACAATGGTTATACACTCAAGACTCGTTTAGTTATTAACCTTCCCTAGAAGCTCTGTTAACTAAACTGGTGGCCAAATAAGCGGTTATTAATATATGTCTTAACCTTGGAGGATTTAAGGTAACATATATTAATTGGACGGGGTCCATGTTCCGGCTATTTGTTCTCATGACCACCCCTCGGTGGCTTGGGGCAATAGGTGCTGAGAATTACCGTTGCAATGCTACATTTTTTTCAAGTTTCATGTAGGAACATACTTGTATGTTTTATTTGCTAAATTATCTACATATTTGCTTGGGCTTTGTAATGATGTCTAGTATAATTTTATTTCAGTTCAAAATGTCACCGACACCCCTCATTTCGATACTTACTGAAAATAAGTTGAATGGCGACAATTATAAAGATTGGAAAAGAAATCTATTAATAGTTCTCAGCTGCGAGAGACACAAGTTCATACTGGACGAACCATGCCCACCTGGGCCCAAACCTGACACACCACTTGAGGAGGTCCCGGTTGCCTATAATCGTTGGAGAGAATCCAATGAAATAGCTCGATGCTACATCCTTGCTAGCATGACGAGTGCTTTACAAAAGCAGCATGAGACTTATCAAGTTGCTGGGGAGATCATGGAAAATCTGGAGGACATGTTCGGAGGCCAAGAAAAATTGGCTCGACAGTCCGCTATCACCAGCATTATGAACTCCAAGCAAAAGGCTGGTGCTCCGGTGAAGGACCATATGATCACTCTAATGGGATTCTTCGCTGAAGCTGCCGAGAATGGTGCTGAGTTGGACTATAACACCCAGATCGAGATGGTGTTCAAGACTCTGTCTAAAGATTTTGTGAGGTTTAAGGCCGCATACAATCTGGCGACAAAGGAGTTAGGACTTACCGAGCTCATGAAGCAACTACAGGCTTATGAGCGGATGATCAGGGATGAGGATACGGTCCGACCTAAAGGAGAGGCCAATTTGGCGGAATCTTCCAATCCCTCACGGAAGAGGAAGAGGCCAAATAAGAAGCAAGTGGCTTCCAGTTCTTCTAATCCTCCTGTCTTGGACGGGAAGAAGAAGAAGAAGAACAAGAAGCCAAAGGACCCTAAAAAGTCCAAATGCTTCCACTGTGGGAAGGTAGGTCACTTCAAGAAGGCTTACCGGGAATTCCTAGCCTCCAAGGGCAAGGAAGGTAAGGAACTTCATTACTTAGAAGCGTGTTTGGTGGAAGAATCGAAAGACACATGGGTCATTGATTCGGGCGCCACTAATCATGTTTGTGTTTCTATGCAGGGGTTCGTGGAAACGAGAAGTCTACATGATAGGAGCCTCTCGTTCCGGACTGGAGATGGTAGCTTTGTGGTGGCTGAGGCAGTGGGAGACGTTCATCTTTATTTTGATCAATTTAGGTTTATTTTATTGAAAGACTGTTTTTATGTTCCTAATTTTAGGAGGAACCTTATATCGGTAGCTTGTTTAATAAAGGATTCTTATTCAGTTTCTTTTAGTAAAAGAGTTGATATTCGTAGAAATAAGTCTTTTATCTGTTCTGGATGGATGGATTGAAACCTATATTTGATCAGACCAAAGATGTACTCACTGCTTGACACTGAATTAATTGATAACTCTAAAAGGTTGAAAGTTTCTCACTCTAACAAGGCGTATCTTTGGCATTTAAGACTTGGTCATATTAATCAGGATAGGATTCAAAGATTGGTGAAAGACGGTCCTCTAGAATCTCTGGAGGAGGTACGACTTCCCCAATGTGAGTCTTGTCTAGAGGGTAAGATGACTACGAGGTCTTTTGGAGCTAAGGGTACAAGGGCACAGGAGCTCTTAGAAATTGTGCACACTGACGTATGTGGCCCCATGAACGTCACAGCACGAGGAGGGTTCGAGTACTATGTCTCTTTCATAGATGATTACTCGAGGTATGGATATGTATATCTGATGCACCGCAAGAGCGAAACCTTTGACAAGTTCAAAGAGTATCGTGCGGAAGTGGAAAAGCAATTGGATAAATCCATAAAGACACTTCGATCTGATCGAGGTGGCGAATACCTCTCTGATGAATTTCTAGGACATCTTGTAGAGAACGGGATTTTATCCCAATTGACTGCACCTGGTACTCCACAACAGAATGGTGTAGCCGAAAGGAGAAACAGGACCCTATTGGATATGGTACGGTCCATGATGAGTTACTCAACGCTGCCATTATCATTTTGGGGACATGCTTTAAAAACGGCGTGCTATATTCTGAACCAGGTTCCGAGCAAATCAATTCCTAGAACTCCGTATGAATTGTGGCGTGGCAGGAAGCCCTCCCTTGGACATATGAGAATATGGGGCTGCCCGGCACATGTACTGGATGGGGATGCGAAGAAGTTGGAACCAAGATCAGAATTATGCATGTTTGTAGGGTATCCAAAGGGAACTAAAGGAGGTCTGTTCTATAACCCGAAGGAACAAAAGGTCATTGTCTCAACCCATGCGACATTCTTGGAGGAAAGTCACATGAATGACTTTAAGCCTCGAAGCAAAGTGGTGCTAGAGGAGTTATCGGGTGAAAGAACTGCTCCACATATTTCGGTCTTGGACGCAAGTCCGAGTTCCAATGAAAGACCTGCAGACAATCAACAATTTAGGGTGCCTCGTCGTAGTGGGAGGGTTTCTAAGAAACCTAATTTCTTTATGTATGATGCTGAGGTATACCAGGCCGAGGCTCATGAGCATGAGGAAGATCCGGTCACATATGATGAAGCTATAAAGGATGTTGATTCTAGATCATGGAAACAGGCTATGAATAATGAGATGGATTCTATGAAATCCAACTCTGTTTGGGAACTTGTAGATTTGTCGGATGGGATAAAACCCATTGGATGCAAATGGGTCTACAAAAGAAAGAAGGATGCGGAAGGGAGAGTGGAAACTTTCAAAGCTAAACTGGTTGCAAAGGGATACACGCAAAAGGCTGGAATCGATTACGAGGAAACCTTTTCGCCTGTTGCTATGCTGAAGTCTATCCGTATTCTTCTGTCCATTGCTGCGGCTCTCGATTACGAGATCTGGCAAATGGATGTCAAGACGGCATTCTTGAATGGCCATCTTGAAGAGTGTATCTATATGATACAGCCCGAAGGGTTCATAGCAAAAGGCCAAGATAGGAAAGTCTGCAAATTGCTTAGATCCATTTATGGATTAAAGCAGGCATCCCGCTCATGGAACCAGAGGTTTGATCAAGCGATTAAGACATTTGGTTTTGAGCAGAACGTTGATGAACCTTGTGTTTATAAACGTATTAAGGATGGAAAAGTGATCTTTCTGATACTCTATGTCGATGATATACTACTCATTGGGAATGATGTAGGGAACTTATCATCGGTCAAGCTTTGGTTACACCAACAGTTTGACATGAAGGACTTGGGAGAAGCTAATTATGTTCTAGGCATTCGTCTCTTCAGAGATCGAAAGAACAAAATGATAGCGTTATCCCAAGCTTCATACATAGATAAAATAATTGACAAATATGCAATGCTAGAGGCAAAGAAAGGCTCACAACCTTCTATTGCCGGTCTAACTCTTTCATTGGATGACTGTCCCAAGACATCGGAAGAAAGAGAGCGTATGAGTAAGGTCCCTCATGCATCCGCTGTGGGTAGCCTTATGTACGCTATGCTTTGCACTCGCCCGGACATATGTTTTGCAGTAGGTATGGTGAGTTGATATCAAGCGAATCCTGGAACCAAGCACTGGCAAGCGGTAAAGCATATACTCAAGTATCTTAAGAGAACGAGGGATTATATGCTAGTGTATTCTGGAGGGGACTTAACACCCGTAGGATACACCGACTCAGACTTCCAGACTTGTAAGGATTCGAGGAAATCGACATCTGGATCAGTGTTTTTGCTCGGAGGAGGCGCCATTGTGTGGAGGAGCGTGAAGCAGGGCTGCACAGCTGACTCTACTATGGAGGCTGAGTATGTGGCTGCGGCTGAGGCATCTAAAGAAGCGGTTTGGCTCCGCAAGTTCTTTAGAGACCTTGAGGTCATTCTGGGTGTTGACAAGCCTATCACACTTTACTGTGATAATACAGGGGCTATTGCCAACACAAGGGAATCTCGGCACCACAAGAGGACCAAGCACATCGATCGGAGGTATCACATAATTAGAGGGCATGTGGAGACAGGACAAGTGGATGTATGTAAGATCGCGTCCGAGGACAACATCGCTGATCCCTTTACTAAGACTTTGGTAGCTAGAAGCTTTGAGAGGCATGTACAGGCGATGGGGATGCGTAACATGGCACATCTGCTGGCTTAGGGCAAGTGGAAGATTGTTAGGAAATGCCCTAAGTATTAGAGACATTTTGATGTATTCATTTTGAACTGGATAATAAAATTATACATAGAGGTTATTCATTACATTGCTATCTGTCCTCGTCTTATTTACATGTTAAAGTAAATGTAAGCAAATATGGCTCACTGACTGCTTGTGTTAAAACTGTTGGAACGTTGCATGCAATGGACTTTTGTATGCGAGAAGACAATGTTCTAAAGTTAGCAGTCTAAACTATGGTCTGTAGTCTATGGGGTTAGACCGAGCATCTAACTCATGTTAAGACTATTATGTTGTCTAAAGCCTTAGAGGGGACGGTCTGTCTTGACTGTCTGGAGCTGGACTCCCAAGTAGAGACATGGATATGTTGCTTGGTGGTGACATATTAGACCGGGACTAAAGCGTGATTGATCTACGTAGTCCGCTATGAGTGGATCAATCTGCTTTTGACGTTCATTATGCAATAACCTTAATCCAGAGTAAATGAACTACTTCATGTAAATGACTTGTGTACTTTGATGTTCCAATGGCTAAAGCGTCTCAGAGGTAGTAAGCTTATAGACCGGTTCGTTGGGTGCATGACTTGTATACGATGAAGGGTTTATTTGCAGATATCGGAATCATAGCTCTGAGGAGTTAAAGGTATCCTCTTAAAGGCATTATACTGAATGTGAAAATGGACAAGGCCTTGGGTCGTCTGCTGGGCGGATGACTTCTTATTCACATATGGTGAATAATCATTTTCTAGATTTGGTAGTATAATGGAACTTTAAGATAGCCTGATCAGTAGGATTAAACGGACTTTGACCTAAGGCTGATCATGGATATCATATGAGGGTTTTGCATATATGACAAGGTCATTGGATGGTAGCTCGTCACAGGCTTACGTAATACGGTATATAATTGGGAGTTCAGTTTCAGGTTTATAGTGGTGTGACTCTGAAATTAGTGATCATATGATCGAGTTGTTCGGTACAGAATGATGATCATATGGAATCACGGGAGCCCGATTATATATGTCCAATCAGTCCCTCTACTAGCTCCACATAATTCCTTAACGTTTGGCAAATTGATTTGTGTATGCTATTGGCTAGTTTATTATGCATGGATGGTGATGACACAGGATTAGGATGGTAGACAAGATTCTCTCCGGTTGGATTCAGATTTTGTTTTGGATAATAGAGTACACAATTATTCGAACTCCAAATAAAGTTGCCATGATTTTATTTGAGATTGGATTGGAGTTGTAGAAAATTATCCATGAGAACAAGAATATGAAAAACAACCGTTTTGTGGAATTTGAAATTTGAATTTTGAAATTTGAAATTTGAATTTTGAAATTTGAAATTTGAATTTTGAATTTGAAATTTGAATTTGAAATTTGAATTTGAAATTCGAATTTGAAATTTGAATTTGAAATTTAAATTTGAAATTTGAAATTTGAAATTTGAAATTTGAATTTGAAATTTGAATTTGAAATTTGAAATTCAAATTTTGAATCACAGTCCAAGTAGGATTCAAATTTGTTGTGGAAAATCCACAAGGTTTGAAATTCGAATTTGAGTTGGATTTGGAGAGGATAATCTTGTTAGAATCCTACTTGAATTTTGAATCCAAATCCTAACAAATAAGGGACGAAATTTTTGAGGATAATGCTCATGAAAATTTCGGATTTTGTGGATGAGATTCAAGGGTAAATTCAAGCTTGAATCCTAGTTGAATTTGGATTCTCTTCTTCCCTAAAAGTGGCCGAAATTTTGGAGCCTAAATCCAAGGAGAATTCGGTTATTTTTTGGATAAGGTTGAGATGAGATTTAGCTTGAAAAACCTAGTGGAATTTTGATTCTCCCTTATCCATAATGGCCAAAATCTTTTGGAGGATTTTCTCCTTGTGAATTTCGGATTTTTTGGTTGAAAAAGGGAGATAAGATTCTAGTTAAAATCTTGTTGAGATTTGGATTGGATCTATCCTAAGAAAACCGAATTTAATTGTGGAGATTATCCCTTGGAAAAATTCGGATTTTATGGGTTTGGATAAGGGAAAATATCTTTTCCTAATCCAATTCAAATTCAGAGATTCACCTCATGCAGGTCTATAAATAGAGGTCCTGCCACTCCAGTTCTCTTAGACCACAGACTCTTAGGTGAGCAGGCTTATTGTTGCACAGCTCATCGTGACAATAAAGTTCTTTAGAGATCTGGGTGGTCGGAAGAAGACTAGCAGTGCTAGCATACCGATCGAGGTTCAGAGTGCCCACACACTCAGCCATTCGGGAATTGGAGAATAGTAGAGAAGGCTAGTTGGTTGAAGCCTCCGGTCATTCTCCTCCTGCATATTGGCGTCCTTGAGGTATGAGTTTTAATTGTTGTTGATTTATTGTATATGGCATCATGAGATATTTAACGATCTAAAAATTTTTATTGTTCCACTGCGCCACTCTGATACGTTTTTACCGGTTTATTTTCCTACATGGGCTTGTGCAAGGTTCCTGGGCTTGAGCACTTTTCTCTTGGCATTTACTATCTCCTGGATAGGGCTTGCTAGTCCTTCTGCTTGATCGCTCTTCTAATTCTGTTTGGCAAGGTCTCTTTCTCTCTTTTGGTCTTTTTCTGCCTTGTTCCACTTTTGCCTCAACATGCATTGTAGAAGTCCATATCAGATCCTTGTAGCGCATACCATACGTTAGAACTAGGTCACTGGACATCAGCTGCAGTCTTTCAGTCTGATGAACAAATTCTCGTATATCCATAACTCTAGGGAACTTAGGCGGTTTCACTCCCCGCTTGCCCATAGAGAAAAATTAGGGCTGATGCCAGACTCCTCTCAGAGATTGTCTCGATCGTGGTATGGCGAAACTCTATGCAGTTAAGAGCTCATCCTGGTCATAAGGATCCCAATACACACGAGAGTATCTTCCTGAGAGATATCAACAGCCAATAGGACTTAGTTATCCTGATCAATGGCGTACAATCGGGGAATCACTTAGATAATATTAAACCAGTCCTGACATTTTCATGGAGTGTAGGAGTACTGTTTGCAACTCGAAACTTAGTCGACAATTAGCCTTGAAGATCGGTACAACTCAGGCAGAAATCCATGTTCTTTCTCTGAGTAGTTCTCTAGCACTGCACGGTCGTGATTTTTCGTATAATGATCTCAGCATCTCTTCATCTTATCCTCGCCATCATAGATTTCATCGTCTCATTACTATAAAATGTTATCTTCAATAGATAAACATTTCCTGACTAAAAATAAAACTAACTTACTTGGACAGATGAGGCAGGCATGTGGCGATGTGAGGTAGGATGGCAGGAAACCGCTCTGATACCAACTGTGACGCCCTGTGGCCTCAACGGCCCGGACCATCACTGAAAACTATTACTTGCTTCTTTAACTTTTACTTATACTTCTTCTTTAAAACCGATACTTAAACTTGTTGAATTTGATATCATAAATTTAGAGGAAAATTTTTTTTACGTGTATGTATTTACTATTCAAATACGTATATTATTAAAATACGAAATTTGAAAAACATAAGGATTTCAATTATACATACACACTTATATACTTGTTTATCTGATTACTATTCACCAAATACTATTTAAATATACTATTCATACATATACTGTTTACTACTCTAAAATACCGTTTAACCTTTACTATTCAAAATACTATTTAACTGTTATCATTCAAAATATTATTTACTTATACTGTGCGGAAGAATACTCGCGGTGTATCCATAACCTCATCCTTACATCCACCTCCACCGCCATCATTGCCCCTTGATGTTTATGTTATAGGATGCTTACCTACAGCATGAACACACTCCGTGAACTTTACGCCCAGTAAGTACAACATGTTTACCGTAAAACATGTTTAAACATAAGCATACTTAAAATCATGTGAGCACACCAATCATCACAGATACCATATAACGTATCACATATCAAAACATCATGTATCACATCATAGAATACATCATCATGTATTGAATGCATAACATAGCATATCATATATTGAATACATCTTATGGAAACTAGAAGCATAAAGAACTAGTGCATACGGTGATCAATGCATGATCCGGTTATGTTCATTTATACTTCAACATCTTCTTTTTCTTTATCTTGTCTACTCAGGGTCCCTATGTCAGTACCGAGTGGGCACAGACCAATGGTAATGCCAAGGTCACTAAATATGTAGGAGGATCCTTAACAGATTACTACCCTCTCTACCTTCTCTTACTTTAACTCTGAAAACCCTTTCAACAGAAAGAGCCGGTACGACATGCCTATTAATTTCCATCTTGCTTAACTGTTCTAGCCATGTGCTTTTCTAAGCTATCCCAAGACCGACGTGACGGGGACGTATGGCTTTTATCTTGTTCTTTCATCAATCTACTCGATTGTGAAACTATATGCTCTTATGTATGCTGTGCAGCATCGTGTGCATGATACATACTTAAAATACTGGAGTTGTACTTACCTGTCATCAGATAGTTTATGCTCTCACCTTCGTCACAATACAGGTACCTCCCTGTAATCATAATGCATTTCATTAACATTCACTCTTAGGTCACTATGGCCATTAGTGACTAATAAGAAAAACGTTTTCGACATACCCCTTTATGCCGACATAGGGGTCATTTTCTTGCATTTCGAGATTTCTAATTAGGCGATTCACTAATCTTCAAAATGTCCATCCTTCTTTCCCAGACCTAGGTCATCGAGGGGGCTCAGGTTTCCATCCCGATCACATTTTCATCCCCTGTTTCCTAAAATACCCCTTTGTGCCATTTAAGAAATTTCGGCAGCATTTCCGCTTAATTTTTGGGTTTTCGGCATTTAGGAAACGCCTCAAAACCATCTAACCTATTCTGACTTGCCACATACTAAACCAGAGGCCTATGTTTTACGTAAAAGCTCAGCTTTTTACGTAAAAATATTCACATTTCCTCACATTCTCTTTTTCGATATTTCATCCATTTTTCTTACAATTCCTCAAGTCAGTAAACCATAATTAATACATAATTATTTCCAATAATAAATTGAGGAAATCAAGGGATCAAAACCACTACAAAATTGTTCCCGCTGGCGGTCGAATGAATCGTTTGGTCTCGACCGCACAATCTTTAAATCATCGTTCTTCACTTTTGAAACTCCGGTTTGCAAATTCGATGCCGCGGATGTGTCCAGAACGTCGATAGTAGGCTAACAGGCCTTTCTTCAATTTTTGGTCTTCGGTCGCCGTTGACCGGTGTTGACCGACCATTGACCGACGTTAACCGACCGTTGATTGGCATTGACCACGACGGCGATGGAAGAGGCGGCCACCATCTTGAAGAGCTCGATGAGAGGAACCCATTGGTGGTGTCAATTTCACCAATGGAGACTCCTATTGCCAGCAATCGGGTTTCGAAGATCGGCGACAGTGGTTGGATCTCTGTTTTCCGGCATTGTTGCCCAAAATTGATTTGGGGCTTTTGATCTATGTGTTGTTCTAAGCATTTTGACACCCACCTTGCAACTCAACTCCACCGGAATAGTCAGATTCGACGGCGGTGATGGTGACGGCGACAGGTGAGTTTGGGCGATGCGATCCGACGGTTGTTGACGTGAAAGGAGGCCTGGGTTTTGTTTTATTCTTCACCATGAATACATTGGGACTGGAATCGTGGCATTTGGACATCGGACGGCTGAGAAATCATGGTTTGAAAAATTCGACCACAGGCGGCTTTAGGAGATGCGTGCGGCATTAGCCAGCGTCGGTTCCGTCAACTCGGCACACCGTTGGAATCAGCTCATCGAGAGCTTTCCAATGGTGTTGGCGGTGTTGAAAACGAAGGCCGGATTCAATGGTTGGTTACTGTTCATCTTCGTGTGGTGTGGGGGAGAAAATGAGATAAGAAAAACTTATGGGGGCCATTTTACAAAGGATCCAAAATTTCGTCCTTTTATACTAATTTTTTGAAAATTTTAAGATAGGCAATACTGACTAATTTGGGTGTGCTGAACCCAAATATATCAGTTTTATCTTCATCCGACGTCGTCTCAACCAGTTTTCTGATACTGCATGGTTCCCGATCAAAAATCACTTTTTGTGCTCAAATGGCTAATTTGAGCATTCTGATTCCAAATATATCAGTTTTATATCAAGAAAAGGTCATCTTGACCAATTTCTTGATACTGTGGTTAGGCCTACACTGTGTTGACACTACGCACGCATAACAAGGCATTTTCGCGTGCAAGTTCAAACACAGTCTCCCTTAACTAATTTGGATGAGCTAATTTCAAATTTATCAGTTTTATGTCTATGTAAGGTCTTCTAGGCCATTTTTTGGGATCTGTGTGACCTCACCTTGAAAAACATGTCAGGTGTCCGATTGACTAATTTGGGCGTCTTGAGTCTAAATATATCAGTTTCGGGACAAGAAAAGGTCGTCTTGACCCTCATCCCGATACTGCGTATCTCTCAAAAAAAATATACATTTTGTACTCAATTGACCAGATTGACCCTGCTGACTATTAATATATCAGTTTTATGCCAGATTAAGGCCGTCTTGGCCACTAACCTGACACTGCGTTTCTCACTATTCATTGATTACTATTCACTATCTGACTGACTAATCTGAGCATTCTGACTTTGATTTTGTCAGTCTATGGGCGAGAAGATATCATCTAGACCAGTTTTCCCTATACTGTACATCTATGAGGGTAATTATCGCTACTACACTCAGATGACCAGTCTAAGCGTACTAATGACTAGCTCATCAGTTCTATATCATGAAATGGTCGTCTGGATCGGTTTCTTGATATTGTGTGTCGTAACGCATACTCACATAATAGGGTAGACCGATTTCATTGTCGGTTGCCCCTTTTACTGCATACATAGAAATTAAACGTTACTATGCCGTTTAATTCATTTAACTGAAAAGCACACTATATTTATTAACTTAATTACATCATTACATACTAATGAAGTTTCATAATTCATGAAAGTCATTACAGTGGCTTTCGGCTCATTACCCAACCTTTTACATGAACTCTTACATGGGCGTGTACATTTCGGACACGAGCGTGTACTAGTTAAGACTACTCAACACGGCCATGTCTTTGAAACACATTCATTTATCTGAGCAATACACGGCCTCTTACATGGCCGTGTACTTGACCGTGTTACATTACACGGCCATGTACACTCAAACGGCTACTAACAGATACACAGTCCAAATGGCACACGGTCACTCACACGACCGTGTAACTGACTGTGTTACTTAAATTTGCACTAAAAGGAATTATATTATGTCCATTTGATTCCTTAATGACTTATTACAGGTAAGTAGGTGCCATGAAAATGGCAGTCATTACATGATGTATGTAGTTATTTTAATTTTTAAAATTACTATAAGTATGCTCAATTTTACCGATTATGGTTCCTTAGGATTTAGAAAAATTGTATCCAAGATTTTTCATGTAACAATGAGAGTGGTTTATCGTTAATGTAATTTTTCTATGGATTTTAATTTTTTGTCTCTTAGAATTTTTGGTTAGAATTTTTTGTACACTGAAAATGGTATAGGAAATTTTATGTAATTATTCTTGAAGGAGATTGAAGATTGAAAATTGTAATTTATTTTTTACCAAAGATTAAATTAAATTTAAAGATTGATATTTTTTTTGTGTGGAAAATTCCAATTTAATTAGGATTCAAAAGTTTTTATTTAGAGATCCTAATGTGTAAATTAGAATTGACATGAAATTCGAGAACTGACTTCTCAGGATGGCTGTCAGTTTTGGTGGGGCTGTACCCCTTCCCCTCAGGCAAGAAGGGGCTACCACAACCCCTGCCCAGGACTGCAGCCGCACAGCTGCAAGCTTAGCCTGTAGCCGAGGGTGGTTGCGACAGTCCTATGGGCTACAGCCCATGGCTGCAAGCATGGCCTGTAGCCTGGCCAGTTGTAGTAACTCACAGGGGCGATAGAGTTAGGAAATGCCCTGAGTATGAATGACATTTTGATGTATTTCATTTATTTTGAACTGGATAATAAAATTATATTTAGAGGTTATTCATTACATTGTTGTTTGTCCTTATTCTATTTACATGTGAAAGTAAACATAAGCAAAAATGGTTCATTGACAGCTTGTATTAAACTGTTAGAATGTTACATACAATAGACTTTTGTATGCAAGAAGACAATGTTCTAAAGTAAGCAGTCTAATTATGGTCCATAGTCTATGGGGTTAGACCGAGCATCTAACTCATGTTAAGACTATTATATTATCTAAAGTCATGGTGGGGACGATTTTTCTTGACTGTCCAGAGTATAGATTCTTGAGTAGAGATATAGATATGTTGCTTGGTGGTGACATATTGGATTGGGACCAAAGTGTGATTGATCTATGTAGTCCGCTAAGAGTGGATCAATCTGCTTTTGATGATCATTATGCAATAACCTTAATCCTGAGTAGATGAACTATTTCATGTATATAACTTGTATACTTTGATGTTCTAATGGCTAAAGTATCTCAGAGATAATAAGCTTATAGACTAGTTCATTGGGTGCATGACTTGTATACGATAGAGGGTTGGTTTACAGATATTGGAATCATAGCTTTAATGAGGAGTTAAGGGTATCCTCTTAAAGGCATTATACTAGATGTGAAAATGGACAAGGCCTTGGGTCGTCTGCTAGGTGGATGACTTTTTATTTACATATAGTGAATAATCATTTTCTTATTTGGTAGTATAATGGAACTTTAAGATAGCTTGATTAGTAGGTTGAACTGATTTTGACCTAAGGCTGATCATGGATATCATATGCGGGTTTTGCATACATGACAAGGTCATTGGACAATAGCTTGTCACAAACTTTCGTAATACGGTATATAATTGGGAGTTCAGTTTCAAGCTTATAGTGGTGTGACTCCGAAATTAGTGATCATATGATTGAGTTGTTCGGTACGGAATGATAATCATATGGATTTAAGAAAGCCCGATTATATATGTCCAAGTGGTCCCTCTGCTAGCTTCACATAATTCCTTAATTGATAGCAAATTGATCAGGGTATACTTGTTGGTTGGTTGTCTTGCATGGAAATATGGATGGTGTCCACGTAGGATAGGGATGGAAGACAAGATTCCCTCCCATTGAATTCAAATTTTGTTTTGGATAAGAGATTACACAATTATTTGAATTCTAGATAAAGTTGCCATGATTTTATTTGAGTTTGAATTAGAGTTGTGGAAAATTATCCATAAGGACAAAATTTGAAATACAAGTTTTTGTGGAGTTTGAAATTGGAAATTTGAAATTTGAAATTTAAATTTTGAATTTGAAATCTGAATTTGAAATTTAAATTTGAAATTTGAAATTTGAATTTGAAGTTTGAATTTTGAAATTTAAACTTTGAAATTTGAATTCAAATTTTGAATCATAAATCTAAGTATAACCAAATTTGTTGTGGACAAATCCACATGATAAAATTCAGATTTCTTATGGATTAGGGAGAGGAAGATCTTGTTTGAATTCTACTTGAATTTTCAATCCTAATCCCTAGCAAAGTGGCTGAATTTGTTAAAGGGCATCCCCAAAGTTTGGATTTTTTATGGATAAGGATGAGTGAAAAATTCAAGTTTCAATCCTATTTAAATTTTGAATCTCTCCCTCCCCTGGTGGCCGAAATTTCTGTGGATAAGCCTAAGGGAAATTCGGATTTTTTTTGTATAAGGGTGAGTTGAAATTCAAGCTAGAAAATCCTATTTGAATTTTGATTCTCCTTACACTTGGATGGCCGAATCTAGACATGCCTCTTCGCACAAGGGAGAATCGATTTTAGTGGATAAATGAGGAGATAAAATTCAAGTTAAAATCCTATTTAAATTTTGAATAAAAAATCTCCTAGGGTGGCCGAATCTTCCCTTGATTTTGGCCTATGGTGAATTTAGATTTTGTGTGGAAGGAAGGGAGAAAATCTTCTCTTAGTCCAATTCAAATTAAAGGGATCGCCTCATACAAGTCTATAAATAGGGGTCCTACCACTCCAGTTCTCTCAGACCACAGACTCTCAAGTAAGTAGGCTTATTATTGTACAACTTACCGTGACGATAAGTTCTTTAGAGATCTGGGTGGTCGAAAGGAGACTGGCAGTGCTAGCATACCGATCGAGGATTTGAGTGCTTACACACTCTGCCATCAGGGAATTGGGGAATAGTAGAGAATCTAGTTAGTTAAAGCCCTCTGATCATTCTTCTCCTGCAGCTTTGGCATCCTCTGAAGGTATAAAGTTATTATTGTTGATTTATTGTATATGACATCACAAGATATTTAACAGTCTTAAAAAATTTTTGTAATTTTGCTGTGCCACTCTGATGCATTTTTACCAATTTTTTCCTACAATTAGTATCAGGGCCATCTCGTGATTATGTCATGTACATAAATTAGACAATAGTTTAATTCTTGGAATGTATGGATTAATATTTAGAGAGTAGCATTCGAGGATTCCTTTATGTTGTTATCATGAATTATGTATGTAGTATGTGGTTATTTTAATTTTTTAAATTATTATAAGCATGCTTAATTTTTTTGCCAGTTATGGTTCCTTAGAATTTTGAAAAATTATATCTAGGAATTTTATTTATGTAACCATGGGAATGGTCTATAATCACCATAATTTTCCCATGGATTTTATTTTTAGTCTCTTAGAATTTTTATGATTAGAATTTTGTACACTGGAGATAGTATAGGAAATTTTTATGTAATTATTCTTGGCGGAGATTGAAGATTGAAGACCATAATTTATTTTTCCCAAAAGTTAAATTTAATTTGAAGATTGAAATTTTGTTTGTGTGGAAAATTCTAATTTAATTAGGATTCAAATTAATTTTGGAGATCCTAATGGATAAATTGGAATATGACACGGAAATCAAAGACCGACCCCTCAGGATGGGCCACCGGCCTTGATGGGGCTACAGCCCCTGTCGTCCGGCAGGATGGGGCTGCGGCAGCCCTTGTCTAGGGTAGGACCACCCACGGTTACGGGCTATGCCTGCAACCAGGGGTAGCTGTGGCCTACCCCCACAAGGGGCTGCTGAGGCCCCAAGGCTATAGCCCATGGGTGTAGCTTCACCTGTAGCCTGGCAGGCTACTATGGCCCTAAGGTGGGCAACCCCTGGCTGCAGGCACTGCCTGCAGCTTGGTAGGTTGCTGTAGCACACCGGGTGTGCAGTCCATGGTTGTAGGCGCTGCTTGCAGCCTAGCGGGTTGCTGCAACCCCCTAGGGGTGCAGCTCGTGGCTGTAAGCGTAGGGCTGCACTTGGCCTGGGCATGGGCTACCAGCCCCCTAAGGGTTGGGGGTTGCCCACAGTGACTGCAAGCCTCCGGGCCCATGGGCCGACAGGCAGAAAAACAAAAAATTTTAATTTTTGAATTTGAGATTTAATTTTAAATCATGTTTAAAAATATGTAATTGAAACTTTGAAAATTTTGAAATTATATATTATTACACATGAAATTTAAATTGTTTAAAGTTTGAATATGAAATTTAAATTTGAAATTTGAATTTAAAATTTGAATTTGAAATTTAAATTTTTGAAATTTAAATTTTAAATGATTCTTGAGGTGAGAAATAAATGGAGAGGCTACATGAAGATGGATACAAGAAGATGGAGCAAAACTCAAGACCCAAAGAATGCTTTGGATGGAATTTTGTAATCTTTATTTTTTCTTTATTCTAGGATGGGACCATGACTTGGTTATTTAATTTTTTCCGTCATTTATTTTTTTTGTGATATGTCATGGATGGATGAATATGTATTGATGGATGTTTTGGATGCATATTAGATAACATGTCATATAGGATAAGTGAATGCCGCTCAGACTATATTGATCATAAATATTTCTCAAAACTTGCATGTTTTTCAAAATATTGAGTGGGAGAGGGTTTCAAACAAAACCCACGGCCTCCATTGTTGATCCATATGTGAAAGCATGGTAATGCCTCGCGTTAGTTTTGCCCTGACCACACCCCTCGATAGGTGTCTACTGCAGTTGGTATGCTAGGTTGGATCTCCTATATGGAAAATGTGTTAGGGCATGATTCTATTCATGACCACCCCTCAATAGCTTAGTAGTACATGGACCAAATTACTTAAATAGTGGTTATACACTTAAGACTTGTTTAGTTATTAACCTTCCCTAGAAGCTCTCTTAACTAAACAGGTGGCCAAAATAAGCAGTTATTAATATATGTCTTAACCTTGGATGATTTAAGACAACATACATTAATTGGATGGGGTCCATGTTCCAGTTATTTGTCCTATGACCACCCCTCGGTAGCTTGGGGTAATAGGTGCTGAGAATTACCATTGCAATACTACATATTTGTTCAAGTTTCATGTAGGAACATACTTGTATGTTTTATTTGCTAAATTTTCTCTATATTTGCTTGGGCTTTGTAATGATATTCTTATAAAATTTTATTACAGTTCAAAATGACACCAACACTCTTCATTTCAATACTTATTGAAAATAAATTGAATGGCGATAATTATAAAGACTAGAAAAGGAATATACTTATAGTTCTTAGCTATGAGAGATATAAGTTCATACTGGACGAACCATGCCCACCTAGGCCCAAACCTGACACACCACTTAAGGAGGTTCTGGTTGTCTTTACTCGTTGAAGAGAATCCAATGAGATAGCTCGGTGCTACATTCTTGCTAGCATGACGAGTGCTTTACAAAAATAGCATGACACTTATCAAGTTGCTAGGGAGATCATGGAGAACTTGGAAGATATGTTCGGAGGCCAAGAAAAATTGGCTCGACAGTCTGCCATTACCAGTATCACGAACTCTAGGTAGAAGGCAGGTACTCTGGTGAAGGACTATATGATCACTCTTATAGGATTCTTTATTGAAGCTGCTAAAAATGGTGTCGAGCTGGACTACAATACCCAGATCGAGATGGCGTACAAAACTCTGTCAAAGGATTTTGTGGGGTTTAAGGCCACATATAATTTGACGACAAAGGAGTTAAGACTCACTGAGCTCATGAAACAACTCCAAGCTTTGAGTGGATGATCAAAGATGGGGATACGGTCCAACCTAAGGGAGAGCCTAACTTGGCAGAATCTTCCAAACCCTCTCGGAAAAGGAAGAAGCCAAATAAGAGGCAAACGGCTTCCAGTTCTTTTATTCCTTCTGTCTCAAATGGGAAGAAGAAGAAGAATAATAAGAAGCCCAAGGACCCTAAAAAGTCCAAGTGCTTCCACTGTGGGAAGGTAGGTCACTTTAAGAAGGCTTGTTGAGAATTCCTACCCACTAAGGGCAAGGAAGGTAATGAACTTCATTATTTAGAAGCGTGTTTAGTGGAAGAATCGAAAGATACTTAGGCCATTAATTCGGGCACCACTAATTATGTTTGTGTTTCTTTGTAGGGGTTCGTGGAAATGCTAAATCTACATGATAGGAGTCTCTTGTTGCAGACTGGAGACAGTAGCTTAGTGGTGGTTGAAGTAGAAAGAGATATTTATCTTTGTTTTGATGAATTTAGGTTTATATTATTGAAAGATTGTTTTTGTGTTCCTAATTTTAGGAGGAACTTTATATCGGTAGCTTGTTTAATAAGAGATTCTTATTCAGTTTCTTGTACTAAAAGAGTTGATATTCGTAAAAATAATCTTTTATCTGTTATGGATGGATGGATGAAAACCTATATTTGATCAAACCAAAGATGTACTCACTGCTTGACTCTGAATTAACTAATAACTCTAAAAGGTTGAATGTTTCTTATTCTAACAAGGCATATCTTTGGCATTTAAGACTTGGTAATATTAATCAGGATAGGATTCAAAGATTGGTGAAGGACGGTCCTTTAGAATCTCTGAAGGAGGTACGTCTTCCTTAATGTGAATCTTGTCTTGAGGGTAAGATGACTAAGAGGTCTTTTGGAGCTAAGGGTACTAGGGCTTAGGAACTCTTAGAAATTGTGCACACTGACGTATGTGGCCCTATGAACGTCGTAACATGAGGAGGGTTCGAGTATTATGTCTTTTTTATAGATGATTACTCGAGGTATAGACATGTGTACCTGATGCATCGAAAGAGCGAAACCTTTGATAAGTTCAAAGAGTATCGTGCGGAAGTGGAAAAGCAATCAGGTAAATCTATAAATACACTTTGATCTGATCGAGGTGGTGAATACCTCTCTAGCGAATTTCTAGGACATCTTATAGATAATGGGATATTATCCCAATTGACTACACCTAGTACTCCACAACAGAATGGTGTAGCGAAAAGAGAAATAGGTCCTTATTGGATATGGTACGGTCCATGATGAGTTATTCAATGCTACCGTTATCACTCTGGGGATATGCATTAAAAACGGTGTGCTATATTCTAAACCAAGTTCCAAGTAAGTCAATTCCCAAGACTCCGTATGAATTGTGGCATGGCAGGAAGCCCTCCTTTTGACATAGGAGAATATGGGGCTGCCTAGTACATGTACTTGATGGGGATGTGAAGAAGTTAGAACCAAGATCGGAGTTGTGCATGTTTGTAGGGTATCCTAAGGGAACTAAAGAAAGTCTGTTTTATAACGCAAAGGAACAAAAAGTCATTGTATCAACCTATGCGACATTCTTAGAGGAAAGTCACATGAATGACTTTAAGCCTCTAAGCACAGTAGTGCTAGAGGAGTTATCAATTGATAGAACTACTCCACAGATTTCAATCTTGGACTTAAGTCTGAGTTAGAGTAAAAGACCTGTAGATGATCAATAGTTTAGAGTGCTTTATCATAGTAGGAGGGTTTCAAAGAAACCTAATTTCTTTATGTATAATGCTAAGGTATACCAGGCTGAGGCTTATAAGTATAAAGATGATCCGGTGACTTATGATGAAGCTATAAAGATGTAGATTTTAAATCTTGGAAACAAGCCATGAATAATGAGATAGATTCTATGAAATCCAACTCTGTTTGGGAACTTGTGGATCTACCAGATGGGATAAAACCCATTCGATGCAAGTGGGTCTACAAAAGAAAAAAGGATGTAGAAGGGAAAGTTGAAATTTTCAAGGTTAGACTTGTAGCAAAGGGATACATGCAAAAGGCTGGAATCGATTACGATGAAACCTTTTCGCCTGTCGCTATGCTGAAGTCTATCTGTATTCTTCTATCCATTACTGCGGCTCTTGATTACAAGATCTGGCAAATGGACGTCAAGATGGTATTCTTGAATAGCCATCTTGGGGAAGGTATCTATACAATATAGCCCGAAGAGTTCATCGTAAAAGGCTAAGAAAGAAAACTCTACAAGTTACTTAAATTCATTTATGGATTAAAGCAAGTATCCAGCTCATGGAACTAAAGGTTTGATCAAGTAATCAAATCATTCGATTTTGACCAGAATGTTGATGAACCCTATGTTAATAAACGTATTAAGGATGGAAAAGTGGTCTTTCTGGTACTCTATGTCGATGATATACTGCTCATTAGGAATGATGTATGGAATTTGTCATCAGTCAAACTTTGGCTACACCAACAGTTTGATATAAAGGACTTGGGAGAAGCAAATTATATTCTAGGCATTCATCTCTTTAGAGATCAAAAGAACAAAATGATAGCATTATCCCAGGCTTCATACATAGACAAGATAATTGACAAATATGTAATGTAAGAGGCAAAGAAAGGTTCACAACCTTCCATTGCCGGTCTAACTCTTTCATTAGATGACTGTCCCAAGACATATGTTTTGCAGTAGGTAGCCTTATGTAGGCTATGCTTATAAGTATGAGTAAGATCTCTTATACATCTGCTATGGGTAGCCTTATGTACGCTATACTTAGCACTCACCCAGACATATGTTTTGCAGTAGGTTTGGTGAGTCAATATCAAGCGAATCCTGGAATCAAGCACTGGCAAGCAGTAAAGTATATACTCAAATATCTTAAGAGAATAAGGGATTATATACTGGTATATTCTAGAGGGGACCTAACACCTATAGGATGCATGTGTTCAGACTTCTAGACTTGCAAGGATTCAAGAAAGTCGACATCAAGATCAGTGTTCTTGCTCGAAAGAGGCGCCATTGTGTGGAGGAGCGTGAAACAGGGTTGTACAGTTGACTTTATGATGGAGGCTGAGTATGTGGCTGCGGCTGAGGCATCTAAAGAAGTGGTTTGGCTCTACAAGTTTTTTAGAGACCTTAAGGTCATTCTGAGTGTTGACAAGCCTATCACAATCTATTGTAATAATAGCACACTATTGCCAACACAAGGGAATTTAGGCACCACAAGAGGACAAAGCACAAAGATCAGACGTATCACATAAGTAGAGGGCAAGTGGAGACAAGACAAGTGGATGTATATAAGGTTGCGTCTGAGGACAACATTACCGACCCCTTTACTAAGACTTTAGTGGCTAGAAGCTTTAAAAGGCATGTTGAGGAGATAGGGATGTGAAACATGGCACATCTACTGTCTTAGGGCAAGTGGGAGATTGTTAGGAAATGCCCTAAATATAAAAGACATTTTGATGTATTTCATTTATTTTGAACTAGATGATAAAATTATATTTAGAGGTTATTCATTATATTGCTATTTGTCCTTGTTCTATTTACATGTTAAAGTAAATATAAGCAAATATAGCTCACTGACTGCTTGTGTTAAACTGTTAGAATGTTGCATACAATGGACTTTTGTATGTGAGAAGACAATGTTCTAAAGCAAGCAGTCTAAATTATGGTCCATAGTCTATGGGGTTAGACCAAGCATCTAACTCATGTTAAGACTATTATATTGTCTAAAGTCATGGTGGGGACGGTTTGTCTTGACAATCCAGAGCATAGACTCCTGAGTAGAGATGTAGATATGTTGCTTGGTGGTGACATATGCAATAACCTTAATCCTGAGTAGATGAACTACTTCATGTATATAACTTGTGTACTTTAATGTTTCAATAGCTAAAGCGTCTCAGAGGTAGTAAGCTTATAGACCAGTTCGTTGAGTGCAAGACATGTATATGATGGAGGGTTGGTTTATAAATATTGGAATCATAGCTCTAATAAGGAGTTAAGGATATCCTCTTAAAGGCATTATACTGGATGTGAAAATGGACAAAGCCTTAGATTGTCTGCTAGGCGGATGACTTCTTATTCATGTATGGTGAATAATTATTTTCTTATTCGATAGTATAATGGAACTTTAAGATAGCTTGATCAGTAGGTTGAACAGACTTTGACCTAAGGCTGATCATGGATATCATATAAGGGTTTTGCATACATGACAAGGTCATTGGACAATAGCTTGTCATAAACTTTCGTAATACGGTACATAATTAGGAGTTCAGTTTCAAGTTTATAATGGTGTGACTTTGAAATTAGTGATCATATGATTTAGTTGTTCGGTACAGAATGATGATCATATGGATTCACGAGAGCCCGATTATATATGTCCAAGTGGTCCGTCTAATAGCTCCACATAATTCCTTAAGAGGTGGCAAATTGATAAGGGTATACTTATTGGCTGGTTGTCTTGCATGAAAATATGGATGGTGTGCACATAGGATAAGGATGGAAGATAAGATTCTCTTCCGTTGAATTCAAATTTTGTTTTGGATAAGAGATTACACAATTATTCAAATTCCAGATAAAGTTGCCATGATTTTATTTGAGTTTGAATTGGAGTTGTGGAAAATTATCCATGAGGACAAAATTTGAAATACAACTTTTTATGGAGTTTGGATTTCGAAATTTAAATTTTGAATTTAAAATTTGTATTTGAAATTTAAATTTGAAATTTGAAATTTAAATTCGAAATTTAAATTTGAAATTTGAATTTGAAGTTTGAATTTTGAAATTTGAACATTGAAATTTGAATTCAAATTTTGAATCACAAATCCAAGTGTAACTGAATTTGTTGTGGAGAAATCCGCATGATAAAATTCAGATTTCTTGTGGATAAGGGAAGTGTAACTGAATTTGTTGTGGAGAAATCTGCTTGATAAAATTCAGATTTCTTGTGGATAAGGGAGAGGAAGATCTTGTTTGAATCCTACTTGAATTTTCAATCCTAATCCCTAGCAAAGTGGCTGAATTTGTTAAAGGGAATCCCACCCTTTAGAGTTTGGATTTTTTGTGGATAAGGATGATTGAAAAATTCAAGTTTCAATCCTATTTGAATTTTGAATCTCTCCCTCATATGGTGGCCGAAATTTCTATGGATAAGCCTAAGGGAAATTCTATTTTTTATGGATAAGAATGAGATGAAATTCGATATTTGATTCTCCTCATACTTGGATGGTGAATCTAGACATGCCTCTTAGCACAAGGGAGAATCAGTTTTAGTTGATAAATAAGGAGATAAAATTCAAGTTAAAATTCTGTTTGAATTTCGAATACAAAATCTCCTAGGGTGGTCGAATCTTCCCTTAGTTTTGGCCTATGGTGAATTCAGATTTTGTGTGGCAGGAAGGGAGAAAATCTTGTCTTGGCCCAATTTAAATTCAAGGGATCACCCCATGCAACTCTATAAATAGGGGTCCTACCATTCTAATTCTCTCAGACCACAGACTCTCAAGTGAGCAGGCTTAATATTGCACAACTCACCGTGACAATAAGTTCTTTAGATATCTGGGTGGTTAGAAGGAGATTAGCAGTGCTAGCATACTGATCAAGGATCCGAGTACCCATAAACTTTACCATCCGGGAATTGGAGAATAGTAGAGAAGGTTAGTTAGTTGAAGCCCTCTGGTCATTCTCTTCCTGCATCTATGGCGTCATCTGAAGGTATAAAGTTATTGTTGTTGATTTATTGTAAATGACATAATGAGATATTTAACGATCTTAAAAAATTTTTGTAATTCTACTATGCCACTCTAATGTATTTTTATTGATTTTTTCCTACATATAGCCCAGTAGGACTACAACATGCCCTTTTGTGGGTTGATAGCCCCCTCAAGGGGCTGGGGTCTGCAAGCCTTCAGGCCGGTGGCATAATGGGCCATGGTTTGGAAGTTTTCAAATTTTTAAATTTGAGATTTAATTTTAAATTGTGTATAAAAATATGTAATTATAAATTTAAATTTTGAAATTATATATTATTTAATTATAAATTTAAATTTTGAAATTACATATTGTCATGCATGAAATTTGAAATTATTTAAAATTTAAATTTTAGAAATTTGAATTTTAAATAATTTTTGATATGAGAAATAAATAGAAAGGTTACATGAATATGGAGCAAAATTGAAGACCAAAAGAATGCTTTGGATGGAATTTTGTAATCTTTATTTTTCTTTTTTCTAAGATGAGACCATAGCTCGGTCATTTAAATTTTCCGTCTTTATTTTTCCTATGATATGTCATGGATGGATGAATATGTATTGATGGATGTATTATATACATATTTGATAGCATGACATATAGGATAGAAGAATGTCGTTCAAACTATATTGATCATATATATTTTCAAAAACTTGCATGTTTTCGAAATATTAAGTGGGAGAGTGTTTTAAACAAAATCTACAGCTTCCATTGTTGATCTATATGTGAAGCATGATAACGCCTTGCATCAGTTTTGCCCTGAACATAACCCTCAGTAGGTGTTTATCATCGTCGGTATACTAGGTTAGATCTCCTATGTGGAAAATGTGCTCAGGCACGATCTTATTCATGACCACTAATTACGCCTAAATTGTGACAAAACAAAGCGATTGGTTATAGTATAATTAGGATGGTCGATCTCACGAGAAGGTGATAAAAACAAACAAAAGAGACTAGTAGAACAAAAGTATTAGAGAGATACGCAATTAAACAAGAAAAGAAAGAAAATGTTTTTGTGGTTTTAGAGCAATTTGATTGAAAGATAATGCAATTTAAAGTAGATAAAATTCAATACTTAAAAATGGTAAGACATCGAGAATCCCCTATATGCTTCAGTCACTTATTTGAATTTTGATTCACAAATTGACATAATTGAAAGTTTCACATTCTAAACAATCAATTGGAAGATAAGATTTTAAGAACTTGTGAATTAAATATATTCAAGTAAATAAAATTCTTATGTTAAGTGCTAAAAAATATTATCTTATAAGAAATCTAAAATCCACAATATGCCACCGACAGTAATGCAGTAAAAGACTACTTATAAATCTATGTTTGTCAATATATTATATCATATAACAATCACATAAAAAAAGCTTGACTGAATTTATATAAAAGTTGTCAGCAAAATATATTGATGTGAGAAATAAATGAGATGAAAGAAAATTATTTACTCAAATGTATAAACATTACAAACTATAGAGAATCAAAACCCAAATAAGCTAACTATACATATAGGATCATCTCTAGCCTCACCCAAGAACTCTAGCTTAACTTGCAAAACATTCTCACAAAATTCTAAAGAGAAAATATGAGAATGAAAGCAAGGAAAGAATGAGAGAGACAAAGTGTATCCCCCCTTTCCAATCTCTCTAAGAATGCCCCCTTTTATGAGCATAAGTTTACACTATTCTACCTAACCTTCACACAACTTTTCAAACTTGCTACAGTATTTGGTGCCCACATAACACAAGTTTTCAAACATGCTACAGTATTTGGTGCTACACAACACAAAATTTCAAACTTGCTACAATGCTAAAGTGATCGATGCACATGTGTTACAGTGATCATATTAGGAAATGCCCTAAGCATTAGAGATATTTTGATGTATTTATTTTGAACTGAATAATAAAATTATATATAGAGGTTATTCATTACATTGTTATCTGTCCTCATTTTGTTTAAATGTTAAAGTAAATGTAAGCAAATATGGCTCCATGACTGCTTGTGTTAAAACTATTAGAACGTTGCATGCAATAGACTTTTGTATGTAAGAAGACAATGTTCTAAAGTAAGCGGTCTAAACTATGGTCTGTAGTCTATGGGGTTAGACCGAGCATCTAACTCATGTTAAGACTATTATGTTGTCTAAAGCCTTGGAGGGGACGGTTTGTCTTGACTGTCTAGAGCTGGACTCCCAAGTAGAGACATAGATATGTTGCTTGGTGGTGACATATTAGACCGGGACTAAAGCGTGATTGATCTATGAAGTCCACTTTTAGTGGATCGATCTGCTTTTGACGTTCATTGTGCAGTAACCTTAATCCTGAGTAGAGGGACAGCTTTCATGTATATCACTTGTGTACTTTGATGTTCCAATGGCTAAAGCGTCTCAGAGGTAGTAAGCTTATAGACCGATTCGTTGGGCACATGACTTGTATACGATGAAGGGTTCATTTACAGATATCGGAATCATAGCTCTAATAAGGAGTTAAGGGTATCCTCTTAAAGGCATTATACTGAATATGAAAATGGACAAGACCTTGGGTCGTCTGCCGGGCGGATAACTTCTTATTCACATATGGTGAATAATCATTTTCTTTATTCGGTAGTATAATGGAATTTTAAGATAGCTTGATCAGTAAGATTAAATGGACTTTAGACTAAGGCTGAACATGGATATCATATGAGGGTTCTGCATACATGACAAGGTCATTGGACGATAGCTTGTCACAGGCTTACGTAATACGGTATATAATTAAGAGTTCAGTTTTAAGTTTATAGTGGTGTGACTCTGAAATTAGTGATTATATGATTGAGTTGTTTGGCAAAGAATGATAATCATATGGATTCACGGGAGCCCGATTATATATGTCCAATTGGTCCCTCTACTAGCTCCACATAATTCCTTAACGTTTGGCAAATTGATTTGAGTATGCTATTAGCTAGTTGATTATGCATGGATGGTGTTGACATAGGATTATGATGGTGGACAAGATTCTCTCCGGTTGAATTCAGATTTTTTTGGGATAACAGAGTACACAATTATTCGAATTCCAAATAAAGTTGCCATGATTTTATTTGAGATTGGATTGGAGTTGTAGAAAATTATCCATGAGAACAAGAATTTGAAATACAACTATTTTGTGGATTTTGAAATTTGAATTTTGAAATTTGAATTTTGAATTTTGAATTTTGAATTGAAATTTGAATTTGAAATTTGCAATTCAAATTTTGAATCACAGTCCAAGTGGGATTCGAATTTCTTGTGGTAAATCCACAAGGAATGAAATTCGAATTTGAGTTGGATATGGAGAGGAAAATCTTATTAGAATCCTACTTGAATTTTGAATCCAAATCCTAACAATAATGGACGAAATTTTTGAGAATTATCCTCATGGAATTTTTGGATTTTTTGTGGATAAGGTTCAGGGAAAAATTCAAGTTTCAATCCCAGTTGAATTTGGATTCTCTCCTTCCTGATTATGGCTGAAAATTTGAGGAAGTTCTCCTAGGAGATTTTCGGTTATTTTGGATAAGGATGAGATAAGATTCAAGCTTGAAAATCCTAGTGGAATTTTGATTCTTCCCTTATCCAAACATGGCCAAAATTATTTGGTGAATATCCTTAAGGATTTTCGGATTTTTTGGTTGAAAAAGAGGAGATAAAATTCTAGTTAAAATCTTGTTTAGATTTGAATTGGATAATCCTAAATTGGTAGAAAATTTTTTGGGATTTTCCCCTTGGAAAATTCAGATTTTTTGGTTGTGGATAAGGGAGAATATCTTCTCCTAATCTAATTCGAATTCAGAGAATCACCTTATGCAAGTGTGACGCCTTAAATTTTATTTAAGGGTCAATATATAATTTAAATAAAATTAGTGTGCCAAAAATTAATTTAAAAATCTTTTGGAAACCCTAGGTTGGTTTCCTAGTCAAATTCTGCTCAAAAAGTCAACAATTTGAACTTCAAAAAGAAACCCTAAAATATTCGGCCATCACTCGGGATTTAATTTAAAATTTAAATTCCACAAATCCAAGGAGGATTCAAATTCAAATTTCATTCCTTTGATATAAATAAGAAATTTGGCCATAAAGTGTAGGAAATAAAGGAGATTTTATTTGAATTAAAGCCTAGGTTAAAACTCAATTAAAATTCAAATTATTTTTCCTTAAAAACTAAGGGATAATTTTCGGCCACTTAAGGGGAAATAAGAGAGAAAACCCTAGCCTCAAAACAGCACAAAAACTTTCCCTTTTGCCCCTTAAAATTTTCAGCCAAACAAGGAAGAGAAAGGGAAAGAAAAAAAAACCTAGTATAAAAACCCCCTTTTAACTCTCATTCACCCCTCCTTTTACCCTCAAAATTTTGGCCAGCTTTCCCCTCTCCCCTCTCTGAATTTTCTCTCCCAAAACACACCCAAAACAGCAAAAAAAACCTACCAAAAGGCAGCTCAAAGATTCAACAACTTTTGAGACAAAAACAAGGTGAGAAATCAAACTTTTTCCTTCCTTCTCCTTTTGATTTTAAATCCGAAATGTATATGGTTTTCTCCACTATTTCCATACTGTTTTGAAGACTCCAATACTCACACAAATTCAGCCAAAAGAGAGACCAAGCATCAAAAATAGGGCAGCATAAACAAGGTGTGATTTTTCTCTCAAACTCTAAAATTTTGCCTCATTGATCCCCTTTTCAAAAACCCTATTATCATATGTGTAAGATTTTATGATTTTGTCAATTTGATTCTTGGGTTGTGTTAATGACATATAAATAAGATTTTCCACAAAATTTCGTGATCATTGGATGAAAATTGAATTGGTTTGAGGCTAATCGAAATTCGGACACAGAAAAACGGAAATCTGAAAAATTATCATATAAACAGTAAATTTTTGTCAGCCATAACTTGAGTTTTAAAAACGATTTTTGAGTGATTCTTGAGCCTAAAATTAAATTCAAGATGTCTCCTAAATTCCTACAAAATTTCAGAACCAAAATCCTCCATTTTCCCAGTCAAAATATTTTTCTAAGATAGGCGGACAGAACTGCTAGGTTTTGAACCGAAACTGAAACCCAGATTTTTATGCCTGAAAACAACCCTCGGTTTTTGGCCTAGTTGAATGACCAAACGATGTCCAAAAATTATAAAAGTTATATGGAATTAAAGCTACGGATGTCTAGTTTAACATATTAAAAATTTAGAATTTTTGGTATTAAAAATGAATTGATATTGATTTTACAATCAGCCTAGGTCAGTCTACCCATGACCAGAAATATCTTAACTTAGAGTTTTTCAAAAATTTTAAATCCCAAATGTTTATTACACGTTTTGAAATCTTTTGTGGCACAATTAAATGATTGGATGATTATGTCTAGACCTAGACTGATTATATGTTTGATTAGACGTTCTTGCTTGATTGGTGGATCATATTATCGCAATGCTTGTGCGAAAATTGAGGTAGGACGTTCTAGCCTTTTATGGGAGTAGTCAAGTGTTTTAAATACCCCTGTATTATTGATGGCATGCTGTTTTCGATTTATGAAATTATTATACTATTTTTGATGAAATAAACGCATGAAACGTATTTTGTAATAAATGTGTATTTTAAAGAGTGTTTTGATTAATGGCATAATATAACTTGGTAAATACCATCTTTTGAATAATCCGGTGAACATAATTGAACTCTAGTTCACGATCATTGTAAATGATGCGTGCGTCCCGAAGTTGACGCCATGGGGGAAGGTCCCTAAACCTGCGCAGGGCCGTTCGGCCTGTTTAGACGGTAACGAGATGATCTAGGATAATTCAAATTTGAGGCACGTATATTATAGCTACGACAAGTCCTCACTCATAATATGATGGTTTGTTTTAATAATTTATTATTTTAATATTGGGGCACGTATATTGCAGCTACGCTAAGTTCTCAGTAGAATACAACTTGCATTAAAAATGTTTTTCACGAAATTGTTGATTATTTTTTTTTTGATTATTATGCCATGTATTTTTTTTAAATTGTTGATTATTTTTGGAAACGGATATTATGCCATATTTTTAAATGTTATCTGTTAACCCACCTTTGTTTCTGTCCTACTGAGCCAGCGCTCACGTCCCTTTTTATTTGTGATTTCGAAATGACTACTTCCAGGTACGGGAGGTAGTAGTTCTGAAATTCGTTGAGATATCCGTTACTACCGAAGATGATGCTATCCGTTTCCTCCATCTTCTTCTTTCTGTTTCTCGTTCTGATGTAATGAGACTTTAAGTTTGTACTTTATTTCACGTTATTTAAATTTTATGCTTGGGAATATTTATGGTTGGTAATTTCTTTTGAAAACCGGTTTTGTGTTTGATTTCCGCATTAAAAGGTTTTTACTTTCTACTTTATTTTGTTTTGTGGTTATGATGCTACTTTATAAATAATTAGGCTTAGCTAAATTATAATGTTGACCCGTTTTTTGTAATAAATGTTTTCCTTAAATCTCGAGTTGATATTATGATTTGGCTGCCGTGTCACGTGTCTAAATTTTGGGCCGTGACAAATAATGATATCAGAGCCCAGGTTTTCAAAAGGGTTTTTATCAAAACGTTTTCAAAATACCCAAGCATAGTTTTCTTTACTCTTAGAAGCTTATAGATTTCCTCTTCCTTCAATCGTATGCAGCAAAATGGCTCGTCCCGGCATGCGTAGTCAGAGGCAACAGAGAGGCAACGACGAAGAGAACCCCGGGAACACGCAGCCTCAAGGGAGTCAGAATACAGCGGTCCCTACACAGAACGATCAGCTAACGGCGATGCAGAATCTCACGGCAGCGATACAGGCTCTCCTCACCGTCTTACCTTTTGGAACACCTAACCCAGCTCCTGTAGCCAATGTTGTTCCTAATGAGACCCAGAGAGCGGGGAGTTCTTCTCAGACTCCTCAGCAAACGCCTACCACCGAAAACCCTACCTTTGGAGCAGTACCTACACAGCCTATGATACATCCTAAACATGCAGCCCTAACTCTTTTCTTTAAGCCTCACGTACCCACTTTCGACGGTACGGGCACAGAGATGGATGCCGACTACTGGTTTGATGCCATTTGCAAGCAACTAAAGTTGACCGCCACACCCGCAGAGTTCTGGGTTGAGTTTGCTTCCAACAAGCTGGTGGGTCTAGCCTCTACCTGGTGGGCTAGTATTGAGGATGGTTTGATAGAGGAGCAGAGGTCTTCTTGGACAGTTTTTGAGGAGCGTTTCTTTTCAGCTCAGTTCCGCGACAGAAAAGCTAGGGAGTTCGTCCGTTTGAAGCAAGGGTCTATGTCAGTGCGGGAATATGAAGCCAAGTTCACTGAGTTAGCCCGGTATGCGAAGAATCAGGTGTTAGATGAAGCTACTAAGTGTCTCCGCTTTGAGGAAGGGCTTAGCCTCTATGTGAAGAGGGGTGTACAACCGTTCCAGATCAGGGATAGCTACCAGCAGATAGTTGCTAAGGCGTTGACAGTGGAAGAGGGCGACAAGGAGTTCCTTGAAGCTCGTAACAAAAACAAGTCTAGACCAATCCGCAACAAGCCTCAACACAAGCCGCAGACTCCTTACCAGAAGAACCAGCAGTCTCAGGGATCGGGTTCTTATCAGTCTTCTGGACAGCGACAGGGTCGGGTGAATGTGATTACCTGCTTCGAGTGTGGTGATGAAGGCCACAAAAGAAATGTTTGCCTGAAGAGACAGTTGAGAGACAATGCTTATAGACATCATCATCAGCGGAATCAGAATGGTCTTCCACAAAGACAACAGTTTACTCCCCAGTTTTCGCAGTCACAGCGCCCTCAGCTTCCGGCTCCTTATCAGCCTCAGCGCACGAGCCAGTACACTGTGCCTTATGCTCTACATGCTACACTGCTACAGCAGTTCCCAGTGCCGAGTTATCAGAGACCGCCACCACAGGGTCAGAGTACGGGCTATCAGCGAGGGAATACAGCTCAAAATCGTGGTAAAGCACCACAGGTACACGCTCTTGGAGCTGACAGCATGGAGATAGATCATACACCGACTACATTAGATGGTATAATTCCTATCTTTGGTACATATGCACATGTTTTGTTTGACACCGGAGCTACACACTCTTTTATAGCCCAACATTATGCTCGTACGCTTGGTTTAAAACTGCAAAATCTTGACTCTCCCTTATGTGTGAAATCCTCGTTGGGCACGACTACCGTTAGTGATGGGTGTCAAGCCTATGTTTATGTTGGGGATGTTTGTTTAGAGGCATCACTTGTAGTAATGCCTATGTTTGCTTATGATGTTATTCTGGGATATGACTGGCTTTCCCGATATGGGATTATGCTTGATTGTCGTAATCGTCGCGTTATCTTTACAACTGATTTCGGACATGTAGTGTCCTATCAATTAAGCTTAGTTTCAGATGTTGATAGATCTGCTCTGAGGTTAGTGTCGAAGAGTAGACAGGGTATTCTTTGCTTCTTATCCTTGTGTGCGGTAGAAGGATCCAGTTCTGAAAAGAGTACCCAACCTATACCTGTTGTCGATAGTTTTCCAGATGTTTTTCCAAAAGCTCTTCCAGGTTTACCACCTCATCGAGAAATAGAGTTTCGTATCGACTTAGTTCCTAGAACAGCTCCTTTTGCTTCTGCTCCGTATCGTATGGCACCTCTAGAGATGAAAGAGTTGCGCAAGCAGCTGGATGAGTTGAAATCGCTGGGCTTTATCTGAGACAGTAACTCACCTTGGGGTTCATCAGTTCTTTTTGTGAAGAAAGCCGACGGTTCGCTACGTCTCTGTGTGGACTACAGAAAGCTCAATAGTGTGACCATCAAAAATAAGTATCCGTTACCACGCATAGATGACTTGTTCGACCAGTTGGGTGGAGCTTGTTTCTTCTCCAAGATTGATTTGAGATCCGGTTATCATCAGCTTCGGGTTAGAGAGGAGGATATCCCGAAGACGGCATTCCGAACGAGGTATGGCAGTTACGAGTTCTTAGTAATGCCTTTCGGTTTGACAAACGCGCCAGCAGCCTTCATGGATGTGATGAATAGAGTCTTCCGACCTTTTCTTGATAAGTTCGTCATCGTATTCATCGACGACATCCTCATCTACTCCCGAACTCGTGAGGATCATGCACGGCATCTCAGTATAGTTTTACAGACTCTTCGTGAACATCAGTTGTACGCCAAGAAAGAAAAATGTGAGTTTTGGATGACAGAGGTTAAGTTTCTCGGACATATCATCTCAGGAGATGGTATATCAGTTGATCCATCCAAGGTTGAAACGATTCTTAAGTGGGAACGACCGAAGAATGTTCCAGAGATCCGAAGCTTCTTGGGCTTAGCAGGATATTATCGACGTTTTGTACAGGACTTCAGCAAGCTCGCCGCTCCCCTCACCAATCTGACAAAGAAGGATATACCTTTCGTTTGAGACAACAGCTGTGAGTCAGTCTTCCAAGAGTTAAAGAGTCGTTTGACGTCTGCACCTATCCTTATCATTCCGAATCAGGATCAAGTATATGACGTCTACACCGATGCTTCTCATCAAGGTCTTGGAGTAGTCTTGATGCAACAGAACCGAGTTGTCGCTTATGCCTCACGACAGCTGAAACAACACGAACGAAACTACCCTACACACGATCTAGAGTTAGCTGCAGTAGTGTTTGCGCTTAAGATTTGGCGTTGTTATCTGTACGGTGCCAGTTTTAGACTGTTTTCAGATCACAGGAGTTTGAAATACCTAGCTACACAGAAAGATCTCAACCTGCGTCAGAGAAGGTGGGTAGAATACATGCAAGACTACGACTTCCAAGTCGAGTACCATCCGGGTAAAGCAAACGTGGTTGCAGATGCACTAACTAGGAAAAGAGAGGCAGTTCCCAATCCTGATCATGATGCTTCTATAATGGCGATGCAGATAGATGAGTGGGAAAAGGACAGAGTTCTCATAGCTTATCAAGTTCGTTTTGGCGAAGTTCAGGGTCACCCAGTGTTATACAACTTAGTGATGGAACCAGACTACATGCAGAGGATCAAGGAGAATCAGTTGGCAGATACACGTTTCGTTGACATCCGAGATAGATTATTAAAGGGAAAGCGTGTTGCAGAGTGGTCGATGGACGCCAGTGGAATTCTTTACAACGAAGGTCGCTTAGCAGTGCCACACATCCCAGAGCTTATACAGGAGATCTTGTTAGAGTTTCATCAGTCGAGGTTCGCCATGCACCCAGGTGGAAACAAGATGTATCAAAACTTAAGACAGTAACTTTGGTGGAGAGGTATGAAGTTAGATGTGAAGAACTTCGTGGCCAACTGTTTGATGTGTCAGAAAGTAAAGGCAGTACGGGAGAGACCCGCAGGTCTGCTCCAACCACTTCCAATACCTCGGTGGAAGTGAGATAGTATAGGAATGGACTTCTTAACCGGCTTATCGAGAGCACAGGATGGATCTGATGGAGTCTGGGTAGTTGTAGATCATCTCACGAAGACTGCACACTTCATCCCGTTCAAGACGACTTGCACCAGGAATCAGCTAACCGAGCTTTACATGAGGAACGTAGTCAGATTGCATGGAGTTCCTTCGGTGATTGTTTCTGATCGTGATACGCGCTTCAATGCTCACTTTTGGCAAAGTCTACAGGAAGCTCTAGGCACGGAACTGAACTTTAGCACCGCTTTTCATCCACAGACAGATGGTCAGTCGAAGCGTCTCATACAGATTCTCGAGGATATGCTACGTGCCTGCGTTCTTGATCTTGGAGATGGATGGAGCAAACACCTCTACATGGCAGAGTTCGCATACAACAACAGTTATCAAGCGAGTATCGGAATGGCACCCTTTGAAGCGTTGTACGGAAAGCCTTGTAGATCACCCATCTATTGGGTTGACAACTAGGAAGCACCAGTGGGTGGACCCGAGATGATCCTAGACCAGTACGGGAATATTGCCATCATCAAACAACGACTTCTAACAGCACAGAGTCGACAGAAGAGCTATGCTGATCAACACAGAAAGCCGTTAGAGTTCGAGGTCAGAGAGTTTGTGTTGCTAAAGGTTTCACCGAAGAAAGGTATCTCTCGTTTCAGAGTTAAAGGGAAGCTAGCACCACGTTACATTGGACCTTTCGAGATCGTACGCAGAGTTGGTAAGGTTGCATATGAGTTGAAGTTACCCGACACCTTAGGAGTGCACAACGTTTTCCATGTATCGATGCTGAGGAAGAGTGCACGAACAGAGTCAGAAGTCATTTCAACGGATGATATAGAAATCCAACCAGATGTCTCTTACGTCGAGGTTCCGGTGAAGATTTTGGATCGAAAGGTCAAGCAGCTGAGAATGAAAACAATACCCATGGTGAAGGTTCTTTGGAGTAACCATGGTGAAGAGGAAGCCACATGGGAAATCGAGAAAGATATGCGCGAGAACCATGCTGACTGGTTCGCTAAGCAGTAGAGTACATGTAATGTAGTCGACTTAAGTTTGTTTTGTAACCCTACTCTATTCATAGTGGTAGATATACCACTATATGTTTTGAAAGGTGCATTAAGATCGCTTAATGAAATGAGAAGTTATTCATATTCTTATTCTCTTCTTTAGTGTGGAGTAATTCTTAAAGTTTCGAGGACGAAACTATTTTTAGTGGTAGATATTTGTGACACCTTAAATTTTATTTAAGGGTCAATATATAATTTAAATAAAATTAGTGTGCCAAAAATTAATTTAAAAATCTTTTGGAAACCCTAGGTTGGTTTCCTAGTCAAATTCTGCTCAAAAAGTCAACAATTTGAACTTCAAAAAGAAACCCTAAAATATTCGGCCACCACTCGGGATTTAATTTAAAATTTAAATTCCACAAATCCAAGGAGGATTCAAATTCAAATTTCATTCCTTTGATATAAAGAAGAAATTTGGCCATAAAGTGTAGGAAATAAAGGAGATTTTATTTGAATTAAAAGCTAGGTTAAAACTCAATTGAAATTCAAATTATTTTTCCTTAAAAACTAAGAGATAATTTTCGGCCACTTAAGGGGAAATAAGAGAGAAAACCCTAGCCTCAAAACAGCACAAAAACTTTCCCTTTTGCCCCTTAAAATTTTCAGCCAAACAAGGAAGAGAAAGGGAAAGAAAAAAAAACCTAGTATAAAAACCCCCTTTTAACTCTCATTCACCCCTCCTTTCACCCTCAAAATTTCGGCCAGCTTTCCCCTCTCCCCTCTCTGAATTTTCTCTCCCAAAACACACTCAAAACAGCAAACAAAACCTACCAAAAGGCAGCTCAAAGATTCAACAACTTTTGAGACAAAAACAAGGTGAGAAATCAAACTTTTTCCTTCCTTCTCCTTTTGATTTTAAATCCGAAATTTATATGGTTTTCTCCACTATTTCCATACTGTTTTGAAGACTCCAATACTCACACAAATTCAGCCAAAAGGGAGACCAAGCATCAAAAATAGGGCAGCACAAACAAGGTGTGATTTTTCTCTCAAACCCTAAAATTTTGCCTCATTGATCCCCTTTTCAAAAACACTATTATCATATGTGTAAGATTTTATGATTTTGTCAATTTGATTCTTGGGTTGTGTTAATGACATATAAATAAGGTTTTCCACAAAATTTCGTGATCATTGGATGAAAATTGAATTGGTTTGAGGCTAATCGAAATTCGGACACAGAAAAACGGAAATCTGGAAAATTACCATATGAACAGTAAATTGTTGTCAGCCATAACTTGAGTTTTAAAAACGATTTTTGAGTGATTCTTGAGCCTAAAATTAAATTCAAGATGTCCCCTAAATTCCTGCAAAATTTGAGAACCAAAATCCTCCATTTTCCCAGTCAAAATATTTTTCTAAGATAGGCGGACAGAACTGCCAGGTTTTGAACCGAAACTGAAACCCAGATTTTTATGCCTGAAAACAACCCTCGGTTTTTGGCCTAGTTGAATGACCAAACGATGTCTAAAAATTATAAAAATTATATGGAATTAAAGCTACGGATGTCTAGTTTAACATATTAAAAATTTAGAATTTTTGGTATTAAAAATGAATTGATATTGATTTTACAATCAGCCTAGGTCAATCTGCCCATGACCAGAAATATCTTAACTTAGAGTTTTTCAAAAATTTTAAATCCCAAATGTTTATTACACGTTTTGAAATCTTTTGTGGCACACTAAAATGATTGGATGATTATGTCTAGACCTAGACTGATTATATGTTTGATTATAGGAATTATTTGACGTTCTTGCTTGATTGGTGGATCACATTATCGCAACCCTTGTGTGAAAATTGAGGTAGGACGTTCTAGCCTTTTCTGGGAGTAGTCAAGTGTTTTAAATACCCCTGTTTTATTGATGGCATTCTGTTTTCGATTTATGAAATTATTATACTATTTTTGATGAAATAAACGCATGCAACGTATTTTGTGATAAATGTGTATTTTAAAGAGTGTTTTGATTAATGGCATAATATAACTTGGTAAATACCATCTTTTGAATAATCCGGTGAACATAATTGAGCTCTAGTTCACGATCATTGTAAATGATGCGTGCGTCCCGAAGTTGACGCCATGGGGGAAGGTCCCTAAACCTGCGCAGGGCCGTTCGGCCTGTTTAGACCGTAACGAGATGATCTAGGATAATTCAAATTCGAGGCACGTATATTATAGCTACGACAAGTCCTCACTCATAATATGATGGTTTGTTTTAATAATTTATTATTTTAATATTGGGGCACGTATATTGCAGCTACGCTAAGTCCTCAGCAGAATACAAGTTGCATTAAAAATGTTTTTCACGAAATTGTTGATTATTTTTTTTGATTATTATGCCATGTATTTTTTTTAAATTGTTGATTATTTTTAGAAACGGATATTATGCCATATTTTTAAATGTTATCTGTTAACCCACCTTTGTTTCTGTCCTACTGAGCCAGCGCTCACGTCTCTTTTTCTTTGTGATTTCGAAATGACTACTTCCAGGTACGGGAGGTAGCAGTTCCGAAATTCGTTGAGATATCCGTTACTACCGAAGATGATGCTATCCATTTCCTCCATCTTCTTCTTTCTGTTTCTCATTCTGATGTAATGAGACTTTAAGTTTGTACTTTATTTCACGTTATTTAAATTTTATGCTTGGGAATATTTATGGTCGGTAATTTCTTTTGAAAACCGGTTTTGTGTTTGATTTCCGCATTAAAAGGTTTTTACTTTCTACTTTATTTTATTTTGTGGTTATGATGCTACTTTATAAATAATTAGGCTTAGCTAAATTATAATGTTGACCCGTTTTTCGTAATAAATGTTTTCCTTAAATCTCGGGTTGATATTATGATTTGACTGCCGTGTCACGTGTCTAAATTTTGGGCCGTGACAGCAAGTCTATAAATAGAGGTCCTGCCACTCTAGTTCTCTCAGACCACAGACTCTCAGGTGAGCAGGCTTATTGTTGCACAACTCACCGTAACAATAAGTTCTTTAGAGATCTGGGTGGTTGGAAGAAGACTAGCAGTGCTAGCATACTGATCGAGGTTCAGTGTGCCCACACACTCAGCCATTCGGGAATTGGAGAATAGTAAAGAAGGCTAGTTGGTTGAAGCCCTCCGGTCATTCTCCTCCTGCAGGATTGGCGTCCTTGAGGTATGAGTTTAAATTGTTGTTGGTTTATTGTATATCGCATCATGAGATATTTAGTGATCTTAAAAAATTTTTATTGTTCCGCTGCACCACTTAGATACGTTTTTATCGATTATTTTTCCCACAATTGGTATCAGAGCCATCTCATGACTATGCCATGTACATAAATTAGACAATTGATTAGTATTTTTATTTATGTATGGATTTGATATTTAGAGAGTGGCATTTTAGGATTCCTTTATGTTGTTATCATGGATTATGTATGTAGTATGTGGTTATTTTAATTTTTTGAATTATTATAAGCATGCTTGTTTTTGCCGGTTATAGTTCCTTAGAATTTAGAAAAATTATATCTAGGAATTTTTATGTAACCATGGGAGTAGTTTATTAATACTGTAATTTTCCCATAGATTTTAATTTTTGTCTCTTAGAATTATTATGGTTAGAATTTTTGTACACCGGAAACGGTTTAGAAATTTGTAATGTAATTATTCTTCGAGGAGATTGAAGATTGAAGACCATAATTTATTTTTCCCAAAAGTTAAATTTAATTTAAAGGTTGAAATTTTGATTGTGTGGAAAATTTCAATTTAATTGGGATTCAAATTAATTTTTGGAGATCCTAATGGGTAAATTGGAATATGGCATGAAAATCGAGACACAACTCCTCGAGATAGGCCGTCGAGCCTTGGTGGGGCTGCAGCCCCTGCCCTCAAGCAGGATGGGCTGTAGCAACCCCTGTGCAGGCCATAACCACCCACTACTGCACACTTAGCCTGTAGCCGAGGGTGGCCGTGGCCTCCCCAAGGTTGGCCGCAGCCTGGGCATGCAGCCTGCCGACTACTGCGCCCAGCCTAGGCGTGCAGCCTGGTGCTGCAGGCTTGGCCTGTAACCCAGCAGGGTTGCACATGGGTGGCCATGGGCTGCCAGCCCCCCGGGGCCTAGGGGCTGCCAATCTCCGGGGCCAGTGGGGCGACGGTTCAAAAATCGAAAATTTTGATTTTTAAATTTGAGATTTAATTTTAAATCATGTTTAAAAATATGTAATTGAAAATTTAAAATTTTTTAAATTACATATTATTACCCATGATGTTTAAAATTGTTTAAAATTTAAATTTGAAATTCGAATTCGGAATTTGAATTTGAAATTTAAATTTTTGGAATTTAAGTTTTAAATAATTCTTGGGATGAGAAATAAATGGAGAGGCTACATAAAGATGGATACAAGAAGACGGAACAAAATTCAAGACTCAAAGAATACTTTGGATGGAATTTTGTAATCTTTATTTTCTTTGTTCTAGGATGGAACCATGGCTTGTTTATTCTATCAATTATTTTTTCTCTGATATGTCATGGATGTATAAATATGTATTGATGGATGTTTTATATGCATATTGGATAACATGTCATATAGGATAGGTGAGTGCTGCTCATACTATATTGATCATACATATTTGTCAATACTTGCATGTTTTTCAAAATATTGAGTGGGAGAAGGTTTCAAACAAAGCCCACGGCCTCCATTGTTGATCCATATGTGAAAGCATGGTAACGCCTTGCTTCAGTTCTGCCCTGACGACACCCCTCGGTAGGTGTTTACCACCGCCGGTATACTGGATTGGATCTCCTATGTGGAAAACATGTTCGGGTATGATCCAATTCATGACCACCCCTCGGTGGCTTGGTACAATGTGGATTGGGCTACGTAAACACTGGTTATACACTCAAGACTCATTTAGTTATTAACCTTCCCTAGAAACTCTGTTAACTAAACTGGTGGCCAAATAAGCAGTTATTAATATATGTCTTAACCTTGGAGGATTTAAGGCAACATATATTAATTAGACGGGGTCCATGTTCCGGCTATTTGTTTTCATGACCACCCTCGGTGGCTTGGGGCAATAGGTGCTAAGAATTACCGTTGTAATGCTACATGTTTTTCAAGTTTCATGTAGGAATATACTTGTATGTTTTATTTGCTAAATTATCTGTATATTTGCTTGGGCTTTATAATGATATCTAGTATAATTTTATTTCAGTTCAAAATGTCACCGACAACCCTCATTTCAATACTTACTGAGAATAAACTGAATGGCGATAATTACAAGGATTGGAAAAGAAATCTGTTGATAGTTCTTAGCTGCGAGAGATACAAGTCTGTACTGGACAAACGATGCCCACCAGGGCCCAAACCTGACACACTATTTGAGGAGGTCCCGGTTGCCTATACTCGTTGGAGAGAATGCAATGAGATAGCTTGATGCTACATTCTGGCTAGCATGACGAGTGCTTTACAAAAGCAGCATGAGACTTATCAAGTTACTGGGGAGATCATGGAAAATCTAGAAGACATGTTCGGAGGCCAAGAAAAGTTGGCTCAACAGTCTGCTATAACCAGCATTATGAACTCTAAGCAAAAGGCAGGTACTCCGGTGAAGGACCATATGATCACTCTAATGGGATTCTTCACTGAGGCTGCCAAGAATAGTGCTGAGTTGGACTACAATACCCAGATTGAGATAGTATTCAAAACTCTGTCTAAAGATTTTGTGGGGTTTAAGGCCGCATACAATATGGCGACAAGGGAGTTAGGACTAACCGAGCTCATGAAGCAACTCTGAGCTTATAAGCGGATGATCAGGGATGGTGATGCGGTCCAACCCAAAGGAGAGGCCAATTTGGCGGAATCTTCCAAACCCTCACGGAAGAGGAAGAGGCCAAATCAGAAGCAAGCGGCTTCTAGTTCTTCTAATCCTCTTGTCTTGGATAGGAAGAAGAAGAAGAAGAACAAGAAGCCCAAGGATCCTAAAAAGTCCAAGTGCTTCCACTGTGGGAAGGTAGGTAACTTTAAGAAGGCTTGCCGGGAATTCCTAGCCGCCAAGGGCAAGGAAAGTAAGGAACTTCACTACTTAGAAGCGTGTTTGGTTGAATAATCAAAAGACACTTGGGTCATTGATTCGGGCACCACCAATCATATTTGTGTTTCTATGCAGGGGTTCGTGGAAACGAGAAGTCTACATGATAGGAGCCTCTCGTTGCGGACTGGAGACGGTAGCTTGGTGGTGGCTAAGGCAGTGGGAGATATTTATATTTACTTTGATGAATTTAGGTTTTTTTTATTGAAAAACTGTTTTTATGTTCCTAATTTTAGGAGGAACCTTATATCGGTAGCTTGTTTAATAAAGGATTCTTATTCAGTTTCTTTTAGTAAAAGAGTTGATATTCGTAGAAATAAGTCTTTTATCTGTTCTGGATGGATGGATGGAAACCTATATTTGATCAAACCAAACATGTACTCACTGTTTGACACCGAATTAATAGATAACTCTAAAAGGTTGAAAGTTTCTCACTCTAACAAGGTGTAACTTTGGCATTTAAGATTTGGTCATATTAATCAGGATAGGATTCAAAGACTGATGAAAGACGGTCCTCTAGAATCTCTGGAGGAGGTACATCTTCGTCAATGTGAGTCTTGTCTAGAGGGAAAGATGACTAAGAGGTCTTTTGGAGCTAAGGGTACAAGGGCTTAGGAGCTCTTAGAAATTGTGCCCACTGACGTATGTGGCCCCATGAATGTCATAGCATGAGGAGGGTTCGAGTATTATGTCTCCTTTATAGATGATTACTCGAGGTATGGATATGTGTATCTGGTACACCGCAAGAACGAAACCTTTAACAAGTTCAAAGAGTATCGTGCGGAAGTGGAAAAGCAATTGGATAAATCCATAAAGACACTTCGATCTGATCGAGGTGGCGAATACCTCCCTGACGAATTTCTAGGACATCTTGTAGAGAACAGGATATTATCCCAATTGACTGCACCTGGTACTCCACAACAGAATGGTGTAGCTGAAAGGAGAAATAGTACCTTGTTGGATATGGTACGGTCCATGATGAGTTATTCAATGCTGCCATTATCATTTTGGGGATATGCTTTACAAACGACGTGCTATATTATGAATCAGGTTCCAAGCAAGTCAACTCCCAGAACTCCGTATGAATTGTGGCGAGGCAAGAAGCCCTCCCTTGGACATATGAGAATATGGGGCTGCCCGGCGCATGTACTGGATGGGGACGCGAAGAAGTTGGAACTAAGATCAGAGTTGTGCATGTTTGTAGGGTATCCAAAGGGAACTAAAGGAGGTCTGTTCTATAACCTGAAGAAACAAAAAGTCATTGTTTTAACCCATGCGACATTCTTGGAGGAAAGTCACATGAATGACTTTAAGCCTCGAAGCAAAGTGGTGCTAGAGGAGCTATCGGGTGAAAGAACTGCTCCACAGGTTTCGGTCTTGGACACAAGTCCGAGTTCCGGTGAAAGACCTGCAGACGATCAACAATTTAAGGTGCCTCATCATAGTGGGAGGGTTTCAAAGAAATCTAATTTCTTCATGTATGATACTGAGGTATACCAGGCTGAAGCTCATGAGTATGAGGATGATCCAGTCACCTATGATGAAGCTATAAATAATATTGATTCTAAATCTTGGAAATAGACTATGAACAATGAGATGGATTCTATGAAATCCAACTCTTTTTGGGAACTTGTAGATTTGCAGGATGGGATAAAACCATTGGATGCAAATGGGTCTACAAAAGAAAGAAGGATGCAGAAGGGAGAGTGGAAACTTTCAAAGCTAGACTGGTTACAAAGGGGTACACACAAAAGGCTGGAATCGATTATGATGAAACCTTTTTGCCTGTTGCTATGCTGAAGTCGATCCGTATTCTTCTGTCCGTTGCTGTGGCTCTCAATTACGAGATCTGGCAAATGGATGTCAAGACGGCATTCTTGGATGGCCATCGTGAATAGTGTATCTATATGATACAGCCTGAAGGGTTCGTAGTGAAAGGCCAAGAAAGGAAAGTCTACAAGTTGCTTAGATTTATTTATGGATTAAAGCAAGCATCCCACTCATGGAACCAGAGATTTGATCAAGCGATCAAGACTTTCAGTTTTGAGCAGAATGTTGATGAACCCTATATTTATAAACGTATTAAGAATAGAAAAGTGGTCTTTCTGGTACTCTATGTCGATGATATACTACTCATTGGGAATGATGTAGGGAACTTATCGTTGGTCAAGCTTTGGCTGCACCAACTGTTTGACATGAAGGACTTGGGAGAAGCTAATTATGTTCCAGGCATTCGTCTCTTCAGAGATCAAAAGAACAAAATGATAGCTTTATCCCAAGCTTCATACATAGATAAAATAATTGACAAATATACAATGCAAGAGGCAAAGAAAGGTTCACAACCTTCCATTGCTAGTCTAATTCTTTCATTGGATGACTGTCCAAAGACATCGGAAGAAAGAGAGCGTATGAGTAAGGTCCCTTATGCATCCGCCGTGGGTAGCCTTATCTATGCTATACTTTGCACTCACCCGGACATATGTTTTGCAGTAGGTATGGTGAGTCGATATCAAGCGAATCCTGGAACCAAGCACTGGTAAGCAGTAAAGCATATACTCAAGTATCTTAAGAGAATGAGGGATTATATGCTGGTGTATTCTGGAGGGGACCTAACACCTGTGGGATACACAGACTGAGTCTTCCAGACTTGCAAGGATTCGAGGAAGTTGACATTAGAGAGCACGTGGAGACAGGATTAGTGGAAGTATGTAAGGTCACGTCAAAGGACAATATTGCCGATCCCTTTACTAAGACTTTGGTGGCTAGAAGCTTTGAGAGGTATGTAGAGGTGATGGGGATGCGTAACATGGCACATCTGCGGACTTAGGGCAAGTGGGAGATTGTTAGGAAATGCCCTAAGCATTAGAGACATTTTGATGTATTTTGTTTACATGTTAAAGTAAATGTAAGCAAATATGGCTCCATGACTGCTTGTGTTAAAACTGTTAGAACGTTGCATGCAATGGACTTTTATATGCAAGAAGACAATATTCTAAAGTAAGCAGTCTAAACTATGGTCTGTAGTCTATGGGGTTAGACCGAGCATCTAACTCATGTTAAGACTATTATGTTGTCTAAAGCCTTGGAGGGGACGGTTTGTCCTAACTGTCTAGAGCTGGACTCCCAAGTAGAGACATAGATATGTTGCTTGGTGGTGACATATTAGACCGAGACTAAAGCGTGATTGATCTATGAAGTTCGCTTTGAGCGGATCGATCTGCTTTTGACGTTCATTGTGTAGTAACCTTAATCCTGAGTAGATGGACAGCTTTCATGTATATGACTTGTGTACTTTGATGTTCTAATGGCTAAAGCGTCTCAGAGGTAGTAAGCTTATAGACTGGTTCGTTGGGTGCATGACTTGTATACGATGAAGGGTTCATTTACAGATATCGGAATCATGGCTCTAATAAGGAGTTAAGGGTATCCTCTTAAAGGCATTATACTGAATGTGAAAATGGACAAGGCCTTGGGTCGTCTGCTGGGCAGATGACTTCTTATTCACATATAGTGAATAATCATTTTCTTTATTCGGTAGTATAATGGAATTTTAAGATATCTGGATCAGTAAGATTAAACGGACTTTGGACTAAGGCTGAACATGGATATCATATGAGGGTTCTGCATATATGACAAGGTCATTGGATGATAGCTTGTCACAGGCTTACGTAATACAGTATATAATTGGGAGTTCAGTTTTAAGTTTATAGTGGTGTGACTTTGAAATTAGTGATCATATGATTGAGTTGTTCGGTAAAGAATGATGATCATATGGATTCGCGGGAGCCCGATTATATATGTCCAATTGGTCCCTCTACTAGCTCCACATAATTCCTTAACGTTTGGCAAATTGATTTGAGTATGCTATTAGCTAGTTGATTATGCATGGATGGTGTTGACATAGGATTAGGATGGTGGACAAGATTCTCTCCGGTTGAATTCAGATTTTGTTTTGGATAACAGAGTACACAATTATTCGAATTCCAAATAAAGTTGCCATGATTTTATTTGAGATTGGATTGGAGTTGTAGAAAATTATCCATGAGAACAAGAATTTGAAATACAACTGCTTTGTGCATTTTGAAATTTGAATTTTGAAATTTGAAATTTGAAATTTGAAATTTGAATTTGAAATTTGAATTTGAAATTCGAATTTGAAATTCGAATTTGAAATTTAAATTTGAAATTTGAAATTTGAAATTTGAAATTGAAATTTGAAATTGAAATTTGAAATTCAAATTTTGAATCACAGTCCAAGTGGGATTCGAATTTCTTATGGTAAATCTACAAGGAATGAAATTCAAATTTGAGTTAGATATGGAGAGGAAAATCTTATTAGAATCCTACTTGAATTTTGAATCCAAATCCTAACAATAATGGACGAAAATTTTGAGAATTATCCTCATGGAATTTTTGGATTTTTTGTGGATAAGACTCGAGGAAAAATTCAAGTTTCAATCCCAGTTGAATTTAGATTCTCTCTTCCCTGATTATGGCCAAAAATTTGAGGAAGATCTCCTAGGAGATTTTCGGTTATTTTGGATAAGGATGAGATAAGATTCAAGCTTGAAAATCCTAGTAGAATTTTGATTCTTCCCTTATCCAAAAGTGGTCGAAATTATTTGGTGAGTATCCTTAAGGATTTTCAGATTTTTTGGTTGAAAAAGAGGACATAAAATTCTAATTAAAATCTTGTTTAGATTTAAATTAGATAATCCTAAGTTGGCCGAAAATTTGTTGGGAGTTTGCCCTTGGAAAATTCAGATTTTTTGGTTGTGGATAAGGGAGAATATCTTCTCCTAATCCAATTCGAATTCAAAGAATCACCTTATGTAAGTCTATAAATAGAGGTCCTGCCACTCCAGTTCTCTCATATCACAGACTCTCATGTGAGCAGGCTTATTGTTGCATAACTCACTGTGATAATAAGTTCTTTAGAGATCTGGGTGGTCGGAAGAAGACTAGCAGTGCTAGCATACCAATCGAGGTTCAGAGTGCCCACACACTCAGCCATTCGGGAATTGGAGAATAGTAGAGAGGGCTAGTTGGTTGAAGCCCTCTGGTCATTCTCCTCCTGCAAGATTGGTGTCCTTGAGGTATGAGTTTACATTGTTGGGTGGGCCGCCACAGTTGGTATCAGAGCAGATTTACAATTGGTCTAGTTTAAATTACCGACTGTCGCCACAGTTGGTATATTAGAGCAGTGTTGACCATATCCTGATTTGACACTTCGCGCATCCTGCACCGCAATCCAAGTAAGTAGTTTATTTAAGTTTAGTTAATTATTTTCTTATATGAAAATAATTATCTTATAGGTAGCAAGATGACCAGACCTCCTTATGCGAGACCGCCGCTACCATGACCGAAAGGGGTGTTACGGGTATGGATGAGACCTATTGTGAGGCCGCCTATTTCTCAACATCCGGTACTTAGACCTCCGGTGCCAGAGAGACCTGCAGCACCAGCACCAGCTCCTGTAGATGTAGTACAGCCTTGACCGATACTTCCTCCACCTGTAGTAGTCGACATTTCAGTTGTTGGTGGATGCCAACATATTGGAGTGAGAGTTCAGCTTGAGCAGTACAGCCATTTAGAGCCTGTAGTCCCCTTATGTTTGATGGTGGACGATAGTCAATGGAGACAAAGAATTGGCTCCATGCAATAGAGAGGATTATGGTGATGTGTGATATTGATCGAGAGATGTGGATCCAGTTGGCAAAAAGTATGTTTCAGGGAGATGCTCGAGTATTCTGGGATTATTGTGATCAGGAGATTCTATTGGGATTCAGTTGGGCTGAGTTCTGTTAGCGATTGGCTGATCGGTTTTTGCCTAAGGATCCGACACTTGTTCCACCGCCTCCAGAGAGACGAGAGGTAGTTACACCCACGTATCCTGGATTTGATGAGGTTAGGGACTATGTTCTCCAGACAGAGAGGATAGTCATGTTGTCTGGTGAGACAGTTATGTCTTACGCAACACGATTTGAGGAGACTATTAAGAGAAGATGTCTGTTGCCCAATCTCACTGAAGCGAACTGTTGTAAGCTTTTCTGGAGAGGTTTACCTATGGAGTTGAGACAGAGGGTGATTAAGTTATATCCTCCTACACTCTAAGAGTTTGTAGTGATGATCAGGACGATCGAGAGGGAGGTTTTGATTGAGCATCTATCACAGAGTCGACGAGAGACACTGGGTCAAGATGAGATGATGGCATGCATTTTTGGGTCGAGAAGGATGATGAACGATCATGAGGCCGGACCGTCTAGACCATGAGGAGGTGATGACTCAGGATAGGGAGCATTGCCTAGGGGTGGTGATGACTCAAATGATCCAGATGACGATGAAGAACCAGAAGAATATCCTCTAGTCCCAGACACAAGAGATGTATGACCAGTAGATGTATTCATGTACATAAGTAGCTTATAGAGAAAAGCTCTTTTGTATAGACTTATGGCCAGGATGTATATGATGGCCGATGTATATATGACTGGTGATAGTTATGTATGATATATAAACGTTTTGCTATGAATGAAATATCAAAATGATTATATGTTGTACGATGATGTGTTACGATGATGTGACTTTACATTACCCTGAATTTCGTAAATTTATATGATTTTACGAATGTGGTCATGGAAAAGCTAACGGTAAATTGTTATGCCATAATAGGATAATAGACAAGATGGTGGATTTGCAAAATCGACCAGAGAGACGAGAACGACATCCTAATCTTATGGAAAGAATAGAGCAGATACAAGCTTTGCTAGAAGCTCAGATGCAAGAAAATGCTAATCTGAGGCAACGAGTAGAGGAGTTAGAACAGAGGCAAGGTTCTGAAGGCACCCAAGTAGAACAGGAAGCTGAGGTAGATCCAGTTATTCCTCCAGTAGCTATACATGAGAGAGTTCCTGAACCGCCTCAGGTAGTAAATCTAAAACCCTTCTATTAAAGATTTAGGCGTATGAGGCCGTTAGAATTTGAAGGTTCTACAAATCCTCTAGAGGCTGAAGATTGGTTGTCATCATTACAAGTGATCCTAGAATTCATGAATTTAACTGACCAGGAGAAGGTCGCATGTGCATCTTTTGTGTTGAGGAAAGATGCTCCTTTTTGGTGGGACACTGTGCGAATGAGAAGAAATGTGTCTACCATGAGTTGGGCAGAATTTCTGGAAGAATTTAACCAGAAATATTATGATCCTGCATCTCTAAGACTACAACAGAAAGAGTTCTCAGAATTGAAGCAAGGAAATATGTCGGTGAGTGAAGTTTGCTGAAAGTTTGATTAATTATCCCGCTTATGTCCCAATGTAGTCCCTACTGAGAGGGAGAAAATACAGAAAATGATCGGGATGTTTGGGCCAGAAATTACGGCATTGGTAGAAACTGGACTCATATCGCCTACTTCTGTAGTAGACTGTGTTAGCCGTGCCATGAGAGCTGAGTTTCATGTAGCCCGACTGAAAGAGGAAAGAGAGAAGAACTGGGAGGCCAAGAAGAAGAAGAGGGCTTTAGCTAAGTCTACACAAGCTGGTCAATCTAGCAAGCCTAATCAGAATGCTAAACCAGGCCAGGGCAATAATCAAGGATCCCAGCAAAACAAGAGGAAAGGCAATTTTACTAGAAATCATCAGGCAAATAATCGAAACTAGCAGCGAAAAACAGTTGGTAATGCAGAATCCAATGTACCAAATTGTCCTACATGCGGGAAGAGACATTCTGGGTAATGCAGATATGGGCCACTTGTTTGTTATGAATGTGGAAAGGAAGGTCATTATGTCAGGAACTGTCCAAGCAATAGGCAGAGTGTACAAGGCACTTCCCAACCGCACCAGACATGCCCACAAGCTCATTCACTTCAGGCCAGGGCTAAAGAGTCTCCAGTAAGGTCACAACGCCAGGAGTGTATGCCACGTGCTGATGCTCTGTGATGGCCTACACCAAGGAGGATGTAGAGGCAGGAACATCAAATGTGGTGACAGGTCAGCTTCCTGTCACTAGTCATGTATCCTCTGTACTATTCGATATCGGTGCTATGCATTCTTTTGTTTCCTATGAATTTGCTGACAAGATAGGACATCCTAAGGACTATATGGGAAGAGTATTTAAGAAAACTTTACCCTCTGAGGAAGGATTGTTGTCCAATTACTGGCTACCTCATGTACCAGTATATGTGGTAAATAGGGAGCTATATGCTGAGTTTATCGTAATGAAGATCGTGGATTATGATGTGATTCTAGGCATGGATTTCCTTGAGAAATATCAAGCTACGATCGACTACCGAAATCGAAAAATAGTATTCTAACCCGAGGAAGAAAAGAGTTTCGAGTACATCGATACTTCTCAAAAACCCAGGAAGATAATTATCAGTTCGCTGAAAGCAAGTAAGCTGATGGCCAGTGGTTGTATGGAATATCTGGCATATGTGATGGATACTATAGAGGAACAGAAGCTTCAACCTAAAGATGTTCCTGTTGTTAATAAATTTCTTGATGTATTTCCATTAGAGTTACCAGGGATACCTCCAGAGAGAGAAATCTTGTTCGAAATTGAGTTGATGCCTGGAGCGGCACCTATTTTTAAAGTACCATACCACATGGCTCCAATGGAATTAAAGGAGCTATAGGAACAATTGAAGGAGCTTTTGGACAAGGGATTCATCAGACCGAGTTATTCTCTGTGGGGTGCACCTATGTTGTTCGTCAAGAAAAATGATGGAACATTCCATTTGTGCATTGATTACCGGGAGTTGAATAAGGTTATGATCAAAAATAGGTATCCGTTACCTAAAATTGATGACTTATTTGACCAGTTAAAAGGCACAGCGGTATTTACCAAGATCGACTTACGATCAGGATATCACCAGTTGAGAATTAAAGAAAGTGATATTCTTAAGACGGCGTTTAGGACTCGTTATGGTCATTATGAGTTCCTTGTGATGCCATTCGGATTAACAAATGCGCCAGCAGCATTCATGGACTTGATGAACAGAATTTTTAAAGAGTATTTGGATAAGTTTGTCAATGTATTCATTGATGACATTCTTATATACTCAAAGACTCATGAGGAGCACAAGGAGCATCTAAGGATCATGTTGCATACGATAAGGAATCATCAACTACATGCCAAATTCTCAAAATATGAGTTTTGGCTGGATAAAGTACATTTTCTCGTATATGTTGTATCCCAGGAAGGTATTGCTGTAGATCCGATGAAGGTAGATGCAATTAACCAATGGCCTACACCCAAGAGTGTGACGGAAATACACAGTTTCTTGGGGTTAGTTGGTTATTATCGGAGGTTTGTAGAGGGATTCACACGTTTAGCTGCACCTCTTACTGCTCTTACACGCAAGGAAAGAAAGTATGAGTGGACTATGGAATGTGAAAGAAGCTTTCAGGAGATAAAGAGACGGCTGACAAGTGCACCAATCCTTACACTTCCCACTGAAGGGGAGAAGTTTGTGATCTACAGTGATGCATCTAAAATAGGATTGGGAGCAGTCCTGATGCAAGGCGGCAAAGTGATTGCCTACGCTTCGCGTCAATTAAAGGCTCATGAAAAGAGTTACCCTACACATGACCTTGAACTTACTGCAGTAGTGTTTGCACTTAAGATTTGGCGACACTATCTTTGTGGAGCCCAATGTCAGATTTTTACTGATCATCAAAGCCTGAAGTATTTCTTCACGCAAAAGGAGCTCAATATGCGACAAAGACGATGGTTGGAACTGGTAAAGGATTATGATTGTGAAATCTTATATCATCCAGGAAAGGCCAATCGAGTAGCAGATGCTTTAAGTAGAAAGTCTACCATATCGCACCAGCTACCGATAAAAAGGCTTCCGAAACCATTGCAGCAAGAGATAAATTCTTTGAACTTGGAGCTGATATCTGGAAGATTGGCTGCACTCCAAGTGGAATCATCGTTGTTTGAGGATAACAAGGAAGCTCAAAGACGAGATCCAAGAATGACAAGTTCTCAAGAAGGAATTTCCAAGGATGGAATGATCCTTTATCAAGGAAGAATTAATGTTCTGGCTGATGAGGAACTTAGAAGACGGATCATGTCAGAAGCCTATGAGACACCATATTCAGTTCATCCCGAAGCTAGTAAGATGTATCAGGACTTGAAGTTACAGTTCTTGTGGAAAGGGATGAAGAATGATATAGCAAAATTCGTGAGCAGATGCATGACCTGTCAGAGAATCAAAGCAGAATATAAACATCCAACAGGAAGATTGAAACCTTTGGAGATTCCCGAATGGAAATGAGAACACATTACGATGGATTTTGTAATGGGACTCCCAAAAACCCGAAGGTTATGATGCCATCTGGGTTATTGTGGACAGACTGACCAAGACATCACGGTTTATAACTGTCAAGATGACTTTTTTGTTTGAAAAGTTTGCTCAGTTGTACATAACTCATGTCGTCAGATTATATGGAGTACCAAAATCCATTATATCAGATCGAGATGCACGATTCACTTTGAATTTCTGGAAATGTGTGCAAGAAGCCATGGATATTGAATTGAGACTCAGTACGACATTTCATCCACAAACAGACAGACAGTCAGAGCGGACCATTCAGACATTAGAGGACATGCTTCGAGCTTGTGTAATGGATTTTGTGGGAAATTGGAACGAGAAGTTATCATTAATTGAATTCTCGTACAATAATAGTTACCAAGCTTCTATAGGAATGGCACCTTATGAGGCCCTTTATGGACGGAAGTGCAGATCGCCGATACACTGGTATGACCTGCGAGAGAAACAACTGCATAAGATGGATTTTATACGAGAAACTTCTGATGCTGTTGTAAGAATTCAGCGTCAAATAAATATTACGCAAAGTCGACAAAAGAGTTATGCGGATAAAAGGCGAAAATCCTTGGAGTTTAATGAAGGAGACTTCGTGTTTCTTAAGGTATCGCCTATGAAGGGGATTATGCGTTTCAGTAAGAACGGGAAACTGAGTCCAAGATACATCAGACCTTATGAAATTATCGAACGCATTGGAAGGGTCGCTTACAGATTAGCCTTACCTCCTGAATTGTCGGCAGTACATAATGTATTTCATATGTTGATGCTAAGAAAGTATATACCAGATCCGTCCCATGTGTTGAAGCATGAACCTGTTCAGATCCACGAGGATTTGACATATGAAGAACAACCTATTCGAGTACTGGCTCATGAAGAGAAAGTACTGAGGAATAAGACAATCCCACTAGTGAAGATTTTGTGGAAAAATCATAACATTAAAGAAGCTACGTGGGAACGAGAAGATGAGATGAGGAGTTTATACCCCCACTTGTTCTAATTTTCGAGGACGAAAATTTTATAAGGAGGGGTGAATGTGACAACCAGGAAATTCTGGCATTCTTGGAAGAAAATGTACAAATGTATGTATATAAAAATTTATACTATTTAAAGAATGAATAAATAAATTTATATTGTTCAGAATGTATTAAAATGTTCTAACAATACTGATGAGTAAGAATTGAGTGTTGATAAAATTCATTGAATTGAAACGGGTGGAACAGTGCCAAAAACGGCATTGAAAACCCTAACCGGTGCATTATGGTGCACTAAAAGATGAAAAACTTCCAGGATTGATTTTGATCAAATGGAAGTAGTATAAATTGATCCGACTGCACAGGAGACCTCAGGAACTCACCGGGATGATTTTAGGAAAATTTCGGCTCGAACCAACATCGGTCAAAAAGTAGTCGAATTAATATGAATAGTAAAGTCAAAGTCAAAATTTTTACTTTACATTTATGACATCATAAAGCCATTTAGTAAATGCATTAAAAATGGTGGTTGGTGGCATTAATGGCCAAGATTAAAGATGCTTTTGATCTAAAGGCTTAGATTTGGCCAAAATTAGCCAAATTTATTTTGGTGAAAATGTGGAAAGAAATGGCATGAAAGGTGTTAAATTTTCATTGGTTGGAAGCTAAATTAATTGGTTTCTTTGTTACTTAAGTCGGCAAACTTGGAACAAAACAAACCCGTAGCTTATTCAAAGCCAAAACAAAGAAAAAATTTTTCTAAGTGTTTCAAGAGAGCAACCGTGAGCAACCATGGAGAACCAAGCTAATCTTTCAAGTTTTCTTCACAAAAGTGGTAGCAAACTCTTCATTGAAGTCAAGGGAAGCAAGAAATCAAGGTAGCCATCTTTGGTTTGAAAATTTTCTTGGTTTTTCATTGAAAAATTAGTGGGTTGTTGGCTTGAAGGATGAGAAATTTTGTGGTCTGTTTTGGTTGATTTGGTGCTAGGGTTTTGTTAATGGTTTGATTAGAAGAAAAACCATGCATTTTGTTTCAAGAAAAACAAAGTTTTGGTTGGTTTTTCAATGGTAAAACCGTGGGTTACCTATGTGTTTGATAATGGATTCATTGTTGTTTAAGTGTTGTAATGCTTTAAATCATGTTTTGGATTAAAGGAAAGCATGGTTTGCATGGTTAGAAAGCTTGGAAAAATTTTGGTATCTAATAACCCTAAAATGGCCGTGTGGTGTAATTAGGGTTTGGTGAACATTTTTGCATGATTAACTCGATGTTTGGATAGTTAAATTCATGCATTGAATTATGGAAATGTTGGTTATGAGGTTGAAAGCATGAAACAAAATGTTGTGCATGTTTTTCCCTAAAATGGCCGTGGGTTATGTGTGTTGAAAAACCCTAAGAATTGTGTTGTAAAATGCATGGAAAATGGCTTGAAAATTTGCTAGGTAATAGCCTTTGAATAGCCTAAAATTTGGTTGAAAAACTGAAAAGTTTTGGTTAGGTTTTGAGTATGAAAACCGTGGCTAAACCTAAGGGTAAAATTGAAAGAATTTTGTTGAATGTGGTTCAAAATGTGAATTGTTAAATGTGTGAGCTTTTATGTAAAAGTTTAGGAACTTTTACATAAAATAGGACTTTGGTATAGTACGTGGCAGGTACATATGGTTCGAGGCATACCTAACACCAGTAGCCTTAAATTTACGTTGAAATGCTGCCGAAATTTCGAAAACGGCATTTGGGATAAAAAGGGAATTGAGAGTAAAAGTTTAGGGTTGGGTAGGAAACCCGAGTCCCTAAAGGAAAATTGAATAAGGGAAACCTAAGGGGTGGTTCATGAATAGTAACCCATCCCCTTAAAAATGTAAAACGCGAGTGAAACTGAAAAAAAAGACCCCGAGGGGGGGGCGTTTTTGGGAAACGAAGTAAAGGTCCGAGTCGGGTACGAAAAATCCGAGTCTCGGAGACTTAGATCGGGAAAGCCTAGATGAACGTTTTAAATACGAGTAAAACGTCCATTTGAGGCTTCGAAACGATAGAAAATCACTAAACCGACGTAAGGGTCGGAATAGTACTATCCGAGGGTCGGGAAGGTGAAAAATGAAAATAAAATAGAAACGAACCCGATAATTAATAGAAAAGAGTCAAAAAAGTTCTTGAGAGCCAAAAGTGCAGTCTAGATCGAGAAAATCCCGTCAGGGGCATAATTGCAATTTTGTCAAAATATAGGGATAAAATCGTAATTTTTCAAAAGTTGAGAAAAATGGGGAAAATGATAAATAAAGCCTAAAAAGTTATAAATAGGTTTTATTTAAGCTTTTTAATAAAAATAATCAAAGCTATTAATGGAAATGAAATTAAAAGACAACGTTTTGTCTGTAGGATCCCAAAATCGACCCGCAAGGAGAGCGATTAAAGATCCAGGAAGGAAAAAAGAGAAGAAACGGATAAGGTAAGTTCAGACATTTACCTGTCTGCAACATGTAGCATTATTATTGCTAACTTTGATGTACTAACTATAGGTTAGGTACATATGTGCTACGGGCACTATTATAGAATAAAGAGAGAGATGAAACGTGTTACGGGCACTATTGAAATGGGACACATAATAAATTGTACTTCGAGCACTAGAGTGAGGTTAATGAAACACACTCACATGAAATTAAAATGTGAACCATTCCTAACCACGGGCAATATGAAGTCACCGGGTTAGAACTTTAAAAAGTCAGAAATGAAACCACTTTTAGCGTACCAGCCTTCCGTACAGGGAGGTAAACTTTGCCTTTGGTGCTATGATGATGAGATTAAGGCTGTGGATGTCAGCACTAATGTACCACTCCCAGCCATGCGCACTAAAATGGTACTGCCAACCTGAGCTCAAAATCATAACATAAATAAAGATAATTACCTAAAACTGAAACTATGTCATAATTGAGCATAAGATAGTTTTGTTAGAGTACTAACACCGTGGTTGATGTACTGTTGATATACTATGTTGTAGTCAAATTTACTATTCATGGTGAATAGTGGTCAATGTTACTATTTATAGAAATTCTATTTCTTGCATGTTTGAACTTACTAAGCCTGTAGCTCACCATTTTTGCTTATGTTGCAGGTAAGCAACCAGCTTATTAGCTTTGTATGGCTGGATGGCGGATGGGATAGCCAGTGTCAAATGGGATAGGAGGCCAAGGGATATGGTCCTGTCAGAGTCTTTCCGCTAAGCGATAACAGAGAAAGGAAAGAGAAACAGTTCTTTTGTAATAATATATATTTGTGAAAGTACTGTATTATGTAAATTACTTTGTACTTGTAAACAAAGTGATTAGTGGATAATGTTTTACATGATGTTTAAAAAAAAATCCCCCAAAAATGTCATGTTTTACAAAAGAGATAGATTAGCCAGTGACCCATGAGAGTACAATCTATCGCAGTTAGTTATAAAGCTTAACTGTAATAGTATTGTATGATCTCTATGAAGGGCGTGCTGCCACAGGCGATCTCGCATAAGGAGGTCTAGTCATCTTGCTACCTATAAGGTAATAATTTTCATATAAGAAAATAATTGACTAAAGTTAAGTAAACTACTTACTTGGATTGCGGTGCAGGATGCGCGAAGTGTCAAATCAGGATATGGTAAACACTGCTCTGATACCAACTATGGCGACAGTTGGTAATCTAAACTAGACCAATCGTAAACTTTCTCTGATACTAACTGTGGCGGCCGGCCCTTCATTGAGATCATGCAATACTATTATAGTTAAGCTTCATAGCTAACAGCGATAGATTGTACTCTCATGGGTCGCCGGCTAATCTATCTCTCTTTAAAACATGACATTTTTGGGGGTTTTTTTTTTCATAACGCAAAACATTACCCACTAATCACTTTGTTTACAAGTACAAAGTAATTTACATAATACAGTACTTTCGTAAAATACATATTATTACAAAAGAACTGTTTCTTTTTCCTCTCTTTATTAACACTCAACGGAAAAACTCTAGCAGAACCATATCCCTTGGCTTCCCATCCCATTTGACACTCGCTATCCCGTCCGCCATCCAGCCATACAAAGCTAGTGAGCTGGTTGCTTACCTGCAATATAAGCAAAAATGGTAAGCTATAGGCTTAGTAAGTTCAAACATGCAAGAAATAGAATTTCTATGAATAGTAGTATTCATCATGAATAGTAACTTTGACCACTATTTACTATGAATAGTAACTTTGACCACAACATAGTATATCAGTAGTACATCAACCACAGTGTTAGTACTCTCACGGAACTGTCTTATGCTCAATTATGGCATTGTTTCAGTTTTAGGTAATTATCTTGATTTATGTTTTGGTTTTGAGCTCATATTGGCCGAACCATTTTAGTGCACATGACTGGGAGCGGTACATTAGTGCTGACCTCCACAGCCTTAATCTCATCATCATAACCCCGAAGGCAAAGTTGTACATGACTGGGAGCGGAACATTAGTGTTGACCTCCGCAACCTTAATCTCATCATCATAGCCTCGAAGGCAAAGTTTACCTCCCCGCACGGAAGGCTGGTACGCCAAAAGTAGTTTCATTACCGACTTTTTGAAGTTCTATCCCGGTGACTTCATATTGCCCAGTGGTTAGCAATGGTTCACATTTTAATTTCATGTGAGTGAGTTTCATTAACCTCGCTCTAGTGCTCGAAGCACAATTTATTATGTGTCCCATTTTCAATAGTTCTCGTAGCACATTTCGTCTCTCTCTCTCTTCTATAATAGTGCTCGTAGCAAATAGGTACCTAACTTATAGTTAGTACATCAAAGTTAGCAATAATAATGCTACATGTTATAGACAAGTAAATGTCTGAACTTACCTTATCCATTTCTTCTCCTTTTCCTTTCTAGATCTTTAATCGCTATCCTTATGGGTCGATTTTGGGATCCTACAAACAAAACCTTGTCTGTTAATTTCATTTCCATATATAGCTTTTATTTTTTTTATTAAAAAGCTTAAATAAAACCTATTTATAACTTTTTAGGTTTTATTTATCATTTTGCCCATTTTCTCAACTTTTAAAAAATTACGATTTTGTCCCTGTATTTTGACAAAATTACAATTATGCCCCTGACGGGATTTTCTCGATCTAGACTGCACTTCTGGCTCTCAGGAACTTTTTTGACTCTTTTCTCATTCATTACCGGGTTCCTTTCTATTTTATTTTGATTTTTCACCTTCCCGACCCTCGGGAAGCACTATTCCGACCCTTACGTCGGTTTAGTGATTTTCTATCGTTTCGGAGCCTCAAATGAGAGTTTTACTAATATTTAAAACGTTCATCTAGACTTTCCCGACTTAGGTCTCCGAGACTCGGATTTTTTGTACCCGACTCAGACCTTTACTTCGTTTCCCGAAAATGCCCCCCCCCTTCGAGGTCGGATTTTCAGTTTCACTCGCGTTTTACATTTTTAAGGAGACGGGTTACATTTTTCCGGCCCGACCCTAAACTTTTACCCTCGATTCCCTTTTTGCCATAAATGCTGTTTTTCAAAATTTTGACAACATTTCGGCGTAAATTTAAGGCTACCGGCGTTAGGTACGCCTCGAACCATGTGTACCTACCACGTACTATACCAAAGTCCTATTTTATGTAAAAGTTTTCTAAACTTTTACATAAAAGCTCACACATTAACAATTCACATTTCCATGCACCATTAACAAAATTCTTTCAATTTTGCCCTTAGTTTTAGCCACAGTTTTCCTATCTAAAACCTAGCCAAAACTTTTCAATTCTTTAACCAAATTTTAGGCTATTCAAAGGCTATATTCAAAGGCACGTTTTCAAGCCATTTTTCATGCATTTTACAACACAATTCTTAAGGTTTTTAACCATTCATACCCCACAGCCACTTTAGGTAAAAACATGCATAACATTTTGTTTCATGCTTTCAACCTCATAACCAACATTTCCATAATTCAATGCATGATTTAAACTATCCAAACATCAAGTTAATCATGCAATAATGTTCACCAAACCCTAACCATATCACACAGCCATTTTAGGGTTATTAGATACCAAAATTTTTCCAAGCTTTCCAACCATGCAAATCATGCTTTCCTTTAATCCAAAACATGATTTAAAACATCACAACACTTAATTAACAACAATCCATGAACAAACACACAAGGTAAGCCACGGATTTACCATTGAAAAGCCAACCAAAACTTTGTTCTTCTTTAAACAAAATACATGGTTTTTCTACTAATCACACCCTTAACAAAACCCAAGCACCAAATCAACCAAAACCAACCTAAAAATTTTCATCCTTCACACCATTAACCCACAGATTTCATGGAGAAAACAAGCCAAAAATCACATTTTTTTCATGCAAATGGAATACATGAATAACCTACTTCAACATATCACAAAACTGACACATAATTTCATCAAATCCGCAACAAAATTTCATCATTTTCTTCCCATTATTCCCACAGATTTCATGGCCAAAAATAGGCAAATTTTACAAGTTTTGAAGCTCACCTTGGTTAATTGGATGCTAGCTTGCCAAACTTAAGTTCTTGCTTCAAAAATTTTGAAGAAATCCTTTGATTCTCCAAGGTGGCTCACGTTTTCTCTCTTGCCAACACTTAGAAAAATTTTTTTCTTTTCGTTTTGGTGGCTGCGGCTTCTTCCTCCCAAAATGGCCAAATCTTGTTTTCAAGAAAGCCATATTAACTTGGCTAATTGGCATGAGTCATCCTTAATCAACCAATGAAAATTTGACAACATTCATGCATTTCTTTCCACCTTTTTTTTTTTTTTTAAATCAAAAAATGGCATTTTGGCCTAATCTTGGCCATTAGATTAAAGGTGAATTAAATCCTAGCCATCCACCTAACCTACCACTTTAATTAACCATTTATTAAACATTTTTAATGACATCATCAATGATGAGTCATTAGCTTACTCTTTTACGTCACTATTAACGTCGCTTTTTGACCGAATTTTGACCAGGTGAAATTTTCCCAAATCGCCCCGACGGGTTCGTGAGGTCTCTGGTACAGTCGGATCAATTTATACTACTTCCGTTTGATCAAAATCAATCCCGGAAGTTTTCTGTCTTTTAGTGCACCATAGGCGCTGGTTAGGGTTTTTAATGTCGTTTTGACACCATTTCACCCATTTTGCTTCAGCAAAATTCCTTAACACCAAATTTTTATCCATCAGCATTGTCAGAACATTTTAGTACATTCTAAACAATATAAATTTATTTATTTTACTCTTTAAACAGTCAAGTTGTTACACATATACAATTGTACATTTTCTTCCGAGAATGCCAGAAATTCTCGGTTGTCACATTCACCCGTCCTTATAAAATTTTCGTCCTCGAAAATTAGAATAAGTGGGGGTATAAACTCCTCATCTCTGTTTCTCGTTCCCACGTAGCTTCTTCAATGTTGTGATTTTTCCACAAAATCTTCACTAGTGGGATTGTTTTATTCCTCAGTACTTTCTCTTCACGAGCCAGTACTCGAATAGGTTGTTCTTCATATGTCAAATCCTCGTGGATCTGAATAGGTTCATGCTTCAACACATGGGACGGATCTGGTACATACTTTCTCAGCATGGATACATGAAATACATTATGCATTGCCGACAATTTGGGAGGCAACGCTAATCTGTAAGTGATCTTTCCAATGTGTTTGATAATTTCATAAGGTCCGATATATCTTGGACTCAGTTTTCCCTTCTTACCAAAACGCATAATCCCCTTCATAGGCGATACCTTAAGAAACACGAAGTCACCTTCATTAAACTCCAAGGATCTTCACCTCTTATCCACATAACTCTTTTGTCGACTTTGCGCAATTTTCATTTGACGCTGAATTCTTACAACAGCATCGGAAGTTTCTCTTATAAAATCTGTCTTATGCAATTGTTTCTCTCGCAGGTCATACCAGTGTATCGGCGATCTGCATTTCCGTCCATAAAGAGCCTCACAAGGTGCCATTCCTATGGAAGCTTGGTAACTATTATTATATTGTGACACAACAATTCACCGTTAGCTTTTCCATGACTACATTTATAAAATCATATAATTTTACGAAATTCAGGGTTATGTAAAGCCACATCATCGTAACACATCATCATACAACATATAATCATTTTGATATTTCATTCATAGCAAAACGTTTATATATCATACATAACCATCACCAGTCATATATACATCGGCCATCATATACATCTTGGCCACAAGTCTATATAAAAGAGCTTTTCTCCATAAGCTACTTATGTACATGAATACATCTACAGGTCACACATCTCCTGCGTCTGGGACTAGAGGATATTCTTCTGGATCTTCATCGTCATCTGAATCATCTGAGCCATCACCACCCCTAGGCAATGCTCCTTGTCCTGAGTCATCACCTCCTCGTGGCCTAGACGGTCCGGCCTTATGATCTTTCATCATCCTTCTCGGCCCAAAGATGCGTGCCATCATCTCTTCTTGACACAGTGTCTCTCGTCAACTCTGCGACAGATGCTCAATCATAATCTCCCTCTCGATTGTCCTAATCGTCACTACAAACTCTTGGAGCGTAGGAGGATATAGCTTAATCACCCTCTGTCTCAACTCCATCGGTAAACCTTTTCAGAAAGGCTCACAACAGTTCGCTTCAGTGAGGTTGGGCAACGGACATCTCCTCCAAATATTCTCCTCAAATCGTGCTGCGTAAGACATAACTGTCTCACCAAACAACGTGACCACCCTCTCCGTCTAGAGAATATAGTCCCTAACCTCATCAAATCCAGGATACGTGGGTGTAACTACCTCTCGTCTCTCTAGAGGTGTAGGAGTCAGTGTAGTATCCTTAGGCAGAAACTGATCAGCCAATCGCTGACAGAACTCAACCTAATTGAATCCCAACAGAATCTCTTGATCACAATAATCATAGAATAATTGACCATCTCCTTGAAACATACTTATTGCCAACTGGATCCACATCTCTCGATCAATATCACACATTACCATAATCCTCTCTATTGCATGGAGCCAATTCTTTGTCTCCATTGACTGTCATCCACCATCAAATATAGGGGGACTACTAGCTCTAAATGCTTGTACCGCTCGAGCCGAAACTCTCATACCAATATGTTGGCGTCCGCCAACAACTAGAATGTCTACTACTACAGGTGGATGAAGTACCGGCAGAGGATGTACTACATCTACAGGGGTTGGTGCTGCTGCGGGTACTGCAGGCCTCTCTGGCACCGAGGGCCTAAGTGCCGGACGTTGGAAAATAGACGGCCTCACAATAGGTCTCATCCATACCCACAAAAATCCTCTTGGTCGTGGTAACGACGGTCTCGCATAAGGAGGTCTAGTCATCTTGCTACCTATAAGATAATAATTTTCATATAAGAAAATAATTGACTAAACTTAAGTAAACTACTTACTTGGATTACGGTGCAGGATGTGCGAAGTGTCAAATCAGGATATGGTCAACACTGCTCTGATACCAACTGTGGCAACAGTTGGTAATCTAAATTAGACCAATCGTAAACTTACTCTGATACCAACTGTGGCGGCCCGCCCTTCGAAGAGATCATATAATACTATTACAGTTAAGCTTCATAGCTAACAGCGATAGATTGTACTCTCATGGGTCACCGGTTAATCTATCTCTCTTTAAAACATGACATTTTTGTGGGATTTTTTTTTTCATAACGCAAAACATTATCCACTAATCACTTTGTTAACAAGTACAAAGTAATTTACATAATACAGTACTTTCGTAAAATACATATTATTACAAAAGAACTATTTCTTTTTTCTCTCTTTGTTAACGCTTAGCGGAAAAACTCTAGCAGAACTATATCCCTTGCCTTCCCATCCCATTTGACACTCGCTATCCCATCCACCATCCAGCCATACAAAGCTAGTGAGCTGGTTGCTTACCTGCAACATAAGCAAAAATGGTAAGCTATAGGCTCAGTAAGTTCAAACATGCAAGAAATAGAATTTCTATGAATAGTACTATTTATCATAAATAGTACCTTTGACCACAATACAGTATATCAGTAGTACATCAACCACAGTGTTAGTACTCTTACGAAACTGTCTTATGCTCAATTATGGCATAGTTTCAATTTTAGGTAATTATCTTTATTTATGTTCTGGTTTTGAGCTCATATTGGCCGTACCATTTTAGTGCGCATGACTAGGAGCGGTACATTAGTGCTGACCTCCACAGCCTTAATCTTCTCATCATAGCCCCGAAGGTAAAGTTATGCATGACTGGGAGCGGTACATTAGTACTGACCTCCGCCACCTTAATCTCATCATCATAGCCCTGAAGGCAAAGTTTACCTCCCCGTACGGAAGGCTAGTACGCCAAAAGTGGTTTCATTACCGACTTTTTAAAGTTCTAACCAAGTGACTTCATATTGCCCCGTGGTTAGCAATGGTTCACATTTTAATTTCCTGTGAGTGAGTTTCATCAACCTCGCTCTAGTGCCCGAAGCACAATTTATTATGTGTCCCATTTTCAATAGTTCCCGTAGCACATTTCGTCTCTCTCTCTCTCTTCTATAATAGTGCCCGGAGCACATATGTGCCTAACTTATAGTTAGTACATCAAAGTTAGTAATAATAATGCTACATGTTGCAGACAAGTAAATGTCTGAACTTACCTTATCTATTTCTTCTCCTTTTCCTTTCTGGATCTTTAATCGCTATCCTTATGGGTCGATTTTGGGATCCTACAGACAAAACCTTGTCTGTTAATTTCATTTCCATTTATAGCTTTTATTTTTTTTTATTAAAAAGGTTAAATAAAACCTATTTATAACTTTTTAGGTTTTATTTATCATTTTTCCCATTTTTCTCAACTTTTGAAAAATTACGATTTTGTCCCTGTATTTTGGCAAAATTGACATTATGCCCCTGACGGGATTTTCTCGATCTAGACTGCACTTTTGGCTCTCAGGAACTTTTCTGACTCTTTTCTCGTTCATTAACGGGTTCCTTTCTATTTTATATTGATTTTCCACCTTCCCGACCCTCGGGAAGCACTATTCTGACCCTTACGTCGGTATAGTGATTTTCTATCGTTTCGGAGCCTCAAATGAGCGTTCTACTAATATTTAAAACGTTCATCTAGACTTTCCCAACTTAGGTCTCCGAGGCTCAGATTTTCCGTACCCAACTCGGACCTTTACTTCGTTTCCCAAAAATGCCCCCCCTTGGGGTCGGTTTTTCAGTTTCACTTGCGTTTTACATTTTTAAGGGGACGGGTTACTATTCATGAACCACCCCTTAGGTTTCCCTTATTCAATTTTCCTCAAGGGACTCGGGTTTCCAGCCCGACCCTAAACTTTTACCCTCGTTTCCCTTTTTGCCCTAAATGCTGTTTTTTGAAATTTCGATAGCATTTCGGCATAAATTTAAGGCTACCGGCATTAGGTACGCCTCGAACCATGTGTACCTGCCACGTACTATACCAAAGTCCTATTTTATGTAAAAGTTTAGAAAACTTTTACATAAAAGCTCACACATTAACAATTCACATTTCCATACACCATTAACAAAATTCTTTCAATTTTGCCCTAAGTTTTAGCCACGGTTTTCCTATCCAAAACCTAGCCAAAACTTTTCAATTCTTTAACCAAATTTTAGGCTATTCAAAGGCTATATTCAAAGGCACGTTTTCAAGCCATTTTTCATGCATTTTACAACACAATTCTGAGGGTTTTTAACCATTCATACGCCACGGCCACTTTAGGTAAAAACGTGCATAACATTTTATTTCATGCTTTCAACCTCATAACCAACATTTCCATAATTCAATGCATGATTTAAACTATCCAAACATCAAGTTAATCATGCAAAAATGTTCACCAAACCCTAACCATATCACACGGCCATTTTAGGGTTATTAGATACCAAAATTTTTCCAAGCTTTCTAACCATGCAAATCATGCTTTCCTTTAATCCAAAACATGATTTAAAACATCACAACACTTAATTAACAACAATCCATGAACAAACACACAAGGTAAGCCACGGATTTACCATTGAAAAACCAACCAAAACTTTGTTCTTCTTTAAACAAAATACATGGTTTTTCTACTAATCACACCCTTAACAAAACCCAAACACCAAATCAACCAAAACCAACCTAAAAATTTTCATCCTTCGCACCATTTAACCCACGAATTTCATGGGAAAAACAAGCCAAAAATCACATTTTTTTCATGCAAATCCAATACATGAATAACCTAATTCAACATATCACAAAACCAACACATAATTTCATCAAATCCACAACAAAATTTCATCATTTTCTTCCCATTATTCCCACGGATTTCATGGCCTAAAATAGGGAAATTTTACAAGTTTTGAAGCTCACCTTGGTTAGTTGGATGCTAGCTTGCCAAACTTGAGTTCTTGCTTCAAAAATTTTGAAGAAATCCTTTGATTCTCCAAGGTGGCTCGCGTTTTCTCTCTTGCCAACACTTAGAAAAAAATTTTTCTTTTCGTTTTGGTGGCAACGGCTTCTTCCTCCCAAAATGGCAGAATCTTGTTTTCAAGAAACCCATATTAACTTGGCTAATTGGCATGAGTCATCCTTAATCAACCAATGAAAATTTGACACCATTCATGCATTTCTTTCCACCTTTTTTTTTTTAAATCAAAAGATGGCATTTTGGCCTAATCTTGGCCATTAGATTAAAAGTGAATTAAATCCTAGCCATCCACCTAACCTACCACTTTGATTAACCGTTTATTAAACATTTTTAATGACATCATCAATGATGAGTCATTAGCTTACTTTTTGACATCACTATTCATGTTGCTTTTTGATCGAATTTTGACCCAAGTGAAATTTTCCCAAAATCAACCCGACGGTTTCCTAAGGTCTCTGGTGCAGTCAGATCAATTTATATTGTTTCCGTTTGATCAAAATCAATCCCATAAGTTTTTTATCTTTTAGTGCACCATAGGTGTAATGGCCGCCATTTTCATGGCACCTACTTACCATGTAATAAGTCATTATAGAATAAAATTGACATAATTTAATGTCTTTTAGCGTAAATTTAAGTAACACGGTCAGGTTTACGGCCGCGTGAGTGACCGTGTGCCATTCGGACTATGTATCTATTAGTAGCCGTGTGAGTGTACATGGCCATGTAGTGTAACACAGTCAAGTACACGACCATGTAAGAGGCCGTGTACCGCTCATATAGATGAATGTTTTTCAAAGACATGGCTATGTTGAGTAGTCTCAATTAGTACACGCCCGTGTTCGAAATGTATATGCCCGTGTTGCCTTGCACACGCCCATGTAAGAGTCCGTGTAAAAGGTCGTGTAATGAGCCGAGAGCCGCTATAATGACTCTCATGAATTATGAATCTTAATTACTATGCAATGATGTAATTAAGTTAATAAACACAGTATACTTGCCAGTTGAATGAATTAAACAGGTATAGTAACGTTTAATTACTATTCATGCAGTGAAAGGGGCAACCAACAGTGAAATCGGTCCACCCTATTATGTGAGTATGCGTTGAGACACGTAATATCAAGAAACCGGTCTAGACGACCATTTCATGATACAGAACTGATGAGCTAGTCATTAGCACGCTCAGACTGGTCATCTGAGCGCAGCAGTGATAATTGCCCTAATAGATGTACAGTATCGAGAAAAGTGGTCTAGATGACCTCTTCTCGCCCAGAGACTGACAAAATCGGAGTCAGAATGCTCAGATTAGTCAATCAGATAGTAAATAGTGACTAGTGAACAGGTGATACGCAATGTCAGGTTAGTGGTCAAGACGGCCTTAATCTGGCATAAAACTGATATATTAATAGTCAGTAGGCTCGATCTGGTCAATCGAACACAAAATGTAGATTTAGTTTAAGAGATACGCAGTATCGGGATGAGCATCAAGACGACCTTTTCTCACCCCGAAACTGATATATTTAAACTAAGGATGCCCAAATTAGTCAATCGGGCACCCGACACGTTTTTCGAGATGGGGTCATGCAGATACCGAAAACTGGTCCAGAAGACCTCATATGGACGTAAAACTGATAAATTTGAAATCAGCACGTCCAAATTAGTCATGGGAGACTGTCTTTGAAATTTCACGCGAAAACGCCTCGTTATGCGTGTGCAGTGTCAACACAATGTAGGCCTAACCACAGTATCAAGAAATTGGTCAAGATGACCTTTTCTTGATATAAAACTGATATATTTGGATTCAGAATGCTCAAATTAGTCATTTGAGCACAAAAAGTAATTTTTGATCGGGAGCCATGCAGTATCGAAAAACTGGTCGAGACGACCTCGGATGAAGATAAAACTGATATATTTGGGTTTAGCATGCCCAAATTAGTCAGTATAGCCTATCTTAAAATTTTTCAAAAAATTAGTATAAAGGACGAAATTTTGGGGGTTCTTGAAAAATAGCCCCTATATTTTTCCAAATCTCATTTTCTCCGTCCCCCACACCACACGAAGATGAACAATGACCAACCATCGAATCTGGCCTCCGTTTTTGACACCGCCGGCACCATTGGAAAGCTCTCGACGAGCTGAGTCCAACGGTGCGCCGAGTCAATGGAACCGACGCCGGAGAACGCCGCACACGCAGCCTAAACCCGTCGGTGGCCAAACTTTTCAAATCGTGATTTCTTCGCCGTCCGACGTCCAAATGCCACGATTCTAGTCCCAATGAATTCGTGGTGAAGAGTAGAACAAAACCCAGGCTTTATTTCACATCAACAGACGCCGGATCACGCCGCCCAAGGTTCACCGTCACCGTCGCCGTCGCCGCCGTCGAATCTCACTATTTCGGCGGAATTGAGTTGCAAGGTGGGTATCAAAATGCTCAGAACAACACGTAGGTCAAAAGCCCCAAATCAATTTTGGGCAACAACGCCAGAAAATTAAGATCTAACACCGCCGCCATTGCCGACCTGTCGCTGACTTTTCGAGGGTCGATTTCTGGCGATAGGAGCCTCGATTGGTGAAATTGACACCACCAATGGGTTCCTCTAGTCGAGCTCTTCAAGATTGTGGTCGCCATTCCCATCGCTGCTGTGGCCAATGCCGGTCAACGTCGGTCAATGGCGACCCAGAGACCAAAAATTGAAGAATGGCCCGTTGGCCTATTTTTGACGTTCCGGACACATCCACGGCATCGGATTTGCAAACTGGAGTTTCAAAAGTGAAGAACGATGATTCAAAGATTGTACGATCGAGATCGAACGATTCACTCGACCGCCGACGAGAATGATTTTGGTAGTGGTTTTGATCCCTTGATTCCTCAATTTATTATCAAAAATAATTATGTATTAATTATGGTTTACTGACTTGAGGAATTGTAAGAAAAAGGATGAAATGTCGAAAAAGAGAATGTGAGGAAATGTGAATATTTTTACATAAAAAGTGGAGCTTTTACGTAAAAATTAGGCCTCTGGTTCAGTACGTGATAGGTTAGAATAGGTTAGATGGTTTTGAGGCGTTTCCTAAACGCCAGAAACCCAAGAATTAAGCGGAAATGCTGCTGAAATTTCTAAAACGGCACGAAGGGGTATTTTAGGAAACAAGGGGTGAAAATGTGATCGGGATGGAAACCCGAACCACCTCGATGACCTAGGTCCGGGAAAGAAGGACGGACGTTGTGAGGATTAGTGAACCGCCCCATTAGAAATTTCATAATGTAAGAAAACGACCCCTAGGTCGAAATAGTGCCACCTGAGGGACGGGTGTGATCTAAGTATAAAATTTGAGGTGGATAAATTGGTAAAGGTAACCCGACAGGCTAAATGGTCAATACATGAGGTATGTGGTCAGTTGACTGGTCGGTTAGCCAGTCAAGGACCGAGTCTGAACGGGACAGTGATTAATTTGTCAAATAGACAAATTAATCAAACACAATTAGAAATTAGATATCAAAACTCTCAAAGTAGAGCAGTTGGGTACCGATAGGCATCGTTACCACACAACGATAAATTTATTAGTTCCTAACGATAGAGCGACGTTAATTAATTTATTGAGCAAATACATTAATTAACCATGATTAGAAATTAGAAAATCAAATTCTTAAGAAGAGGGCAATTAGTACCGATAAGGATCGGTATCACTAACGATAGAGTTTTTATTAGTCACTAATGACCACAGTGACCTAAGAGTGAATATTAATGAAATGCATTATGATTACAGGGAGATACCTGTATTGTGACGAAGGCGAGAGTATAAACTGTCCGATGACAGGTAAGTACAACTCCGCCTACAGCATGGATAAAATGAATTTAAAATGATGCTTGTCCAGTATTTTAAGTATGTATCTTGCACACGATGCTGCACAGCATACATAAGAGCATATAGTTTCACAATCGAGTAGATTGATGAAAGAACAAGATAGAAGCCATAGACCCCTACCGCGTAGGATTGGGGACAGCTTAAAGAAGCGTATGGCTAGAATAGTTAAACAAGATGGAAATAAGTAGGTGTGTCGTACCGGCTCCTTCAGTCGAAGGGGTTTCCAGTTAAAGAAAGTTAAGGCGAAAAGTTGAGCATCAGTTGATGGCTCTTCGGCATTAGTTGACCTCAGGCATTACCGTTGGTCTGCGCGCACACGGTACTGACACATGGGCCCTAAATAGACAAGAAAAGAAAAGAGAAGTTTGAAGCATAAATGAACATAACCGGACCATGCATTAGTTATAGTTCGTTATGCTTTCTTTTTCAGTAGAGTGCATACAGTACACGATGCTTCTGTCATGCATAAAGTATGTAAAGTTTTATATTCAGTGTTATGACATGTTATGTGATGACATGATATGTGAGCTGATATGTGATATGCTTATATGGTATGTGATTTATTAAGTGACATATGTCATGCTTATGATTTTAAGTATGTGCTATGTTTTAAACATGTTTTGCGGTTAACATGTTGTACTTACTGGGCGTAAAGCTCACAGAGTGTGTTCATGCTGTAGGTAAGCATCCTATAGCGTAAATATCAAGGGACGATGATGGCGGTAGAGGCGGATGTGAGGATCAGGTTATGGATACACCGCGAGTATTCTTCTACACAGTATGAGTAAATAATATTTTGAATGGTGACAGTTAAATAGTATTTTGAATAGTAAAGGTTAAACAGTATTTTGGAACAATAAATAGTATATGTATGAGTAGTATATTTAAATAGTATTTGGTGAATAGTAATTAGATAAACAAGTATATAATTGTGTATGTATAATTGAAATCCATATGTTTTTCAAATTCCGCATTTTAATAGTATGCGTACGTGAATAGTAAATACGTACGCGTATAAAAAAAATTTCCCTCTAAATTTATGGTATTAAATTCAGCAAGTTTAAGTATCGGTTTTAAAGAAGAAGTATAAGTAAAAGTTAAAGAAGCAAGTAATAGTTTTCAGTGACGGTCTGAGCCGCTGAGGGCACGGGGCATCATAGTTGGTATCAGAGCAGTTTCCTGCCATCCTACCTCGCATCGCCGCATGCCTGCCTCATTTGTCCAAGTAAGTTAGTTTTATTTTTTAGTCGGTAAATGTTTATCTATTGAAGATAACATTTTATAGTAATGAAAGGATGAAATCTATGATGGCGAGGACAAGACGAAAAGATGCTGAGATCATTATACGAAAAATCACGACTGTGCAGTGCTAGAGAACTGCTCAGAGAAAGAACATGGATTGCTGCCCGAGTTGTACCGATCTTCAGGGCAAGTTGTCCGCTAAGTTTCGAGTGGCAAATAGTACTCCTGCACTCCATGAGAATGTCAGGACTAGTTTCACGTTATCAAAGTGATTCCCGATTGTACGCCATTGATCAGGATAACTGAGTCCTGTTGGCTGTTGATATCTCTCAGGAAGATACTCTCGTGTGTATCGGGATCCTTACGACCAGGGTGAGCTCTTAACTGTGTCGAGTTTCGCCATGCCATGATTGAGCCAATCTCTGAGAGCAGTCCAGCATCAGCCCCAGTTTTTCTCTATGGGCAAGCCGGGAATGAAACCGCCTAAGTTCTCTAGAGTTATGGATATACGAGAATTTGTTCATTGGACTAAAAGACTGTAGCTGATGTTCGGCGATACAGTTCTAACATATGCTGCTCGCTACAAGGAACTGATATGGACTTCTACAATACATGGTGAGACAAAAGCGGAATAAGGCAGAAGAAGACAAAAAGAGAGAAAGAGACCTTGCCAAACAAAATTAGAAGAGCGATCAAGCAGAAGGAGTAGCAAGCCTTATCCAGGAGATAGTGAATGCCGAGAGAAATGTGCTCAACCCCGGGAACCCTGCACAAGGCCAAGGCATTATAGCAGCCGCCATTATGAAGGGTGACCCGGTAGAACCAGCACCCCAACTGGTCGATGAAGAGTTCATGGCCGAGCACCAGCCAGAAGTACACGAGGGTAATAGGGAACCGATGGAGAACTCCAAACCAACCTATCTGTCTCCCGAACACCCCATGGAAGAGTACGATGACAAGACTCTTTCCGACGCCCATCCAGACAATGAGGGAGAGGAGATCCCCGACAGCTTTAGTAATGATGAATAGATGGGGATGTACGAACCCCAAGTGATCCTAGCCAGTGATGACAAGGTCAGTTTCGGCTGGGAAGAAGAGGAGAACCCAGAGGAGTTCTCACTCAATGATAGTGACGATGAGGAGATGCCTGATACTGAATTAGGATTGTCTTTCTAATAGTAGTAACCCTTCTGCCGGAATGTTAGTTATGAAAAAAAATATAGAGGGAAGCAGTAGCTCTCTCCCGTCAGTTATAGCATAATGTACTTGTAGGGATCGTATAGGAGAAGTGTGTATCACTCCCACTGAACTAGAATCTTGAATATATGTATATATATTATGTGAAATATATTATGAGATAAGTAGTAAAGCTTTGCCCTAGGGGCCAGATATAATTTTTTTTCCACAGTGTGAGTATGATATGACAGAAAGTTCAGGACGAATCCTAGCACTCAGACGATGTCCCAATACAATGCGGCAATTGTATTGAACATCACAGTATGAGAGAAAGAAAGATGGATATAGTGTGTATATTTATATCCATAATGTTTAAGTAAGATTGTTAAGTAAGAAAGAAAATGATATGTGATACGAGTCCCAAGTACAGAATTTAAGAGACTTATATTTTCCTTTTTCACTGTACAATAGGGTTACATAGGAAAACATGGCAAGAACGAGAGCTTAGATAAATCCAGCATCCCGAGAGGATGAGTTGATAGCACAAATCGTAGCCATGCGAGAGATGATGGAGAACCAATAACCGGAGCTAAACCAGCTTAGGGAACAGCTGGGCTAGCAACCCCAGGCACTACAATCAGTAGAGATGCCAACACAGGAGGCTCCAGCAGCCCCAGAAACTTTGAGGGAGCAAGCAGCTCCTCCAGCCCAGTAGGCACTGGCACCTATAGTAACGGCTACTCTCATAGCAGCAATTGTTTTTTTTTTTGGCCAATTCCTAGGGAAGGCGACTTGTCTGAGAGATTCCGACGCATGAAAGCGTTAGAATTCTTAGGAATCACCAACCCTATAGAGGCCGATGATTGGCTAATGGATATCCAAGTAATCTTGGATTTTATAGGGTTAACAGATAGAGAGAGAAAGTGATGTACGCATCCTTCACCCTATGCAATGAGGCGCGTTAATGGTGGAAGATGGTAACCATTAGGAGGAACATTAGAGAGATGAGCTGGAGTGATTTCATTGAGGAATTCAAAGAGATGTACTCCAACGAGGAAGCACTAGTAGCGTAGTAAGACCAGTTCAGCAACCTGCACCAAGGTAGTATGACTGTTATGGAGGCAGTCAAGAAGTTTGAGCAGTTGGCTCAACTTTATCCAGATTTAGTACCGACCAAAAGGAGAGAGTCAGACGAATGCCAAAGATGTTCAGAACGGAAATCACAGTTTAGGTCTGTAGTGGAAGCCACGGACCAGCGACACTAGCAGAATGTGTCAGCAAGGCTATCTGAGCTGAGTACTGGTCGGCTTAGGATAAGGAGCGAAGGCGTAGAATTTTAAGACACAAAAGGAGGAGAAAACACAAGCTGAGCAAGCTCAGGGGAAGTAGAACCCCGAGTTACAACACAGAGGACAGAACGTATGAACCGGCCAGAATAGCAGGCATTCCAACAACAACAACAAGAGAAAAGGGGAACCAGGGCAACCAAGATTCACAGGAGAATTTCCCCCAGAAGAGAAACGAGCAGGAAGGAAATGATAGCCAATACCCGACGTGCACGAAATGCAGAAAGAGGCACCCAGGAGAATGTAAGCAAGGAGTAAATGGTTGTTTCATCTGTGGCAAGGAAGGCCACTATGCCAAAAAATTGCCACTTCAAGCTACAGAATCGACAGAATCAACCCCGCATTGGGAATAATCAACTTCACACCAACCAGACCTAGATCGAAGACCCTTTAATCACACAAGGTATACTGAAAGCTTCAGACAGCTAAGGGAGAATCTATGCTTACACGGGGAGTGACGTTGAAGCTGTAACTTCTGCAATGGTGACAGGCCAGCTTTCTATCACCAACTTTGATGCGTTAGTTCTACTTGATTCTGGAGCCACCCATTCGTTGCATCATCAGATTCCGCTAGTAGGAGCTTAGATAGGACGAAATAAACCTTTAAAATGTCACTTCCTTCAAGGGAAGTTTACTTGTATAATTACTAGATACGTCAGGTGCTAGAATTATCTACGGGAGAGAATTGAGCGTTAACCGACGACATGTACGACTATGATGTAATTGTGAGGGTGGACTTCTTCACAAAACATAATGTCGTCATAGGCTGTCGAAGGTGGAAAATCATTTTCGAACCAATCGGATGTGAAAAGTTCATCTATAAGGGTTTGTCGTCAGAGCAACCAAAGACGATGATATCAGTAGTGAAGGCTCGCGAGATGCTATCCAGTGGATGCATGGACTTCTTAGCATACATAGTAGATAAGACACGAGGAATAGAGATAGGACCCGAGAACATGCTGATAGTTAGGGAATTCGTGGAGATATTTCCAGAAGATCTTGCAGGATTCCCATCAGAGCGCGAGATCTCGTTCGAGACTGAACGTCTACCAGAATCAGCCCCCATCTTTGAGGCCCCATACAGAATAGGCCCTATAGAGCCAAAGGAGCTCCAAGCTTAGCTGAAGGACTAAATAGGCAAGGGATCCACTCGACATAACTATTCACCCTGTGGAGCACCTATACCATTCGTGAAGAAGAAATATGGACCACTGAGAATGTGCATCGACTTCAAAGAGTTGAACAGGATCGCGATTAAGAACAAGCATCCATTGCCGCGGGTTGACGATCTATTTGATCAGCTCCAAGGTACTGTAGTGTTCTCGAAGATCGATCTACGTTCCGGGTACCATCAACTACGAATCAAGAATGAAGATGTACCCAAAACAGCCTTTCAAACGTGGTACAGACATTTCGAGTTTCTGTTCATGTTGCTCAGATTGACGGACGCGCCAGCAGCTTTCATGAACCGGATGAACCGTATGTTCAAGGGCTATTTGGATAAGTTTGTCATTGTGTTCATCGATGACATACTTATACACTCTAAGACGAAGGAAAAGCACGAAGAGCACTTAAGGATCATTTTGCGCATGTAACAGGACCATCAGTTATACGCCAAGTTCTCCAAGTACAAGTTTTGACTAGAGAAGCTCCATTTCCTAGGCCACGTAGACCCCAAGGAAGGAGTATCTGTGGACCTAACGAAAATTGATGCAGTTAGCACGTGGCCAGCTCAGAGGAACGTAATGGGAATTCGTAGTTTCTTCAAACTAACAGGATGTTACCTACGCTTAGTCAAAGGCTACTCAAAGTTAGCTGCTCCGCTCATAGCACTCACCAAGAAGGGAAAGAGGTATGAGTGGACCAACAAGTGTGAGAAAAGCTTTCAAGAGCTGAAATGAAGACTCACAAGCGCTCCAATGCTAACCATTTCAAATGTTGGTTAGGGAAACTTCATGATTTATAGTGACGCATCTAAAACTAGGTTGGGAGCCATGTTGATGTAGAGTGGTCGAGTAGTCGCATATGCTTCATGACAACTCAAAGACCCTGAAAAGAGCTACCCAACGCGTAATCTAGAGCTAGCAGCGGTAGTTTTTATGTTAAAAGTATGGAGGCACTACCTGTATAGAGCCAAGTGCGAGGTTTACACTGATCATCAGATCCTCAAGTATATATTCACGCAAAAAGAGCTCAACATGAGGCAGCATAGATGACTAGAGTTGGTAAGGATTACAACTGCGAGATCTTATGCCATTCGGGGAAAGCCAATAAGGTGGCCGATGCGCAGAGTCAGAAGCATATTACTTTGCCTATGGCTATTAGTGCCTTATTAGGAGCACTACAAGGGAGCTATACAGCAGCGAGATTAAGATTTTGATAGGGAAGTTGTCTGGCATGACCCTCCAAGAAGAGATTAAGATCAGTCAAGGCTTCGAATTATCCCTGAACAAGCTCAAAAAGGAGGATACAGAGGACCAAAGTTCAGAGTTTAAGATAACTAAGGACGACATACTCTACTACAGAGATAGAGTGTGTGTTATGAAAGATGAAGAATTCACGAAGCGAATCCTTTTGAAACCTTACAAGACATCATATTCCGTACATCTGGTGGCGAATAAGAAGTACAAGTACCTGAAGGAAAGCTTTTGGTAGCTTGAAATGAAGAATGACATTGTCGAGTTCGTCACCAGATACCTTACGTGCCAGAAGGTTAAGGCAGAACACCAGCACCCAGTAGGATAATCGTAGAAAATTAAGCTACCCGAGTAGAAATAGGACCAGATTACGATGAATTTCGTAGTCGGATTGTCAAAGACGTCAAACAATAATGACATAATCTAGGTGATTGTAGACAGACTGACGAAATCAGCTAGATTTTTAGCAATGAAAGTTAGCTACTCGGTGGAACGACTAGTAGAAATCTATGCGGCACAGTTCGTGAAACGACACGAAGTACCAAAGTCGATCGTCTCAGATCGTAGTGGACGCTTTACCTCTAGATTTTGGTGAAGTGTTTAGGCTGCATTACAGTCCAAGTGAGAGTTCAGCACAGCATTTCATCCTCAGACCGACAGCTAGTCTGAGAGGACCATACAGATGTTAGAGGACATGTTGAGACCTACATCCTAGACTTTAAAGGAAATTGGGATCAGAAGCTACCATTGAGCAAGTTCCCGTACAATAGTAACTACCATTCCTCGATAGGAATGGCACCGTACGACACTTTGTGGAAGGAAATGCAGATCTCTGGCTCATTAGTACGAGTCTGGAGAGAAACAACTAGTTAGCTTGGACATCATCAAGAATACCATGGCAGACATGAAGCTGATACAAGAAACGTTAGATACAGCGCACAGTCGATAGAAGAATTTTGACGATAAGCACCGTAAACCCCTTGAGTTTCAAGTAGGAGACTCGGTCTTTTTCAAGGCGGCACCCATGAAAGGGGTGATGCGCATTGAAAATAAAAGAAAGCTCAGTCCTAGGTACATAGGACCCTTGAGATAATAGAGAAAGTCGGGAAGGTGACTTATAGACTAGCACTTCCTCCCGAGTTAGCTACAGTGCACAACATCTTTCACGTCTTGATGCTGAAGAAGTACGTGCCAGACAACTCCCATGTTCTTAGCCAGGAATCCGTTGTGGTATATGCTGATCCGACGTACGAGGAGAGACCCGTGCGGATCCTAGTTAGAGAGGAGAAAGTACTTAGGAATAAAGTATACCACTAGTAAAAATGTTGTGGCGGAATCATAGTGTTGAGGAAGCCACATGAGAATGAGAAGAAAACATGAGAAGAGACGTCCCAGAATTATTCTAATTTTCGAGGACGAAAATTTTGTAAGGGGGTAGGTTGTAATGACCACCATTTTCATGGCACCTACTTACTATGTAATAAGTCATTAAGGAATAAAATGGACATAATTTAATGTCTTTTAGTGCAAATTTAAGTAACACGGTCAGGTATACAGCCGTGTGACTCACCGTGTGCCATTCGGACTGTGTATCTATTAGTAGCCGTATGGGTGTACATGGCCGTGTAGTGTAATACGATCAAGTACACGGCCGTGTAAGAGGCCGTGTACCGCTCATATAGATGAATGTTTTTCAAAGACATGGCCGTGTTGAGTAGTCTCAATTAGTACACGCCCGTGTTCGAAATGTACATGCCCGTGTTACCTTGCACACGCCCATGTAAGAGTCCGTGTAAAAGGTCGTGTAATGAGCCGAGAGCCGCTGTAATGACTCTCATGAATTATGAATCTTAATTACTATGCAATGATGTAATTAAGTTAATAAACACAGTATACTTGCCAGTTGAATGAATTAAACGGGTATAGTAATGTTTAATTACTATTCATGCAGTGAAAGGGGCAACCGACAGTGAAATCGGTCCACCCTATTATGTGAGTATGCGTTGAGACACGCAATATCAAGAAACCGGTCTAAACGACCATTTCATGATACAGAACTGATGAGATAGTCATCAATATGCTCAGACTGGTCATCTGAGCGCAGCAGCGATAATTGCCCTAATAGATGTACAATATCGAGAAAAGTGGTCTAGATGACCTCTTCTCGCCCAGAGACTGACAAAATCGGAGTCAGAACACTCAGATTAGTCAGTCAGATAGTGAATAGTGACTAGTGAATAGTGTGATACGTAGTGTCAGGTTAGTGGCCAAGACGGCCTTAATCTGGCATAAAACTGATATATTAATAGTCAGCAGGCTCAATCTGGTCAATTGAGCACAAAATGTAGATTTTGTTTACGAGATACGCAGTATCGGGATGAGCATCAAGACGACCTTTTCTCGCCCCGAAACTGATATATTTAGACTCAGGACGGCCAAATTAGTCAATCGGACACCTGACATGTTTTTCGAGACGGGGTCATGCAGATACCGAAAACTTGTCCAGAAGACCTTAGATGGACGTAAAACTGATAAATTTGAAATCAGCACGTCCAAATTAGTCATGGGAGACTGTGTTTGAAATTTCACGCGAAAATGCCTCGTTATGCGTGCGCAGTGTCAACACAGTGTAGGCCTAACCACAGTATCAAGAAATTGGTCAAGATGACCTTTTCTTGATATAAAACTGATATATTTGGATTGAGAACGCTCAAATTAGTCATTTGAGCACAAAAAGTAATTTTTGATCGGGAGCCATGCAGTATCGGAAAACTGGTCGAGATGACCTCGGATGAAGATAAAACTGATATATTTGGGTTTAGCATGCCTAAATTAGTCAGTATAGCCTATCTTAAAATTTTTCAAAAAATTAGTATAAAGGACGAAATTTTGGGATTCTTGAAAAATAGCCCCCATATTTTTCCAAATCTCATTTTCTCCCTCCCACACACCACACGAAGATGAACAGTGACCGACCATCAAATCCGGCCTCCGTTTTTGACATCGCTGGCACCATTGGAAAGCTCTCGACGAGCTGAGTCCAACGGTGTGCTGAGTCGAAGGAACCGACGCCGGAGAACACCGCACGCGCCGCCTAAAGCCGCCGGTGGCCGAACTTTTCAAACCGTGATTTCTTCACCGTCCGACATCCAAATGCCACAATTCTAGTCCCAATGGATTCGTGGTGAAGAGTAGAACAAAACCCAGGCTTCATTTCACATCAACAGCCACCAAATCACGCCGCCCAAGGTTCACCGTCGACGTCGCCATCGCCGCCGTTGAATCTCACTATTTCGGCGGAGTTGAGTTGCAAGGTGGGTATCAAAATGCTCAGAATAATAGGTAGGTTAAAAGCCCCAAATCAATTTTGGGCAACAACGCTGGAAAATGAAGATCCAACACTGCCGCCGTCGCCGACTTTTCGAGGGCCGATTTCCGGTGATAGGAACCTCGATTGGTGAAATTGACACCACCAATGGGTTCCTCAAGTCGAGCTCTTCAAGATGATGGTCGCCACTCCCATAGCCGTCGTGGTCAACGTCGGTCAACGGCGACCCGGAGACCGAAAATTGAAGAATGGCCCGTTGGCCTATTTTCGACATTCCAGACACATCCGCGGCATCGGATTTGCAAACTGGAGTTTCAAAAGTGAAGAACGATGATTCAAAGATTGTGAGATCGAGATCGAACGGTTCACCCGACCGCCAACGGGAATGATTTTGGTAGTGGTTTTGATCCCTTGATTCCTCAATTTATTATTGAAAATAATTATGTATTAATTATGGTTTACTGACTTGAGGAATTGTAAGAAAAAGGGATGAAATGTCCAAAAAGAGAATGTGAGGAAATGTGAATATTTTTACGTAAAAAGCGGAGCTTTTACTTAAAAATTAGGCCTCTGGTTTAGTACGTGGCAGGTTAGAATAGGTTAGATGGTTTTGAGGCGTTTCCTAAATGCCGAAAACCCAAGAATTAAGCAGAAATGCTGCCGAAATTTCTAAAACGGCACAAAGGGGTATTTTAGGAAACAAGGGGTGCAAATGTGATCGGGATGGAAACCCAAACCACCTCGATGACCTAGGTCCGGGAAAGAAGGACGGACGTTGTGAGGATTAGTGAACCGCCCCATTAGAAATTTCGTAATGTAAGAAAACGACCCCTAGGTCGAAATAGTGCCACCCGAGGGACGGGTGTGATCTAAGTATAAAATTTGAGGTGGATAAATCGGTAAAAGTAACACGACAGGCTAAATGGTCAATACATGGGGTATGTGGTCAGTTGACTGGTTGGTTAGCGCAGTCAAGGATCGAGTCTGAACGGGACAGTGATTAATTTGTCAAGTAGACAAATTAATCAAGCACAATTAGAAATTAGACAGCAAAACTCCCAAAGTAGAGCAGTTGGGTACCGATAGGCATCGGTACCACACAACGATAAATTTATTAGTTCCTAACGATAGAGCGACGTTAATTAATTTATTAAGCAAATACATTAATTAACCATGATTAGAAATTAGAAAATCAAATTCTTAAGAAGAGGGCAATTAGTACCGATAAGGATCGGTATCACTAACGATAGAGTTTTTATTAGTCACTAATGACCACAGTGACCTAAGAGTGAATCTTAATGAAATGCATTATGATTACATGGAGATACCTATATTGTGACGAAGGCGAGAGTATAAACTGTCCGATGGCAGGTAAGTACAACTCTGCCTACAGCATGGATAAAATGAATTTAAAATGATGCTTGTCCAGTATTTTAAGTATGTATCTTGCACACGATGCTGCACAGCATACATAAGAGCATATAGTTTCACAATCGAGTAGATTGATGAAAGAACAAGATAGAAGCCATAGATCCCTACTGCGTAGGATTGGGGACAGCTTAAAGAAGCGTATGGCTAGAACAATTAAACAAGATGGAAATAAGTAGGTGTGTCGTACCGGCTCCTTCAGTCGAAGGGGTTTCCAGTTAAAGAAAGTTAAGGCCTAAAGTTGAGCATCAGTTGATGGCTCTTCGGCATTAGTTGACCTCGGGCATTACCGTTGGTCTGCGCGCACACGGTACTGACATATGGGCCCTAAAGAGACAAGAAAAGAAAAGAGTAGTTTGAAGCATAAATGAACATAACCGGACCATGCATTAGTTATAGTTCGTTATGCTTTCTTTTTCAGTAGAGTGCATACAGTACACGATGCTTTTGTCATGCATAAAGTATGTGAAGTTTTATATTCAGTGTTATGACATGTTATGTGATGACATGATATGTGAGCTGATATGTGATATGCTTATATGGTATGTGATTTATTAAATGATATATGTCATGCTTATGATTTTAAGTATATGCTACGTTTTAAACATGTTTTGCGGTTAACATGTTGTACTTACTGGGCGTAAAGCTCACGGAGTGTGTTCATGCTGTAGGTAAGCATCCTATAGCGTAAACATCAAGGGACGATGACGGTGGCGGCGACAGATGTGAGGATGAGGTTATGGATACACCGCGAGTATTCTTCCGCACAGTATGAGTAAATAATATTTTGAATGGTGACGGTTAAATAGTATTTGAATAGTAAAGGTTAAACAATATTTTGGAACAGTAAACAGTATATGTATGAGTAGTATATTTAAATAGTATTTGGTGAATAGTAATTAGGTAAACAAGTATATAATTGTGTATGTATAATTGAAATCCTTATGTTTTTCAAATTCCGCATTTTAATAGTATGCGTACGTGAATAGTAAATACGTATGCGTGTAAAAAAAAATTTCCCTCTAAATTTATGGTATTAAATTCAGCAAATTTAAGTATCGGTTTTAAAGAAGAAGTATAAGTAAAAGTTAAAGAAGGAAGTATTAGTTTTCAGTGACGGTCCGAGCCGCTGAGGGCACGGGCCGTCACAATAGGCGCCGGTTAGGGTTTTTAATGTCGTTTTGACACCATTTCACCCATTTTGCTTTGGCAAAATTCCTCAACACCGAATTTTTATCCATCAGCATTGTCAGAACATTTTAGTACATTCTAAACAATATAAATTTATTTATTTTACTCTTTAAACAGTATAAGTTGTCACACATACAATTGTACATTTTCTTCCGAGAATGCCAGAAATTTCCGGTTGTCACACTAGTATCGATGCTAATTTTCAAGGCATAACCAAAGGCCTCATGCAAAACTTTATGCGCGCGGCTGGGATGGGTGCAGTGCTGGGTCTTCCCGGTGGCTCGAACAGCGAAGCAAGATTTGGATGCAAAGACACTACTTTCCATACGGAAACGGGCCAACGGGCAAGAATAGTCGTTACGCCACGACCCGGGGTGTTTTCCAGCAAAATACCCACATTTGGGCCTGTAAACAGGCGTTTTCCCGCACTAATGATGATTTCTGGTTCCCGTTACGACTTAATCTACGGAACTTCGATTCTTACTCCTTTTACGGCTTCGTGTTCCTTCTCTGAGGCTGTCCCTTCCTTCCCAGGCTTCGCCTTCTCCTTCAGAGACTCGTTATTCGCCTATTATCTTGTCGTTTCGACCCAGCCACCATCCCACTCAGGGCCCTATAGTGGTGAGTGACCTTCGGCAATGGGCATCTCTTTTCAAGCCCTAGCATAATCTAGTTTTTGCATGCAGCGTCGTAGTTTTTTGTGTTCCGGATTCTCGACGTATACGCCCGAAATGCGATGGCCCCACATTCTTGCTGCATCTGAGTCGCCCATCTAAGTGCGTCCTGCCACCCCTTCAAATGAATATTTTGTGCCTTGGGTTTCGGGTGCAATCACACCTGCACTAACGCACCGGATCTCATCAGAACTCCGCAGTTAAGCATGCTTGGGCGAGAGTAGTACTAGGATGGGTGACCTTTTAGGAAGTCCTAGTCTTGTATCCCTCTTTTTGGTTACGCCACCCATGCTTTTTGCTTTCGAATTTTTCACCGGTCCCCAGGGGCATTAGGGGGCCAGTATCGATGCTAATTTTCACGCCACAACCAAAGGCCTCGTGCAAGACTCTACGCGCGCGGCCGGTGTGACAACCGGGAAATTCAGGCAATTCTCGGATGAAAATGTACAAATGTATGTATATAACAATTTGTACTATTTAAAGAGTGAAATAAATGTATTTATATTGTTTAGAATATATGAAAATGTTCTAACAATACTGACGAGTAAGAATTCAGTGTTGGAAAAATTCACTGAGTTGAAACGGGTGAAACGGTGCAAAATCGGCATTGAAAACCCTAACCGGAGCAATAAAAGACGGAAAACTTCCGGGATTGATTTTGATCAAACGGAAGCAGTTTAAATTGATCCGACTGCACAGGAGACCTCAGGAACACGCCGGGACGATTTCAGGAAAATTTCGGCTCGAACCGGTATCGGTCAAAAAGTAGTCGAATTAATGTGAATAGTGAAAGTCAAAGTCAACTTTTGCTTTAGCATTTATGACATCATAAATCCATTTAATAAATAAAAAGAAGATGATGATTGGTAGAATTAATGGCCATGATTCATTTGCCTTTTTGATCTAAAGGCCAAGATTTGGCCAAAAATACACATTTTTAATTTTTGAAAATTATGGAAAGAATTAGGTTGAAAGATGTCTAATTCTCATTGGTGGAAGGCTAAATTAATTGGCCTTTGGTTTCATTAAGTCGGCAACATTGTGATAAAGTGGCTGAAACTTGTTTCAAAGCCAAAACCAAAAGAAAGAAAATTTCTTCTAAGTGTTCATGGAGAATACGTGAGCCACCAAGGAGAACCAAGCAAATCTTCCAAAATTTCTTCACAAAAGTGGTATCAAACACTTCATTGAAGGCAAAGGAAGCAAGAAAGCAAGGTAACCTTCTTTGGTTTGCATTTTTTTCTTGGTTTTTCTTCAAGAAAACTATGGGATGAATAGTGAAAAAGATGGAAAAATTTTTGGTGGTTTTCAATGATTTGATGCTTGGGTTTTGTTAAGGGTGTAATTAGTAGGAAAACCATGTAATTTGTTTAAAGAAAAACCAAATTTTGGTTGGTTTTTCAAGGGTAAATCCGTGGGTTATCTTAGGTAACCAATGAGAAAACTTTGTGGTTAATTGCTAACATGCTTTCAAAGTTGAAATTGGTGAAGAATAAAGCTTGTATGTCATGGTGAAAAGCTTAAAAAAATTCTTGGTGTGAATTACATTAAATGGCCATGGGGTTTAATAATGATTTGGAAGAAAATTTTTGCATGGTTTATGTGGTATTTGGTTGATTGGAATTATGCAATTTAATATGCAAATGATGAATTTATAATGGAAAGAATGAAACAAAATTGTTTGGCATGTTTTCATTCTTTGGCCGTGGGGTACAAGTGTGTAAAAACCCTAGGAAAATTGGTTAAAAATGCCAAGAAAATGGGCTTGAAAATGTGGTAAAAACATGACATTAAATGGCCTAAAGTGTGGTGAAAGTTTGACAAATTTTTGGTTCGGTTTGGTTGTGAAAACCGAAACCAAATTAAGGGCAAAATTGTGGAAAAAATTTTGTGATGTGGGTTAAAATGTGAAATTGGAATTTGTGGGTTTTTATGTAAAAGTTTGGAAAACTTTTACATAAAATAGGCTTGTGGTATAGTACGTGGCAGGTACATACGGTTCGAGGCGTACCTAACGCCGGAAGCCTTAAAATTACGCCGAAATGCTGCCAAAATTTCGAAAATGGCATTCGGGGTAAAATGGAAATTAAAAATAAAAGTTAGGGCCGGGGCGGAAACCCGAGTCCCTAACGAAAAATTTTGAATAAAAAAAAAAATTTTAAGGGGTGGGTCATGAATAGTAACCTGTCCCCTTGAAAATGAAAAACGTGAGTGAAATTAAAAAAAAAACCGACCCCGAGGGGGGGCATTTTTGGAAACGAAATAAAGGTCCGAGTCGGGAACGGAAAACCCGAGTCTCGGAGACCTAGGTCGGGAAAGTCTAGATGAATGTTTTAAATACTAGTGAAACGTCCATTTGAGGCTCCGAAACGATAGAAAATCGCTAAACCGACGTAAGGGTCAGAATAGTGCTTCCCGAGGGCCGGGAAAGCAAAAAGTGGAAATAAAATAAAAACGAACCCGGTAATGATTAGAAAAGAGTCAGAAATATTCCTGAGAGCCAAAAATGCAGTCTGGATCGAGAAAAAATTCTGTCAAGGGTAAAATCGTAATTTTACAAAAGTTGGGGGAAAATGGTGAAAATAATAAATAAAGCCTAAAAAGTTATAAATAGGTTTTATTTAAGCTTTTTAATGAAAAATAAAAGCTATAAATGGAAATGAAATTAACAGACAAGGTTTTGTCTGTAGGATCCCAAAATCGACCTACGACGAAGGCGATTCAAGATCCAAGAGAGAGAAAGGGAACAGTCTGATAAGGTAAGTTCAGACATTTACCTGTCTGCAACATATAGCAATATTGTGCTAACTTTAATGTACTAACTATAAGTTAGGTACATATGTGCTACGGGCACTATTATAGAGTAAAGAGAGAGACGTAATGTGCTACGGGCACTATTAAGAATGGATACATTGTTAATTGTGCTTCGGGCACTAGAGCAAGGTTAATAAAACTCACTCAACTAAAATTAAAATGTGAACCATTCCTAACCACGGGACAATGTGAAGTCACCGGGTTAGAATGTTAAAAAGTCGGTAATGAAACCACTTTCTGGCGTACCAGCCTTCCGTATAGGGAGGTATTTTTGCCTTTGGGGCTATGAAAATAAGGCTGTGGAGGTCAGCACTAATGTACCGCTCCCAGTCATGTACTATTTTGCCTTCGGGGCTATGAGATTAAGGCTGTGGAGGTCAGCACTAATGTACCGCTCTCAGTCATGCGCACTTAAATGGTACTGCCAACCTGAGCTCAAAATCATAATATAATTAAAGATAATTATCTAAAACTGAAACTATGCCATAATTGAGCATAATACAGTTTAGTGAGAGCACTAACATCGCGGTAGATGTACTAGTGTGATACAGTGTTGTGGTCAACCTTACTATTCACGTAAGAATAGTGGTCAAAGTTACTATTCACGTATGAATAGTAGTCGACGGTACTATTCATGATGAATAGTACTATTCATAGAAATTTCATTTCTTGCATGTTTGAACTTACTGAGCCTGTAGCTCACCATTTTTGCTAATGTTGTAGGTAAGCGACCAGCTCAGTAGCTTGTTTGACTGGATGCGGACGGGATGACGCGTGTCAAATAGGATAACTGGGCGAGGGATATGGTACTGCCAGAGTCTTTCCGCTGAGAAATAAAAAGGAAAAAAAAAAAAGAAGAAAGAAACAGTCGTTTGTAATATTATATATTTTACGAAAGTACTGTAATATGTAAATTACTTTGCACTTGCCAACAAAGTAAATAATGGGAAATGTTTTACATGATGTTTTAAAAAAAAAAAAAAACAAAAACAAAAACAAAAAAATTTTTCCCCAAAAACGACATGATTTTAAGAGAGAGAGAGATAAGCCGGCGACCCATGAGAGTACAATCTATCGCAGTTAGCGATAAGCTCAACTGTAATAGTATTGTATGATCTCTACGAGGGGCGGGCCGTCACAGCCGGGACAAGGCCAGTGCTGGGTCTACCAGGTGCCTCGACCGAGGAAGCAAACTTCGGATGGAATGGCACTGCTTTCCACACGAAAATGGGCAAACAGGCAAAAATCGTCGTTACGCCACGACCAAGGGTATTTTCCAGCAAAATTTCCACATTTGGGCCTCCAACCAGGCGTTTTCACATGCCTCTGGTGATTTCTGGTTCCAGTTACGACTCAATCTACGAAAACTCAGTTTTTACTTCTTTTGCGGCTTTGTGTTCCTTTTCTGAGGCTGCTTGTTCCTTCCCAGGCTTCGCCTTCTCATTCGGAGACTCATTATTCGCCTATTATCTTGTCGTTTCGGCCTAACCACCATCCCACTCAAGGCCCTACAGTGGCGCGTGCCCTTCGGTAGCGGGCATCTTTTTTCAAGCCCCGGTGTAGTCGAATTTTTGCGTTCAGCATCGCAGTTTTCGTGTTCCAGATTCTCGATGCATACTCACGAACTGCAATGGCCCCACGTTCCCGCTGCATCCGAGTTGCCCGTCTAAGTGAGTCCCATGACCCCTTCAAATGAATATTTCATGCCCTGGGTTTTCGGTGCAATCATACCAACCCTAATGCACCAGATCTCATCAAAACTCCGTAGTTAAGCGTGCTTAGGCGAGAGTAGTACTAGGATGGGTGACCTCCAGGAAAGTCTTCGTGTTGCACCCTTCTTTTTTCATTGCGCCGCCCATGCATTTCGCATTCAGATTTTTCACCGGTCCCCGAGGGCCTTGCGGGTCCAGTATCGATGCTAATTATCACGCCACAACCAAAGGCCTCGTGCAAGATGCTACGCGCCTGGCCGGGACAGGCCAATGCTGGGTCTACCCTGTGCCGCGACCAGGGAAGCCAAATTCGGATGGAAAGGCACTACTTTCCAAATGGAAATGGGCCAATAGGCAAGACTCGTCGCTACGCCATGATCGGGGGTGTTTCCGGTAAAATTCCCATGTTTGGGCCTTCAACCGGGCGTTTTCCCGTGCCTCTGATGATTTCTGGTTCTAGTTACGACTCGATCTACGAAACCTCGATTCTTACTCCTTTTGTGGCTCTGCGTTCCTTCTCTGAGGTTGCCCCTTCCTTCCCAGGCATCGCCTTCTCCTCCGGAGACTCATTATTCACTTATTATCTTGTCGTTTCGGCCCAGTCACTGTCCCACTCAGGGCCCTACAGTGGTGAGTGACCTTCGGCGGTGGGCATCTCTTTTCAAGGCCTAGCGTAGTCGGGTTTTTGCCTGCAGCGTCACAGTTTTTCGTGTTCTGGATTCTCCAAGTGTACACCAAAAATGCGATGGCCCTACGTGCCGCTGCATCCGAGTCGCCCGTCCAAGTGTGTCTCGCGACCCCTTCAAATGAATATTTCGTGCGCTAGGTTTTGGGTGCAATCATATCAGCACTAACGCATCAGATCTGATCAGAACTCCGTAATTAAGTGTGCTTAGGCGAGAGTAATACTAGGATGGGTGACCTCCTGGGAAGTCCTCGTGTTATACAACTCTTTTTTGGTTGCGCCGCCCGGCTTTTCACTTTCAGATTTTTCACCGGTCCACGGGGGCCTTGGGGGGCCAGTATCGATGCTAATTTTCATGCCACAACCAAAGGCCTCGTGTAAGACTCTACGCGCGTGGTCAGGATAGGGCCAATGCTGGGTCTACCAGGTACCGCGACCGGGAAGCCAAATTCAGATGGAACGGCACTGCTTTCCACATGGAAATGGGCCAATAAGCAAGACTCGTCGCTGCACCACGACCGAGGGTGTTTTCCAACAAAATTCCCACGTTTGGGCCTCCAACCGTGCGTTTTCACATGCCTCTGGTGATTTCTGGTTCCAGTTATGACTCGATCTACGAAACCTCAATTTTTACTCCTTTTTCGGCTCTGCGTTCCTTATCTGAGGCGGCCCCTTTTGTAGGAAAATAAATCGGTAAAAACGTATCAGAGTGGCGCAGCGGAACAATAAAAATTTTTAGATCGTTAAATATCTCATGATGCCATATACAATAAACCAACAACAATTAAAACTCAAACCACAAGGACGCCAACCTTGCAGGAGGAGAATGACCGGAGGGCTTCAACCAACTAGCCTTCTCTACTATTCTCCAATTCCCGAATGGTTGAGTGTGTGGGCACTCCGAACCTCGATCGGTATGCTAGCACTGCTAGTCTTCTTCCGACCACCCAGATCTCTAAAGAACTTATTGTCACAGTGGGCTGTGCAACAATAAGCCTGCTCACCTGAGAGTCTATGGTCTGAGAGAACTGGAGTGGCAGGACCTCTATTTATAGACCTGCATGAGGTGATTCTCTGAATTCGAATTGGATTAGGAAAAGATATTCTCCCTTATCCACAAGCACAAAATCTGAATTTTCCAAGGGAAAATCCCAACAATAAAATTCGGCCACTTTAGGATAAATCCAATCCATATCTAAACAAGATTTTAACTAGAATTTTATCTCCCTTTTTCAACCAAAAAATCCGAAAATTCTAAGGAGAAAATCTCCTCAAAAATTCCGTCACTTTTGGATAAGGGAGAATCAAAATTCCACTAGGATTTTCAAGCTTGAATCTTATCTCATCCTTATCCAAAATAACCGAATTTTTCCTAGGAGATTCACTCCTAAATTTCGGCCACCTTATGGAAGGAGAGAATCTAAATTCAACTGGGATTGAAACTTGAATTTTTCCTTGAACCTTATCCACAAAAAATCCAAAAATCATTGAGGATAATGCTCAAAATTTTTGTCCAACTTTAGTTAGGATTTGGATTCAAAATTCAAGTAGGATTCTAACAAGATTATCCTCTCCATATCCAATTCAAATTTGAATTTCAAACCTTGTGGATTTACCATAACAAATTCGAATCCTACTTGGACTATGATTCAAAATTTGAATTTCAAATTTCAAATTCGAATTTCAAATTCAAATTTCAAATTTCAAATTTCAAATTCAAATTTCAAATTCAAATTTCAAATTCAAATTTCAAATTTCAAATTTCAAAATTCAAATTTCAAAATCCACAAAACAGTTGTGTTTCAAATTCTTGTTCTCATAGATAATTTTCTACAACTCCAATCCAATCTCAAATTAAATCATGGCAACTTTATTTGGAGTTCGAATAATTGTATATTCTATTATTCAAAACAAAATCTGAATCCAACCAGAGAGAATCTTGTCTACCATCCTAATCCTATGTCATCACCATCCATGCATAATAAACTAGCCAATAGCATACACAAATCAATTTGCCAAACATTAAGGAATTATGTGGAGCTAATAGAGGGACTGATTGGACATATATAATCGGGCTCCCACAAATCCATATGATCATCATTCTTTTACCGAACAACTCAATCATATGATCACTAATTTCAGAGTCACACCACTATAAACCTGAAACTGAACTCCCAATTATATACCGTATTACGTAAGTCTGTGACAAGCTATCATCCAATGACCTTGTCATGTATGCAGAACCCTCATATGATATCCATGATTAGCCTTAGGCCAAAGTCCGTTTAATCCTACTGATCAGGCTATCTTAAAGTTCCATTTTACTATCGAATAAAGAAAATGATTATTCACCATATGTCAATAAGAAGTCATCTGCCCAGCAGACGACCCAAGGCCTTGTCCATTTTCACATTCAGTATAATGCCTTTAAGAGGATGCCCTTAACTCCTCATTAGAGCTATGATTCTGATATCTGTAAACGAACCCTTCGTCGTATACAAGTCATGCACCCAACGAACCGATCTATAAGCTTACTACCTCTGAGACGCTTTAGCCATTAGAACATCAAAGTACACAAGTCATATACATGAAGCTGTCATTTTACTCAGGATTAAGGTTACTGCACAATGAACGTCAAAAGCAGATCGATCCACTCAAAGCGGACTTCGTAGATCAATCACGCTTTAGTCCCGGTCTAATATGTCACCACTAAGCAACATATCTATGTCTCTACTTGAGAGTCCAGCTCTAGACAGTCAAGACAAACTGTCCCCTCCAAGGCTTTAGATAACATAATAGTCTTAACTTGAGTTAGATGCTCGGTCTAATCCCATAGACTACAACCATAGTTTAGGCCGCTAACTTTAAAACATTGTCTTCTCGCATACAAAAGTCCATTGCATACAACGTTCTAACAGTTTAACATAAGCAGTCAGGGAGCCATATTTGCTTACATTTACTTTAACATATAAATAAAATGAGGATAGATAGCAATGTAACGAATAACCTCTATATATAATTTTATTATCCAGTTCAAAATAAATACATCAAAATGTCTCTAATGCTTAGGGCATTTCGTAACAATCTCCCACTTGCCCTAAGCTAGCAGATGTGCCATGTTACGCATCCCCATCGCCTCTACATGCCTCTCAAACCTTCTAGCCACCAAAGTCTTAGTAGAGGGATTGGCAATGTTGTCCTCGGACGCGATCTTACATACATCTACTAATCCTGTCTCCACGTGCCCTCTAATGTCGACTTCATCGAATCCTTACAAGTCTGGAAGTCTGAGTCCGTGTACCCCTTTGCAACCAGTCTAGCTTTGAAAGTTTCCACTCTCCCTTCCGCATCCTTCTTTCTTTTGTAGACCCATTTACATCCAATGGGTTTTATCCCATCTGGCAAATCTACAAGTTCCCAAACAGAGTTGGATTTCATAGAATCCATCTCATTGTTCATAGCCTATTTCCAAGATTTAGAATCAACATCATTTATAGCTTCATCATAGGTGACCGGATCATCCTCATGCTCATGAGCCTCATCCTGGTATACCTCAGCATCATACATGAAGAAATTAGGTTTCTTCGAAACCCTCCCACTACGACGAGGCACCCTAAATTGTTGATCATCTGTAGGTCCTTCACCGGAATTTGGACTTGCATCCAAGACCAAAATCTGTGGAGCAGTTCTTTCACTTGATAACTCCTCTAGCACTACTTTGCTTCGAGGCATAAAGTCATTCATGTGATTTTCCTCTAAGAATGTCGCATGGGTTGAGACAATGACTTTTTGTTCCTTCGAGTTATAGAACAGACCTCCTTTAGTTCCCTTTGGACACCCTACAAACATGCACAATTCTGATCTTGGTTCCAACTTTTTCGCATCCCCATCCCGTACATGCGCCGGGCAACCCCATATTCTAATATGTCTAAGGGAGGGCTTCCTGCCACACCACAATTCATACGGAGTTATGAGAATTAATTTGCTTGGAACCTAGTTCAGAATATAGCATGCCGTTCGTAAAGCATATCCCCAAAACGATAATGGCAGCATTGAATAACTCATCATGGACCGTACCATATCCAACAAGGTCCTGTTTCTCCTTTCAGCTACACCATTCTGTTGTGGAGTACCCGGTGCAGTCAATTGGGATAATATCCCGTTCTCTACAAGATGTCCTAGAAATACATCGGAGAGGTATTTGCCACCTCGATCAGATCGAAGTGTCTTTATGGATTTATCCAATTGCTTTTCCACTTCCGCACGATACTCTTTGAACTTGTCAAAGGTTTCGCTCTTGTGGTGCATCAGATACACATATCCATACCTCGAGTAATCATCTATAAAAGAGACATAATACTCGAACCCTCCTTGTGCTGTGACGTTCATGGGGCCACATACATCAGTGTGCACAATTTCTAAGAGCTCCTGAGCCCTTGTACCCTTAGCTCTAAAAGACGTCTTAGTCATCTTACCCTCTAGACAAGACTCACATTGAGGAAGACGTACCTCCTCCAGAGATTCTAGAGGACCATCTTTCACCAATCTTTGAATCCTATCCTGATTAATATGACCAAGTCTTAAATGCCAAAGATACGCCTTGTTAGAGTGAGAAACTTTCAACCTTTTAGAGTTATCTATTAATTCAGTGTCATACAGTGAGTACATCTTTGGTTTGATCAAATATAGGTTTCCATCCATCCATCCAGAACAGATAAAAGACTTATTTCTACGAATATCAACTCTTTTACTAAAAGAAACTGAATAAGAATCCTTTATTAAATAAGCTACCGATATAAGGTTCTTCCTAAAATTAGGAACATAAAAATAGTCTTTCAATAAAATAAACCTAAATTGATCAATGTAAAGGTAAATATCTCCCACTGCTTCAGCCACCACCAAGCTACCGTCTCTAGTTCGTAACGAGAGGCTCCTATCATATAGACTTCTCGTTTCCATGAACCCCTGCATAGAAACACAAACATGATTAGTGGCGCTCGAATCAATGACCTAAGTGTCTTTCGATTCTTCCACCAAACATGCTTCTAAGTAGTGAAGTTCCTTACCTTCCTTTCCCTTGGCAGCTAGGAATTCTTGGTAAGCCTTCTTAAAGTGACCTACCTTCCCACAACGAAAGCATTTGGACTTTTTAGGGTCCCTGGGCTTCTTGTTCTTCTTCTTCTTCTTCCCATCCTAGACAGGAGGATTAGAAGAACTGGAAGCTGCTTACTTCTGATTTGGCCTCTTCCTCTTCCGTGAGGGTTTGGAAGATTCTGCCAAATTGGCCTCACCTTTAGGTTGGACTGCATCCCCATCCCTGATCATCAGCTCATAAGCTTGGAGTTGCTTCATGAGGTCAGTTAGTCCTAACTCCCCTGTCGCCGAATTGTATGCGGCCTTAAACCCCACAAAATCTTTAGATAGAGTTTTGAACAACATCTCAATCTGGGTGTTGTAGTCCAACTCTGCATCATTTTCGGCAGCCTCAGTGAAGAATCCCATTAGAGTGATCATATGGTCCTTCACCAGAGTACCAGCCTTTTGCTTAGAGTTCATAATGCTGGTTATAGCGGACTGTCGAGCCAACTTTACTTGGCCTCTGAACATGTCCTCCAGATTGTCCATGATCTCCCTAGCAACCTGATAAGTCTCATACTGCTTTTGTGAAGCACTCGTCATGCTAGCAAGAATGTAGCATCGAGCTATATCATTGGATTCTCTCCAACGAGTATAGGCAATCGGGACCTCCTCAAGCGGTGTGTCAGGTTTTGGCCCTGGTGGGTATGGTTCGTCTAGTACGAACTTGTTGTTAGGAAATGCCCTAAGCATTAGAGACATTTTTATGCATTTATTTTGAACTGGATAATAAGATTATATATAGATGTTATTCATTACATTGCTATCTGTCCTCGTCTTATTTACATGTTAAAGTAAATGTAAGCAAATATGGCTCACTGACTGCTTGTGTTTAAACTGTTAGAACGTTGCATGCAATGGATTTTTTGTATGCGAGAAGACAATGTTCTAAAGTTAGCGGTCTAAACTATGGTCTGTAGTCTATGGGGTTAAGACCGAGCATCTAACTCAAGTTAAGACTATTAAAGGTTGAAATTTTGATTGTGTGGAAAATTTCAATTTAATTTGGATTCAAATTAATTTTTGGAGATCCTAATGGGTAAATTGGAACATGGCACGAAAATCGAGACACAACCCCTCGGGATAGGGCGATGGGCCTTGGTGGGGCTGCAGCCCCTGCCCTTGGGCAGGATGAGGCTGCGGCAGCCCCTGTGCAGGCCAACACCACCCACGGCCGCAGGCTTGGCCTGCAGCCAAGGGTGGCCGTGGCCTGCCCAAGGCTGGCCGCAGCCTGGGCGTGCAGCCTGCCGGCTGCTGCGCCCAGCCTGGGTGTGCAGCCTGGCGCTGCAGGCTTGGCCTGCAGCCCGACAAGGCTGCACATAGGGGGCAGCCGTGGGCTGCCAGCCCCTTTGGGGCTGGTGGCTGCCCACGGCGACTGCTGCCTTCGGGGGCGGCGGTTCGATGGTCCAAAATTTGAAAAATTTTTGATTTTTAAATTTGAGATTTAATTTTAAATCATGTTTAAAAATATGTAATTGAAAATTTAAAATTTTTGAAATTACATATTATTACACATGATGTTTAAAATTGTTTAAAATTTAAATTTTTAGAGATTTAAATTTTAAATAATTCTTGGGATGAGAAATAAATGGAGAGGCTACATAAAGATGGATACAATAAGACAGAACAGAATTCAAGACCCAAAGAATGCTTTGGATGGAATTTTGTAATCTTTATTTTCTTTGTTCTAGGATGGAACCATGGCTTGGTTATTCTGTCAATTATTTTTTCTGTGATATCTCATAGATGTATAAATATGTATTGATGGATATTTTGTATGCATATTTGATAACATGTCATATAGGATAGGTGAGTGCCGCTCATACTATATTGATCATACATAATTTGTCAAAACTTGCATGTTTTTCAAAATATTGAGTGGGAGACGGTTTCAAACAAAACCCACGACCTCCATTGTTGATCCATATGTGAAAGCATGGTGACGCCTCGCGTCAGTTCTGCCCTGACCACACCCCTCGGTAGGTGTTTACCGCCGCCGGTATACTAGATTGGATCTCCTATGTGGAAAATGTGTTCGGGTGTGATCCTATTCATGACCACCCCTCGGTGGCTTGGTAGGACGTGGATCGGGCTACGTAAACAATGGTTATACACTCAAGACTCGTTTAGTTATTAACCTTCCCTAGAAGCTCTGTTAACTAAATTGGTGGCCAAATAAGCGGTTATTAATATATGTCTTAATCTTGGAGGATTTAAGGCAACATATATTAATTAGACGGGGTCCATGTTCTGGCTATTTGTTCTCATGACCACCCCTCGGTGGCTTGGGGCAATAGGTGCTGAGAATTACCGTTGCAATGCTACATGTTTTTCAAGTTTCATGTAGGAACATACTTGTATGTTTTTATTTGCTAAATTATCTGTATATTTGCTTGGGCTTTGTAATGATGTCTAGTATAATTTTATTTCAGTTCAAAATGTCACCGACACCCCTCATTTCAATACTTACTGAGAATAAACTGAATGGCGACAATTATAAGGATTGGAAAAGAAATCTATTAATAGTTCTCAGCTGCGAGAGACACAAGTTCGTACTGGACGAACCATGCCCACCAGGGCCAAAACCTGACACGCTGATTGAGGAGGTCCCGGTTGCTTATACTCGTTGGAGAGAATCCAATGATATAGCTCGATGCTACATACTTGCTAGCATGACGAGTGCTTTACAAAAGTAGCATGAGACTTATCAAATTGCTGGGGAGATCATGAAAAATCTGGAGGATATGTTCAGAGGCCAAGAAAAATTGGCTCGACAGTCTGCTATCACCAGTATTATGAACTCTAAGCAGAAGGCAGGTACTCCGGTGAACGACCATATGATCACTCTAATGGGATTCTTCGCTGAGGCTGCCGAAAACGGTGCTGAGTTGGACTACAACACCCAGATCGAGATGGTGTTCAAAACTCTGTCTAAAGATTTTGTGGGGTTTAAGGCCGCATACAATCTGGTGACAAAGGAGTTAGGACTAATCGAGCTCATGAAGCAACTCCAAGCTTATGAGCGGATGATCAGGGATGGGGATGCTGTATAACCCAATGGTGAGGCCAATTTGGCGGAATCTTCCAAACCCTCACGGAAGAGGAAGAGGCCAAATCAGAAGCAAGCAGCTTCCAGTTCTTCTAATCCTCCTGTCTCGGATGGGAAGAAGAAGAAGAAGAAGAACAAGAACAAGAAGCCCAGGGACCCTAAAAAGTCCAAGTGTTTCCGTTGTGGGAAGGTAGGTCATTTCAAGAAGGCTTGCTGGGAAATCCTAGCCGCCAAGGGCAAGGAAGGTAAGGAACTTCTTTACTTAGAAGCGTGTTTGGTGGAAGAATCAAAAGACACTTGGGTCATTGATTCGGGCGCCACTAATCATGTTTGTGTTTCTATGCAGGGGTTCGTGGAAACGAGAAGTCTACATGATAGGAGCCTCTCGTTGCGAACTGGGGACGGCAGCTTGGTGGTGGCTGAGGCAGTGGGAGATGTTTACCTTTATTTTGATCAATTTAGGTTTATTTAATTAAAAGACTGTTTTTATGTTCCTAATTTCAGGAGGAACCTTATATCGGTAGCTTGTTTAATAAAGGATTCTTATTCAGTTTCTTTTAGTAAAAGAGTTTATATTCGTAGAAATAAGTCTTTTATCTGTTCTGGATGGATGGATGGAAACCTATATTTGATCAAACTAAAGATGTACTCACTGCTTGACACTGAATTAACTGATAACTCTAAAAGGTTGAAAGTTTCTCACTCTAATAAGGCGTATCTTTGGCATTTAAGACTTGGTCATATTAATCAGGATAGGATTCAAAGATTGGTGAAAGCTGGTCCTCTGGAATCTCTAAAGGAGGTACGTCTTCCCCAATATGAGTCTTGTCTAGAAAGAAAGATTACTAATAGGTCTTTTGGAGCTAAGGGTACAAGGGCTCAGGAGCTCTTAGAAATTGTGCATACTGACGTATGTGGCCCCATGAACGTCACAGCACGAGGAGGGTTCGAGTATTATGTCTCTTTTATATATGATTACTCGAGGTATGGATATGTGTATCTGATGCACCGTAAGAGCGAAACCTTTGACAAGTTCAAAGAGTATCGTGCGGAAGTGGAAAAGCAATTAGATAAATCCATAAAGACACTTCGATCTGATCGAGGTGGCGAATACCTCTCCGACGAATTTCTAAGACATCTTGTAGAGAACGGGATATTATCCCAATTGACTGCACCTGGTACTCCACAACAGAATGGTGTAGCCGAAAGGAGAAACAGGACCTTATTGGATATGGTACGGTCTATGATGAGTTACTCAACGCTGCCATTATCATTTTGGGGATATGCTTTACAAACAGCATGCTATATTCTGAACTAAGTTCCGAGCAAATCAATTCCCAGAACTCCGTATGAATTGTGGCGTGGCAGGAAGCCCTCCCTTGGACATATGAGAATATGGGACTGCCCGGCACATGTACTGGATGGGGATGCCAAAAAGTTAGAACCAAGATCAGAATTGTGCATGTTTGTAGGGTATCCAAAAGGAACTAAAGGAGGTCTGTTCTATAACCCGAAGGAACAAACAGTCATTGTCTCAACCCATGCGACATTCTTTGAGGAAAGTCACATGAATGACTTTAAGCCTCGAAGCAAAGTGGTGCTAGAGGAATTATCGGGTGAAAGAACTGCTCCACAGATTTCGGTCTTGGATGCAAGTTCTAGTTCCAGTGAAAGACCTGCAGACGATCAACAATTTAGGGTGCCTCGTCGTAGTGGGAGGGTTTCTAAGAAACCTAATTTCTTCATGTATGATGCTGAGGTATACCAGGTCGAGGCTCATGAGCATGAGGATGATCCGGTCACCTATGATGAAGCTATAAATGATGTTGATTCTAAATCTTGGAGACAGGCTATGAACAATGAGATGGATTCTATGAAATCCAACTCTGTTTGGGAACTTGTAGATTTGCCGGATGGGATAAAACCCATTGGATGCAAATGGGTCTACAAAAGAAAGAAGGATGAGGAAGAGAGAGTGGAAACTTTCAAAGCTAGACTGGTTGCAAAGGGATACACGCAAAAGGCTGGAATCGATTACGATGAAACCTTTTCACCTGTTGCTATGCTGAAGTCTATCCGTATTCTTCTGTCCATTGCTGCGACTCTCAATTACGAGATCTGGCAAATGGATGTCAAGACGGCATTCTTGAATGGCCATCTTGAAGAGTGTATCTATATGATACAGCCCGAAGGGTTCGTAGCGAAAGGCCAAGAAAGGAAAGTCTGGAAGTTGTTTAGATCCATTTATGGATTAAAGCAGGCATCCCGCTCATGGAACCAGAGGTTTGATCAAGCGATTAAGACATTTGGTTTTGAGCAGAACGTTGATGAACCTTGTGTTTATAAACGTATTAAGGATGGAAAAGTGGTCTTTCTGATACTCTATGTCGATGATATACAACTCATTGGGAATGATGTAGGGAACTTATAATCGGTCAAGCTTTGGTTACACCAACAGTTTGACATGAAGGACTTGGGAGAAGCTAATTATGTTCTAGGTATTCGTCTCTTCAGAGATCGAAAGAACAAAATGATAGCGTTATCCCAAGCTTCATACATAGATAAAATAATTGACAAATATGCAATGCAAGAGGCAAAGAAAGGCTCACAACCTTCTATTGTCGGTCTAACTCTTTCATTGGATGACTATCCCAAGACATCGAAAGAAAGAGAGCGTATGAGTAAGGTCCCTTATGCATCCGCTGTGGGTAGCCTTATGTACGCTATGCTTTGCACTGGCCCGGACATATGTTTTGCAGTAGGTATGGTGAGTCGATATCAAGCGAATCCTGGAACCAAGCACTGGCAAGCAGTAAAGCATATACTCAAGTATCTTAAGAGAACGAGGGATTATATGCTGGTGTATTCTGGTGGGGACCTAACACTCGTAGGATACACGGATTCAGACTTCCAGACTTGTAAGGATTCGAGGAAATCAACATTTGGATCAGTGTTTTTACTCGGAGGAGGTGCCATTGTGTGGAGGAGCGTGAAGCAGGGCTGCACAGCTGACTCTACTATGGAGGCTGAGTATGTGGCTGTGGCTGAGGCATCTAAAGAAGCGGTTTAGCTCCGCAAGTTCTTTAGAGACCTTGAGGTCATTCCGGTTGTTGACAAGCCTATCACACTTTACTGTGATAATACAGGGGCTATTGCCAACACAAGGGAATCTCGGCACCACAAGAGGACCAAGCACATCGATCGAAGATATCATATTATTAGAGGGCATGTGGAGACAGGACAAGTAGATGTATTTAAGATCGTGTCCGAGGACAACATCGCCGATCCCTTTACTAAGACTTTGGTGGCTAGAAGCTTTGAGAGGCACGTAGAGGTGATGGGGATGCGTAACATAGCACATCTGCTGGCTTAGGGCAAGTAGGAGATTGTTAGGAAATGCCCTAAGCATTAGAGACATTTTTGATGTATTTATTTTGAACTGGATAATAAAAGACTTATTTCTACGAATATCAACTCTTTTACTAAAAGAAACTGAATAAGAATCCTTTATTAAACAAGCTACCGATATAAGGTTCCTCCTAAAATTAGGAACATAAAACAGTCTTTCAATAAAATAAACCTAAATTGATCAATGTAAAGGTAAATATCTCCCACTGCTTCAGCCACCACCAAGCTGCCGTCTCTAGTTTGCAATGAGAGGCTCCGATCATATAGACTTCTCGTTTCCATGAACCCCTGCATAGAAACACAAACATGATTAGTGGCGCTCGAATCAATGACCTAAGTGTCTTTCGATTCTTCCCCCAAACATACTTCTAAGTAGTGAAGTTCCTTACCTTCCTTGCCCTTGGCGGCTAGGAATTCTCGGCAAGCCTTCTTAAAGTGACCTACCTTCCCACAATGAAAGCATTTGGACTTTTTAGGGTCCCTGGGCTTCTTGTTCTTCTTCTTCTTCTTCCCATCCTAGACAGGAGGATTAGAAGAACTGGAAGCCACTTGCTTCTGATTTGGCCTCTTCCTCTTCTGTGAGGGTTTAGAAGATTCTGCCAAATTGGCTTCACCTTTACGTTTGACTGCATCCCCATCCCTGATCATCAGCTCATAAGCTTGGAGTTGCTTCATGAGCTCGGTTAGTCCTAACTCCCCTGTCACCAAATTGTATGCGGCCTTAAACCCCACAAAATCTTTAGATAGAGTTTTGAACACCATCTCAATCTGGGTGTTGTAGTCTAACTCTGCACCATTTTCGGCAGCCTCAGTGAAGAATCCCATTAGAGTGATCATATGGTCCTTCACCAGAGTACCAGCCTTTTGCTTAGAGTTCATAATGCTGGTTATAGCGGACTGTCGAGCCAACTTTACTTGGCCTCTGAACATGTCCTACAGATTGTCCATGATCTCCCTAGCAACCTGATAAGTCTCATGCTGCTTTTGTGAAGCACTCGTCATGCTAGCAAGAATGTAGCATCGAGCTATATCATTGGATTCTCTCCAATGAGTATAGGCAATCGGGACCTCCTCAAGCGGTGTGTCAGGTTTTGGCCCTGGTGGGCATGGTTCATCCAGTATGAACTTGTTGTTAGGAAATGCCCTAAGCATTAGAGACATTTTTGATGTATTTATTTTGAACTGGATAATAAGATTATATATAGAGGTTATTCATTACGTTGCTATCTGTCCTCGTCTTATTTACATGTTAAAGTAAATGTAAGCAAATATGGCTCACTGACTGCTTGTGTTTAAACTGTTAGAACGTTGCATGCAATGGATTTTTTGTATGCGAGAAGACAATGTTCTAAAGTTAGCGGTCTAAACTATGGTCTGTAGTCTATGGGGTTAAGACCGAGCATCTAACTCATGTTAAGACTATTATGTTGTCTAAAGCTTTGGAGGGGACGGTTTGTCTTGACTGTCTGGAGCTGGACTCCCAAGTAGAGACATAGATATGTTGCTTGGTGGTGACATATTAGACCGGGACTAAAGCGTGATTGATCTACGAATTCTGCTTTGAGTGGATCGATCTACTTTTGACGTTCATTATGTAGTAACCTTAATCCTGAGTAAAAGGACAGCTTCATGTATATGACTTGTGTACTTTGATGTTCCAATGGCTAAAGCGTCTCAGAGGTAGTAAGCTTATAGACCGGTTCGTTGGGTGCATGACTTGTATACGATGAAGGGTTCGTTTATAGATATTGGAATCATAGCTCTAATGAGGAGTTAAGGGTATCCTCCTAAAGGCATTATACTGAATGTGAAAATGGACAAGGCCTTGGGTCGTCTGCTGGGTGGATGACTTCTTATTCACATATAGTGAATAATCATTTTCTTTATTCGGTAGTATAATGGAACTTTAAGATAGCCTGATCAGTAGGATTAAACGGACTTTGGCCTAAGGCTGATCATGGATATCATATGAGGGTTCTGCATATATGACAAGGTCATTGGACGATAGCTTGTCATAGGCTTATGTAATACGGTATATAATTGGGAGTTCAGTTTCAGGTTTATAGTGGTGTGACTTTGAAACTAGTGATCATATGATTGAGTTGTTCGGTAAAAGAATGATGATCATATGGATTTGCGGGAGCCCGATTATATATGTCCAATCAGTCCCTCTACTAGCTCCACATAATTCCTTAACGTTTGGCAAATTGAATTGTGTATGCTATTGGCTGGTTTATTATGCATGGATGGTGATGACACAGGATTAGGATGGTAGACAAGATTCTCTCCGGTTGGATTTAGATTTTGTTTTGGATAATAGAGTACACAATTATTCGAACTCCAAATAAAGTTGCCATGATTTTATTTGAGATTGGATTGGAGTTGTAGAAAATTATCCATGAGAACAAAAATATGAAACACAACCGTTTTTGTGGAATTTGAAATTTGAAATTTGAAATTTGAATTTGAAATTTGAATTTGAAATTTGAATTTGAAATTCGAATTTGAAATTTGAATTTGAAATTTAAATTTGAAATCTGAAATTTGAAATTTGAAATTTGAATTTGAATTTGAATTTGAAATTTGAAATTCAAATTTCGAATCACAGTCCAAGTAGGGTTCGAATTTGTTGTGGAAAATCCACAAGGTTTGAAATTCGAATTTGAGTTGGATTTGGAGAGGATAATTTTGTTAGAATCCTACTTAAATTTTGAATCCAAATCCTAACAAATGTTGCACAAAATTTTGAGGATAATCCTCAAGGAAATTTCATATTTTTGTGGATAAGATTTAAGGAAAAAATTCAAGTTTCAATCCCAGTTGAATTTGGATTCTCTCCTTCCTTGAAAAGTGGCCGCAAATTAGGGAGAAAATCTCCTAAGAAATTCGTTTATTTTGGATAAGGTTGAGATAAGATTCAAGCTTGAAAATCCTAGTGGAATTTTTGATTCTCCCTTATCCATAATGGCCGAAATTTTTAGGAAATATTCTCCTTGTAATTTTCGGATTTTTTGGGTTGAAAAAGGGAGATAAAATTCTAGTTAAAATCTTGTTTAGATTTGGATTGGATTTATCCTAAGAAAAACCGAATTTTTTGTTGAGATTCTTCCTTGGAAAATTCGGATTTTTTGGTTATGGATAAGGGAAAATATCTTTTCCTAATCCAATTCAAATTCAGAGAATCACCTCATGCAGGTCTATAAATAGAGGTCCTGCCACTCCAGTTCTCTCAGAGCACAGACTCTCAGGTGAGCAGGCTTATTGTTGCACAGCTCATCGTGACAATAAAGTTCTTTAGAGATCTGGGTGGTCGGAAGAAGACTAGCAGTGCTAGCATACCGATCGAGGTTCAGAGTGCCCACACACTCAGCCATTCGGGAATTGGAGAATAGTAGAGAAGACTAGTTGGTTGAAGCCTCCGGTCATTCTCCTCCTGCAAGATTGGCGTCCTTGAGGTATGAGTTTTAATTGTTGTTGGTTTATTGTATATGGCATCATGAGATATTTAACGATCTAAAAATTTTTATTGTTCCGCTGTGCCACTCTGATACGTTTTTACCGATTTATTTTCCGACACTTGTGTCTCTCATAGCTGAGAACTGTCAACAGATTTTTTTTCCAATCTTTATAATTATCGCCATTCAGTTTATTCTCAGTAAGTATTAAAATGAGGGGTGTTGGTGACGTTTTGAACTGAAATAAAATTATACTAGACATCATTACAAAGCCCAAGCAAATATACAGATAATTTAGCAAATAAAACATGTTCCTACATGAAACTTGAAAAACATGTAGCATTGCAACAGTAATTCTCAGCACCTATTGCCCCAAGCCACTGAGGGGTGGTCATGAGAACAAATAGCCAGAACATGGACCCCGTCTAATTAATATATGTTGCCTTAAATCCTCTAAGGTTAAGACATATATTAATAACCGCTTATTTGGCCACCAGTTTAGTTAATAGAACTTCTAGGGAAGGTTAATAACTAAACGAGTCTTGAGTGTATAACCATTGTTTATGTAGCCCGATCCACGTCCTACCAAGCCACCGAGGGGTGGTCATGAATAGGATCATACCCGAACACGTTTTCCACATAGGAGATCCAATCTAGTATACCGGCGGCAGTAAACACCTACCGAGTGGTGTGGTTAGGGCAGAACTGACGCGAGCCGTTACCTTGCTTTCACATATGGATCAACAATGGAGGTCGTGGGTTTTGTTTGAAACCCTCTCCCATTCAATATTTTGAAAAACATGCAAGTTTTAAAAAATTATGTATGATAAATATAGTATGAGTGGCACTCAGCTATCCTATATGACATATTATCAAATATGTATATAAAACATCCATCAATACATATTTATGTATCCATGACATATCACAGAAAAAATAATTGACAGAATAACCAAGCCATGGTTCCATCCTAGAACAAAGAAAATAAAGATTACAAAATTCCATCCAAAGCATTCTTTGGGTCTTGAATTTTGTTCCGTCTTCTTGTATCCATCTTTATGTAGCCTCTCCATTTATTTCTCATCCCAAAAATCATTTAAAATTTAAATCTCCAAAAATTTAAATTTCAAATTCGAATTCCAAATTCTAATTTCAAATTTAAATTTTAAACAATTTTAAACATCATGTGTAACAATATGTTATTTCAAAAATTTCAAATTTTCAATTACATATTTTTAAACATGATTTAAAATTAAATCTCAAATTTAAAAATCAAAATTTTTCGATTTTTTGAACCGTCGCACCACCACCCCCGAAGGCGGCAGCCGCCGTGGGCAGCCACCAGCCCCGCGGGGGCCGGCAGCCCACAGCCGCCCATGTGCAGCCTTGCCGGGCTGCAGGCCAAACCTGCAGCCACAGGCTGCACGCCCAAGCTGCGGCCAGCCTTGGGGAGGCCATGGCCACCCTCGTCTGCAGGCCAAGCCTGCGGCAGTGGGTGGTTATGTCCTGCACAGGGGCTGCCGCAGCCCTATCCTGCCCGAGGGTAGGGGCTGCAGCCCCACCAAGGCCCGACGACCTGTGCCGAGGGGTCATGTCTCGATTTTCATGCCACATTCCAATTTACCTATTAGGATCTCCAAAAATTAATTTGAATCCCAATTAAATTGAAATTTTCCACACAATCAAAATTTCAACCTTTAAATCAAATTTAACTTTTGGGAAAAATAAATTACGGTCTTCAATCTTCAATCTCCTCCAAGAATAATAATAGAAAATTTCCTAAACCGTTTCCGGTGTACAAAATTCTAACCATAATAATTCTAAGAGACAAAAATTAAAATCCATGGGAAAATTACAGTGCTAATAAACTGCTCCCATGGTTACATAAAAATTCCTAGATACAATTTTTCTAAATTCTAAGGAACCATAGCCGGCACAAACAAGCATGCTTATAATAATTCAAAAAATTAAAATAACCACATACTTTATACATAATCCATGATAACAACATAAAGGAACCCTAGAATGCCACTCTCTGAATATCAAATCCATACATAAATAAAAAGACTAAGTAATTGTCTAATTTATGTACGTGGCATAGTCATGAGATGGCTCTGATACTAATTGTAGGAAAATAAATCAGTAAAAACGTATCAGAGTGGCGCAGCGGAATAATAAAAATTTTTAGAGCGATAAATATCTCATGATGCCATATACAATAAACCAGCAACAATTAAAACTCATACCTCAAGGACGCCAATCTTGCAGGAGGAGAATGACCGGAGAGCTTCAACCAACTAGCCTTCTCTATTATTCTTCAATTCCCGAATGACTGAGTGTGTGGGCACTCCGAACCTCGATCAGTATGCTAGCACTGCTAGTCTTCTTCCGACCACTTAGATCTCTAAAGAACTTATTGTCACGATGGGTTGGGCAACAATAAGCCTGCTCACCTAAGAGTCTGTGGTCTGAGAGAACTGGAGTGGCAGGACCTCTATTTATAGACCTGCATGAGGTGATTCTCCGAATTCGAATTGGATTAGGAAAAGATATTCTCCCTTATCCACAAGCACAAAATCTGAATTTTCCAAGGGAAAATCCCAACAATAAAATTTGACCACTTTAGGATAAATCCAATCCATATCTAAACAAGATTTTAACTAGAATTTTATCTCTCTTTTTCAATCAAAAAATCCGAAAATTCTAAGGAGAAAATCTCCTAAAAAATTCGGCCACTTTTGGATAAGAGAGAATCAAAATTCCACTAGGGTTTTCAAGCTTGAATCTTATCTCATCCTTATCCAAAATATCTGAATTTTTCCTAAGAGATTCACTCCTAAATTTTGGCCACCTTATGGAAGGAGAGAATCCAAATTCAACTGGGATTAAAACTTGAATTTTTCCTTGAACCTTATCCACAAAAAATCCGAAAATCATTGAGGATAATCCTCAAAATTTTCGTCCAACTTTAGTTAGGATTTGGATTCAAAATTCAAGTAGGATTCAAACAAGATTATCCGCTCCATATCCAACTCAAATTCGAATTTCAAACCTTGTGGATTTACCACAACAAATTCGAATCCTACTTGGACTGTGATTCAAAATTTGAATTTCAAATTTCAAATTTGAATTTCAAATTCAAATTTCAAATTCGAATTTCAAATTCAAATTTCAAATTTCAAATTTCAAAATTCAAATTTTAAAATCCATAAAACAGTTGTGTTTCAAATTCTTGTTCTCATGGATAATTTTCTACAACTCCAATCCAATCTCAAATAAAATCATGGCAACTTTATTTGGAGTTCGAATAATTGTGTACTCTATTATCCAAAACAAAATCTGAATCCAACTGGAGAGAATCTTGTCTACCATTGTAATCCTATGTCATCACCATCCATGCATAATAAACTAGCGAATAGCATACACAAATCAATTTGCCAAACGTTAAGGAATTATGTGGAGCTAGTAGAGAGACTGATTAGACATATATAATCGGGCTCTCGCAAATCCATATGATCATCATTCTTTACTGAACAACTCAATCATATGATCACTAATTTCAGAGTCACACCACTATAAACCTGAAACTGAACTCCCAATTATATACCGTATTACGTAAGCCTGTGACAAGCTATCGTCTAATGACCTTGTCATGTATGCAAAACCCTTATATGATATCCATGATCAGCCTCAGGCTAAAGTCCGTTTAATCCTACTGATCAGGCTATCTTAAATTTCCAATATACTATCGAATAAAGAAAATAATTATTCACCATATGTCAATAAGAAGTCATCCGCCTAGCAGACGACCCAAGGCCTTGTCCATTTTCACATTCAGTATAATGCCTTTAAGAGGATACCCTTAACTCCTCATTAGAGCTATGATTCCAGTATCTGTAAACGAACCCTTCATCGTATACAAGTCATGCACCCAACGAACCGGTCTATAAGCTTACTACCTCTGAGACGCTTTAGCCATTCGAACATCAAAGTACACAAGTCATATACATGAAGCTGTCATTTTACTCAGGATTAAGGTTATTGCACAATGAACGTCAAAAGCAGATCGATCCACTCAAAGCAGACTTCGTAGATCAATCACACTTTAGTCCCGGTCTAACATGTCACCACTAAGCAACATATCTATGTCTCTACTTGGGAGTCCAGCTCCAGACCGTCAAGACAAACCGTCCCTTCCAAGGCTTTAGACAACATAATAGTCTTAACATGAGTTATATGCTCGGTCTAACCCCGTAGACTACAGACCATAGTTTAGACCGCTAACTTTAGAACATTGTCTTCTCACATACAAAAGTCCATTGCACACAACGTTCTAACAGTTTAACATAAGTAGTCAGGGAGCCATATTTGCTTATATTTACTTTAACATGTAAATAAAATGAGGACAGATAGCAATGTAATGAATAACCTCTATATATAATTTTATTATCCAGTTCAAAATAAATACATCAAAATGTCTCTAATGCTTAGGGCATTTCCTAACAATCTCCCACTTGCCCTAAGCTAGCAGATGTGCCATGTTACGCATCCCCATCGCCTCTACATGCCTCTCAAAGCTTCTAGCCACTAAAGTCTTAGTAGAGGGATCGGCAATGTTGTCCTCAAACGCGATCTTACATGCATCTACTAATCCTGTCTCCACGTGCCCTCTAATGTCAACTTCCTCGAATTCTTACAAGTCTTGAAGTCTGAGTCCGTGTATCCTATGGGTGTTAGGTCCCCTCCAGAATACACTAGCATATAATCCCTCGTTCTCTTAAGATACCTGAGTATATGCTTTACTGCTTGCCAGTGCTTGGTTCTAGGATTCGCTTGATATCGACTCACCATACCTACTGCAAAACATATATCCGGGCGAGTGCAAAGCATAGCATACATAAGGCTACCCACAGCAGATGCATAAGGGACCTTACTCATATGCTCTCTTTCTTCCGATGTCTTGGGACAGTCATCCAATGAAAGAGTTAGACCGGCAATAGAAGATTGTAAACCTTTCTTTGCCTCTTGCTTTGCATATTTGTCAATTATTTTATCTATGTTTGAAGCTTGGGATAACGCTATCATTTTGTTCTTTCGATCTCTGAAGAGACGAATGCCTAGAACATAATTAGCTTCTCCCAAGTCCTTCATGTCAAACTGTTGGTATAACCAAAACTTGACCGATGATAAGTTCCCTACATCATTCCCAATGAGTAGTATATCATCAACATAGAGTATCAGAAAGACCACTTTTCCATCCTTAATACACTTATAAACAGAAGGTTCGTCAACGTTCTGCTCAAAACCAAATGTCTTAATCGCTTGATCAAACCTCTGGTTCCATGAGTGGGATGCTTGCTTTAATCCATAAATGGATCTAAGCAACTTGCTGACTTTCCTTTCTTGGCCTTTCGCTACGAACCCTACGGGTTGTATCATATAGATGCACTCTTCAAGATGGCCATTCAAGAATGCCGTCTTGACATCCATTTGCCAGATCTAGTAATGAAGAGCCGCAGCAACGGACAGAAGAATACGGATAGACTTCAGAATAGCAACAGGCGAAAAGGTTTCATCGTAATCGATTCCAGCCTTTTGCGTGTACCCCTTTGCAACCAGTCTAGCTTTGAAAGTTTCCACTCTCCCTTCTGCATCCTTCTTTTTTTTGTAGAACCATTTGCATCCAATGGGTTTTATCCCATCCGGCAAATCTACAAGTTCCCAAACAGAGTTGGATTTCATAGAATCCATCTCATTGTTCATAGCCTGTTTCCAAGATTTAGAATCAACATCATTTATAGCTTCATCATAGGTGACCGGATCATCCTCATGCTCATGAGCCTCGACCTGGTATACCTCAGCATCATACATGAAGAAATTATGTTTCTTTGAAACCCTCCCACTACGACGAGGCACCCTAAATTGTTGATCGTCTGCAGGTCCTTCACCGGAACTCGGACTTACATCCAAGACCAAAATCTGTGGAGCAGTTCTTTCACTCGATAACTCCTCTAGCACTACTTTGCTTCGAGGCTTAAAGTCATTAATGTGACTTTCCTCCAAGAATGTTGCACGGGTTGAGACAATGATTTTTTGTTCCTTCGGGTTATAGAACAGACCTCCTTTAGTTCCCTTTGGATACCCTACAAACATGCACAATTCTGATCTTGGTTCTAACTTTTTCGCATCCCCATCCAGTACATGCGTCGGGCAGCCCCATATTCTCATATGTCCAAGGGAGGGCTTCCTGCCATGCCACAATTCATACGGAGTTCTAAGAATCAATTTGCTTGGAACCTGGTTCAGAATATAGCATGCCGTTCGTAAAGTATATCCCCAAAATGATAATGGCAGCATTGAATAACTCATCATGGACCGTACCATATCCAACAAGGTCCTGTTTCTCCTTTCGGCTACACCATTCTGTTGTGGAGTATCAGGTGCAGTCAATTGGGATAATATCCCGTTGTCTACAAGATGTCCTAGAAATTCATCGGAGAGGTATTCGCCACCTCGATCAGATCGAAGTGTCTTTATGGATTTATCCAATTGCTTTTCACTTCCGCACGATACTCTTTGAACTTGTCAAAGGTTTCGCTCTTGCGGTGGATCAGATACACATATCCATACCTCGAGTAATCATCTATAAAAGAGACATAATACTCGAACCCTCCTCGTGCTGTGACGTTCATGGGGCCACATACGTCAGTGTGCACAATTTCTAAGAGCTCCTGAGCCCTTGTACCCTTAGCTCCAAAAGACGTCTTAGTCATCTTACCCTCTAGACAAGACTCACATTGAGGAAGACGTACCTCTTCCAGAGATTTCAGAGGACCGTCTTTCACCAATCTTTGAATCCTATCCTGATTAATATGACCGAGTCTTAAATGCCAAAGATACGCCTTGTTAGAGTGAGAAACTTTCAACCTTTTAGAGTTATCTATTAATTCAGTGTCAAGCAGTGAGTACATCTTTGGTTTGATCAAATATAGGTTTCCATCCATCCATCTAGAACAGATAAAAGACTTATTTCTACGAATATCAACTCTTTTACTAAAAGAAACTGAATAAGAATCCTTTATTAAATAAGCTACCGATATAAGGTTCCTCTTAAAATTAGGAACATAAAAACGGTCTTTCAATAAAATAAACCTAAATTGATCAAAGTAAAGGTAAATATCTCCCACTGCCTCAGCCACCACCAAGCTGTCGTCTCCAATTCGCAACGAGAGGCTCCTATCATATAGACTTCTAGTTTCCATGAACCCCTGTATAGAAACACAAACATGATTAGTGGCGCCCAAATCAATGACCTAAGTGTCTTTTGATTCTTCCACCAAACACGCTTCTAAGTAGTGAAGTTCCTTACCTTCCTTACCCTTGGCGGATAGGAATTCCTAGCAAGCCTTCTTAAAGTGACCTACCTTCCCACAACGAAAGCATTTAGACTTTTTAGGGTCCCTGGGCTTCTTATTCTTCTTCTTCTTCTTCCCATCCTAGACAGGAGGATTAGAAGAACTGGAAGCCGCTTGCTTCTGATTTGGCCTCTTCCTCTTCCGTGAGGGTTTGGAAGATTCTGCCAAATTGGCCTCACCTTTGGGTTGGACCACATCCCTATCCCTAATCATCTGCTCATAAGCTTGGAGTTGCTTCATGAGCTCGGTTAGTCCTAACTCCTTTGTCGCCAGATTGTATGCGGCCTTAAACCCCACAAAATCTTTAGATAGTGTTTTGAACACCATCTCAATCTGGGTGTTGTAGTCCAACTCTGCACCATTTTCGACAGCCTCAGTGTAGAATCCCATTAGAGTGATCTTATGGTCCTTCACCGGAGTACTCGTCTTTTGCTTAGAGTTCATAATGCTAGTTATAACGGACTGTCGAGCCAAATTTTCTTGGCCTCCGAACATGTCCTCCAGATTGTCCATGATCTCCCTAGCAACCTGATAAGTCTCACGCTGCTTTTGTCAAGCACTCGTCATGCTAGCAAGTATGCAGCATCGAGCTATATCATTGGATTCTCTCCAACGAGTATAGGCAACAGGGACCTCCTCAAGCGGTGTGTCAAGTTTTGGCCCTGGTGGGCATGGTTCGTCCAGTACGAACTTAGGTCTCTTGCAGCTGAGAACTATCAACAGATTTCTTTTCCAATCTTTATAATTATCGCCATTCAGTTTATTCTCAGTAAGTATTGAAATGAGGGGTGTTGGTGACATTTTGAGCTGAAATAAAATTATACTAGACATCATTACAAAGCCCAAGCAAATATACAGATAATTTAGCAAATAAAACATACAAGTATGATCCTACATGAAACTTGAAAAACATGTAGAATTGCAACGGTAATTCTCAGCACCTATTGCCTCAAGCCACCGAGGGCTGGTCATGATAACAAATAGCTGGAACATGGACCCCGTCCAATTAATATATGTTGCCTTAAATCCTCCAAGGTTAAGACATATATTAATAACCGCTTATTTGGCCACCAGTTTAGTTAACAGAGCTTCTAGGGAAGGTTAATAACTAAACGAGTCTTGAGTGTATAACCATTGTTTACGTAGCCCGATCCACGTCCTACCAAGCCACCGAGGGATGGTCATGAATAGGATCATACCCGAACACGTTTTCCACATAGGAGATCCAATCTAGTATACCGGCGGCGGTAAACACCTACCAAGGGGTGTGGTCAGGGCAGAACTGACGCGAGGCGTTACCATGCTTTCACATATGGATCAACAATGGAGGCCGTGGGTTTTGTTTGAAACCCTCTCCCACTCAATATTTTGAAAAGCATGCAAGTTTTGACAAATTATGTGTGATCAATATAGTATGAGTGGCACTCAGCTATACTATATGACATGTTATCAAATATGCATATAAAACATCCATCAATACATATTTATGTACCCATGACATATCACAGAAAAAATAGTTGACAGAATAACCAAGCCATGGTTCCATCCTAGAACAAAGAAAATAAAGATTACAAAATTCCATCCAAAGCATTTTTTGGGTCTTGAATTTTGTTCCGTCTTCTTGTATCCATCTTTATGTAGCCTCCCCATTTATTTCTCATCCTAAGAATCATTAAAAATTTAAATTTCAAATTCAAATTCCAAATTCCAATTTCAAATTTAAATTTCAAATTTAAATTTTAAACAATTTTAAACATCATGTGTAATAATATGTAATTTCAAATTTTCAATTACATATTTTTAAACATGATTTAAAATTAAATCTCAAATTTAAAATTCAAAATTTTTTGATTTTTTGAACCGTCGCACCACCGCCCCCGAAGGCGGCAGCCGCCGTGGGCAGCCACCAGCCCCGGGGGGGCTGGCAGCCCACAGCCGCCCATGTGCAGCCTTGCCGGGCTGCAACCCAAGCTTGCAGCGCCAGGCTACACGCCCAGGCTGCGGCCAGCCTTGGGGAGGCCACGGCCACCCTTGGCTGCAGGCCAAGCCTATGGCCGTGGGTGGTTATGGCTTGCACAGGGGCTGCCGTAGCCCTATCCTGCCTGAGGGCAGGGGCTGCAGCCCTACCAAGGTCCGACGGCCTATCTCGAGGGATCGTGTCTCGATTTTCATGCCATATTCCAATTTACCTATTAGGATCTTCAAAAATTAATTTGAATCCCAATTAAATTGAAATTTTCCACACAATCAAAATTTCAACCTTTTAATCAAATTTAACTTTTGGGAAAAATAAATTACGGTCTTCAATCTTCAATCTCCTCGAAGAATAATTACATAAAATTTCCTAAACCGTTTCCGGTGTACAAAATTCTAACCATAATAATTCAAAGAGACAAAAATTAAAATCCATGGGAAAATTACAGTGCTAATAAACTACTCCCATGGTTACATAAAAATTCCTAGATACAATTTTTCTAAATTCTAAGGAACCATGACAGGCATAAACAAGCATGCTTATAATAATTCAAAAAATTAATATAACCACATACTTTATACATAATCCATGATAACAACGTAAAGGAACCCTAAAATGCCACTCTCTGAATGTCAAATTCATACATAAATAAAAAGACTAAGTAATTGTCTAATTTATGTACGTGGCATAGTCATGAAATGACTCTAATACCAATTGTAGGAAAATAAATAGGTAAAAACGTATCAGAGTGGCGCAGCGGAATAATAAAAATTTTTAGATCGTTAAATATCTCATGATGACATATACAATAAACCAACAACAATTAAAACTCATACCTCAAGGACGCCAACCGGAGGGCTTCAACCAACTAGCCTTCTCTACTATTCTCCAATTCCCAAATGGCTGAGTGTGTGGGCACTCCGAACCTCGATCGGTATGCTAGCGCTGCTAGTCTTCTTCCGACCACCCAGATCTCTAACGAACTTATTGTCACGGTGGGATGTGCTACAATAAGCCTGCTCACCTGAGAGTCTGTGGTCTGAGAGAACTGGAGTGGCAGGACCTCTATTTATAGACCTGCATGAGGTGATTCTCTGAATTCGAGTTAGATTAGGAAAAGATATTCTCCCTTATCCACAAGCACAAAATCTGAATTTTCCAAGGGAAAATCCCAACAATAAAATTCACCCACTTTAGGATAAATCCAATCCAAATCTAAACAAGATTTAAACTAGAATTTTATCTCCTTTTTTCAACCAAAAAATCCGAAAATTTTAAAGAGAAAATCTCCTCAAAAATTCGGCCACTTTTGGATAAGGGAGAATCAAAATTCCATTAGGATTTTCAAACTTGAATCTTATCTCATCCTTATCCAAAATAACCGAATTTTTCCTAGGAGATTCACTCCTAAATTTCGGCCACCTTATGGAAGGAGAGAATCCAAATTCAATTGGGATTGAAACTTGAATTTTTTCTTGAACCTTATCCACAAAAAATCCGAAAATCATTGAGGATAATCCTCAAAATTTTCGTCCAACTTTAGTTAGGGTTTAGATTCAAAATTCAAGTAGGATTCTAACAAGATTATCCTCTCCATATCGAACTCAAATTCGAATTTCAAACCTTGTGGATTTACCACAACAAATTCGAATCCCACTTGGACTGTGATTCAAAATTTAAATTTCAAATTTCAAATTCGTATTTCAAATTTGAATTTCAAATTTAAATTTCAAATTCAAATTTCAAATTTCAAATTTCAAATTTCAAATTTCAAATTTCAAAATCCACAAAACAGTTGTGTTTCAAATTCTTGTTCTCATGGATAATTTTCTACAACTCCAATCCAATCTCAAATAAAATCATGGCAACTTTATTTGGAGTTCGAATAATTGTGTACTCTATTATCCAAAACAAAATCTAAATCCGACCGAAGAGAATCTTGTCTACCATCCTAATCCTATGTCATCACCATCCATGTATAATAAACTAGCCAATAGCATTCAAAAATCAATTTGCCAAACGTTAAGGAATAATTGGAGCTAGTAGAAGGACTGATTGGACATATATAATCGGGCTCCTGCAAATCCATATGATCATCATTCTTTTACCGAACAACTCAATCATATGATCACTAATTTCAGAGTCACACCACTATAAACCTGAAACTGAACTCCCAATTATATACCGTATTACGTAAGCGTATGACAAGCTATCGTCCAATGACCTTGTCATGTATGCAGAACCCTCATATGATATCCATGATTAGCCTTAGGCCAAAGTCCGTTTAATCCTACTGATCAGGCTATCTTAAAGTTCCATTATACTACCAAATAAAGAAAATGAGTATTCACCATATGTGAATAAGAAGTCATCCGCCCAGCAGACGACTCAAAGCCTTGTCCATTTTCACATTCAGTATAATGCCTTTAAGAGGATACCCTTAACTCCTCATTAGAGCTATGATTCCGATATCTGTAAACGAACCCTTCATTGTATACAAGTCATGCACCCAATGAACCGGTCTATAAGCTTACTATCTCTGAGACACTTTAGCCATTCGAACATCAAAGTACACAAGTCATATACATGAAGCTGTCCTTTTACTTAGGATTAAGGTTACTGCACAATGAACGTCAAAAGCAGATCGATCCACTCAAAGCGAACTTCGTAGATCAATCACGCTTTAGTCCCGGTCTAATATGTCACCACCAAGCAACATATCTATGTCTCTACTTGGGAGTCCAACTCTGGATAGTCAAGACAAACCGTCCCCTCCAAGGCTTTAGATAACATAATAGTCTTAACATAAGTTAGATGCTCGGTCTAACCCCATAGACTACAGACCATAGTTTAGGCTGCTAACTTTAGAACATTGTCTTCTCGCATACAAAAGTCCATTGCATGCAACGTTCTAACAGTTTAACATAAGTAGTCAGGGAGCCATATTTGCTTACATTTACTTTAACTTGTAAATAAAACGAGGACAGATAACAATGTAATGAATAACCTCTATATATAATTTTATTATCCAGTTCAAAATAAATACATCAAAATGTCTCTAATGCTTAGGGCATTTCCTAACACCTTCCTTCCCAGGCTTTGCCTTCTCCTCCAGAGACTCATTATTCGCCTATTATATTGTCGTTTCGGCCCATCCACCGTCCCACTCAGGGCCCTACCATAGTGCGTGCCCTTCGGCAATGGGCATCTTTTTTCAAGCCCCAGCGTAGTCGAGTTTTTGCCTGCAGCATCACAGTTTTTTACATCCCGGATTCTTGATGCGTATAGACAAACTGTGATGGTCCCACGTTCCCGCTGCATCCGAGTCGCCCATCTAAGTGCGCCCCGCGGCCCCTTCAAATGAATATTTCACGCCTTGGGTTTCGAGTGCGATCATACCAGCACTAATGCACCGGATCCTATCAGAACTCCGCAGTTAAGCATGCTTGGGCTAGAGTTGTACTAGGATGGGTGACCTTCTGGGAAGTCCTCGTGTTGCATCCCTCCTTTTTGGTGGTGCCGCCCATCCTTTTCGCTTTCAGATTTTGCACCGGTCCCCACAGGTCTTAGGGGGCCAGCATCGACGCTAATTTTCACGCCACAACCAAAGGCCTCATGCAAGACTTTAAGCGCGCGACCGGGACGGGGGTAGTACTAGGTCTACCCGATGGCTCGAACGGGGAAGCAAGATACGGACGCAAAGGCACTGCTTTCCACACGGAAATGGGTCAACAGGCAAGACTCGTCGTTGCACCACGATCGGGGGTGTTTTTCGGTTAAATTCCCACATTTGGCCCTCTAAACGGGCGCTCTCCTGTGCCTTTGGTGATTTCTGGTTCCCGTTACCACTCGATCTACAAAACCTCAATTCATACTCCTATCGCGGCTCTACGTTCCTTCTTTGAGGCTACCCTTTCCATCCCAGGCTTCGCCTTCTCCTTTGGAGACTCGCTATTCACTGATTATGTTGTCGTTTCGACCCTTCCACCGTCCCACTTAGGGCCCTACAGTGGTGCGTGCCCTTCGGCAGCGGGCATCTCTTTTCAAGCCCCAACGTAGTGGGGTTTTTGCCTGCAGCGTCGCAATTTTTCATGTTCTGGATTCTCGACACGTACGCACGATCTGTGAAGGCCTCACGTTCCCGCTACATCCGAATCGCCCTTCTAAGTGCGTCCCGCGACTATTTCAAACAAAGATTTCGCACCCTAGGTTTCGGGTGTGACCATACCAGCACTAATGCAGCAGGTCCCATTAGAACTCCGCAGTTAAGCGTGCTTGGGCGAGAGTAGTACTAAGATGGGTGACCTACTGGGAAGTCCTCGTGTTGCACCCTTCTTTTTTGGTTGTGCCGCCCATGCTTTTCGCACTCAAATTTTTCACTGGTCCCCGGGGGCCAGTATCGATGCTAATTATCACGCCACAACCAAAGGCCTCATGCAAGACTCTACGCAAGCGGCTGAGACGGGGCCAATGCTGGGTCTACCCGATGTCGCAACCGGGGAAGCCAAATTCGGATGGAAAGGCACTGCTTTCCACACGAAAATGGGCCAACAGGCAATACTCGTCGCTATGCTATGACCGGGGGTGTTTCCGATAAAATTCCCATGTTTGGGCATCCAACCAGGTGTTTTCCCATGCCTCTGGTGATTTCTTGTTCTAGTTACGACTCGATCTACGAAACCTTGGTTTTTACTCCTTTTGTGGCTTTGCGTTTCTTCTCTGAGGCTGCCCCTTCCTTCCCAGGCTTCGTCTTCTCCTTCAAAGACTTGTTATTCACCTATTATCTTGTCGTTTTGGCCCAGCCACCATCCCACTCAGGGCCCTACAGTGGTGAGTGACCTTCGGCGGTTGGCATCTCTTTTCAAGCCCTAGCGTATTCGGGTTTTTGTCTGTAGCGTCGCAGTTTTTCATGTTCCAGATTCTCGACACGTACGCACGAAATGCGATGGTCCCACGTTCCCGCTGCATCCAAGTCGTCCATCTAAGTGCGTCCGATGACCTCTTCAAATGAATATTTCATGCCCTGCGTTTTGTGTGCGATCATTCCAGCACTAATGCACTGGATCCCATCAGAACTCCACAGTTAAGCGTGCTTGGGTGAGAATAGTACTAGGATGGGTATCCTCCTAGGAACTCATCGTGTTGCACCCCTCTTTTTTGGTTATGCCGCCCACCCTTTTCACTTTCAGATTATTCACCAGTCCTCGGGGTCCTTGGGGGGCTAGTATCGATGCTAATTTTCACACCACAACCAAAGGCCTCGTGCAAGACTGTACGCGCATGGCCGGGATGGGGGCAGTGCTGGGTCTACCGGTGGCTCAACCGGGGAAGCAAGATTCAGACGAAAAGTCATTGCTTTCCACACGAAAACAGGTCAATGGGCAAGATTAGTGATTTCGACAAAATTCCAACATTTAGCCCTCTAAATGGGTGTTTCCCATGCCTCTAGTGATTTCTGATTCCCGTTATGACTCGATCTACGAAACCTCGATTCATACTCCTTTTGCGGCTTTGCATTCCTTCTCTGAGGCTGCCCCATCCATCCCAGACCTCGCTTTCTCCTCTAGAGACTCGCTATTTACCGATTATTTTGTCGTTTCGGCACAGCCACCGTCCCACTTAGGGCCCTATAGTGGTGCATGCCCTTCGGCAGTGGGCATCTCTTTTCAAGCCCCAGCGTGGTGGGGTTTTTGCCTGCAGTGTCGCAGTTTTTTGTGTTCCGGATTCTCGACGTGTAGACACAATCTGTGATGGCCCCACATTCCCGCTACATCTGAATCGCCCTTCTAAGTACGTCCCGCGACTCCTTGAAATGAACATTTCACACCCTGGGTTTCGGGTGCGATCATACTAGCACTAATGCACTGGATCCCATCAGAACTCCGCAATTAAGCATGCTTAGGCGAGAGTGATACTAAGATGGGTGACCTCTTGGGAAGTCCTTGTGCTGCACCTATCTTTTTAGCTTTCGGATTTTGCACTTGTCCCCAGGGGTCTTGGGGGACTAGTATCAATGCTAATTTTCACAACACAACCAAAGGCCTCGTGCAAAACTTTACGCGCACAGCCGGGACAGGGGCAGTGTTGGGTCTACTCGGTGGCTGGACCGAGGAAGCAAGATTCGGATGCAAAGGCACTACTTTCCATGCGAAAACAGGCCAACAGGCAAGACTAGTCGTTATGCCACGACCGGGGGTGTTTTCCGGCAAAATTCCAACATTTGGGCCTCTAAACAGGCGTTTTCCTATGCATATGGTGATTTCTGGTTCCTGTTACGACTCGATCTACGAAACCTTGATTCTTACTCCTTTTGCGGCTCTGCATTCCTTCTCTGAGGCTGCCCCTTCCTTCCCATGCTTCACCTTCTCCTCCAGAGACTTGCTTTTCGCCTATTATCTTGTCATTTTGGCCCAGCCACCGCCCCACTCATGGCCCTACAGTGGTTCGTGCCCTTTGGCAGCGGGCATCTATTTTAAATCCCTAACGTAGTGGGGTTTTTGCCTGCAGTGTTGCAGTTTTTCGAGTTCTGGATTCTCGATGCGTACGCACGAAGCGCGATGGCCCCATGTTCCCGTTGCATCCAAGTCGCTGTTCTAAGTGCGTCCCGCGACCCATTCAACCACAATCCCGAGTCAACTACGAGCCACTATATGAAAGATTTCGACGAATGAAGCCGTCAGAGTACGAGGGTTCCACAAACCCTCTAGAAGCGGAGGAGTGGCTGTCTTTACTCCATATGATATTGGAATTTATGGAGTTGAATGATCAGGAAAAGATTATGTGTGCGTCCTTCGTTATGAAAAAGAAAGCAAGATGTTGGTGGGAATCAGTCAAGTTGAGAAGAAACATGTATACAATGTCTTGGTTGGACTTTCTGGAGAAGTTTAATCAGAAATATTACAATCCCGTGTTACTGCAACCTCAACAAAGGGAGTTTACAGAATTAAAGCAAGGGGACATGTCAGTAATTGAAGTCTGTAGCAAGTTTGACAAGTTATCCCGATTGTGCCCATACACTATCACCACTGAGAGGGAGAAAATCCAGAAGATGCTGGGAATGTTCCATCTCAAAATCTCAGCATTGGTGGACAATGGATTGACGTCGCCCACTACTGTATCTGATTATGTAAGCAGGGTGTTGATGTTAGGAAATGCCCTAAGCATTAGAGACATTTTGATGTATTTATTTTGAACTGGATAATAAAATTATATATAGAGGTTATTCATTATTGTGACAACCGGGAAATTCAGGCAGTTCTCGGATGAAAAATGTACAATTGTATGTATATAACAATTTGTACTATTTAAAGAGTGAAATAAATGTATTTATATTGTTCAGAATATATGAAAATGTTCTAACAATACTGACGAGTAAGAATTCAGTGTTGGAAAAATTCACTGAGTTGAAACGGGTGAAACGGTGCCAAAATCGGCATTGAAAACCCTAACCGAGCCAATAAAAGATGATAAACTTCCGGAATTGATTTTGATCAAACGGAAGCAGATTAAATTGATCCGACTGCACACGAGACCTCAGGAACACGCCGGGACGATTTCAGGAAAATTTCGGCTCGAACCGGCATCGATCAAAAAGTAGTCGAATTAATGTGAATAGTGAAAGTCAAAGTCAACTTTCACTTTTGTAATTATGACATCATAAATCAAGAATTATAAATGAAATAAATAAGGTGGTTGGTGGCATTAATGGCTAGGATTTAATCACCTTTTGATCTAAAGGCCAAGATTTGGCCAAAAATTACCATTTTTAATTTTTGAAAAATGGAGAAAGAATTAGGTTGAAAGATGTCTAATTCTCATTGGTGGAAGGCTAAATTAATTGGCCTTTGGTTTCATTAAGTCGGCAACATTTTGATAAAGTGGTCGAGACCACATTTTCATGCCAAACCAAGAGAAAAAAAATTTTTCTAAGTTTCTTCCATGGAGTCTACGTGAGCCACCCAAGGGAAACCAAGATTTTCTTCAACTTTTCTTCACAAAAAAGAGTGGCAAAGTGTTCCTAGAAGACAAAGGAAGCATTAGACCAAGGTAACTCCCTTTTTCACTTAATTTTTCATGGTTTTTCTTCTTAAAATCCATGGGTGAATAGTGAGAAAAAGATGGAAAATTTTTGGTTGTTTTTCATGGATTTGATGTTGGGTTTTGTTAAGGATGTAATAAGGAAGAAAACCATGCAAATTGTGTAAAGAAAAACCGAAATTTTGTTGGTTTTTCAAGGGAAAATCCGTGGGTTACCTTGAGTAACCAATGAGAAAAGTTTGTGGTTTAATTTCTAACTTGCTTCCAAGTTTAATTTTGTGAAGAATAAAGCTTGTATTTCATTATGAAAAGCTTGAAAAAAATTTTTGGTATGAATTACATAATGTGGTCGTGAGTTTCCTAAGGGTTTGGAAGAAAAATTTGCATGCTTTTATGTGATGTTTGGCTAATTTAAATCATGCAATTTAATGTGTAAATGGTGGCAATGTGATTGAAAGAATGAAACAAAAATGTTTGGCATGTGTTTCATTAAATGGCTGTGGGTTGTATAAGGGTAAAAACCCTAAGAAATTGGTTGAAAATGCCAAGAAAAGGGGCTTGAAAATGTGTTGAAAACGTGACATTTGAATGGCCTAAAATGTGGTGAAAGTTTGACAAAATTTGGTTCGGTTTGGTTGTGAAAACCGAAACCAAATTAAGGGTAAAATTGTGAAAAAATTTTGCTATGTGGGTGATAATGTGGAATTGGAATTTTGTGGGTTTTTATGTAAAAGTTTGGAAAACTTTTACATAAAATAGGCTTGTGGTATAGTACGTGGCAGGTACATCGGTTCGAGGCGTACCTAACGCCGGAAGCCTTAAAATTACGCCGAAATGCTGCCGAAATTTCAAAAACGGCATTCGGGGTAAAATAGGAATTTAAAATAAAAGTTAGGGCCGGGACGGAAACCCGAGTCCCTAGGTCGGGAAAGTCTAGATGAACGTTTTAAATACTAGTGAAACGTTCATTTGAGGCTCCGAAATGATAGAAAATCACTAAACCGACGTAAGGGTCGGAATAGTGCTTCCCAAGGGCTGGGAAAGCAAAAAGTGGAAATAAAATAGAAACGAACCCGGTAATGATTAGAAAAGAGTCAGAAAAGTTCCTGAGAGCCAAAAATGCAGTCTGGATCAATAAAATTCCATCAGGGGCAAAACTGCAATTTTACCAAAATATTGGGGCAAAATCGTAATTTTGCAAAAGTTGGGGGAAATGGTGAAAATAATAAATAAAACCTAAAAAGTTTTAAATAGGTTTTATTTAAGCTTTTTAATGAAAAATAAAAGCTATAAATGGAAATGAAATTAACAGACAAGGTTTTGTCTGTAGGATCCCAAAATCGACCTACAAGGAAGGCGATTCAAGATCCAAGAGGGAAAAAGGAAAGAGGCTGATAAGGTAAGTTCAGACATTTACCTGTCTGCAACATATAACAATATTGTGCTAACTTTAATGTACTAACTATAAGTTAGGTACATATGTGCTACGGGCACTATTATAGAGAAGAGAGAGAGACGTAATGTGCTTCGGGCACTATAAGAATGGGACACATGGTTAATTGTGCTTCGGGCACTAGAGCGAGGTTAATAAAACTCACTCAACTAAAATTAAAATGTGAACCATTCCTAACCATGGGATAATGTGAAGTCACCGGGTTAGAATGTTAAAAAGTCGGTAATGAAACCACTTTCTGGCGTACCAGCCTTCCGTATAGGGAGGTACTTTTGCCTTCGGGGCTATGAGATAAGGCTGTGGAGGTCAGCACTGATGTACCGCTCCCAATCATGTACTATTTTGCCTTCGGGGCTATGAGTTTAAGGCTGTGGAGGTCAGCACTAATGTACCGCTCCCAGTCATGCGCACTTAAATGGTACTGCTAGCCTGAGCTCAAAACCAGAACATAATTAAAGATAATTACCCAAAACTGAAACTATGCCATAATTGAGCATAAGACAGTTTAGTGAGAGCACTAACATCGCGGTAGATGTACTAGTGTGACACAGTGTTGGGGTCAAAGTTACTATTCACGTATGAATAGTGGTCAAAGTTACTATTTATGTATGAATAGCGGTCAAAGTTACTATTCATGATGAATAGTATTATTCATAGAGATTTTATTTCTTGCATGTTTGAACTTACTGAGCCTGTAGCACACCATTTTTGCTAATGTTGCAGGTAAGCGACCAGCTCAGTAGCTTGTTTGACTGGATGCGGACGGGATGGCGCGTGTCAAATGGGATAACTGGGCGAGGGATATGGTACTGCCAGAGTCTTCCCGCTAAGCGTTAAAGTGAAGGGAAAAAGGGGGAAACAGTTCTTTTGTAATTATGCATATTTTACGAAAGTACTGTAATATTTAAATTACTTTGTACTTGTCAACAAAGTAAATAGTAGAAAAAGGTTTTATATGATGTTTAAAGAAAAAGAAAAAAAAAATTTCCCCAAAAAAACGACATAATTTTAAAAGAGAGTGAGATAAGCCGGCGACCCACGAGAGTACAATCTATCGCAGTTAGCGATAAGCTCAACTGTAATAGTATTGTATGATCTCTACGAGGGGCGGGCCGCCACAATTACATTGCTATCTGTCCTCGTTTTATTTACATGTTAAAGTAAATGTAAGCAAATATGGCTCACTGACAGCTTGTGTTAAAACTGTTAGAACGTTGCATGTAATGGACTTTTGTATGCGAGAAGACAATGTTCTAAAGTTAGCAGTCTAAACTATGGTCTGTAGTCTATGGGGTTAGACCGAGCATCTAACTCATGCTAAGACTATTATGTTGTCTAAAGCCTTGGAGGGGACGGTTTGTCTTGACTGCCTGGAGCTGGACTCCCAAGTAGAGACATAGATATGTTACTTGGTGGTGACATATTAGACCGAGACTAAAGCGTAATTGATCTACGTAGTTCGCTATGAGTGGATCAATCTGCTTTTGACGTTCATTGTGCAATAACCTTAATCCTGAGTAAATGAACTACTTCATGTATATGACTTGTGTACTTTGATGTTCCAATGGCTAAAGCATCTCAGAGGTAGTAAGCTTATAGACCGGTTCATTGGGTGCATGATTTGTATACGATGAAGGGTTTGTTTGCAGATATCGGAATCATAGCTCTAAGGAGTTAAAGGTATCCTCTTAAAGGCATTATACTGAATGTGAAAATGGACAAGGCCTTGGGTCGTCTACTGGGCGGATGACTTCTTATTCACATATGGTGAATAAACATTTTCTTAATTCGGTAGTATAATGGAACTTTAAGATAGCCTGATTAGTAGGATTAAACGGACTTTGACCTAAGGCTGATCATGGATATCATATGAGGGTTTTGCATATATGACAAGGTCATTGGACAGTAGCTCGTCACAGGCTTACGTAATACGGTATATAATTAGGAGTTCAGTTTCAGGTTTATAGTGGTGTGACTCTGAAATTAGTGATCATATGATTGAGTTGTTCGGTAAAAGAATGATGATCATATGGATTTGTGGGAGCCCGATTATATATGTCCAATCAGTCCCTCTACTAGCTCCACATAATTTCTTAACGTTTGGCAAATTGATTTGTGTATGCTCTTGGCTGGTTTATTATGCATGGATGGTGATGACACAAGATTAGGATGGTAGACAAGATTCTCTCTGGTTGGATTCAGATTTTGTTTTGGATAATAGAGTACACAATTATTCGAACTCCAAATAAAGTTGCCATGATTTTATTTGAGATTGGATTGGAGTTGTAGAAAATTATCCATGAGAACAAGAATTTGAAATACAACTGTTTTGTGGATTTTGAAATTTGAATTTTGAAATTTGAAATTTGAATTTGAAATTTGAATTTGAAATTCGAATTTGAAATTTGAATGTGAAATTTAAATTTGAAATTTGAAATTTGAAATTTGAATTTGAAATTCGAATTTGAAATTTGAAATTCAAATTTTGAATCACAGTCCAAGTGGGATTCGAATTTGTTGTGGTAAATCCACAAGGTTTGAAATTTGAATTTGAGTTGGATATGGAGAGGATAATCTTGTTAGAATCCTACTTGAATTTTGAATCCAAATCCTAACTAATGATGGACGAAATTTTGAGTATTATCCTCAATGGATTTTCGGTTTTTGTGGACAAGGTTCAAAGGAAAAATTCAAGTTTCAATCCCAGTTGAATTTGGATTCTCTCCTCCCCAGAAAGTGGCCGAAATTTTGGAGCATATCTCCTTAGGAAAATTCGGTTATTTTGGATAAGAATGAGATAAGATTCAAGCTTGAAAATCCTAGTGGAATTTTGATTCTCCCTTATCCTAAAAGTGGTCGAAAATTTTAGGAGATTTTCTCCTAGGAAATTTCGGATTTTTTGGTTGGAAAAGGGAGATAAAATTCTAGTTAAAATCTTGTTTAAATTTTGATTGGATTTATCCTAAATGGCCGAATTTTATTGTTAGGATTTTCCCATGGAAAATTCAGATTTTATGGTTATGGATAAGGGAGAATATCTTCTCCTAATCCAATTCAAATTCAGAGAATCACCTCATGCAGGTCTATAAATAGAGGTCCTGCCACTCCAGCTCTCTTAGACCACGACTCTCAGCTGAGCAGGCTTATTGTTGCACAGCCCACCGTGACAATAAAGTTCTTTAGAGATCTGGGTGGTCGGAAGAAGACTAGCAGTGCTAGCATACTGATCAAGGTTCAGAGTGTCCACACACTCAACCATTCGGGAATTGGAGAATAGTAGAGAAGGCTAGTTGGTTGAAGCCTCCGGTCATTCTCCTCCTGCAAGATTGGCGTCCTTGACGTATGAGTTTTAATTGTTGTTGGTTTATTGTAAATGGCATCATGAGATATTTAACGATCTTAAAATTTTTTATTGTTCCGCTGCGCCACTCTGATATGTTTTTACCGATTTATTTTCCTACAGTTGAGGGCTAAATACTACTTGGTTCGACAGAAGGAGGAAAGGGAAAGGATTTGGGATGCTAGAAATAAGGAGAAGGTCTTGGCTAAAGCTGTACAAGTTGGATCCCAGGTTAGACAAAGCAGCAAACCGAAACAGAACACTAAGGCTGGACAAGCAAGTACTTCCGATCAGTAGTCCCAGGGCAAGAGAAAAGGAAATAATTCTAGAAAGAGGAACTAGTAGAGGAGAACAAACAATAATGCTGGCCCAATTGTTCGAGACTGTGTAGTTTGTCGAAAGAGACATGCAGGCCAATGCAGACTTGCCCTAAATGCCTGTTTTCAATGTGAGAAGGACGGTCACTTTGCCAGAAACTATCCAAAAAATAGGTAAAATGTGCAAGGTTCATCTCAGTCACAACAGCAACGTTCCCAGGCACATTCACTATAGGCTAAGGCTGAAGGTTCATCCCATTCAGAGAGGTAGGAAAGACCAGAACACTTGCCTCGTGCAGATGCTAGAGTCATGGTCTATACAAAAGAAGATGCGGAAGCCAAAACGTCAAATGTAGTGACAGGTCAGCATTCTGTTGCTAATAATTTGGCGTCTATTTTATTTGATTCTGGAGCTACGCATTCTTTCATTTCATACTAGTTTATGAATAGGATAGGATATCCTAAAGACAATATAGGTATGACATTTAGAACCGCACTACCCTCAAGGGAAGTCCTGATGACCAATTACTGGTTACCTCATGTACCAATAATTGTGGCAAATAGGGAGTTGTTTGCAGTATTAGTCATGATGGAGCTTGCTGACTACGATGTAATACTAGGAATGGATTTCCTAGGGAAGTATCAAGCCACGATCGATTGCTGAAAGTGGAAGATAAGCTTTCAACTGGACCAAGAAGATGGATTTGAGTACGTCGATACGTCATGCAAATCAAAGAAGATAATAATCGACTCGATGAAAGTGAGGAGGCTAATGTTGAGCGGTTGTGCTGAATACTTAGTATGTATATTGGACGTGACGAAGGAATGAAAACTTTAACCTAAAGATGTTCTTATTGTAAAGGAATTCATTGATGTCTTCCCAGAGGAATTACTAGGATTGCTGCCTAAACGAAAAATCTCCTTTAAGATTTAGCTGATGCCAGGAACAGCACCTATCTTAAAGGCACCATACCAAATGGCACCGGCCGAATTAAAAGAGTTACAAGAGCAGCTAAAGGAGCTTTTTGACAAAGGATTTATACGCCTGAGTTATTCCCCATGGGTTGCTCCAGTGTTGTTTGTCAAGAAAAAGGATGGATCATTTCGCATGTGCATCGATTATCGAGAGTTGAACAAGGTTACTATCAAGAGTAGGTATCCATTTGTAGGATAAGAAATCGGTAAAAACGTATCAGAGTGGCACAGCGGAACAATAAAAATTTTTAGATCGTTAAATATCTCATGATGCCATATACAATAAACCAACAACAATTAAACTCATACCTCAAGGACGCCAATCTGCAGGAGGAGAATGACCTGAGGATTCAATCAACTAGCCTTCTCTACTATTCTTTAATTCCCAAATGGCTGAGTGTGTGGGCACTCTGAACCTCAATCGGTATGCTAGCACTGCTAGTCTTCTTCCGACCACCCAGATCTCTAAAGAGCTTTATTGTCACGGTGGGCTGTGCAACAATAAACCTGCTCACCTGAGAGTCTGTGGTCTGAGAGAACTAGAGTAGTAGGACCTCTATTTATAGACCTGCATGAGGTGATTCTCTGAATTTGAATTAGATTAGGAGAAGATATTCTCCCTTATCCATAACCATAAAATCTGAATTTTCCAAGGGAGAATCCCAACAATAAAATTCGGCCATTATGGGATAAATCTAATCCAAATCTAAACAAGATTTTAACTAGAATTTTATCTCCCTTTTTCAACCAAAAACTCTGAAAAAATCTAAGGAGAAAATCTCCTAAAAATTTCGGCCACTTTTAGGATAAGGGAGAATCAAAATTCCACTAGGATTTTCAAGCTTGAATCTTATCTCATCCTTATCCAAAATAACCGAATTTTCATAGGAGATATTCTCCAAAATTTCGGCCACTTTCTGGGGAGGAGAGAATCCAAATTCAACTGGGATTGAAACTTGAATTTTTCCCTTGAACCTTATCCACAAAAACCGAAATTCCATTGAGGATAATCCTCAAAATTTCATCCACTATTAGTTAGGATTTAGATTCAAAATTCAAGTAGGTTCTAACAAGATTATCCTCTCCAAATCCAACTTAAATTCGGATTTCTAACCTTGTGGATTTTCCACAACAAATTCGAATCCCAATTGGACTATGATTCAAAATTTGAATTTCAAATTTCAAATTCGAATTTCAAATTCAAATTTAAATTTCAAATTCAAATTTCAAATTTGAATTTCAAATTCAAAATTCAAATTTCAAATTTCAAAATTCAAAATTCAAATTTCAAAATTCAAATTTCAAAATCCACAAAACAGTTGTGTTTCAAATTCTTGTTCTCATGGATAATTTTCTACAACTCCAATCCAATCTCAAATAAAATCAGGGCAACTTTATTTGGAGTTCGAATAATTATGTACTCTATTATCCAAAACAAAATCTGAATCCAACCGGAGAGAATCTTGTCTACCATCCTATTCCTATGTCATCACCATCCATGCATAATAAACTAGCCAATAGCATACACAAATCAATTTGCCAAACGTTAAGGAATTATGTGGAGCTAGTAGAGGGACTGATTGGACATATATAATCAGGCTCACGTGATTCCATATGATCATCATTCTGTACCGAACAACTCAATCATATGATCACTAATTTCAGAGTCACACCACTATAAACCTGAAACTGAACTCCCAATTATATATCGTATTACGTAAGCCTGTGACGAGCTACTATCCAATGACCTTGTCATATATGCAAAACCCTCATATGATATCCATGATCAGCCTTAGGTCAAAGTCTATTTAATCCTACTGATCAGGCTATCTTAAAGTTCCATTATACTACCGAATTAAGAAAATGATTATTCACCATATATGAATAAGAAGTCATCCACCCAGCAGACGACCCAAGGCCTTGTCCATTTTCACATTCAATATAATGCCTTTAAGAGGATACCTTTAACTCCTTAGAGCTATGATTCCGATATTTGCAAATAAACCCTTCATCGTATACAAGTCATGCACCCAACAAACCGGTCTATAAGCTTACTACCTCTGAGATGCTTTAGCTATTGGAACATCAAAGTACACAAGTCATATACATGAAGTAGTTCATTTACTCAGGATTAAGGTTATTGCACAATGAACGTCAAAAGCAGATTGATCCACTCATAGCGGACTACGTAGATCAATCACGCTTTAGTCCCGGTCTAATATGTCACCATCAAGCAACATATTTATGTCTCTACTTGGGAGTCCATCTCCAGACAGTCAAGACAAACTGTCCCCTCCAAGGCTTTAGACAACATAATAGTCTTAACATGAGTTAGATGCTCAGTCTAACCCCATAGACTACAGACCTTAGTTTAGACCGCTTACTTTAGAACATTATCTTCTCACATACAAAAGTCCATTACATGCAACGTTCTAACAGTTTTAACACAAGCAGTCAGTGAGCCATATTTGCTTACATTTACTTTAACATGTAAATAAACGAGGACAAATAGCAATGTAATGAATAACCTCTATATATAATTTTATTATCCAGTTCAAAATAAATACATCAAAATGTCTCTAATGCTTAGGGCATTTCCTAACAATCTCCCACTTGCCCAAAGCCAGTAGATGTGTCATGTTACGCATCCCCATCGCCTCTACATGCCTCTCAAAACTTCTAGCTACCAAAGTCTTAGTAAAGGGATAGGCAATGTTGTCCTCGGACGCAATCTTACATACATCCACTTGTCCTGTCTCCACATGCCCTCTAATAATGTGATGTTAGGAAATGCCCTAAGCATTAGAGACATTTTGATGTATTTATTTTGAACTGGATAATAAAATTATATATATAGAGGTTATTCATTACATTGCTATCTGTCCTCGTCTTATTTACATGTTAAAGTAAATGTAAGCAAATATGGCTCCCTGACTGCTTGTGTTAAACTGTTAGAACGTTGCATGCAATGGGCTTTTGTATGCGATAAGACAATGTTCTAAAGTTAGCGGTCTAAACTATGGTCTGTAGTCTATGAGGTTTGACCGAGCATCTAACTCATGTTAAGACTATTATGTTGTCTAAAGCCTTGGAGGAGACGGTTTGTCTTGACTGACTGGAGCTGGATTCCCAAGTAGAGACATGGATATGTTGCTTGGTGGTGACATATTAGACCGGGACTAAAGCGTGATTGATCCACGAAGTCCGCTTTGAGTGGATCAATCTGCTTTTGACATTCATTATGCAGTACCCTTAATCCTGAGTAAAAGGATAGCTTCATGTATATGACTTGTGTACTTTGATGTTCCAATGGCTAAAGCGTCTCAGAGGTAGTAAGCTTATAGACCGGTTCGTTAGGTGCATGACTTGTATACGATGAAGGGTTCGTTTACGGATATTGGAATCATAGCTCTAATGAGGAGTTAAGGGTATCCTCTTAAGGGCATTATACTTAATGTGAAAATGGACAAGGCCTTGGGTCGTCTGCTGGGCGGATGACTTCTTATTGACATATGGTGAATAATCATTTTCTTAATTCGGTAGTATAATGGAACTTTAAGATAGCCTGATCAGTAGGATTAAACGGACTTTGACCTAATGCTGATCATGGATATCATATGAGGGTTCTGCATACATGACATGGTCATTGGACGATAGCTTATCACAGGCTTACGTAATACGGTATATAATTTGGAGTTCAGTTTCAGGTTTATAGTGGTGTGACTCTGAAACTAGTGATCATATGATTGAGTTGTTCGGTAAAAGAATGATGATCATATGGATTTGCGGGAATATATGTCCAATCAGTCCCTCTACTAGCTCCACACAATTCCTTAACGTTTGGCAAATTGATTTGTGTATGCTATTGGCTGGTTTATTATGCATGGATGGTGATGACACAGGATTAGGATGGTAGACAAGATTCTCTCTGGTTGGATTCAGATTTTGTTTTGGATAATAGAGTACACAATTATTTGAACTCCAAATAAAGTTGCCATGATTTTATTTGAGATTGGATTGGAGTTGTAGAAAATTATCCATGAGAACAAGAATTTGAAACAAAACCGTTTTGTGGATTTTGAAATTTGAATTTTGAAATTTGAAATTTGAAATTTGAATTTGAAATTCAAATTTGAAATTTGAATTTCAAATTTTGAATCACAGTCCAAGTGGGATTCGAATTTGTTATGGAAAATCCACAAGGTTTGAAATTCGAATTTGAGTTGGATTTAGAGAGGATAATCTTGTTAGAATCCTACTTGAATTTTGAATCTAAATCCTAACAAAAGGTGGACGAAATTTTGAGGATAATCCTCAATGGAATTTCAGTTTTTGTGGATAAGGTTCAAAGGGAAAAATTCAAGTTTCAATCCCAGTTGAATTTGGATTCTCTCCTCCCTGAAAAGTGGTCGAAATTTTGGAGTGTATCTCCTAGGGAAATTCAGTTATTTTGGATAAGGTTGAGATAAGATTCAAGCTTGAAAATCCTAGTGGAATTTTGATTCTCCCTTATCCTAAAAGTGGCCGAATTTTATGAGGAGATTTTCTCCTAGGAATTTCGGATTTTTTTGGTTGAAAAAGGGGAGATAAAATTCTAGTTAAAATCTTGTTTAGATTTGGATTGGATTTATCCATAATGGCCGAATTTTATTGTTGAGAATCTCCCATAGAAAATTCAGATTTTTATGGTTATGGATAAGGGAGAATATCTTTTCCTAGTCCAATTCAAATTCAGAGAATCACCTCATGCAGGTCTATAAATAGAGGTCCTGCCACTCCAGTTCTCTCAGACCACAGACTCTCAGGTGAGCAGGCTTATTGTTGCACAGCTCATCGTGACAATAAGTTCTTTAGAGATCTGGGTGGTCGGAAGAAGACTAGCAGTGCTAGCATACCGATCAAGGTTCAGAGTGTCCACACACTCAGCCATTCGGGAATTGGAGAATAGTAGAGAAGGCTAGTTGGTTGAAGCCTCCGGTCATTCTCCTCCTGCAAGATTGGCGTCCTTGAGGTATGAGTTTTAATTGTTGTTGGTTTATTGTATATGGCATTATGAGATATTTAACGATCTAAAAATTTTTATTGTTCCGCTGCGCCACTCTGATACGTTTTTACCGATTTATTTTCCTACAATTGGTATCAGAGCCATCTCATGACTATGCCATGTACATAAATTAGACAATTACTTAGTCTTTTTATTTATGTATGGATTTGATATTTAGAGAGTGGCATTCTAGGGTTCCTTTATGTTGTTATCATGGATTATGTATAAAGTATGTGGTTATTTTAATTTTTTGAATTATTATAAGCATGCTTGTTTATACCGGTTATGGTTCCTTAGAATTTAGAAAAATTGTATCTAAGATTTTTTATGTAACCATGGGAGCAGTTTATTAACACTGTAATTTTCCCATGGCTTTTAATTTTTGTCTCTTAGAATTTTTATGGTTAGAATTTTTGTACACCGGAAACGGTTTAGGAAATTTTATGTAATTATTCTTGGAGGAGATTGAAGATTGAAGACCGTAATTTATTTTTTTCCCAAAAGTTAAATTTGATTTAAAGGTTGAAATTTTGATTGTGTTGAAAATTTCAATTTAATTGGGATTCAAATTAATTTTTGGAGATCCTAATAGGTAAATTGGAATATGGCACGAAAATCGAGACACGACCCTTCGGGATAGGCCGACGGGCCTTGGTGGGGCTGTAGCCCCTGCCCTCGGGCAGGATGGGGCTACGGTAGCCCCTGTGCAGGCCATAACCACCCACGCCCGCAGGCTTGGCCTGCAGCCGAGGGTGGCCGTGACCTGCCCAAGGCTGGCCGCAGCCTGGGCGTGCAGCCTGCCGGCTGCTGCGCCCAGCCTGGCACTGCAGGCTTGGCCTGCAGCCTGGCAAGGCTGCACATAGGGGGCAGCCGTGGGCTGCCAGCCCCTTTGGGGCTGGTGGCTGCCCACGGCGGCTGCCGCCTTCGGGAGCGGTGGTGCGACGGTTGAAAAATCGAAAAATTTTGATTTTTTAATTTGAGATTTAATTTTAAATCATGTTTAAAAATATGTAATTGAAAATTTGATATTTTTTGAAATTACATATTATTACACATGATGTTTAAAATTGTTTAAAATTTAAATTTGAAATTTAAATTTGAAATTCGAATTTGGAATTTGAATTTCAAATTTAAATTTTTGGAGATTTAAATTTTAAATAATTTTTGGGATGAGAAATAAATGGAGAGGCTACATAAAGATAGATACAAGAAGACGGAACAAAATTCAAGACCCAAAGAATGCTTTGGATGAAATTTTGTAATCTTTATTTTCTTTGTTCTAGGATGGAACCATAGCTTGGTTATTCTGTCAATTATTTTTTCTGTGATATGTCATGGATGTATAACTATGTATTGATGGATGTTTTGTATGCATATTTGATAACATGTCATATAGGATAGGTGAGTGCCATTCATACTATATTGATCATACGTAATTTGTCAAAACTTGCATGTTTTTCAAAATATTGAGTGGGAAAGGGTTTCAAACAAAACCCATGGCCTCCATTGTTGATCCATATGTGAAAGCATGGTAACGCCTCGCGTCAGTTCTGCCCTGACCACACCCCTCGGTCCTATGTGGAAAACGTGTTCGGGTGCGATCCTATTCATGACCACCCCTCGGTGGCTTGGTAGGACGTGGATCGGGCTACGTAAACACTGGTTATACACTCAAGACTCGTTTAGTTATTAACCTTCCCTAGAAGCTCTGTTAACTAAACTGGTGGCCAAATAAGCGGTTATTAATATATGTCTTAACCTTGGAGGATTTAAGGCAACATATATTAATTGGACGGGGTCCATGTTCCGGCTATTTGTTTTCATGACCACCCCTCAGTGGCTTGGGGCAATAGGTGCTGAGAATTACCGTTGCAATGCTATATGTTTTTCAAGTTTCATGTAGGAACATACTTGTATGTTTTATTTGCTAAATTATCTGTATATTTGCTTGGGCTTTGTAATGATGTCTAGTATAATTTTATTTCAGTTCAAAATGTCACCAACACCCCTCATTTCAATACTTACTGAGAATAAACTGAATGGCGACAATTATAAGGATTGGAAAAGAAATCTGTTAATAGTTCTTAGCTGTTAGAGACACAAGTTCGTACTGGACGAACCATGCCCACCAGGGTCAAAACCTGACACACCAATTGAGGAGGTCCCGGTTGCCTATACTCGTTGGAGAGAATCCAATGATATAGCTCGATGCTACATACTTGCTAGCATGATGAGTGCTTTACAAAAGCAGCATGAGACTTATCAAATTACTGGGGAGATCATGGAAAATCTGGAGGACATGTTCGGAGGCCAAGAAAAATTAGCTCGACAGTCTGCTATCACCAGTATTATGAACTCTAAGCAAAAGGCGGGTACTCCGGTGAAGGACCATATGATCACTCTAATGGGATTCTTCGCTGAGGCTGCCGAAAACGATGCTGAGTTGGACTACAACACCCAGGTCGAGATGGTGTTCAAAACTCTGTCTAAAGATTTTGTGGGGTTTTAGGCTGCATACAATCTGGCGACAAAGGAGTTAGGACTAACCGAGCTCATGAAGCAACTACAGGCTTATGAGCGGATGATCAGGGATGAGAATGTAGTCCGACCTAAAAGAGAGGCCAATTTGGCAGAATCTTCCAAACCTTTACGGAAGAGGAAGAGGCCAAATCAGAAGCAAGCGGCTTCCAGTTCTTCTAATCCTCCTGTCTCGGATGGGAAGAAGAAAAAGAAGAACAAGAAGCCCAGGGACCCTAAAAAGTCCAAGTGCTTCCGCTGTGGGAAGGTAGGTCACTTCAAGAAGGCTTGCCAGGAAATCCTAGCCGCCAAGGGCAAGGAAGGTAAGGAACTTCTTTACTTAGAAGCGTGTTTGGTGGAAGAATCGAAAGACACTTGGGTCATTGATTCGGGCGCCACTAATCATGTTTGTGTTTCTATGCAGGGGTTTGTGGAAACGAGAAGTTTACATGATAGGAACCTCTCGTTGCGAACTGGGGACAGCAGCTTTGTGGTGGCTGAGGCAGTGGGAGATGTTTACCTTTATTTTGATCAATTTAGGTTTATTTTATTAAAAGACTGTTTTTATGTTCCTAATTTTAGGAGGAACCTTATATCGGTAGCTTGTTTAATAAAGGATTCTTATTCAGTTTCTTTTAGTAAAAGAGTTGATATTCGTAGAAATAAGTCTTTTATCTGTTCTGGATGGATGGATGGAAACCTATATTTGATCAAACCAAAGATGTACTCACTGCTTGACACTGAATTAATTGATAACTCTAAAAGGTTAAAAGTTTCTCACTCTAATAAGGCGTATCTTTGGCATTTAAAACTTGGTCATATTAATCAGGATAGGATTCAAAGATTGGTGAAAGACGGTCCTCTAGAATCTTTGGAGGAGGTACGTCTTCCCCAATATGAGTCTTGTCTAGAGGGTAAGATGACTAAGAGGTCTTTTGGAGCTAAAGGTACAAGGGCTCAGGAGCTCTTAGAAATTGTGCACACTGACGTATGTGGCCCCATGAACGTCATAGCACGAGGAGGGTTCGAGTATTATGTCTCTTTTATAGATGATTACTCGAGGTATGGATATGTGTATCTGATGCACCGCAAGAGCGAAACCTTTGACAAGTTCAAAGAGTATCGTGCGGAAGTGGAAAAGCAATTGGATAAATCCATAAAGACACTTCGATCTGATCGAGGTGGCGAATACCTCTCCAATGAATTTCTAGGACATCTTGTAGAGAACGGGATATTATCCCAATTGACTGCACCTGGTACTCCACAATAGAATGGTGTAGTTGAAAGGAGAAACAGAACCTTATTGGATATGGTACGGTCCATGATGAGTTATTCAACGCTGCCATTATCATTTGGGGATATGCTTTACAAACGGCGTGCTATATTCTGAACCAGGTTCCGAGCAAATCAATTCCCAGAACTCCGTATGAATTGTGGCGTGGCAGGAAGCCCTCCCTTGGACATATGAGAATATGGGGCTGTCCGGCGCATGTACTGGATGGGGATGCAAAAAAGTTGGAATCAAGATCAGAATTGTGCGTGTTTGTAGGGTATCCAAAAGGAACTAAAAGAGGTCTGTTCTATAACCTGAAGGAACAAAAGGTCATTGTCTAAACCCATGCGACATTCTTGGAGGAAAGTCACATGAATGACTTTAAGCCTCGAAGCAAAGTGGTGCTAGAGGAGATATCGGGTGAAAGAACTGCTCCACAGATTTCGGTCTTGGATGTAAGTCTGAGTTCCAGTGAAAGACCTGCAGACGATCAACAATTTAGGGTGCCTCGTCGTAGTGGGAGGGTTTCTAAGAAACCTAATTTCTTCATGTATGATGCTGAGGTATACCAGGCCGAGGCTCATGAGCATGAGGATGATCTGGCCACTTATGATGAAGCTATAAATGATGTTGATTCTAAATCTTGGAAACAGGCAATGACCAATGAGATGGATTTTATGAAATCCAACTCTGTTTGGGAACTTGTAGATTTGTCGAATGGGATAAAACCCATTGGATGCAAATGGGTCTACAAAAAAAAAAGAAGGATGTGGAAGGGAGAGTGGAAACTTTCAAAGCAAGACTGGTTGCAAAGCGATACATGCAAAAGGCTGGAATCGATAACGATGAAACCTCTTCACCTGTTGCTATGCTGAAGTCTATTCGTATTCTTCTGTCCATTGCTGCGGCTCTCGATTATGAGATCTGGTAAATGGATGTCAAGACGGCATTCTTGAATGGCCATCTTAAAGAGTGTATCTATATGATACAGCCCGAAGGGTTCATAACGAAAGGCCAAGAAAGGAAAGTCTGTAAGTTGCTTAGATCCATTTATGGATTAAAGCAAGCATCCCGCTCATGGAACCAGAGGTTTGATCAAGCGATTAAGACATTTGGTTTTGAGCAGAACGTTGATGAACCTTGTGTTTATAAACGTATTAAGGATGGAAAAGTGGTCTTTCTGATACTCTATGTCGATGATATACTACTCATTGGGAATGATGTAGGGAACTTATCATCGGTCAAGCTTTGGTTACACCAACAGTTTGACATGAAGGACTTGGGAGAAGCTAATTATGTTCTAGGCATTCGTCTCTTCAGAGATCGAAAGAACAAAATGATAGCATTATCCCAAGCTTCATACATAGATAAAATAATTGACAAATATGCAATGCAAGAGGCAAAGAAAGGCTCACAACCTTCTATTACCGGTCTAACTCTTTCATTGGATGACTGTCCCAAGACATTGGAAGAAAGAGAGCGTATGAGTAAGGTCCCTTATGCATCCGCTGTGGGTAGCCTTATGTACGCTATGCTTTGCACTCGCCCAGACATATGTTTTGTAGTAGGTATGGTGAGTCGATATCAAGCAAATCCTGGAACCAAGTACTGGCAAGCTGTAAAGCATATACTCAAGTATCTTAAAAGAACGAGGGATTATATGCTGATGTATTCTGGAGGGGACCTAACACCCGTAGGATACATGGACTGAGTCTTCCAGACTTGCAAGGATTCGAGGAAGTCGACATTAGAGGGCACGTGGAGACAGGGCAAGTGGATATGTAAGATCGCGTCCGAGGACAACATTGCCGATCTCTCTACTAAGACTTTGGTGGCTAGAAGCTTTGAGAGGCACGTAGAAGCGATGGGGATGCGTAACATGGCACATCTGCTAGCTTAGGGCAAGTGGGAGATTGTTAGGAAATGCCCTAAGTATTAGAGACATTTTGATGTATTTGTTTTGAACTGGATAATAAAATTATATATATAGAGGTTATTCAATATATTGCTATCTGTCCTCGTCTTATTTACATGTTAAAGTAAATGTAAGCAAATATGGCTCCCTGACTGCCTGTGTTAAAGTGTTAGAACATTGCATGCAATGGACTTTTGTATGCGAGAAGACAATGTTCTAAAGTTAGCGGTCTAAACTATGGTCTGTAGTCTATGGGGTTAGACCGAGCATCTAACTCATGTTAAGACTATTATGTTGTCTAAAGCCTTGGAGGGGATGGTTTGTCTTGACTGTCTGGAGCTGGACTCCCAAGTAGAGACATGGATATGTTGCTTGGTGGTGACATATTAGACCAGGACTAAAGCGTGATTGATCTACGAAGTCCGCTTTGAGTGGATCAATCTGCTTTTGACGTTCATTATGCAGTAACCTTAATCCTGAGTAAAAGGACAGCTTCATATATATGACTTGTGTACTTTGATGTTCCAATGGCTAAAGCGTCTTAGAGGTAGTAAGCTTATAGACCGGTTCGTTGGGTGCATGACTTGTATACGATGAAGGGTTCATTTACAGATATTGGAATCATAGCTCTAATGAGGAGTTAAGGGTATCCTCTTAAAGGCATTATACTTAATGTGAAAATGGACAAGGCCTTGGGTCGTCTGCTGGGCGGATGACTTCTTATTCACATATGGTGAATAATCATTTTCTTAATTCGGTAGTATAATGGAACTTTAAGATAGCCTGATCAGTAGGATTAAACGGACTTTGACCTAATGCTGATCATGGATATCATATGAGGGTTCTGTATACATGACAAGCTCATTAGACGATAGCTTGTCACAGGCTTACATAATACGGTATATAATTGGGAGTTCAGTTTCAGGTTTATAGTGGTGTGACTCTGAAACTAGTGATCATATGATTGAGTTGTTCAGTAAAAGAATGATGATCGTATGGATTTGCGGGAGCCCGATTATATATGTCCAATCAGTCCCTCTACTAGCTCCACATAATTCCTTAACGTTTGGTAAATTGATTTGTGTATGCTATTGGCTGGTTTATTATGCATGGATGGTGATGACACAGGATTAGGATGGTAGACAAGATTCTCTCTGGTTGGATTCAGATTTTGTTTTGGATAATAGAGTACACAATTATTCGAACTCCAAATAAAGTTGCCATGATTTTATTTGAGATTGGATTGGAGTTGTAGAAAATTATCCATGAGAGCAAGAATTTGAAACACAACCGTTTTGTGGATTTTGAAATTTGAAATTTGAAATTTGAATTTTGAATTTTGAATTTGAAATTTGAATTTGAAATTCGAATTTGAAATTTGAATTTGAAATTTGAATTTTGAATTTGAAATTCGAATTTGAAATTTGAAATTCAAATTTTGAATCACAGTCTAAGTGGGATTCGAATTTGTTGTGGAAAATCCACAAGGTTTGAAATTCGAATTTGAGTTGGATTTGGAGAGGATAATCTTGTTAGAATCCTACTTGAATTTTGAATCTAAATAACAAAAGGTGGACGAAATTTTGAGGATAATCCTCAATGGAATTTCAGTTTTTGTGGATAAGGTTCAAAGGGAAAAATTCAAGTTTCAATCCCAGTTGAATTTGGATTCTCTCCTCCCTGAAAAGTGGCCGCAATTTTGGAGTGTATCTCCTAGGCAAATTCGATTATTTTGGATAAGGTTGAGATAAGATTCAAGCTTGAAAATCCTAGTGGAATTTTGATTCTCCCTTATCCTAAAAGTAGCCGAATTTTATGAGGAGATTTTCTCCTAGGAATTTCGGATTTTTTTGGTTGAAAAAGGGGAGATAAAATTCTAGTTAAAATCTTGTTTAGATTTGGATTGGATTTATCCATAATGGTCGAATTTTATTGTTGAGAATCTCCCATAGAAAATTCAGATTTTTATGGTTATGGATAAGGGAGAATATCTTTTCCTAGTCCAATTCAAATTCAGAGAATCACCTCATGCAGGTCTATAAATAGAGGTCCTGCCACTCCAGTTCTCTCAGACCACAGACTCTCAGGTGAGCAGGCTTATTGTTGCACAGCTCATCGTGCCAATAAGTTCTTTAGAGATCTGGGTGGTCGGAAGAAGACTAGCAGTGCTAGCATACCGATCAAGGTTCAGAGTGCCCACACACTCAGCCATTCAGGAATTGGTGAATAGTAGAGAAGGCTAGTTGGTTGAAGCCTCCAGTCATTCTCCTCCTGCAAGATTGGCGTCCTTGAGGTATGAGTTTTAATTATTGTTGGTTTATTGTATATGGCATCATAAGATATTTAACGATCTAAAAATTTTTATTGTTCCGCTGCGCCACTCTGATACATTTTTACCGATTTATTTTCCTACATGTGATACCTTCGATCTATGTATTTGGTCCTCTTGTGGTGCCTAGATTCCCTTGTGTTGGCAATAGCCCCAGTGTTATCACAGTAAAGTGTGATAGGCTTGTCAACACCCGGAATGACCTCAAGGTCTCTCAAGAACTTGCGGAGCCAAACCGCTTCTTTAGATGCCTCAACCGTAGCCACATATTCAGCCTCCATAGTAGAGTCAGCTGTGCAGCCCTGCTTCACGCCCCTCCACACAATGGCGCCTCTTCCGAGCAAGAACACTGATCCAGATGTCGATTTCCTTGAATCCTTGCAAGTCTAGAAGTCTGAGTCTGTGTATCCTATGGGTGTTAGGTCCCCTCCAGAATACACTAGCATATAATCCCTCGTTCTCTTAAGATACTTGAGTATATGCTTTACTGCTTGCCAGTGCTTGGTTCCAGGATTCACTTGATATCGACTCACCACACCTACTGCAAAACATATGTCTGGCCGGGTGTAAAGTATAACATACATAAGGCTTCCTACAGCGGATGCATAAGGGACCTTACTCATATGCTCTCTTTCTTTCGATGTCTTGGGACAGTCATCCAATGAAAGAGTTAGACCGGCAATGGAAGGTTGTGTGTGACAATCGGGAAATTCAGGTAATTCTCGGATGAAAATGTACAAATGTATGTATATAACAATTTGTACTATTTAAAGAGTGAAATAAATGTATTTATATTGTTCAGAATATATTAAAATGTTCTAACAATACTGACGAGTAAAAATTCAGTGTTGGAAAAGTTCGCTGAATTGAAACGGGTGAAACGGTGCCAAAACCGGCATTGAAAACCCTAACCGGGACAATAAAAGACGAAAAACTTCCGGGATTAATTTTGATCAAACGGAAGCAGTTTAAATTGATCCGACTGCACAGGAGACCTCAGGAACACGCCGGGACGATTTCAGGAAAATTTCGGCTCGAACCGGTATCAGTCAAAAAGTAGTCGAATTAATGTGAATAGTAAAAGTCAAAGTCAACTTTTCCTTTAGCATTTATGACATCATAAATCCATTTAATAAATGGAAAGAAAATAGTGGTTGGTAGCATTAATGGCCATGATCCATTTACTTTTTGATCTAAAGGCCAAGATTTGGCCAAAATTCACCATTTTTAATTTTTGAAAATTATGGAAAGAAATGGTGTTGAAAGATGTTTAATTCTTATTGGTTAATGGCCAAATTAATTGGCTTTTGGTTGCTTAAGTCGGCAACTTTAGTGAACAAAGTGGCCTAAACATATTTCAAGCCAAAACCAAGAAAAAAAAATCCTAAGTGTCTTCCATGGTGTGTACGTGAGTGACCCAAGAGGAACCAAGCAATTTCTTCAATATTTCTACACAAAATTGATATCAAAGCATTCCTTGAAGGCAAAGGAAGCAATTGACTAAGGTAACTCCCTTTGCACTTAACTTTTTCATGGTTTTTCTTCAAGAAAACCGTGGGTGAATAGTGGGAAAAAGATGGAAAATTTTTGGTTGTTTTTCCATGGTTTGATGCTTGGGTTTTGTTAAGGGTGTAATAAGGAAGAAAACCATGCAATTGGTTTAAAGAAAAACCGAAATTTTGTTGGTTTTTCAAGGGTAAATCCGTGGGTTACCTTAAGTAAACAATGAGAAAATCTTGTGGTTTAATTGTTAACTTGCTTCCAAGTTAAATTTTGTGAAGAATAAAGCTTGAATTGCATTGTGAAAAGCTTGAAAAAAATTGTTGGTGTGAATTACCTAATGTGGCCGTGGGGTTACCTAAGGGTTTGGAAGAAACTTTTGCACGATTTATGTGATGTTTGGTTAATTTAAATCATGCATTTTAATATGCAAATGATGGAATTATGAGTGAAAGAATGAAACAAAAATGTTGTGCATGTTTTTCATTCATTGGCCGTGGGTTATATATGGTAAAAACCCTAAGAATTTGGTTGAAAAATGTAATGAAAATGGGCATGAAAATGTGTTAAAAAAATGACACTTTAATAGCCTAAAATGTGGTGGAAAATTTGAGAAGTTTGGTTCGGTTTGATTGTGGAAAACCGAGACCAAAACTAAGGGCAAAATTGAGAAAAAATTTTGTAATGTGGTTCAAAATGTGAATTTGGAATCTTGTGAGCTTTTATGTAAAAGTTTGGAAAACTTTTACATAAAATAGGCTTGTGGTATAGTACGTGGCAGGTACATATGGTTCGAGGTGTACCTAACGCCGGAAGCCTTAAAATTACGCCGAAATGCTGCCGAAATTTCGAAAACGGCATTCGGGGTAAAATGGGAATTTAAAATAAAAGTTTGGGGTCGGGTCGGAAACCCGAGTCCCTAACGGAAAATTTGATAAGGAAAACCTAAGGGGTGGTTCGTGAATAGTAACCTGTCCCCTTGAAAATGTAAAACGCGAGTGAAATTGAAAAAAAAAAAACCGACCCCGAGGGGGGTGCGTTTTTGGAAAAGAAATAAAGGTCCGAGTCGGGAACAGAAAATCCGAGCCTCGAAGACCTAAGTCGGGAATGTCTAGATGAACGTTTTAAATACTAGTGAAACGTCCATTTGAGGCTCCGAAACGATAGAAAATGACTAAACCGACGTAAGGGTCGGAATAGTGCTTTCCGAGGGTTGGGAAAGTGAAAAGTGGAAATAAAATAAAAATGAACCCGGTAATGATTAGAAAAGAGTCAGAAAAGTTCCTGAGAGCCAAAAATGCAGTCTGGATCGAGAAAATATCCGTCAGGGGTAAAATTGTAATTTTGTCAAAATATAGGGGTAAAATCGTAATTTTGCCAAAATACAGGGGCAAAATTGTAATTTTACAAAAGTTGAGAAAAATGAGGAAAATGATAAATAAAGCGTAAAAAGTTATAAATAGGTTTTATTTAAGCTTTTAAATGAAAAATAAAAGTTATAAACGGAAATGAAATTAACAGATAAAGTTTTGTCTGTAGGATCAAAAAATCGACCTACGAGGAGGGCGATCAAATATCCAAGAGGAAAAAACAGAAGAGACTGATAAGGTAAGTTCAGACATTTACCTGTCTGCAACATATAGCATTATTGTTGCTAACTTTAATGTACTAACTATAAGTTAGGTACATATGTGCTACGGGCACTACTATAGAGTAGAGAGAGAGACGTAATGTGCTACGGGCACTATTGAGAATGGACACATTGTTAATTGTGCTTCGGGCACTAGAGCGAGGTTAATGAAACTCACTCCCCTAAAAATTAAAATGTGAACCATTCCTAACCACGGGACAATGTGAAGTCACCGGGTTAGAACTTAAAAAGTCGGTAATGAAACCACTTTCTGGCGTACCAGCCTTCCGTACAGGGAGGTACTTTTGCCTTCGGGGCTATGAGATTAAGGCTGTGAAGGTCAGCACTGATGTACCGCTCCCAGTCATGTACTATTTTTGCCTTCGGGGCTATGAGATTAAGGCTGTGGAGGTCAGCACTAATGTACTGCTCCCAGTCATGCGCACTTAAATGGTACTGCCAACCTGAGCTCAAAACCAGAACATAAGCAAAAATAATTACCTAAAACTGAAACTATGTCATAATTGAGCATAAGACGGTTTAGTGAGAGTACTAACATCGCGGTAGATGTACTGTTGTGACACTGTGTTGCGGTCAATGTTACTATTCACGCATGAATAGTGGTCAATGTTACTATTCACGTATGAATAGCAGTCAAAGTTACTATTTATGATAAACAGTACTATTCATAGAAATTTTATTTCTTGCATGTTTGAACTTACTGAGCCTGTAGCTCACCATTTTTGCTAATGTTGCAGGTAAGCGACCAGCTCAGTAGCTTGTTTGACTGGATGCGGACGGGATGGCGCGTGTCAAATTGGATAACTGGGCGAGGGATATGGTCCTGCTAGAGTCTTTCCGCTGAGCGATAAAAAGGGAAGGAAAAAAAAAAAAAGAAACAGTCTTTTGTAATATATTTACGAAAGTACTGTAATATGTAAATTACTTTGTACTTGCCGACAAAGTAAATAGTGGGAAATGTTTTACATGATGTTTAAAGAAAAAAAAATTTTCCCAAAAAACGTCATGATTTAAAAAGAAAGAGAGATAAGCCGGCGACCCATGAGAGTACAATCTATCGCAGTTAGCGATAAAGCTCAACTGTAATAGCATTGTATGATCTCTACGAAGGGCGGGCCGCCACAGTTGGTATCAGAGCAAGGTTTACGGTTGGTGTAGTCTAGAATACCAACTGCTGCCACAGTTGGTATTAGAGCGGAATAACGGTTAGTTTAGTTTGGATTACCAACTGCAGTCACAGTTGGTATATCAGAGCAGTGTGACCATATCTTGATTTGACACTTCGCGCATCCTGCACCGCTATCCAAGTAAGTAGTTTACTTAAGTTTAGTTAATTATTTTCTTATGTGATGTAATGACCGCCATTTTCATGGCACCTACTTACCTGTAATAAGTCATTAAGGAATAAAATGGACATAATTTAATGTCTTTTAGTACAATTTAAGAAATATGGTCAAGTACACGACCGTGTAAGAGGCTGTGTACCGCTCAGATAGATGAATGTGTTTCAAAGACATGGCCCTGTTGAGTAGTCTCAACTAGTACATGTCTGTGTCTGAAATGTACACGCCCGTGTTGCATTGCACACGCACGCGTAAGAGTCCGTGTAGAAGGCTGTGTAATGAGCCGAGAGCCACTGTAATGACTCTCATGAATTATGAAACTTCATTACTATGTAATGATGTAATTAAGTTAATAAGCACAATATGCTTTTCAGTTGAATGAATTAAACAGGAATAGTAACGTTTAATTACTATTTATGCAGTAAAAGGGGAAACCGACAGTGAAATCGGTCCACCCTATTATGTGAGTATGCGTTGAGACACGCAATATCAAGAAACCGGTCTAGACGACCATTTCATGATACAGAACTAATGAGTTAGTCATCAGTACGCTCAGACTGGTCATCTGAGCGCAGCAGTGATAATTGCCCTAATAGATGTACAGTATGGAGAAAAGTGGTCTACATGACCTCTTCTCGCCCAGAGACTGACAAAATCAGAGTCCGAACGCTTAGATTAGTCAGTCAGATAGTGAATAGTGATTAGTGAACAGTGTGATACGCAGTGTCAGGTTAGTGGCCAAGACGGCCTTAATCTGACATAAAACTGATATATTAATAGTCAGCAGGCTCAATCTGGTCAAGTGAGCACAAAATGTAGATTTTGTGTAAAAGATACGCAGTATCGGGATGAGGGTCAAGACGACCTTTTCTCGCCCCGAAACTGATATATTTAGACTCAGGACGCCCAAATTAGTCAATCGGGCACTTGACACGTTTTTCAAGATGGGGTTATACAGATCCCGAAAACTGGTCTAGAAGACCTCAGATGGACGTAAAACTGATAAATTTGAAATCAGCACGTCCAAATTAGTCAAGAGAGACTGTGTTTGAAATTTCACGCGAAAACGCCTCGTTATGCGTGCACAGTGTCAACACAGTGCAGGCCTAACCACAGTATCAAGAAATTGGTCAAGATGACCTTTTCTTGATATAAAACTGATATATTTGGAATCAGAATGCTCAAATTAGTCATTTGAGCACAAAAAGTAATTTTTGACCGGGAACCATGCAGTATCGGGAAACTGGTCGAGACAACCTCGGATGAAGATAAAACTGATATATTTGGGTTCAGCACGCCCAAATTAGTCAGTATAGCCTATCTTAAAATTTTTCAAAAAATTAGTATAAAAGGACGAAATTTTTGGGACTATTGAAAAATAGCCCCCACAATTTTTCCAAATCCCATTTTCTCCCCCAACACCACACGATGATGAACAGTGACCGACCATCGAATCCGGCCTCTGTTTTCGACACCGCCGGCACCATTGGAAAGCTCTCGACGAGCTGATTCCAACGGTGGGCCGAGTCGACCGAACGGATGCCGGAGCACGCCGCACGCGCCGACCAAAGCCGCCGGTGGCCGAATTTTTCAAACCGCCGTATCTCCGCCGTCCGACGTCCAAATGCCATGATTCCGGTCCCAATGGATTCGTGGTGAAGAGTAGAACAAAACCCAGGCTTCATTTCACGTCAACAGCCGCCGGATCGCGCCGCCCAAGGTTCGCCGTCGCCGTCGCCGTCGCCACCGTCGGATCTCACTATTCCGGCGGAGTTGAGTTGCAAGGTGGGTGTCAAAATGCTCAGAACAACACGTAGATCAAAAGCCCCAAATCAATTTTGGGCAATAACGCCGGAAAATGAAGATCTAACACCGCCGTCGTCGCCGACATTTCGAGGGCCGATTTCCGGTGATAGGAGCCTCGATTGGTGAAATTGACACCACCAATGGGTTCCTCTCGTCGAGCTCTTCAAGGTGGTGGTCGCCACTCCCATCGCCGCCGTGGTCAACGCCGGTCAACGGCGGTCAACGCCGGTCAACGGCGACCTGGAGACCGAAAATTGAAGAATGGCCCGTTGGCCTATTTTCGACGTTCTGGACACATCCGCGGCAACGGATTTGTAAACCGGAGTTTCAAAAGTGAAGAACGACGATTCAAAGATTGTGCGGTCGAGACCGAACGGTTCGTCCGACCGCCGACTGGAACGATTTTGGTAGTGGTTTTGATCCCTTGATTCCTCAATTTATTATTGGAAATAATTATGTATTAATTATGGTTTACTGACTTGAGGAATTGTAAAAAAAAAGGGATGAAATGTCAAAAAAGAGAATGTGAGAAAATGTGAATATTTTTACGTAAAAAGCGGAGCTTTTACGTAAAAATTAGGCCTCTGGTTTAGTACGTGGCAGGTTAGAATAGGTTAGATGGTTTTGAGGCGTTTCCTAAACGCCGGAAACTCAAAAATTAAGCGGAAATGCTGCCGAAATTTCTAAAACGGCAAAAAGGGGTATTTTAGGAAATGAGGGATGAAAATGTGATCGGGATGGAAACCCGAGCCCCCTCGATGACCTAGGTCCGGGAAAGAAGGACGGACGTTGTGAGGATTAGTGAACCGTCTCATTAGAAATTTCGTAATGTGAGAAAATGACCCCTATGTCAGAATAGTATCACCCGAGGGACGGGTGCGATCGAAGTATAAAATTTGGGGTGATTACATCGGTAATGGTAATCCGACAGGCTAAATGGTCATACGGGAGGTATTCAGTCAGTTGACTGGTCGGTTAGCCAGTCAAGGACCAAGTCGGAATGGGATAGTAAGAGACAGTGATTAATTTGTCAAGTAGACAAATTAATCAAGCACGATTAAAAATTAGATATCAAATTTCCCAAAATAGAGCAGTTGGGTACCGATAGGCATCGGTACCACACAACGATAAGTTTATTAGTTCCTAACGATAGAGTGACCTAAGAGCGATGTTAATTAATTTATTGGGTAAATAAATTAATTAACAATGATTAGAAAAATCGAATTCTTAAGAAGAGGGCAATTAGTACCGATAAGGATCGGTACCACATAACGAGAATTTTTATTAGTCACTAATGACCACGGTGAGCTAAGAGTGAATGTTAATGTAATGCATTATGATTACAGGGAGGTACCTGTATTGTGACGAAGGCGAGAGTATAAACTGTTTGATGACAGGTAAGTACAACTCCGCCTACAGCATGGATAAAATGAATTTAAAATGATGCTTTTCCAGTATATTAAGTATGTATCTTGCACGCGATGCTGCACAGCATACATAAGAGCATATAGTTTCACAATCAAGTAGATTGATGAAAGAACAAGTTAGAAGCCATAGATCCCTACCGCGTAGGATTGGGGATAGCTTAGAGAAGCGTATGGCTAGAACAGTTAAACAAGATGGAAATAAATAGGTGTGTCGTACCGGCTCCTTCAGTCGAAGGGGTTTCCAGTTAAAGAAAGTTAAGGCCAAAAGTTGAGCATCAATTGATGGCTCTTCGGCATTAGTTGACCTCGGGAGTTACCGTTTGTGACAACCGGGAAATTCAGACAATTCTCGGATGAAAATGTACAATTGTATGTATATAACAATTTGTACTATTTAAAGAGTGAAATAAATGTATATATATTGTTTAGAATATATGAAAATGTTCTAACAATACTGACGAGTAAGAATTCAGTGTTGGAAAAATTCACTGAGTTGAAACGGGTGAAACGGTGCCAAAACCGGCATTGAAAACCCTAACCGAGCCAATAAAAGACGGTAAACTTCCGGGATTGATTTTGATCAAACGGAAGCAGATTAAATTGATCCGACTGCACAGGAGACCTCAGGAACACGCCGGGACGATTTCAGGAAAATTTCGGCTCGAACCGGCATCGGTCAAAAAGTAGTCGAATTAATGTGAATAGTGAAAGTCAAAGTCAACTTTCACTTTAGTATTTATGACATCATAATTCAAGGTTAATAAATTAAAGAATTTTGGTGGTTGGTAGAATGGATGGCCATGATTCATTTAGCTTTTGATCTAAAGGCCAAGATTTGGCCAAAATATACCCATTTTAAATTTTGAAAAATGGGGAAAGAAATGGCATGGAAAGGTGTCAAATTTTGGTTGGTTTAGAGCCAAATTAATTGGCTTTCCTTCATGCTTAAGTCGGCAAAACGTGAATGAAATGGCCGAAGTTCATTTTCAAAGCAAAACCAAAGAACAAAATTTTCTAACTTTCTCCCATGGCATGTACGTGAGCCACCAAGGGAAACCAAGCTTTCTCTTCAACATTGCTTCACAAAAAGTGTGTCAAAACACTCCTAGAAGACAAAGGAAGCATTAGACCAAGGTAACTTCCCTTGCACCTCAATTTTTCATGGTTTTTCTTCACAAAATCCGTGGATGAATAGTGATAAAAAGGTGTGAAATTTTTGGTTGTTTTTCATGGATTTGATGTTGGGTTTTGTTACGGATGTATTAAGGAAGAAAACCATGCAAATTCATTAAAGAAAAACCAAATTTTGGTTGGTTTTTCAAGAGAAAATCCGTGGGTTACCTTGGGTAACCAATGAGAAAAAGTTTTGGTTAATTGGTAATATGCTTTCCAAGTTTAAATTTGTGAAGAATAAAGCTTGTATTTCATTATGAAAAGCTTGAAAAAAAATTTATGGCATGAATTATATAAAGTGGCCGTGGGTTTTGTTAATGGTTTGGAAGAAATTTTGCTTGATTTTAGGTGATGTTTGGTTGATTGAAATCATGCAATTTAATGTGTAAATGGTGGCAATGTGATTGAAAGAATGAAACAAAATTATTTGGCATGTTTTCATTCTTTGGCCGTGGGTTTTAAGTGTGTAAAAACCCTAAGAAAATGTGGTTGAAAATGCATTGAAAATGGGCTTGAAAATGTGTTAAAAATGTGACATTTGAATGGCCTAAAATGTGGTGAAAGTTTGACAAAATTTGGTTTGGTTTTGTTGTGAAAACCGAAACCAAATTAAGGCTAAATTTGTGAAAAAAATGTTGTAATGTGGGTGATAATATGAAATTTGAAATTTGTGGGCTTTTATGTAAAAGTTTGGAAAACTTTTACATAAAATAGGCTTGTGGTATAGTACGTGGCAGGTACATTCGGTTCGAGACGTACCTAACGCCGGAAGCCTTAAATTTACGCCGAAATGCTGCCGAAATTTCGAAAACGGCATTCGGGGTAAAATAGGAATTTAAAATAAAAGTTAGGGCCGGAACGGAAACCCGAGTCCCTAACGGAAAAAAATTGAATGAGGAAAAAAAAAATTTAAGGGGTGGGTCGTGAATAGTAACCCGTCCCCTTAAAAATGAAAAACGCGTGTGAGATTGAAAAAAAACCGACCCCGAGGGAGGGGCGTTTTTGGAAATAAAATAAAGGTCCGAGTCGGGAACGGAAAACCCGAGCCTCGGAGACCTAGGTCGGGAAAGTCTAGATGAACGTTTTAAATACTAGTGAAACGTCCATTTGAGGCTCCGAAACGATAGAAAATCGCTAAACCGACGTGAGGGTCGGAATAGTGCTTCCCGAGGGCCGGGAAAACAAAAAGTGAAAATAAAATAGAAACGAACCCGGTAATGATTAGAAAAAAAAATCAGAAAAGTTCCTGAGAGCCAAAAAAATGCAGTCTGGATCAATAAAATTCCGTCAGGGGCAAAACTGTAATTTTGCCAAAATATTGGGGCAAAATCGTAATTTTACAAAAGTTGGGGGAAAATGGTGAAAATAATAAATAAAACCTAAAAAGTTATAAATAGGTTTTATTTAAGCTTTTTAATGAAAAATAAAAGCTATAAATGGGAAAGAAATTAACAGACATAGTTTTGTCTGTAGGATCCCAAAATCGGCCTACAAGGAAGGCGATTCAAGATCCAAGAGAGAGAAAGAGAACAGTCTGATAAGGTAAGTTCAGACATTTACCTGTCTGCAACATATAGCAATATTGTGCTAACTTTAATGTACTAACTATAAGTTAGGTACATATGTGCTACGGGCACTATGATAAAATAGAGAGAGTGACGAAATGTGCTACGGGCACTATAAGAATGGGACACATGGTTAATTGTGCTTCGGGCACTAGAGCGAGGTTAATGAAACTCACTCCCCAAAAAATTAAAATGTGAACCATTCCTAACCACGGGGCAATATGAAGTCACCGGGTTAGATGTGTAAAAAGTCGGTAATGAACCCACTTTCTGGCGTACCAGCCTTCCGTATAGGGAGGTACTATTTTTGCCTTCGGGGCTATGAGATAAGACTGTGGAGGTCAGCACTGATGTACCGCTCCCAGTTATATAAAATTTTGCCTTCGGGGCTATGAGATTAAGGCTGTGGAGGTCAGCACTAATGTACCGCTCCCAGTCATGCGCACTTAAATGGTACTGCCAACCGAGCTCAAAACCAGAACGTAATCAAAGATAATGACCTAAACCTGAAACTGTGCCATAATTGAGCATAAGACAGTTTAGTGAGAGCACTAACATCGCGGTAGATGTACTAGTGTGATACAGTGTTGTGGTCAACATTACTATTCACGTATGAATAGTGGTCAAAGTTACTATTCACGGATGAATAGTAGTCAACGGTACTATTCACGATGAATAGTACTATTCATTGAAATTTTATTTCTTGCATGTTTGAACTTACTGAGCCTGTAGCTCACCATTTTTGCTAATGTTGCAGGTAAGCGACCAGCTCAGTAGCTTGTTTGGCTGGATGGTGGACGGGATGGCGCGTGTCAAATGGGATAACTGGGCGAGGGATATGGTACTGCCAGAGTCTTGCCGCTGAGCGTAAAGTGAAGGGAAAAAGGGGGAAACAGTCTTTTGTAATTATATATAATTTTACGAAAGTACTGTATTATTTATATTACTTTGTACTTGTCAACAAAGTAAATAGTGGAAAAAGATTTTATATGATGTTTAAAGAAAAAAAAAAATTTTTTCCCAAAAACGTCATGATTTAAAAAGAGGAGAGAGATAAGCCGGCGACCCATGAGAGTACAATCTATCGCAGTTAGCGATAAAGCTCAACTGTAATAGTATTGTATGATCTCCACAAGGGGCGGGCCGCCACAGTTGGTATCAGAGCAAGGTCTGAGATTGGTCTAGTTTATAATACCAACTGCTGTCACAGTTGGTATATCAGACCTGGTTTTCGAGTGGCTAAGTTTTGAATACCAATTGCCGTCACAGTTGGTATATCAGAGCAGTGTGACCATATCCCGATTTGATACTTTGCGCATCCTGCACCGCTATCCAAGTAAGTAGTTTACTTAAGTTCAGTTAATTATTTTCTTATGTGAAAATAATTATCTTATAGGTAGCACGATGACCAGACCTCCATATGTGAGACCACCGCTACCACGACCAAGAGGGGTATTAAGGGTATGGACAAGACCCATTGTGAGGCCGCCCATTTCCCAAAGGCCGGTAGTTCGATCCCCGGTACCCGAGAGACCTCCGGTACCAGTACCAGCACCAGTACCAGTGCCAGTAGACGTAGTACAGCCACGACCGATAGTACATCCACCGGTAGTAGTGGACATTCCAGTTGTTGGTGGACGCCAACATATTGGGGTGAGAGTGTCGGCACGGGCAGTACAGGCATTTAGGGCCAGCAGTCCTCCTATGTTCGACGGTGGACGACAGTCGATGGAGACCAAGGATTGGCTCCATGCCGTAGAGAGGATCATGGTAATATGCGACATTGATCGAGATATGTGGATCCAGTTGGCAGTCAGTATGTTTCAGGGAGACGCTCGAGTGTTCTGGCAATATTGTGACAAGGAGATTTTGTTGGGATTCAGTTGGGCTGAGTTCTGTCAGCGGTTGGCTGATCAGTTTCAACCCAGAGATCCAGCACCTGCACCAGCATCTCCAGAGAGACGAGAGGCTGATACACCCGCGTACCCTGGATTCGATGAGGTCAGGGATTACATTCTCCAGACCGAGAGGATGGTCATGCTGTCTGGTGAGACAGTGATGTCTTACGCAGCGCGGTTTGAGGAGACTATTCGGAGGAGATGTCCGTTGCCTAACCTCACGGAAGCAAACTGCTGTGAGCTGTTTTGGAAAGGTTTATCCTTGGAGCTGAGACCGAGGGTGATCAAGCCGTTTCCTCCGACGCTCCAAGAGTTCGTGGTAACGATCAGGGCGATCGAGAGAGAGATTCTGATCGAGCATCTGACGCAGAGCCGACGAGAGACGCTGGGTCAAGATGAGATGTTTGCACGCATATTTGGGCCGAGAAGAATGATGAATGATCATGAGGCCGGACCGTCTAGACCACGAGGTGATGACTCGGGACAGGGAACATTACCTAGGGGTGGTGACGACTCAAATGATACCAATGACGATGAGGATCCAAAAGAATATCCTCTAGTCCCAGATGTAGGCAACGAGTGACCAGTAATGTGTACATGTACATAAGTAGCATAGAAAGAAAAGCTCTTTTGTATAGACTTGTGGCCATTTTGTATAAACGGCCGATGTATATATGACTGGTGATGCCTATGTATGACATATAAATGTTTTGCTATGAATGAAATACCAAAATGATTATATGTTGTACGATGATGTGTTACGATGATGTGGCTTTACATTACCCTAAATTTCGTAAATTGATATAATTTTACGAATGCGGTTATGGAAAAGCTAACGGTGAATTATTGTGCCATAATAGGACAATAGACAAGATGGTGGATTTGAGAAATCGACCAAAGGGACGGGAGCGACGTCCTGATATTATGGAGAGACTGGATCAGATACAAGCTTTATTAGAAGCTCAGATGCAAGAAAATGCGAATCTGAGGCGACGGGTAGAGGAGCTAGAGCAGAGACAAGGCTCTGAGGGTACCCAAGTAGAACAACAAGCTGAGGTAGATCCAGTTATTCCTCCAGCTGCAGTACATGAGAGAGCTCCTGAACCACAACCAGTATTGAATTTGGAACCCCTCTATGAAAGATTCAAGCGTATGAGGCCGCCAGAATTTGAAGGGTCTATAAATCCCTTAGAGGCTGAAGACTGGTTGTCATCATTACAAGTGATCATGGAGTTCATGAACCTAACCGACCGGGAGAAGGTTGCATGTGCGTCTTTTGTGCTGAGAAAAGATGCTCGGTTTTGGTGGGACACTGTGCGAATGAGGAGAGACGTGTCTACCATGAGTTGGGCGGAATTTCTGGAAGAATTCAACCAGAAATATTACGACCCTGCATCTCTGAGACAGCAACAGAAAGAATTCTCAGAGTTAACACAAGGGAACATGTCGGTGAGTGAAGTTTGCCGAAAGTTTGACCAGTTATCCCGTCTATGTCCCTACGTAGTCCCTACTGAGAGGGAAAAGATACAGAAAATGATAGGGATGTTCAGGCCGGAAATTGCTGCGTTAGTAGACACTGGACTAGTGCCACCTACTTCTGTAGCAGACTGTGTGAGTCGAGCCATCAGGGCTGAGTTTCATGTAGCTCGACAGAAAGAGGAAAGAGAGAAACACTGGGAGGCTAAAAAGAAGGAGAGGGCTTTGGCGAAGTCTACGCAAGTTGGTCAATCGAGCAAGCCTAGTCAGAATGCGAAACCAAGCCAGGGCAACAATCAAGGATCTCAGCAAAATAAGAGAAAAGGGAATTTTTCTGGGAATCGCCAGGGTAGTAATCGAAACCAGCAGCGGAGAACAACTGGTAATGCAGAGTCTAATGTGCAAAACTGCCCTACCTGCGGGAAAAGACATTCTGGGCAATGCAGATATGGGCCACTTGTTTGCTACGAATGTGGAAAGGAAGGCCATTACGCCCGAAACTGTCCAAATAGGCAGGGTGGACAAGGCACTTCCCAACCACACCAGACACGCCCACAAGCTCATTCCCTTCAAGCCAGAGTGGAAGAGTCACCAGTGAGGCCGCAACGCCAGGAGCGTATGCAACGTGCTGATGCTCGTGTGATGGCCTACAGTAAGGAAGATACAGAGGCAGGAACATCAAACGTGGTGACAGGTCAGCTTCCTGTTGCTAGTCATGTAGCCTCTGTACTATTCGATTCCGGTGCTACGCATTCATTTGTTTCCTATGCATTTGCTAACAAGATAGGACTTCCTAAGGATAATATGGGAAGGGTATTTAAGACAGCCTTACCTTCTGGGGAAGTATTGTTGTCCAGTTACTGGTTACCCTATGTACCAGTATATGTGGCAAATAGGGAACTATATGCTGAGTTGATCGTAATGGAGATCATGGATTACGATGTGATTTTAGGCATGGATTTCCTAGGGAAATACCAAGCTACGATCGACTGCCGAAATCGAAAGATAGTCTTCCAACCCGAGGAAGAGAGAGTTTCGAGTATGTTGATACTTCTCGAAGACCCGGGAAGATGATCATCAGTTCGCTGAGAGCAAGCAAGCTGATAGCCAGGGGTTGCATGGGATATCTGGCATATGTGGTGGATACTACAGAGGAACAGAAGCTTCAAGCTGAAGATGTTCTGGTGGTTAATGAGTTTCTTGACGTATTTCCGGAAGAGTTACCAGGGATACCGCCAGAGAGAGAAATCTCGTTCGAGATTGAGCTGATGCCTGGAACAGCGCCTATTTCTAAAGCACCATACCGCATGGCTCCAGTGGAGTTAAAGGAGCTGCAGGTACAATTAAAGGAGCTTTTGGATAAGGGATTCATCAGGCCGAGTTTTTCTCCATGGGGTGCACCTGTGTTATTCGTCAAGAAAAAGGATGGAACATTCCGACTGTGCATTGATTACCGGGAGTTGAATAAGGTTACGATCAAAAATAGGTATCCGTTACCTAGAATTGATGACCTATTCGACCAGTTAAAAGGCGCAGCGATATTTTCCAAAATCGACTTACGGTCAGGATATCACCAGTTGAGAATCAAAGAGAGTGATATTCCTAAGACGGCGTTTAGGACTCGTTATGGTCACTACGAGTTCCTTGTGATGCCATTCGGATTAACAAATGCGCCAGCAGCGTTCATGGACTTGATGAACAGGATTTTTAAAGAGTATCTGGATAAGTTTGTCATTGTATTCATTGATGACATTCTTATATACTCGAAGACTCAGGAGGAGCATAAAGAGCATCTGAGGATCGTGCTGAATACGATAAGGAAGCATCAACTGTATGCCAAATTCTCAAAATGCGAGTTTTGGCTGGACAGAGTACATTTCCTTGGACATGTTGTATCCCAGGAAGGTATTGCTGTAGATCCGACAAAGGTAGAGGCAATTAACCAGTGGCCTGCACCCAAGAGTGTGACAGAAATACGCAGTTTCTTGGGATTGGCTGGTTATTATCGGCGATTTGTAGAGGGATTCGCGCGATTAGCTGCACCTCTTACCGCTCTTACACGCAAAGAAAGGAAGTACGAGTGGACTATGGAATGCGAAAGAAGCTTCCAGGAGTTAAAGAGGCGACTGACAAGCGCACCAATCCTTACGCTTCCCACTGAAGGGGAGAAGTTCGTGATCTACAGTGATGCATCGAAAATAGGATTGGGAGCAGTCCTGATGCAAGACGGCAAGGTGATTGCCTATGCTTCCCGTCAGTTAAAGGAGCATGAAAGGAATTATCCTACGCATGACCTTGAACTTGCTGCAGTAGTGTTCGCACTTAAAATTTGGCGACACTATCTCTATGGAGCTCAATGTCAGATTTTCACTGATCACCAAAGCCTGAAGTATTTCTTCACGCAAAAGGAGCTCAATATGCGTCAGAGACGATGGTTGGAACTGGTAAAGGATTATGATTGTGAAATCCTATACCATCCAGGGAAAGCCAATCGTGTAGCGTATGCCTTAAGCAGAAAGTCTACTATATCGCACCAATTACCAATAAATAGGCTTCCGAAGCCATTGCAGCAAGAGATAAATTCGTTGAACTTGGAGCTGATATCTGGAAGATTAGCTGCACTCCAAGTGGAATCATCGCTATTTGAGGAAATAAAGGAAGCTCAAAGGCGAGATCCAGTGATGGCAAGTTCTCAAGAAGGAATTTCCAAGGATGGAATAATCCTGTATCAAGGAAGGATAAATGTTCCAGCTGATGAGGAACTTAGAAGACGAATCATGTCAGAAGCCCACGAGACACCCTATTCGGTTCATCCCGGAGCGAGCAAGATGTATCAGGACTTGAAGCTACAGTTCTGGTGGAAAGGGATGAAGAACGATATAGCGCAATTCGTGAGCAGATGCATGACCTGTCAGAGAATCAAAGCAGAGCATAAACATCCAGCACGAAGATTGGAACCACTAGAGATTCCTGAATGGAAATGGGAACACATTACGATGGATTTTGTAGTGGGACTCCCAAAAACCCGAGAATGTTATGACGCCATTTGGGTTATTGTGGATAGACTAACCAAGACGGCACGGTTTATAGTTGTCAAGATGACTTTTTCGTTGGAAAAGTTTACTCAGCTGTACATAACTCATGTTGTCAGACTACATGGAGTACCGAAATCCATTGTATCAGATCGAGATGCACGGTTCACTTCAAATTTCTGGAAGTGTGTGCAAGAGGCCATGGGTACTGAATTGAGACTCAGTACGGCTTTTCATCCGCAAACAGACGGGCAGTCAGAGCGGACAATTCAGACGTTAGAGGACATGCTTCGAGCTTGCGTTATGGATTTTGCGGGAAATTGGAACGAGAAGCTACCATTGATTGAATTCTCGTACAATAATAGTTACCAAGCTTCGATAGGCATGGCACCTTACGAGGCTTTGTATGGACGGAAGTGCAGATCACCATTACATTGGTACGATTTGCGAGAAAAGCAGTTGCATAAGACGGATTTCATGCAAGAGACTTCCGATGCAGTTGCTAGAATTCAGCGTCAAATGAAAATTGCGCAAAGCCGACAAAAGAGCTACGCGGATAAAAGGCGGAGATCCTTGGAGTTTGACGAAGGAGACTTCGTGTTTCTCAAGGTATCGCCTATGAAGGGGATTATGCGTTTCGGTAAGAAGGGGAAACTGAGTCCAAGATACATTGGACCTTATGAAATTATCGAACGCATTGGAAAGGTCGCTTACAGATTAGCGCTACCTCCAGAATTGTCGGCAGTGCATAACGTATTTCATGTGTCGATGCTGAGAAAGTATATACCAGATCCGTCCCATGTATTGAAGCATGAGCCTATTCAAATCCACGAGGATTTGACATATGAGGAACAGCCTATTCAAGTACTAGCTCGTGAAGAGAAAGTACTGAGGAATAAGGTAATCCCACTAGTGAAGATTTTGTGGAAAAATCACAATATTGAAGAAGCTACGTGGGAACGAGAAGACGAGATGAGGAAATTATACCCCCATTTGTTCTAATTTTCGAGGACGAAAATTTTATAAGGAGGGGTGAATGTGACAACCGGGAAATTCAGACAATTCTCGGATGAAAATGTACAATTGTATGTATATAACAATTTGTACTATTTAAAGAGTGAAATAAATGTATATATATTGTTTAGAATATATGAAAATGTTCTAACAATACTGACGAGTAAGAATTCAGTGTTGGAAAAATTCACTGAGTTGAAACGGGTGAAACGGTGCCAAAACCGGCATTGAAAACCCTAACCGAGCCAATAAAAGACGGTAAACTTCCGGGATTGATTTTGATCAAACGGAAGCAGATTAAATTGATCCGACTGCACAGGAGACCTCAGGAACACGCCGGGACGATTTCAGGAAAATTTCGGCTCGAACCGGCATCGGTCAAAAAGTAGTCGAATTAATGTGAATAGTGAAAGTCAAAGTCAACTTTCACTTTAGTATTTATGACATCATAATTCAAGGTTAATAAATTAAAGAATTTTGGTGGTTGGTAGAATGGATGGCCATGATTCATTTAGCTTTTGATCTAAAGGCCAAGATTTGGCCAAAATATACCCATTTTAAATTTTGAAAAATGGGGAAAGAAATGGCATGGAAAGGTGTCAAATTTTGGTTGGTTTAGAGCCAAATTAATTGGCTTTTCTTCATGCTTAAGTCGGCAAAACGTGAATGAAATGGCCGAAGTTCATTTTCAAAGCAAAACCAAAGAACAAAATTTTCTAACTTTCTCCCATGGCATGTACGTGAGCCACCAAGGGAAACCAAGCTTTCTCTTCAACATTGCTTCACAAAAAGTGTGTCAAAACACTCCTAGAAGACAAAGGAAGCATTAGACCAAGGTAACTTCCCTTGCACCTCAATTTTTCATGGTTTTTCTTCACAAAATCCGTGGATGAATAGTGATAAAAAGGTGTGAAATTTTTGGTTGTTTTTCATGGATTTGATGTTGGGTTTTGTTACGGATGTATTAAGGAAGAAAACCATGCAAATTCATTAAAGAAAAACCAAATTTTGGTTGGTTTTTCAAGAGAAAATCCGTGGGTTACCTTGGGTAACCAATGAGAAAAAGTTTTGGTTAATTGGTAATATGCTTTCCAAGTTTAAATTTGTGAAGAATAAAGCTTGTATTTCATTATGAAAAGCTTGAAAAAAAATTTATGGCATGAATTATATAAAGTGGCCGTGGGTTTTGTTAATGGTTTGGAAGAAATTTTGCTTGATTTTAGGTGATGTTTGGTTGATTGAAATCATGCAATTTAATGTGTAAATGGTGGCAATGTGATTGAAAGAATGAAACAAAATTATTTGGCATGTTTTCATTCTTTGGCCGTGGGTTTTAAGTGTGTAAAAACCCTAAGAAAATGTGGTTGAAAATGCATTGAAAATGGGCTTGAAAATGTGTTAAAAATGTGACATTTGAATGGCCTAAAATGTGGTGAAAGTTTGACAAAATTTGGTTTGGTTTTGTTGTGAAAACCGAAACCAAATTAAGGCTAAATTTGTGAAAAAAATGTTGTAATGTGGGTGATAATATGAAATTTGAAATTTGTGGGCTTTTATGTAAAAGTTTGGAAAACTTTTACATAAAATAGGCTTGTGGTATAGTACGTGGCAGGTACATTCGGTTCGAGGCGTACCTAACGCCGGAAGCCTTAAATTTACGCCGAAATGCTGCCGAAATTTCGAAAACGGCATTCGGGGTAAAATAGGAATTTAAAATAAAAGTTAGGGCCGGAACGGAAACCCGAGTCCCTAACGGAAAAAAATTGAATGAGGAAAAAAAAAATTTAAGGGGTGGGTCGTGAATAGTAACCCGTCCCCTTAAAAATGAAAAACGCGTGTGAGATTGAAAAAAAACCGACCCCGAGGGAGGGGCGTTTTTGGAAATAAAATAAAGGTCCGAGTCGGGAACGGAAAACCCGAGCCTCGGAGACCTAGGTCGGGAAAGTCTAGATGAACGTTTTAAATACTAGTGAAATGTCCATTTGAGGCTCCGAAACGATAGAAAATCGCTAAACCGACGTGAGGGTCGGAATAGTGCTTCCCGAGGGCCGGGAAAACAAAAAGTGAAAATAAAATAGAAACGAACCCGGTAATGATTAGAAAAAAAAATCAGAAAAGTTCCTGAGAGCCAAAAAAATGCAGTCTGGATCAATAAAATTCCGTCAGGGGCAAAACTGTAATTTTGCCAAAATATTGGGGCAAAATCGTAATTTTACAAAAGTTGGGGGAAAATGGTGAAAATAATAAATAAAACCTAAAAAGTTATAAATAGGTTTTATTTAAGCTTTTTAATGAAAAATAAAAGCTATAAATGGGAAAGAAATTAACAGACATAGTTTTGTCTGTAGGATCCCAAAATCGGCCTACAAGGAAGGCGATTCAAGATCCAAGAGAGAGAAAGAGAACAGTCTGATAAGGTAAGTTCAGACATTTACCTGTCTGCAACATATAGCAATATTGTGCTAACTTTAATGTACTAACTATAAGTTAGGTACATATGTGCTACGGGCACTATGATAAAATAGAGAGAGTGACGAAATGTGCTACGGGCACTATAAGAATGGGACACATGGTTAATTGTGCTTCGGGCACTAGAGCGAGGTTAATGAAACTCACTCCCCAAAAAATTAAAATGTGAACCATTCCTAACCACGGGGCAATATGAAGTCACCGGGTTAGATGTGTAAAAAGTCGGTAATGAACCCACTTTCTGGCGTACCAGCCTTCCGTATAGGGAGGTACTATTTTTGCCTTCGGGGCTATGAGATAAGACTGTGGAGGTCAGCACTGATGTACCGCTCCCAGTTATATAAAATTTTGCCTTCGGGGCTATGAGATTAAGGCTGTGGAGGTCAGCACTAATCTACCGCTCCCAGTCATGCGCACTTAAATGGTACTGCCAACCGAGCTCAAAACCAGAACGTAATCAAAGATAATGACCTAAACCTGAAACTGTGCCATAATTGAGCATAAGACAGTTTAGTGAGAGCACTAACATCGCGGTAGATGTACTAGTGTGATACAGTGTTGTGGTCAACATTACTATTCACGTATGAATAGTGGTCAAAGTTACTATTCACGGATGAATAGTAGTCAATGATACTATTCACGATGAATAGTACTATTCATTGAAATTTTATTTCTTGCATGTTTGAACTTACTGAGCCTGTAGCTCACCATTTTTGCTAATGTTGCAGGTAAGCGACCAGCTCAGTAGCTTGTTTGGCTGGATGGTGGACGGGATGGCGCGTGTCAAATGGGATAACTGGGCGAGGGATATGGTACTGCCAGAGTCTTGCCGCTGAGCGTAAAGTGAAGGGAAAAAGGGGGAAACAGTCTTTTGTAATTATATATAATTTTACGAAAGTACTGTATTATTTATATTACTTTGTACTTGTCAACAAAGTAAATAGTGGAAAAAGATTTTATATGATGTTTAAAGAAAAAAAAAATTTTTTTCCCAAAAACGTCATGATTTAAAAAGAGGAGAGAGATAAGCCGGCGACCCATGAGAGTACAATCTATCGCAGTTAGCGATAAAGCTCAACTGTAATAGTATTGTATGATCTCCACAAGGGGCGGGCCGCCACACCGTTGGTCTGCGCGCACACGGTACTGACACATGGGCCCTAAATAGACAAGAAGAGAAAAAAGAAAAGTTTGAAGCATAAATGAACATAACCGGATCATGCATTAGTTATAGTTCGCTATGCTTTCTTTTTCAGTAGAGTGCATACAGTACACGATGCTTCTGTCATGCATAAAGTATGTGACGTTTTATATTCACTGTTATGACATGTTATGTGATGACATGATATGTGAGCTGATATGTGATATGCTTATATGGTATGTGATTTATTAAGTGATATATGTCATGCCTATGATTTTACGTATGTGCTATGTTTTAAACACGTTTTGCGGTTAACATGTTGTACTTACTGGGCATAAAGCTCACAGAGTGTGTTCATGCTGTAGGTAAGCATCCTATAGCGTAAACATCAAGGGACGATGATGGTGGCGGAGGTGGATGTGAGGATGAGGTTATGGATACACTGCGAGTATTCTTCCGCACAGTATGAGTAAATAATATTTTGAATGGTGACAGTTAAATAGTATTTTGAATAGTAAAGGTTAAACGGTATTTTAGAACAGTAAACAGTATATGTATGAGTAGTATATTTAAATAGTATCTGGTGAATAGTAATCAGATAAACAAGTATATAATTGTGTATGTATAATTTAAATCCTTATGTTTTCCAAATTCCGCATTTTAATAGTATACGTACATGAATAGTAAATACGTACGCGTATATATAAAAAAAAAAATCTCTCTAAATTTATGGTATTAAATTCAGCAAGTTTAAGTATCGGTTTTAAAGAGAAAGTATAAGTAAAAGCTAAAGAAGCAAGTTAAGTAATAGAGTTTTTAGTGACGGTCCGGGCCACTGAGGGCACGGGGATTCACAGTTGGTATCAGAGCGGTTTCCTGCCATCCTACCTCACATCGCCGCATGCCTGCCTCATCTGTCCAAGTAAGTTAGTTTTATTTTTAGTCAGTAAATGTTTATCTATTGAAGATAACATTTTATAGTAATGAAACGACGAAATCTATGATGGCGAGGACAAGATGAAAAGATGCTGAGATCATTATACGAAAAATCACGACCGTGCAGTGCTAGAGAACTGCTCAGAGAAAGAACATGGATTGCTGCCCGAGTTGTACCGATCTTCAAGGCTAGTTGTCCACTAAGTTTCGAGTGGCAAACAGTACTCCTGCACTCTATGAGAATGTCAGGACTGGTTTCATGTTATCAAAGTGATTCCCTGATTGTACGCCATTGATCAGGATAACTGAGTCCTGTTGGCTGTTGATATCTCTCAGGAAGATACTCTCGTGTGTATCGGGATCCTTATGACCAGGATGAGCTCTTAATTGTGTCGAGTTTCGCCATACCACGATCGAGCCAATCTCTGAGAGCAGTCCAGCATCAGCCCTAGTTTTTCTCTATGGGCAAGCAGGGAGTGAAACCGCCTAAGTTCTCTAGAGTTATGGATATACGAGAATTTGTTCATCGGACTGAAAGACTGCAGCTGATGTCCGGTGATACAGTTCTAACGTATGTTGTTCGCTACAAGGAACCGAGATGGACTTCCACAATACATGCCGAGACAAAAGTGGATCAAGACAGGAGAAGACCAAAAGAGAGAAAGAGACCTTACCAAACAAAATTAAAAGAGCGATCAAGCAGAAGGAGTAGCAAGCCTTATCCAGGAGATAGTGAATGCCGAGAGAAAAGTGCTCAACCCCGAGAACCCTGCACAAGCCCAAGGCATTATAGCAGCCGCCATTATGGAGGGTGACCCGATAGAACCAACACCCCAGTTGGCTGATGAAGAGTTCATGGTCGAGCACCAGCCAGAAGTACACCAGGGCAATAGGGAGCCGATGGAGAACCCCGAACTAGCTCATATGTCTCTCGAACACCCCATGAAAGAGGAAGATAACGAGACTCTTTCCGATGCCCATCCCGACGATGAGGAAAGGAGATCCCCAACCGCTTTAGTAATGACGAATAGATGGGGATGTACGAACCCCAAGTCATCATAGCCAGCGATGACGAGGTCAGTTTCAGCTGAGAAGAAGAGGAGAACCCAGAGGAGTACTTACTCAGCGATAGTGACGATGAGGAGATTCCTGATACTGAATCAGGATTGTCCTTCCAATAGTAGTAACCCTTCTGCGAGAATGTTAGTTATGAAAAAATATAGAGGGAAGCAATAGCTCTCCCCCGTCAGTTGTAGCATAATGTACTTGTTGGGATCGTATAGGGGAAGTGTGTGTCACTCCCGCTGAACTAGAATCTTGAATATATGTAAATATATTATGAGATAAGTAGTAAAGCCTTGCCCTAGGGGCCAGATATAAATTTTTTCCACAGTGTGAGTATGATATGACAGGGAGTGCAGGATGAATCAAAGCACTCAGACGATGTCCCAATACAATGAGGTAATTGTATTGAACATCACAGTATGAGAGAAAGAAAGGTGGATATAGTGTGTATATTTATATCCATAATGTTTAAGTAAGATTGTTAAGTAGGAAAGAAAATGATATGTGATACGAGTCCCAAGTACAGAATTTAAGAGACTTATATTTTCTTTCCCACTGTACGATAGGGTTACATAGGAAAACATGGTAAGAACGAGAGCTTAGTTAAACCCAGCATCCCGAAAGGATGAGTTGATAGCACAGATCGCAGCCATGCGAGAGATGATGGAGAACCAGTAACGGGAGCTAAACCAGCTTCGAGAACAGCTGGGCCAGCAACCCCAGGCACCACAGTCAGTAGAGATGCCAGCACAGGAGGCTCCAGCAGCCCAAGAAACTCTTAGGGAGCAAGCAGCTCCTCCAGCTCAGGAAGCACTAGCACCCATAGTAATGGCTGCTTTCGTAGCAGCAATTGTTTCTGTCAATCCCTAGGGAAGGTGACTTATATGAGAGATTCTGGCGCATGAAAGCGTTAGAATTCGAAGGAATCACCAACCCTATAGAGGCCAATGACTGGCTAACGGATATCCAAGTAATCTTGGATTTTATAGGGTTAACAGATAGAGAGAGAAAGTGATGTACGCATCCTTCAGCCTGCGCAATGAGGCGCGTTAGTGGTGGAAGATGGTAACCATTAGGAGGAACATCAGAGAGATGAGCTGGAGCGATTTCATTTAGGAATTCAAGGAGATGTACTTCAGCGAGGAAGCACTAGCAGTGCAGTAAGACAAGTTCAACAACCTGCACCAAGGTAGTATGACTATTATGGAGGTAGTCAAGAAATTTGAGCAGTTGGCTCAACTTTTTCCAGATTTGGTACCGACTAAAAGGAGAGAGTTAGATGAATGCTGAAGATGTTCAGAACGAAATCACAGTTTAGGTCTGTAGCGGAAGCCACGGACTAGCGACACTAGCAGAATGTGTTAGCAAGATTATCTGAGCTGAGTACTAGTCGGTTCATGATAAGGAGCGAAAGGCGTAGAATTTTAAGGCACGAAAGGAGGAGAAAACGCAAGCCGAGTAAGCTCAGGAGAAGCAGAACCCCGAGTCACAATACAGAGGGCAGAATGTGGGAACCGACCAGAATAGTAGGCATTCCCATAACAACAACAAGAGAAAAGGGGAATTAAGGCAACCAAGATTCATAGGAGAATTTCCCCCAGAAGAGAAATGATCTGGAAGGAGATGACAGCCAATACCCGACGTGCACGAGATGCGGAAAGAGGCACCCAGGAGAATGCAAGTAGAGAGCAAGTGGTTGTTTCATCTGTGGCAATAAAGGCCACTCTGCCAAAAACTGGCACTCCAACCCACAGAGCCGACAGAATCAACCCCACACTGGGAATAATCAACTTCACACCAACCAGACCAGGATCGAAGACCCTTCAATCACACAAGATATACTGAAAGCTTCAGATAGCTAAGGGAGAATCTATGCTTACACGGGGAGTGACGTTGAAGCTGTAACTTCTGCAATGGTGACAGGCCAGCTTTCTATCGCCAACTTTGATGCATTAGTTCTACTTGATTCTGGAGCCACCCATTCGTTGCATCATCAGATTCTGCCAAAAAAAAAAAAAAAAGCTTAGGACACAACGTTGTCATAAACTGTTGAAGGCGGAAAATCGTTTTCGAACCAATCGGATGTGAAAGGTTCATCTACAAGGGTTTGTCGCCAGAGCAACCAAAGACGATGATATCGGCAGTGAAGGCTGAGATGCTATCCAGTGGATGCACGGACTTCCTAGTATACGTAGCAGATAAGACTCAAGGAATAGAGATAGGACCCGAGAACATGCCGATAGTCAGGGAATTCATGGAGATGTTTCCAGAAGATCTTGCAGGACTCCAACCAGAGCGCGGGACCTCGTTCGAGACTGAACGTCTACTAGAATTAGCCCCATCTTTGAGGCCCCCTACGGAATGGGCCCTGTAGAGCCAAAGGAGCTCCAACCCCAGCTAAAGGACTAAATAGATAAGGGATTCATTCGACAAAGCTATTCACCCTGGAGAGCACCCATACCATTCGTGAAGAAGAAAGATGGACCACTAAGAATGTGCATCGACTACAGAGAGTTGAACAGGATTACGATTAAGAACAAGCATCTGTTGCTGTGAGCTGACGATCTATTTGATTAGCTCTGAGATGCTGCAATGTCCTCGAAGATCGATCTACGTTCAGGGTACCATCAACTACGAATCAGGAAAGAAGATGTACCCAAAACAGCCTTTCAAACGTGGTACGGACATTACGAGTTTCTATTCATATTGCTCAGATTGACGAACGCACCAGCAGCTTTCATGAACCGGATTAACTGCATGTTCAAGGACTATTTGGATAAGTTTGTCATTGTGTTCATCGATGACATACTTATACACTCTAAGACGAAGGAAGATCACTTAAGGATCATTTTACGCATGTAACAGGACCATCAGTTATACGCCAAGTTCTCCAAGTACGAGTTTTGACTGGAGAAGCTCCATTTTCTAGGCCACGTAGACCCCAAGGAAGGAGTATCTGTGGACTTGACGAAAATTGATGCAGTTAGCACGTGGCCAGCTCAGAGGAACGTAACGGGAATTCGCAGTTTCTTTAAACTAACAGGATGTTACCTACACTTAGTCGAAGGCTACTCAAAGTTAGCTGCTTCGCTCACAGCGCTCACCAAGAAGGGAAAGAGGTATAGGTGAATCGACAAGTATGAGGAAAGCTTTCAAGAGCTGAAATGAAGACTCATAAGCACTCCAATGCTGACCATTTCAAATGTTGTCAGGGAAGCTTTGTGATTTAAGCGCCGCATCTAAAACCAAGTTGGAAACTGTGTTGATGCAGAGTGATAGAGTAGTCGCGTATGCTTCACGACAACTCAAAAACCTTGAGAAGAGCTACCCAACGCGTGATCTGGAGCTAGTAGCGATAGTTTTTACGATAAAAGCATGGAGTCACTACCTGTACGGAGTTACGTGCGAGATTTACATCAACCACTAGAGTCTCAAATGTATCTTCACGCAGAAAGAACTCAACATGAGGCAGCGTAGATGGCTAGAGTTGGTAAGGATTACGACCGTGAGATCCTATACCATCCGGGGAAAGCCAATAAAGTGGTCAATGCGTAGAGTCAGAAGCATATTACTATGCCTATGGCTATTAGTGCCTTGTCAAGAACGCTACAAAGGAGCTATGTGACAGTGAGATCAAGATTTTGACAAGGAGGTTTTCTGACATGACCCTCTAATCAACGCTCCAAGAAGAGATCAAGATCGGTCAAGGTTTTGAATTGTCCCTGAAAAAGCTCAAAAAGGAGGCTATAGAGGACAAGGGTTCAGAGTTTAAGATCCTTAAGGATGACGTACTCTACTACAGAGATAGAGTGTGTGTTCTGAAAGATGAAGAACTCAAGAAGCGAATCCTTTTTGGAACCTTACGAGACGTCATATTCCGTACATCCGATAGTGAATAAGATGTACAAGTACCTGAAGGAAAGCTTTTGGTGGCCTGAAATGAAGAATAACATTGTCGAGTTCGTTGCCAGATACCTTACGTGTCAGAAGGTTAAGGTAGAACACCAGCGCCCAGCAGGATAATCGTAGAAAATTAAGCTACCCGAGTGGAAATAGGACCAGATTACGATGAATTTCATAATCGGATTGCCGAAGACGTCAAACGATAATGACACAATCCGGGTGATTGTAGAAAGACTTATGAAATCAGTTAGATTTTTAGCAATGAAAGTTAGCTACTAGGTGGAACGACCAGTAGAAATCTATGCGGCACAGTTCGTGAAACGACACGGAATACCAGAGTCGATCGTCTCAGATCGTAGTGGACGCCTTACCTCCAGATTTTGGCGAAGTGTTCAAGCCGCATTACGGTCCAAGTGAGAGTTCAGCATAGCATTTCATCCTCAGACCGACAGTTAGTCTGAGAGGACCATACAGATGTTAGAGGACATGTTGAGACCTGCGTCCTAGACTTCAAAGGAAATTGGAATCAGAAGATACCATTGAGCGAGTTCTCATACAACAACAACTACCATTCCTAGATAGGAATGGCACCGTACGAGACACATTGTGGAAGGAAATGCAGATCTCTGGCTCATTAGTACGAGTCTGGAGAGGAACGACTAGTTAGCTCGGACATCATCAAGAATACCATGGCAGACATGAAGCTGATACGAGAAACGTTAGATACAGCACACAGTCGACAGAAGAATTTTGACGATAAGCGCCGTAGACCCCTCGAGTTTCAAGTAGGAGACTCGGTCTTTTTCAAGGCGGCACCCATGAAAGGGATGATGCGCATTGAAAATAAAAGAAAGCTCAGTCCTAGGTACATAGGACCCTTGAGATAATAGAGAAAGTCGGGAAGGTGGCTTATAGACTAGCACTTCCTCCCGAGTTAGCTACAGTGCACAATGTCTTTCACGTTTTGATGCTGAAGAAGTACGTGCTAAACAGCTCCTATGTTCTTAGCCAAGAATCCGTTGTAGTATACGCTGATTCGACGTACGAGGAGAGACCCGTGCGGATCCTAGTTAGAAAGGAGAAAGTACTTAGGAACGAAGTATACCGCTAGTAAAAGTGTTGTGGCGGAATCATCGTGTTGAGGAGGCCACATGAGAATGGGAAGAAGACATGAGAAGAGACATCCCGGAATTATTCTAATTTTCGAGGACGAAAATTTTGTAAGGGGGGTAGGTTGTAATGACCGCCATTTTCATGGCACCTACTTACCTGTAATAAGTCATTAAGGAATAAAATGGACATAATTTAATGTCTTTTAGTACAATTTAAGAAACATGGTCAAGTACACGACCGTGTAAGAGGCTGTGTACCGCTCAGATAGATGAATGTGTTTCAAAGACATGGCCGTGTTGAGTAGTCTCAACTAGTACATGTCTGTGTCTGAAATGTACACGCCCGTGTTGCATTGCACACGCACGCGTAAGAGTCCGTGTAGAAGGCTGTGTAATGAGCCGAGAGCCACTGTAATGACTCTCATGAATTATGAAACTTAATTACTATGTAATGATGTAATTAAGTTAATAAGCACAATGTGCTTTTCAGTTGAATGAATTAAACAGGAATAGTAACGTTTAATTACTATTTATGCAGTAAAAGGGGCAACCGACAGTGAAATCGGTCCACCCTATTATGTGAGTATGCGTTGAGACACGCAATATCAAGAAACCGGTCTAGACGACCATTTCATGATACAGAACTGATGAGTTAGTCATCAGTACGCTCAGACTGGTCATCTGAGCGCAGCAGTGATAATTGCCCTAATAGATGTACAGTATGGAGAAAAGTGGTCTACATGACCTCTTCTCGCCCAGAGACTGACAAAATCAGAGTCCGAACGCTTAGATTAGTCAGTCAGATAGTGAATAGTGATTAGTGAACAGTGTGATACGCAGTGTCAGGTTAGTGGCCAAGACGGCCTTAATCTGACATAAAACTGATATATTAATAGTCAGCAGGCTCAATCTGGTCAAGTGAGCACAAAATGTAGATTTTGTGCAAAAGATACGCAGTATCGGGATGAGGGTCAAGACGACCTTTTCTCGCCCCGAAACTGATATATTTAGACTCAGGATGCCCAAATTAGTCAATCGGGCACTTGACATGTTTTTCAAGACGGGGTTATACAGATCCCGAAAACTGGTCTAGAAGACCTCAGATGGACGTAAAACTAATAAATTTGAAATCAGCACGTCCAAATTAGTCAAGAGAGACTGTGTTTGAAATTTCACGCGAAAACGCCTCGTTATGCGTGCACAGTGTCAACACAGTGTAGGCCTAACCACAGTATCAAGAAATTGGTCAAGATGACCTTTTCTTGATATAAAACTGATATATTTGGAATCAGAATGCTCAAATTAGTCATTTGAGCACAAAAAGTAATTTTTGACCGGGAACCATGCAGTATCGGGAAACTGGTCGAGACGACCACGGATGAAGATAAAATTGATATATTTGGATTCAGCACGCCCAAATTAGTCAGTATAGCCTATCTTAAAATTTTTCAAAAAATTAGTATAAAAGGACGAAATTTTTGGGACTATTGAAAAATAGCCCCCACAATTTTTCCAAATCCCATTTTCTCCCCCAACACCACACGATGATGAACAGTGACTGACCATCGAATCCGGCCTCTGTTTTCGACACCGCCGGCACCATTGGAAAGCTCTCGACGAGCTGATTCCAACGGTGGGCCGAGTCGACCGAACGGATGCCGGAGCACGCCGCACGCGCCGCCCAAAGCCGCCGATGGCCGAATTTTTCAAACCGCCGTATCTCCGCCGTCCGACGTCCAAATGCCATGATTCCGGTCCCAATGGATTCGTGGTGAAGAGTAGAACAAAACCCAGGCTTCATTTCACGTCAATAGCTGCCGGATCGCGCCGCCCAAGGTTCGCCGTCGCCGTCGCCGTCGCCACCGTCGGATCTCAATATTCCGGCGGAGTTGAGTTGCAAGGTGAGTGTCAAAATGCTCAGAACAACACGTAGATCAAAAGCCCCAAGTCAATTTTGGGCAATAACGCTGGAAAATGAAGATCTAACACCGCCGCCGTCGCCGACATTTCGAGGGTCGATTTCCGGTGATAGGAGCCTCGATTGGTGAAATTGACATCACCAATGGGTTCCTCTCGTCGAGCTTTTCAAGGTGGTGGTCGCCACTCCCATCGCCGTCGTGGTCAATGCCGGTCAACAACCGGTCAACGCCGGTCAACGGCGACCTGGAGACCGAAAATTGAAGAATGGCCCGTTGGCCTATTTTCGACGTTCCGGACACATCCGCGGCATCGGATTTGTAAACCGGAGTTTCAAAAGTGAAGAACGACGATTCAAAGATTGTGCGGTTGAGACCGAACGGTTCGTCCGACCGCCGACTGGAACGATTTTGGTAGTGGTTTTGATCCCTTGATTCCTCAATTTATTATTGGAAATAATTATGTATTAATTATGGTTTACTGACTTGAGGAATTGTAAAAAAAAGGGATGAAATGTCAAAAAAGAGAATGTGAGAAAATGTGAATATTTTTACGTAAAAAGCGGAGCTTTTACGTAAAAATTAGGCCTCTGGTTTAGTACGTGGCAGGTTAGAATAGGTTAGATGGTTTTGAGGCGTTTCCTAAACACTGGAAACCCAAAAATTAAGCGGAAATGCTGCCGAAATTTCTAAAACGGCAAAAAGGGGTATTTTAGGAAATGAGGGATGAAAATGTGATCGAGATGGAAACCCGAGCCCCCTCGATGACCTAGGTCCGGGAAAGAAGGACGGACGTTGTGAGGATTAGTGAACCGTCTCATTAGAAATTTCGTAATGTAAGAAAACGACCCCTATGTCAGAATAGTATCACCCGAGGGACTGGTGCGATCGAAGTATAAAATTTGGGGTGATTACATCGGTAACGGTAATCCGACAGGCTAAATGGTCATACGGGAGGTATTCAGTCAGTTGACTGGTCGGTTAGCCAGTCAAGGACCAAGTCGGAATGGGATAGTGAGAGACAGTGATTAATTTGTCAAGTAGACAAATTAATCAAGCACGATTAAAAATTAGATATCAAATTTCCCAAAGTAGAGCAGTTGGGTACCGATAGGCATCGGTACCACACAACGATAAGTTTATTAGTTCCTAACGATAGAGTGACCTAAGAGCGATGTTAATTAATTTATTGGGTAAATAAATTAATTAACAATGATTAGAAAAATCGAATTCTTAAGAAGAGGGCAATTAGTACCGATAAGGATCGGTACCACATAACGAGAATTTTTATTAGTCACTAATGACCACGGTGACCTAAGAGTGAATGTTTAATGTAATGCATTATGATTACAGGGAGGTACCTGTATTGTGACGAAGGCGAGAGTATAAACTGTTTGATGACAGGTAAGTACAACTCCGCCTACAGCATGGATAAAATGAATTTAAAATGATGCTTTTCCAGTATATTAAGTATGTATCTTGCATGCGATGCTGCACAGCATACATAAGAGCATATAGTTTCACAATCAAGTAGATTGATGAAAGAACAAGTTAGAAGCCATAGATCCCTACCGCGTAGGATTAGGGACAGCTTAGAGAAGCGTCTGGCTAGAACAGTTAAACAAGATGGAAATAAATAGGTGTGTCGTACCGGCTCCTTCAGTCGGAGGGGTTTCCAGTTAAAGAAAGTTAAGGCCAAAAGTTGAGCATCAGTTGATGGCTCTTCAATATTAGTTGACCTCGGGAGTTACCGTTGGTCTGCGCGCACACGGTACTGACACATGGGCCCTAAATAGACAAGAAGAGAAAAAAGAAAAGTTTGAAGCATAAATGAACATAACCGGATCATGCATTAGTTATAGTTCGCTATGCTTTCTTTTTCAATAGAGTGCATACAGTACACGATGCTTCTGTCATGCATAAAGTATGTGACGTTTTATATTCACTGTTATGATATGTTATGTGATGACATGATATGTGAGCTGATATGTGATATGCTTATATGGTATGTGATTTATTAAGTGATATATGTCATGCCTATGATTTTACGTATGTGCTATGTTTTAAACACGTTTTGCGATTAACATGTTGTACTTACTGGGCGTAAAGCTCACGGAGTGTGTTCATGCTGTAGGTAAGCATCCTATAGCGTAAACATCAAGGGACGATGATGGTGGCGGAGGTGGATGTGAGGATGAGGTTATGGATACACTGCGAGTATTCTTCCGCATAGTATGAGTAAATAATATTTTGAATGGTGACAGTTAAGTAGTATTTTGAATAGTAAAGGTTAAACGGTATTTTAGAACAGTAAACAGTATATGTATGAGTAGTATATTTAAATAGTATCTGGTGAATAGTAATCAGATAAACAAGTATATAATTGTGTATGTATAATTTAAATCCTTATGTTTTCCAAATTCCGCATTTTAATAGTATGCGTACGTGAATAGTAAATACGTACGCGTATATATAAAAAAAAAATCACTCTAAATTTGTGGTATTAAATTCAGCAAGTTTAAGTATCGGTTTTAAAGAGAAAGTATAAGTAAAAGCTAAAGAAGCAAGTTAAGTAATAGAGTTTTTAGTGACGGTCCGGGCCACTGAGGGCACGGGGATTCACATGTGAAAATAATTATCTTATAGGTAGCAAGATGACCAGACCTCCTTATTTGAGACCACCGCTACCTCGACCGAGCGGAGTATTACGGGTATGGACGAGACCTATTGTGAGGCCGTCTATGTCCCAACGACCGGTAATTAGATCCCCTATGCCCGAGAGACCTCCAGCACTAGTACCAGCACCAGCACCAGTGCCAGCAGATGTAGTACAGCTACGACCGATAGTTCATCCACCTGTAGTAGTGGACATTCCAGTTGTTGGTGGACGCCAACATATTGGGGTGAGAGTTTCGGCTCGGGCAGTACAGGCATTTCGAGCTAGCAGTCCTCCTATGTTTGACGGTGGACGACAGTCAATGGAGGCGAAGCACTGGCTCCATGCCATCGAGAGGATTATGGTGATATGCGACATCGATCGAGATATGTGGATCCAGTTGGCCATCAGTATGTTTCAGGGAGATGCTCGAGTATTTTGGCAGTATTGCGACCAGGAGATTTTATTAGGATTCTGTTGGGCTGACTTCTGTCAGTGATTGGCTGATCAGTTTCCGCCTAGGGATCCGGCACCTGCTCCAACACCTCCAGAGAGACGGAAGGCTGATACACCTGCGTATCCCAGATTTGATGAGGTTAGGGACTACATTCTCTAGACTGAGAGGATGGTCATGTTGTCTGGTGAGACGGTGATGTCTTACGCAGCACGATTTGAGGAGACCATTCGGAGGAGATGTCCGTTGCCCAACCTCACTGAAGCAAACTGTTGTGAGCTGTTTTGGAGGGGTTTACCCTTGGAGTTGAGACAGAGGGTGATCAAGCTGTTTCCTCCTACGCTCCAAGAGTTTGTGGTGACGATCAGGATGATCGAGAGAGAGATTCTGATCGAGCATCTGACGCAGAGTCGACGAGAGACACTGGGTCAAGATGAGATGTTCGCACGCATCTTCAGACCGAGAAGAATGATGAATGATCATGAGGCTGGACCGTCTAGACCACGAAGAGGTGATGACTCAGGACAAGGAGCATTGCCTAGGGGCGGTGACGATTCAGATGATCCCGATGACGATGAGGATCCAGAAGAATATCCTCTAGTCCCAGATACAGGAGATGCGTGACCAGTGGATATGTATACATGTACATAAGTAGCTTAGAGAGAAAAGCTCTTTTGTATAGACTTGTGGCCAAGATGTAAAAATGGTCGATGTATATATGACTGGTGATGATTATGTATGGCATATAAATGTTTTGTTATGAATGAAATACCAAAATGATTATATGTTATACGAGGATGTGTTACGATGATGTGGCTTTACAGTACCCTGAATTTCGTGAATTGATATGATTTTACGAATGTGGTTATGGAAAAGCTAACGGTGAATTATTGTGCCATAATAGGACAATAGGCAAGATGGTGGATTTGCGAAATCGACCAGAGGGACGAGAGCGACGTCCTAATGTTATGGAAAGACTGGATCAGATACAAGCTCTGTTAGAAGCTCAGATGCTAGAAAATGCTAATCTGAGGCGACGGGTAGAGGAGCTAAAAAGACAAGGCTCTGAGGGTACCCAAGTAGAACAGGAAGCTGAGGTAGATCCAGTTATCCCTCCAGCTGCGGTACATGAGAGAGTTCCTGAACCACAACCAGTATTAAATCTAGAACCCCTCTATGAAAGATTCAGGCGTATAAGGCTGCCATAATTTGAAGGGTCTACAAATCCTCTAGAGGCTGAAGACTGGTTGTCGTCATTACAAGTGATCATGGAATTCATGAACCTAACCGACAGGGAAAAGGTTGCATGTGCGTCTTTTGTGCTGAGAAAAGATGCTCGTTTTTTGTGGGACACTGTACGAATGAGAAGAGACATGTCTACCATGAGTTGGGCAGAATTTCTGGAAGAATTTAACCAGAAATATTACGACCCTGCATCTCTGAGACAACAGCAGAAAGAGTTCTCAGAATTGACGCAAGGAAATATGTCGGTAAGTGAAGTTTGCCGAAAGTTCGACTAGTTATCCCGGTTATGTCCCTATGTAGTCCCTACTGAGAGGGAGAAAATACAGAAAATGATCGGGATGTTCAGGCCAGAAATTGCTGCGTTAGTAGACACTGGACAAGTACCACCTACTTCTGTAGCAGACTGTGTGAGTCAGGCCATTAGAGCTGAGTTCCACGTAGCCCGACAGAAAGAAGAAAGAGAAAAACACTGGGAGGCCAAGAAGAAGGAGAGGGCTTTGGCGAAGTCTACACAAGCTGGTCAATCGAGCAAGCCTAGTCAAAATGCTAAACCAAGCCAGGGCAATAATCAAGGATCCCAGCAAAACAAGAGAAAAGGCAATTTTTCTGAGAATCGCCAGGGAAATAATCGAAACCAGCAGCGGAGAACAGCTGGTAATGCGGAATCCAACGTACAAAATTGTCCTACATGTGGAAAGAGACATTCTGGGCAATGCAGATTTGGGCCACTTGTTTGCTATGAATGTGGAAAGGAAGGCCATTACGCCAGGAACTGTCCAAATAGGTAGGGTGGACAAGGCACTTCCCAACTACACCAGACACGCCCACAAGCTCATTCCCTTCAGGCCAGAGTTGAAGAGTCACCAGTAAGGCCGCAATGCCAGGAGCGTGTACCACGTGCCGATGCTCGTGTGATGGCCTACAGCAAAGAGGATGCAGAGGCAGGAACATCGAACGTAGTGACAGGTCAGCTTCCTGTCGCTAGTCATGTAGCCTCTGTATTATTCGATTCCGGTGCTACGCATTCTTTTGTTTCCTATGAATTTGCTGACAAGATAGGACTTCCTAAGGACTATATGGGAAGGGTATTTAAGACAGCTTTACCCTCTGGGGAAGTATTGTTGTCCAATTACTGGCTACCTCATGTACCAGTATATGTGGCAAATAGGGAACTATATGTGGAGTTGATCGTAATGAAGATCGCGGATTACGATGTGATTCTAGGCATGGATTTCCTGGGGAAATACCGAGTGAGGATCGAGTGCCGAATCGAAAGATAGTATTCCAACCCGAGGAAGAAGAGAGTTTCGAATATGTCGATACTTCTCGAAAACCCGGGAAGATGATAATCAGTTCGCTGAGAGCAAGCAAGCTGATAGCCAGTGGTTGCATGGGATATCTGGCATATGTGGTGGACACTACAGAGGAACAGAAGCTGCGACCTGAACACGTTCCCATTGTTAATGAATTTCTTGACGTATTTCCGGAAGAGTTACCAGGGATACCTCCAGAGAGAGAAATCTCGTTCGAAATTGAGTTGATGCCTGGAACGGCACCTATTTCCAAAGCACCATACCGCATGGCTCCAGTGGAGTTAAAGGAGCTGCAGGTACAATTAAAGGAGTTTTTGGATAAAGGATTCATCAGGCTGAGTTTTTCTCCATGGGGTGCACCTGTACTATTCGTCAAGAAAAAGGATGGAACATTCCGTTTGTGCATTGATTATCGGGAGTTGAATAAGGACACGATCAAGAATAGGTATCCGTTACCTAGAATTGATGACCTATTCGACCAGTTAAAAGGTGCAGCGGTATTTTCCAAGATCGATTTACGATCAGGATATCACCAGCTGAGAATTAAAGAAAGTGATATTCCTAAGACGGCGTTTAGGACTCGTTATGGTCACTATGAGTTTCTTGTGATGCCATTTGGATTAACAAATGCACCGGCAGTGTTCATGGATTTAATGAACAGAGTTTTTAAAGAGTATTTGGATAAGTTTGTCATTGTATTCATTGATGACATTCTTATATACTCAAAGACTCATGAGGAGCACCAGGAGCATCTAAGGATCGTGTTGAATACGATAAAGAAGCATCAACTATATGCCAAATTCTCAAAATGCGAGTTTTGGCTAGACAGAGTACATTTCCTTGGACATGTTGTATCCCAGGAAGGTATTGCCGTAGATCCGACGAATGTAGATGCAATTAACCAGTGGCCTGCACCCAAGAGTGTGACTGAAATACGCAGTTTCTTAGGGTTAGCTGGTTATTATCGACGATTTGTAGAGGGATTTGCACGATTAGCTGCACCTCTTACTGCTCTTACACGCAAAGAAAGGAAGTACGAGTGGACTACGGAATGCAAAAGAAGCTTCCAGGAGTTAAAGAGGCGACTGACAAGCGCACCAATCCTTACGCTTCCCACTGAAGGGGAGAAGTTTGTGATCTACAGTGATGCATTGAAAATAGGATTGGGAGCAGTCCTGATGCAAGGTAGCAAGGTGATTGCCTATGCTTCCCGTCAATTAAAGGAGCATGAAAGGAATTACCCTACGCATGACCTTGAACTTGCTGCGGTAGTGTTCGCACTTAAAATTTGGTGACACTATCTTTATGGAGCTCAATGTCAGATTTTCACTGATCACCAAAGCCTGAAGTATTTCTTCACGCAAAAGGAGCTCAATATGAGGTAAAGGCGATGGTTGGAACTGGTGAAGGATTATGATTGTGAAATCCTATACCATCCAGGAAAGGCCAACCGTGTAGCGGATGCTCTAAGTAGAAAGTCTACCATATCGCACCAGCTACCGATAAACAGGCTTCCGAAGCCATTGCAGCAAGAGATAAATTCTTTGAACTTGGAACTGATATCTAGAAGACTAGCTGCACTCCAAGTGGAATCATCGCTATTTGAGGATATAAAGGAAGCTCAGAGGCGAGATCCAACAATGACAAGTTCTCAAGAAGGAATTTCCAAGGATGGAATGATCCTTTATCAAGGAAGGATAAATGTTCCAGCTGATGAAGAACTTAGAAGACGGATCACGTCAGAAGCCCATGAGACACCCTATTCGGTTCATCCGGAGCTAGCAAGATGTATCAGGACTTGAAGTTACAGTTCTGGTGGAAAGGGATGAAGAACGATATAGCGAAATTCGTGAGCAGATGCATGACCTATCAGAGAATCAAAGCGGAACATAAACATCTAGCAGGAAGATTGGAGCTGTTGGAGATTCCTGAATGGAAATGGGAACACATTACGATGGATTTTGTAGTGGGACTCCCAAAAACCCGAGAAGGTTATGATGCCATTTGGGTTATTGTGGAGAGACTGACCAAGACGGCACGGTTTATAGCTGTCAAGATGACTTTTTCGTTGGAAGAGTTTGCTCAGTTATACGTAACTCATGTCGTCAGATTACATGGAGTACCAAAATCCATTGTATCAGATCGAGATGCATGATTCACTTCGAATTTCTGGAAGTGTGTGCAAGAGGCCATGGGTACTGAATTGAGACTCAGTATGGCTTTTCATCCGCAAACAGATGGACAGTCGGAGCGGACAATCCAGACGTTAGAGGACATGCTTCGAGCTTGTGTAATGGATTTTACGGGAAATTGGAACGAGAAGTTACCATTGATTGAATTCTCGTACAATAATAGTTACCAAGCTTCTATAGGCATGACACCTTACGAGGCTTTGTATGGACGGAAGTGCAGATCACCATTACACTGGTATGATTTGCGAGAGAAGCAGTTGCATAAGACGGACTTCATAAAAGTGACTTCCGATGCAGTTGCTAGAATTCAGCGTCAAATGAAAATTGTGCAAAGCCGACAAAAGAGTTATGCGGACAAGAGGCGAAGATCCTTAGAGTTTGATAAAGGAGACTTCGTATTTCTCAAGGTATCACCCATGAAGGGGATTATGCGTTTCGGTAAGAAGGGGAAACTGAGTCCAAGATATATTGGACCTTATGAAATTATCGAACGCATTGGAAAGGTCGCTTACAGATTAGCATTACCTCCAGAATTGTCGGCAGTGCACAATGTGTTTCATGTGTCGATGCTGAGAAAGTATATACCAGATTCGTCCCATGTGTTGAAGCATGAGCCTATTCAAATCTATGAGGATTTGACATATGAGGAACAACCTATTCGAGTACTGGCTCGTGAAGAGAAAGTACTGAGGAATAAGACAATCCTACTAGTAAAGATTTTGTGGAAAAATCACAACATTGAAGAAGCTACGTGGGAACGAGAAGACGAGATGAGGAGTTTATACCCCCACTTGTTCTAATTTTCGAGGACGAAAATTTTATAAGGAGGGGTGAATGTGACAACCGAGAAATTCAGGTAATTCTCGGATGAAAATGTACAAATGTATATATATAACAATTTGTACTATTTAAAGAGTGAAATAAATGTATTTATATTGTTCAGAATATATTAAAATGTTCTAACAATACTGACGAGTAAAAATTCAGTGTTGGAAAAATTCGCTGAATTGAAACGGGTGAAACGGTGCCAAAACCAGCATTGAAAACCCTAACCGGGACAATAAAAGACGGAAAACTTCCGGGATTAATTTTGATCAAACGGAAGCAGTTTAAATTGATCCGACTGCACAGGAGACCTCAGGAACACGCCGGGACGATTTCAGGAAAATTTCGGCTCGAACCGGTATCGGTCAAAAAGTAGTCGAATTAATGTGAATAGTAAAAGTCAAAGTCAACTTTTCCTTTAGCATTTATGACATCATAAATCCATTTAATAAATGGAAAGAAAATGGTGGTTGGTAGCATTAATGGCCATGATCCATTTACTTTTTGATCTAAAGGCCAAGATTTGGCCAAAATTCACCATTTTTAATTTTTGAAAATTATGGAAAGAAATGGTGTTGAAAGATGTTTAATTCTTATTGGTTAATGGCCAAATTAATTGGCTTTTGGTTGCTTAAGTCGGCAACTTTAGTGAACAAAGTGGCCTAAACATATTTCAAGCCAAAACCAAGAAAAAAAAATCCTAAGTGTCTTCCATGGTGTGTACGTGAGTGACCTAAGAGGAACCAAGCAATTTCTTCAATATTTCTACACAAAATTGATGTCAAAGCATTCCTTGAAGGCAAAGGAAGCAATTGACTAAGGTAACTCCCTTTGCACTTAACTTTTTCATGGTTTTTCTTCAAGAAAACCGTGGGTGAATAGTGGGAAAAAGATGGAAAATTTTTGGTTGTTTTTCCATGGTTTGATGCTTGGGTTTTGTTAAGGGTGTAATAAGGAAGAAAACCATGCAATTGGTTTAAAGAAAAACCGAAATTTTGTTGGTTTTTTAAGGGTAAATCCGTGGGTTACCTTAAGTAAACAATGAGAAAATCTTGTGGTTTAATTGTTAACTTGCTTCCAAGTTAAATTTTGTGAAGAATAAAGCTTGAATTGCATTGTGAAAAGCTTGAAAAAAATTGTTGGTGTGAATTACCTAATGTGGCCGTGGGGTTACCTAAGGGTTTGGAAGAAACTTTTGCACGATTTATGTGATGTTTGGTTAATTTAAATCATGCATTTTAATATGCAAATGATGGAATTATGAGTGAAAGAATGAAACAAAAATGTTGTGCATGTTTTTCATTCATTGGCCGTGGGTTATATATGGTAAAAACCCTAAGAATTTGGTTGAAAAATGTAATGAAAATGGGCTTGAAAATGTGTTAAAAAAATGACACTTTAATAGCCTAAAATGTGGTGGAAAATTTGAGAAGTTTGGTTCGGTTTGATTGTGGAAAACCGAGACCAAAACTAAGGGCAAAATTGAGAAAAAATTTTGTAATGTGGTTCAAAATGTGAATTTGGAATCTTGTGAGCTTTTATGTAAAAGTTTGGAAAACTTTTACATAAAATAGGCTTGTGGTATAGTACGTGGCAGGTACATATGGTTCGAGGTGTACCTAACGCCGGAAGCCTTAAAATTACGCCGAAATGCTGCCGAAATTTCGAAAACGGCATTCGGGGTAAAATGGGAATTTAAAATAAAAGTTTGGGGTCGGGTCGGAAACCCGAGTCCCTAACGGAAAATTTGATAAGGAAAACCTAAGGGGTGGTTCGTGAATAGTAACCTGTCCCCTTGAAAATGTAAAACGCGAGTGAAATTGAAAAAAAAAAAACCGACCCCGAGGGGGGTGCGTTTTTGGAAAAGAAATAAAGGTCCGAGTCGGGAACAGAAAATCCGAGCCTCGAAGACCTAAGTCGGGAATGTCTAGATGAACGTTTTAAATACTAGTGAAACGTCCATTTGAGGCTCCGAAACGATAGAAAATGACTAAACCGACGTAAGGGTCGGAATAGTGCTTTCCGAGGGTTGGGAAAGTGAAAAGTGGAAATAAAATAAAAATGAACCCGGTAATGATTAGAAAAGAGTCAGAAAAGTTCCTGAGAGCCAAAAATGCAGTCTGGATCGAGAAAATATCCGTCAGGGGTAAAATTGTAATTTTGTCAAAATATAGGGGTAAAATCGTAATTTTGCCAAAATACAGGGGCAAAATTGTAATTTTATAAAAGTTGAGAAAAATGAGGAAAATGATAAATAAAGCGTAAAAAGTTATAAATAGGTTTTATTTAAGCTTTTAAATGAAAAATAAAAGTTATAAACGGAAATGAAATTAACAGATAAAGTTTTGTCTGTAGGATCAAAAAATCGACCTACGAGGAGGGCGATCAAATATCCAAGAGGAAAAAACAGAAGAGACTGATAAGGTAAGTTCAGACATTTACCTGTCTGCAACATATAGCATTATTGTTGCTAACTTTAATGTACTAACTATAAGTTAGGTACATATGTGCTAACGGCACTACTATAGAGTAGAGAGAGAGACGTAATGTGCTACGGGCACTATTGAGAATGGACACATTGTTAATTGTGCTTCGGGCACTAGAGCGAGGTTAATGAAACTCACTCCCCTAAAAATTAAAATGTGAACCATTCCTAACCACGGGACAATGTGAAGTCACCGGGTTAGAACTTAAAAAGTCGGTAATAAAACCACTTTCTGGCGTACCAGCCTTCCGTACCGGGAGGTACTTTTGCCTTCGGGGCTATGAGATTAAGGCTGTGGAGGTCAGCACTGATGTACCGCTCCCAGTCATGTACTATTTTTGCCTTCGGGGCTATGAGATTAAGGCTGTGGAGGTCAGCACTAATGTACTGCTCCCAGTCATGCGCACTTAAATGGTACTGCCAACCTGAGCTCAAAACCAGAACATAAGCAAAGATAATTACCTAAAACTGAAACTATGCCATAATTGAGCATAAGACGGTTTAGTGAGAGTACTAACATCGCGGTAGATGTACTGTTGTGACACTGTGTTGCGGTCAATGTTACTATTCACGTATGAATAGTGGTCAATGTTACTATTCACGTATGAATAGCAGTCAAAGTTACTATTTATGATAAACAGTACTATTCATAAAATTTTATTTCTTGCATGTTTGAACTTACTGAGCCTGTAGCTCACCATTTTTGCTAATGTTGCAGGTAAGCGACCAGCTCAGTAGCTTGTTTGACTGGATGCGGACGGGATGGCGCGTGTCAAATTGGATAACTGGGCGAGGGATATGGTCCTGCTAGAGCCTTTCCGCTGAGCGATAAAAAGGGAAGGAAAAAAAAAAAAAAGAAATAGTCTTTTGTAATATATTTACGAAAGTACTGTAATATGTAAATTACTTTGTACTTGCCGACAAAGTAAATAGTGGGAAATGTTTTACATGATGTTTAAAGAAAAAAAAATTTTCCCAAAAAACGTCATGATTTAAAAAGAAAGAGAGATAAGCCGGCGACCCATGAGAGTACAATCTATCGCAGTTAGCGATAAAGCTCAACTGTAATAGCATTGTATGATCTCTACGAAGGGCGGGCCGTCACATTGTGAGCCTTTCTTTGCCTCTTGCATTGCATATTTGTCAATTATTTTACCGTCACATTGTGAGCCTTTCTTTACCTCTTGCATTGCATATTTGTCAATTATTTTATCTATGTATGAAGCTTGGGATAACGCTATCATTTTGTTCTTTCGATCTCTGAAGAGATGAATGCCTAGAACATAATTAGCTTCTCCTAAGTCCTTCATGTCAAACTGTTGGTGTAACCAAAGCATGACTGATGATAAGTTCCCTACATCATTCCCAGTGAGTAGTATATCATCGACATAGAGTATCAGAAAGACCACTTTTCCATCCTTAATACGTTTATAAACACAAGGTTCATCAACGTTCTGCTCAAAACCAAATGCCTTAATCGCTTGATCAAACCTCTGGTTCCATGAGCGGGATGCTTGCTTTAATCCATAAATGGATCTAAGCAACTTACAGACTTTCTTTTCTTGGCCTTTCGCTACGAACCCTTTGGGCTGTATCATATAGATACACTCTTCAAGATGGCCATTCAAGAATGCCGTCTTGACATCCATTTTCCAGATCTCGTAATTGAGAGCCGCAGCAATGGATAGAAGAATACGGATATGTAGGAAAATAAACCGATAAAAACATATCAGAGTGGCGCAGCGGAACAATAAAAATTTTTAGATCGTTAAATATCTCATGATGCCATATACAATAAATCAACAACAATTAAAACTCATACCTCAAGGACGCCAATGAACAGGAGGAGAGTGACCGGAGGCTTCAACCAACTAGCCTTCTCTACTTTTCTCCAATTCCCGAATGGCTGAGTGTGTGGGCACTCTGAACCTCGATCGGTATGCTAGCACTGCTAGTCTTCTTCCGACCACCCAGATCTCTAAAGAACTTTATTGTCACGATGAGCTGTGCAACAATAAGCCTGCTCACCTGAAAGTCTGTGGTCTGAGAGAACTGGAGTGGCAGGACCTCTATTTATAGACCTGCATGAGGTGATTCTCTGAATTTGAATTGGACTAGGAAAAGATTTTCTTCCTTATCTTTAACCAAAAAATCCGAATTTTTCCATAGGATAATCCTAACAATAAATTCGGTTTTTCCTAAGATAAATCCAATCCAAATCTTAACAAGATTTTAACTAGAATTTTATCTCCCTTTTTCAACCAAAAAATCTGAAATTCACAAGGAGAAAATCCTCCAAAAGATTTCGGCCATTATGGATAAGGGAGAATCAAAAATTCCACTAGGATTTTCAAGCTTGAATCTTATCTCAACCTTATCCAAAAATAACCGAATTTTCCTTGGATAAAGGCTCCAAAATTTCGGCCACTTTTAGGGAAGGAGAGAATCCAAATTCAACTAGGATTGAAACTTGAATTTTCCCTTGAATCTTATCCACAAAAACCGAATTTTTCCATTGAGGATTATCCTCAAAAAATTCGCCCACTTTTGTTGGGATTTGGATTCAAAATTCAAGTAGGATTCTAACAAGATTATCCTCTCTAAATCCAACTCAAATTCGAATTTCAAACCTTGTGGATTTTCCACAACAAATTCGAATCCTACTTGGACTGTGATTCAAAATTTGAATTTCAAATTTCAAATTCAAATTTCAAATTCAAATTTCAAATTTCAAATTTCAAATTTCAAATTTAAATTTCAAATTCAAATTTCAAATTTGAATTTCAAATTCAAATTTCAAATTCAAATTTCAAATTTCAAATTCCACAAAACGGTTGTGTTTCATATTCTTGTTCTCATGGATAATTTTCTACAACTCCAATCCAATCTCAAATAAAATCATGGCAACTTTATTTGGAGTTCGAATAATTGTGTACTCTATTATCCAAAAACAAAATCTGAATCCAACCGGAGAGAATCTTGTCTATCATCCTAATCTTGTGTCATCACCATCCATGCATAATAAACTAGCCAATAGCATACACAAATCAATTTACCAAACGTTAAGGAATTATGTGGAGCTAGTAGAGGGACTGATTGGCCATATATAATCGGGCTCCCGTGATTCCATATGATCATCATTCTGTACTGAACAACTCAATCATATGATCACTAATTTCAGAGTCACACCACTATAAACCTGAAACTGAACTCCCAATTATATACCGTATTACGTAAGCCTGTGACGAGCTACCATCCAATGACCTTGTCATATATGCAAAACCCTCACATGATATCCATGATCAGCCTTAGGTCAAAGTCCGTTTAATCCTACTGATCAGGCTATCTTAAAGTTCCATTATACTACCGAATCAAGAAAATGATTATTCACCATATGTGAATAAGAAGTCATCCGCCCAGCAGACGACCCAAGGCCTTGTCCATTTTCACATTCAGTATAATGCCTTTAAGAGGATACCTTTAACTCCTCAGAGCTATGATTCCGATTTCTGCAAACAAACCCTTCATAATATACAAGTCATGTACCCAACGAACCGGTCTATAAGCTTACTACCTCTGAGACGCTTTAGCCATTGGAACATCAAAGTACACAAGTCATATACATGAAGTAGTTCATTTACTCAGGATTAAGGTTATTGCACAATGAACGTCAAAAGCAGATTGATCCACTCATAGCGGACTACGTAGATCAATCACGCTTTAGTCCCGGTCTAATATGTCACCACCAAGCAACATATCCATGTCTCTACTTGGGAGTCCAGCTCCAGACAGTCAAGACAGACCGTCCCCTCCAAGGCTTTAGACAACATAATAGTCTTAACATGAGTTAGATGCTCGGTCTAACCCCATAGACTACAGACCATAGTTTAGACTGCTAACTTTAGAACATTGTCTTCTCGCATACAAAAGTCCATTGCATGCAACGTTCTAACAGTTTTAACACAAGCAGTCAGTGAGCCATATTTGCTTACATTTACTTTAACATGTAAATAAGACGAGGACAGATAGCAATGTAATGAATAACCTCTATATATAATTTTATTATCCAGTTCAAAATGAATACATCAAAAATGTCTCTAATACTTAGGGCATTTCCTAACAGGATAGACTTCAGCATAGCAACAGGCAAAAAGGTTTCATCGTAATCGATTCCAGCCTTTTGCGTGTACCCATTTGCAACCAGTCTAGCTTTGAAAGTTTCCACTCTCCCTTCCGCATCCTTCTTTCTTTTGTAGACCCATTTGCATCCAATGGGTTTTATCCCATCCGACAAATCTACAAGTTCCCAAACAGAGTTAGATTTCATAGAATCCATCTCATTGTTCATAGCCTGTTTCCAAGATTCAGAATCAACATCATTTATAGCTTCATCATAGGTGACCGGATCATCCTCATGCTCATGAGCCTCGGCCTGGTATACCTCAGCATCATACATGAAGAAATTAGATTTCTTAGAAACCCTCCCACTACGACGAGGCACCCTAAATTGTTGATCGTCTGCAGGTCTTTCCGCGGAACTCGGACTTGCGTCCAAGATCGAAATCTATGGAGCAGTTCTTTCACCCGACAACTCCTCTAGTAACACTTTGCTTCGAGGCTTAAAGTCATTTATGTGACATTCCTCCAAGAATGTTGCATGGGTTGAGACAATGACTTTTTGTTTCTTCGGGTTATAGAACAGACCTCCTATAGTTCCTTTTGGATACCCTACAAACATGCACAATTTCTGATCTTGGTTCCAACTTCTTCGCATCCCCATCCAGTACATGCGCCGGGCAGCCCCATATTCTCATATGTCCAAGGGAGGGCTTCCTGGTACGCCACAATTCATACGAAGTTCTGGGAATTGATTTGCTTGGAACCTGGTTCAGAATATAGCATGCCGTTTGTAAAGCATATCCCCAAAATGATAATGGCAGCGTTGAATAACTCATCATGGATCGTACCACATCCAACAAGTTCCTGTTTCTCCTTTCGGCTACACCATTCTGTTGTGGAGTACCAGGTGCAGTCAATTGGGATAATATCCCGTTCTCTACAAGATGTCCTAGAAATTCAGTGGAGAGGTATTCACCACCTCGATCAGATCGAAGTGTCTTTATGGATTTATCCAATTGCTTTTCCACTTCCGCATGATACTCTTTAAACTTGTCAAAGGTTTCACTCTTGCGGTGCATCGGATACACATATCCATACCTCGAGTAATCATCTATAAAAGAGACATAATACTCGAACCCTCCTCATGCTGTGACGTTCATGGGGCCACATACGTCAGTGTGCACAATTTCTAAGAGCTCCTGAGCCCTTGTACCCTTAGCTCCAAAAGAGCTCTTAGTCATCTTACCCTCTAGACAAGACTCACATTGGGGAAGATGTACCCCCTCCAGAGATTCTAGAGGACCGTCTTTCACCAATCTTTGAATCCTATCCTGATTAATACGACCAAGTCTTAAATGCCAAAGATACGCCTTGTTAGAGTGAGAAACTTTCAACCTTTTAGAGTTATCTATTAATTCAGTATCAAGCAGTGAGTACTTCTTTGGTTTGATTAAATATAGGTTTTCATCCATCCATCCAGAATATATAAAAGACTTATTTCTACGAATATCAACTCTTTTACTAAAAGAAACTGAATAAGAATCCTTTATTAAACAAGCTACCGATATAAGGTTCCTCCTAAAATTAGGAACATAAAAACAGTCTTTCAATAAAATAAACCTAAATTGATCAAAATAAAGGTAAACATCTCCCACTACCTCAGTCACCACAAAGCTACCATCTCCAGTCCGCAACGAGAGGCTCCTATCATGTAGACTTCTCCTTTCCATGAACCCCTGCATAGAAACACAAACATGATAAGTGGCACCCGAATCAATGACCCAAGTGTCTTTCGATTCTTCCACCAAACACGCTTCCAAGTAATGAAGTTCCTTACCTTCCTTGCCCTTGGCGGCTAGGAATTCCCGGCGAGCCTTCTTAAAGTGACCTACCTTCCCACAATGGAAGCATTTGGACTTTTTAGGGTCCTTTGGCTTTTTGTTCTTCTTCTTCTTTTTCCCGTCCGAGACAGGGGGATTAGAAGAACTAGAAGCCACTTGCTTCTTATTTGGCCTCTTCCTCTTCCATGAGCGATTGGAAGATTCCGCCAAATTGGCCTCTCATTTAGGTCGGACCACATCCTCATCCCTAATCATCCGCTCGTAAGCCTGTAGTTGCTTCATGAGCTCAGTTAGTCCTAACGGCTCTGTCGCTAGATTGTATGCGGCCTTAAACCCCACAAAATCTTTAGACAGAGCCTTGAACACCATCTTGATCTGGGTGTTGTAGTCCAACTCAGCACCATTCTCAGCAGCCTCAGCGAAGAATCCCATTAGAGTGATCATATGGTCCTTCACCGGAGTACCCACCTTTTGCTTAGAGTTCATAATACTAGTGATAGCGGACTGTCGAGCCAATTTTTCTTGGCCTCCGAACATGTCCTCCAGATTTTCCATGATCTCCCCAGCAACTTGATAAGTCTTATGCTGCTTTTGTAAAGCACTCGTCATTCTAGCAAGGATGTAGCATCGAGCTATCTCATTGGATTCTCTCCAACGATTATAGGCAATCGGGACCTCCTCAAGTGGTGTGTCAGGTTTGGGTCCAGGTGGTCATGGTGTGGCGGCCCGCCCCTTGTGGAGATCATACAATACTATTACAGTTGAGCTTTATCGGTAACTGCGATAGATTGTACTCTCATGGGTCGCCGGCTTATCTCTCTCTACTCTTTTTAAATCATGACGTTTTTGGGAAATTTTTTTTTTCTTTAAACATCATGTAAACATTTCTCACTATTTACTTTGTTGATAAGTACAAAGTAATATAAATAATACAGTACTTTTGTAAAATATATATATAATTACAAAAGAACTGTTTCCTCTTTTTTTTTCCTTCACTTTAACGCTCAGCGGGAAGACTCTGGCAGTACCATATCCCTCGCCCAGTTATCCCATTTGACACGCGCCATCCCGTCCGCATCCAGTCAAACAAGCTACTGAGCTGATCGCTTACATGCAACATTAGCAAAAATGGTGAGCTACAGGCTCAGTAAGTTCAAACATGCAAGAAATAAAATTTCTATGAATAGTACTATTCATCGTGAATAGTACCATTGACCACTATTCATACGTGAATAGTAACTTTGACAACTATTCATGATGAATAGTAAGTTTGACCACAACACTGTATCACACTAGTACATCTACCGCGATGTTAGTGCTCTCACTAAACTGTCTTATGCTCAATTATGGCACAGTTTCAGTTTTAGGTCATTATCTTTGATTACGTTCTGGTTTTGAGCTCAGGTTGGCAGTACCATTTAAGTGCGCATGACTGGGAGCGGTACATTAGTGCTGACCTCCACAGCCTTAATCTCATAGCCCCGAAGGCAAAATAGTACATGACTGGGAGCGGTACATCAGTGCTGACCTCCACAGTTTTATCTCATAGCCCCGAAGGCAAAAGTACCTCCCTATACGGAAGGCTGGTACGCCAAAAAGTGGTTTCATTACCGACTTTTTAACCTTCTAACCCGGTGACTTCATATTGTCCCGTGGTTAGGAATGGTTCACATTTTAATTTTAGGTGAGTGAGTTTTATTAACCTCGCTCTTGTGACGACCAAAGAATTTTAGTGGTGTGACCTAGTTTAATCTAGGGTTTTCTATGAGTTCTGTAAGTAAGAATGTAAAGAAACACTATGGTTGTAATTAGACAAATTATAGTGTTGATAGAAATAAATAAATGTTTTGGAGGAAATTAAAATCTCCAAAAATAAGTAGAGAATAAAGTATATGAGTAAGAAAGTGAATTCAGGCCCAAAACGCTCAAAAAGGAGTAGTTTCGGTATCTGAATAGTATAAAAATAAGAATATGGCAAGTCAAAGTAAGAGCACAGTAAGAAAAGTACAAATATATGTATATAATAATTTGTACTATTTAAAGAGTGAAATAGATGTATTTGTATTGTTTAGAATATATTAAAATGTTCTAACAATACTGACGAGTAAAAATTCAGTGTTGGAAAAAATTCACTGAGTTGAAACGGGTGAAACGGTGCCAAAACCGGCATTGAAACCCTAACCGGAGCTCAAAAAGACGGTAAACTTCCGGGATCGATTTTGATCAAACGGAAGCAGATTAAGTTGATCCGACTGCACAGGAGACCTCAGGAACACGCCGGGACGATTCCAGGAAAATTTCGGCTCGAACCGGTATCGGTCAAAAAGTAGTCGAATTAATGTGAATAGTAAAAGTCAAAGTCAACTTTCACTTTAGTAATTATGACATCATAAATCCATTTACCAAATGGAAAGAAATATGGTGTTAGGTAGGATGAATGGCCATGATTTAATTTGCTTTTGATCTAAAGGCCAAGATTTGGCCAAAATTAACCATTTTTAATTTTTGAAAAAGGTGGAAAGTATTAGGGTGAAAGGTGTTGAAATTTGATTGGTTTAGAGCCAAATTAATTGGCTTTCTTCCATGCATAAGTCGGCCACTTTTGTATCAAAAGGCCGAGACCAAATTTCAAGCAAAAACTAAGAGAAAAATTTGCTAAGTTTTTTTCTTCCACGGGAGCCGTGGGTGACCAAAGGAAAACCAAGTAATTCCTTCAAGTTTTCTATACAAAAAGTGTGGCAAAACATCACTTGAAGACAAAGGAAGAAAGTGAATAAGGTAACTTCCCTTGGATTGAAATTTTTCTTGGTTTTTCTTCATGAAAACTATGGGGTGAATAGTGAATTAAGATGGAAAAGTTTTGGTTGTTTTTCATTAAGTTGATGATGGGTTTTGTTATGGGTGTAATGAGGAAGAAAACCATGCAATTGGTTTAAAGAAAAACCAATTTTTGGTTGGTTTTCCAAAGGAAAACCCGTGGGTTACCATTGGTAAGCAATGAGAAATTTGTGTGATTTATGTGTTAACATGCTTTTAACTTATGTTTTGTTAAGAATAAAGCATGAATTTCACTATGGAAAAGCTTGGAAAAATTTTGGTGTTCATTTACTCAAAGTGGCCGTTTGTTTACTTAAGGTTTTGGCGAAAATTTTGCATGTTTCATATGATGTTTGGTTAATTGAAATCATGCATTTTATGATGTGAATAATGAAATTTTTGATTGAAAGCATGAAACAAAAATGATGGCATGTTTTTCACTAATGAGGCCGTGGGTTTAAGTGTTTAAAAACCCTAAGAATTTAGTTGAAAAGTACAAGGAAATGGGCTTGAAAAAGTGTTAGAAAAATGGCATTTAATAGCCTAACAAGTGGGTGAAAAGTTTGAGAAACTTTGGTTCGGTTTAGTGGTGAAAACCGAAACCAAAACTAAGGGCAAAATTGTGAAAAAATTTTGTAATGTGGTTAAAAATGTGAAATTGGAATTTGTGAGCTTTTATGTAAAAGTTTGGAAAACTTTTACATAAAATAGGCTTGTGGTATAGTACGTGGCAGGTACATATGGTTCGAGGCGTACCTAACGCCGGAAGCCTTAAAATTATGCCGAAATGCTGCCGAAATTTCGAAAACGGCTTTCGGGGTAAAATAGGAATTAAAAATAAAAGTTTAGGGTCGGGTCGGAAACCCGAGTCCCTAACGGAGAAATGAATAAGGAAAACCTAAGGGGTGATTCGTGAATAGTAGACCGACCCCTAAAAATGTAAAATGAGAGTGAAACGGAAAAACCGACCCCGAAGGGGGGGCGTTTTTGGAAATGAAATAAAGGTCCGAGTCGGGTACGGAAAATCCGAGCCTCGGAGACCTAGGTCGGGAAAGTCTAGATGAACGTTTTAAATATTAGTAAAACGTCTATTTGAGGCTCCGAAACGATAGAAAATCACTAAACCGACGTAAGGGTCGGAATAGTGCTTCCCGAGGGTCGGGAAAGTGAAAAGTGGAAATATAATAGAAACGAACCCGGTAATGATTAGAAAAGAGTCAGAAAAGTTCCTGAGGGCCAAAAATGCAGTCTGGATCAATAAAATTCCATCAGGGGCAAAACTGCAACTTTGCCAAAATATAGGGGCAAAATCGTAATTTTGTAAAAGTTGGGAAAAATTGGGGAAATGATAAATAAAGCCCAAAAAGTTGTAAATAGGTTCTATTTAAGCTTTTTAATGAAAAATAAAAAGCTATAAATGGAAATGAAATTAACAGACAAAGTTTGTCTGTAGGATCCAAAAATCGACCTACAAGGATGGCGATCAAAGATCCTAGAGAGAAGAAGAGAAGAGATTGATAAGGTAAGTACGGACATTTAATTGTCTACTCACGAATGGACTTACCATAAAGTTGTGTTATATATATATACACATTTAAGCTATTCAGTTGTGACATGATACTAACATGTTCACGAGAATAGTAAGCAAGATTAGAAAAAGAAAAGAGAAATAAGTTAAGTCAATTAATAAGACTAAAAAGTTAAGGTTGGCGTACCGGCCTCCCCAGTTGTGAGGTTCCCAGATAGCCTCCGCCCCAGAAGTGTGGCGCTGCCTCGTTAATAATGAGGTAGTTTATGGCTTAACTTCCTGCCTCCACCCCAGAAGTGTGGCGCTGCCTCGTTAATAATGAGGTAGTTTATGGCATGACTTACTACCTATAAGGTCAGTAGTCCAGAGATGACCTTAGGGTTGATCGGTGGGTCGCTCCCCTGATCCTCTATTGGTCTGCGCGCACTAGGTACGTCCAACCACGGGCCCACAAGTGAAAGATTAAGCAGATGAAGTAAAGCAAAGAAAAGAAAGAAATAGAATAGAAAGAACAAGTAGTATAGGACTAAAGAAAATAATTGGTCCTAAGTTGACTAACCCTAGAGTGGTGTATTCAGCTTATTTACTTGTATGTATGTTTGTACTTACTGAGCTTTAGCTCATTAGTCTATTCGTGCTGTAGGTAATAAAGGAAAACAACCAGCAGTATGAAGTAAGAGTAGCGGACTGGCAGGCAGATCCCAGCGATGTCATGGACGGGTTATGGTTCCGTTTCGCAGAATTCCGCTGTACTCAAGGTGTAAAAGAAAAAAAGTGTAATAGTGAGATATATGTGTAAAGACAAGACAAGAGTGTAGTATGTAAAGTAGTGAAACAAGCTTAAAAGTATGTTTCTATTTTACATACTTTAAAGTAACAAGACTCCAAAATATATTTTGGGAAAAAGTATTAAGAAGTACGTATATATTTATGTATACACAATTTTCAAGAATTAGTAGTTTCCTCCAGTAAAAAAAATAAAAAAATATTCCTAGTTTTCAAGAACAAATCTTTTAAACCCCAAGAAGAAGAAAGTTATAGAGAAAAGCAAGATAAGGTGGACGACCTAAGCTAGAGGGGTCGCCCACAGCTCTAGTGCCCGAAGCACAATTAACCATGTGTCCCATTCTTATAGTGCCCGAAGCACATTACGTCTCTCTCTCTACTCTATAATAGTGCCCGTAGCACATATGTACCTAACTTATAGTTAGTACATTAAAGTTAGCACAATATTGCTATATGTTGCAGACAGGTAAATGTCTGAACTTACCTTATCAGACTGTTCCCTTTCTCTCTCTTGGATCTTGAATCGCCTTCCTTGTAGGCCGATTTTGGGATCCTACAGACAAAACTATGTCTGTTAATTTCTTTCCCATTTATAGCTTTTATTTTTCATTAAAAAGCTTAAATAAAACCTATTTATAACTTTTTAGGTTTTACTTATTATTTTCACCATTTTCCCTCAACTTTGGCAAAATTACGATTTTGCCCCAATATTTTGGCAAAATTACAGTTTTGCCCCTGACGGAATTTTATCGATCCAGACTGCATTTTTGGCTCTCAGGAACTTTTCTGACTCTTTTCTAATCATTACCGGGTTCGTTTCTATTTTATTTCCACTTTTTGCTTTCCCGGCCCTCGGGAAGCACTATTCCGACCCTTACGTCGGTTTAGCGATTTTCTATCGTTTCGGAGCCTCAAATGGACGTTTCACTAGTATTTAAAACGTTCATCTAGACTTTCCCGACCTAGGTCTCTGAGGCTCGGGTTTTCCGTTCCCGACTCGGACCTTTATTTCATTTCCAAAAACGCCCCCCCCCCTCGAGGTCGGTTTTTCAATCTCACACGCGTTTTTCATTTTTAAGGGGACGGGTTACTATTCACGACCCACCCCTTAAATTTTTTTTTTTCCTTATTCAATTTTTCCGTTAGGGACTCGGGTTTCCGTCCCGGCCCTAACTTTTAATTTAAATTCCTATTTTACCCCGAATGCCGTTTTTGAAATTTCGGCAGCATTTCGGCGTAAATTTAAGGCTTCCGGCGTTAGGTACGACTCGAACTGTATGTACCTGCCACGTACTATACCACAAGCCTATTTTATGTAAAAGTTTTCCAAACTTTTACATAAAAACCCACAATTTCCCAATTTCACATTATCACCCACATAACAAAATTTTTTCACAATTTTACCCTTAATTTGGTTTCGGTTTTCACAACCAAACCAAACCAAATTTTGTCAAACTTTCACCACACTTTAGGCCATTCAAATGTCACGTTTTTAACACATTTTCAAGCCCATTTTCTTGGCATTTTCAACCAAACTCCCTAAGGTTTTTACCCTTGTATAGCCCACGGCCAAAGAATGAAAACATGCCAAAAAAATTTTGTTTCATTCTTTCCATTATAAATTCATCATTTGCATATTAAAATGCATAATTCCAATCAACCAAATACCACATAAAACATGCAAAAATTTTCTTCCAAACCATTAACAAAACCCCACAGCCACCTTATGAATTTCACACAAGAAATTTTTTTCAAACTTTCCACAATGAAATACAAGCTTTATTCTTCACCAAATTAAACTTAGAAAGCATATTAGCAATTAACCACAAAGTTTTCTCATTGGTTACCCAAGGTAACCCACGGATTTTCCCTTGAAAAACCAACCAAATTTCAGTTTTTCTTTACACAATTTGCATGGTTTTCTTCCTTATTACATCCTTAACAAAACCCAACATCAATTCAATGGAAAACAACCAAAAATTTTCCATCTTTCTATCACTATTCACCCACGGATTTTGTGAAGAAAAACCATGAAAAATTCAAGTGAAAGGGAAGTTACCTTAGTCAAATGCTTCCTTTGTCTTCAAGGAGTGTTTTGACACACTTTTTGTGAAGAAAATTTGAAGAGATTGCTTGGTTTCCCTTGGGTGGCTCACGTAGACACCATGGGAAAAACTTAGTAAATTTTTGTTATGGCTTTTGGCTTGAAAATGAACTTCGGCCACTTTATCACATTTTGCCGACTTAACCATGCAAGAAAGCCAATTAATTTGGCTCTAAACCAATCAAAATTTGACATCTTTCCAAGCCATTTCTTTCCATAATTTTCAAAAATTAAAAAGGGTGAATTTTGGCCAAATCTTGGCCTTTAGATCAAAAGGTGATTAAATCCTAGCCATTAATGCCACCAACCACCTTAATTCTTTCATTTATTAATCTTGATTTATGATGTCATAAATGCAAAAGTGAAAGTTGACTTTGACTTTCACTATTCACATTAATTTGACTACTTTTTGACCGATGCCGGTTTGAGCCGAAATTTTCCTGAAATCGTCCCGGCGTGTTCCTGAGGTCTCCTGTGCAGTCGGATCAATTTAATCTGCTTCTGTTTGATCAAAATCAATCCCGAAAGTTTACCGTCTTTTATTGGCTCGGTTAGGGTTTTCAATGCCGATTTTGGCACCGTTTCACCCGTTTCAACTCAGTGAATTTTTCCAACACTGAATTCTTACTCATCAGTATTGTTAGAACATTTTCACATATTCTAAACAATATAAATACATTTATTTCACTCTTTAAATAGTACAAATTGTTATATACATACAATTGTACATTTTTCATCCGAGAACTGCCTGAATTTCCCGGTTGTCACACATGGTTCGTCCAGCACGAACTTGTGTCTCTCGCAGCTGAGAACTATTAATAGATTTCTTTTCCAATCTTTATAATTATCGCCATTTAGCTTATTTTCTGTAAGTATCGAAATGAGGGGTGTCGGTGACATTTTGAACTGAAATATAATTATACTAGACATCATTACAAAGCCCAAGCAAATATACAGATAATTTAGCAAATAAAACATACAAGTATGTTCCTACATGAAACTTGAAAAACATGTAGCATTGCAACAGTAATTCTCAGCACCTATTGCCCCAAGCCACCGAGGGGTGGTCATGAAAACAAATAGCCGGAACATGGACCCCGTCCAATTAATATATGTTGCCTTAAATCCTCCAAGGTTAAGACATATATTAATAATCGCTTATTTGGCCACCAGTTTAGTTAACAGAGATTCTAGGGAAGGTTAATAACTAAACGAGTCTTGAGTGTATAACCATTGTTTACGTAGCTCGATCCACGTCCTACCAAGCCACCGAGGGGTGGTCATGAATAGGATCGTACCCGAACACATTGGAAGACTATATCGTTCAAATATAATTTGAACACGTTTAAATTCAAATTTCAAATTCGAATTTCAAATTCAAAATTCAAACTTTAAATTTCAAAATTCAAAATTCAAATTTCAAATTTCAAAATTCAAATTTCAAATTCCACAAAACAGTTGTGTTTCAAATTCTTGTTCTCATGGATAATTTTCTACAACTCCAATCCAATCTCAAATAAAATCATGGCAACTTTATTTGGAGTTCGAATAATTGTGTATTTTATTATCCAAAACAAAATCTGAATCCAACCAGAGAGAATTTTGTCTACCATCCTAATCCTGTGTCATCACCATCCATGCATAATAAACTAGCCAATAGCATACACAAATCAATTTGCCAAACGTTAAGGAATTATGTGGAACTCGTAGAGGGACTGATTGGACATATATAATCGGGCTCCTGTGATTCCATATGATCATCATTTTGTACCGAACAACTCAATCATATGATCACTAATTTCAGAGTCACACCACTATAAACCTGAAACTGAACTCCCAATTATATATCGTATTATGTAAGCCTGTGACGAGCTACTATCCAATGACCTTGTCATATATGCAAAACCCTCATATGATATCCATGATCAGCCTTAGGTCAAAGTCTGTTTATTCCTACTGATCAGGCTATCTTAAAGTTCCATTATACTACCGAATTAAGAAAATGATTATTCACCATATGTGAATAAGAAGTCATCCGACCAGCAGACGACCCAAGGCCTTGTCCATTTTCACATTCAGTATAATGCCTTTAAGAGGATACCTTTAACTCCTTAGAGCTATGATTCCGATATCTGCAAACAAACCCTTCATCATATACAAGTCATGCACCCAACGAACCGGTCTATAAGCTTACTACCTCTGAGACGCTTTAGCCATTGGAACATCAAAGTACACAAGTCATATACATGAAGTAGTTCATTTACTCAGGATTAAGGTTATTGCACAATGAACGTCAAAAGTAGATTGATCCACTCATAGCAGACTACGTAGATCAATCACGCTTTAGTCCCGGTCTAATATGTCACCATCAAGCAACATACTTATGTCTCTACTTGGGAGTCCAGCTCTAGACAGTCAAGACAAACTGTCCCCTCCAAGGCTTTAGACAACATAATAGTCTTAACATGAGTTAGATGCTCGGTCTAACCCCATAGACTACAGACCTTAGTTTAGACCGCTTACTTTAGAACATTATCTTCTCACATACAAAAGTCCATTGCATGCAAGGTTCTAACAGTTTTAACACAAGCAGTCAGTGAGCCATATTTGCTTACATTTACTTTAACATGTAAATAAACGAGGACAGATAGCAATGTAATGAATAACCTCTATATATAATTTTATTATCCAGTTCAAAATAAATACAGCAAAATGTCTCTAATGCTTAGGGCATTTCCTAACAATCTCCCACTTGCCCTATGCCAGTAGATGTGTCATGTTACGCATCCCCATCGCCTCTACATGCCCTCTCAAAGCTTCTAGCTACCAAAGTCTTAGTAAAGGGATCGGCAATGTTGTCCTCGGATGCAATCTTACATACATCCACTTGTCCTGTCTCCACATGCCCTCTAATAATGTGATACCTCCGATCTATGTGTTTGGTCCTGTAGTGGTGCCTAGATTCCCTTGTGTTGGCAATAGCCCCAGTGTTATCATAGTAAAGTGTGATAGGCTTGTCAACACCCAGAATTACCTCAAGATCTCTAAAGAACATGCGGAGCCAAACCGCTTCTTTAGATGCCTCAGCCGCAGCCACATATTCAGCCTCCATAGTAGAGTCAGCTGTGCAGCCCTGCTTCACGCCCCTCCACACAATGGCGCCTCTTCCGAGCAAGAACACTGATCCAGATGTCGATTTCCTTGAATCCTTGCAAGTCTGGAAGTCTGAGTCCGTGTATCCTACGGGTGTTAGGTCCCCTCCAGAATACACTAGCATATAATCCCTCGTTCTCTTAAGATACTTGAGTATATGCTTTACTGCTTGCCAGTGCTTGGTTCCAGGATTCACTTGATATCGACTCACCACACCTACTGCAAAACATATGTCTGGTCGGGTGCAAAGTATAGCATACATAAGGCTTCCTACAGCGGATGCATAAGGGACCTTACTCATATGCTCTCTTTCTTCCGATGTCTTGGGACAGTCATCCAATGAAAGAGTTAGACCGGCAATGGAAGGTTGTGAGCCTTTCTTTGCCTCTTGCATTGCATATTTGTCAATTATTTTATCTATGTATGAAGCTTGGGATAACGCTATCATTTTGTTCTTTCGATCTCTGAAGAGATGAATGCCTAGAACATAATTAGTTTCTCCTAAGTCCTTCATGTCAAACTGTTGGTGTAACCAAAGCTTGACTGATGATAAGTTCCCTACATCATTCCCAGTGAGTAGTAGATCATCGACATAGAGTATCAGAAAGACCACTTTTCCATCCTTAATACGTTTATAAACACAAGGTTCATCAACGTTCTGCTCAAAACCAAATGTCTTAATCGCTTGATCAAACCTCTGGTTCCATGAGCGGGATGCTTGCTTTAATCCATAAATGGATCTAAGCAACTTACAGACTTTCTTTTCTTGGCCTTTCGCTACGAACCCTTTGGGCTGTATCATACAGATACACTCTTCAAGATGGCCATTCAAGAATGCCGTCTTGACATCCATTTGCCAGATCTCATAATTGAGAGCCGCAGCAATGGATAGAAGAATACGGATAGACTTCAGCATAGCAACAGGCAAAAAGGTTTCATCGTAATCAATTCCAGCCTTTTGCGTGTACCCCTTTACAACCAGTCTAGCTTTGAAAGTTTCCACTCTCCCTTCCGTATCCTTCTTTCTTTTGTAGACCCATTTGCATCCAATGGGTTTTATCCCATCCGGCAAATCTACAAGTTCCCAAACAGAGTTGGATTTCATAGAATCCATCTCATTGTTCATAGCCTGTTTCCAAGATTTAGAATCAACATCATTTATTGCTTCATCATAGGTGACCGGATCATCCTCATGCTCATGAGCCTCGGCCTAGTATACCTCAGCATCATACATGAAGAAATTAGGTTTCTTAGAAACCCTCCCACTACGACGAGGCACCCTAAATTGTTGATCGTCTGCAGGTCTTTCCGCGGAACTCAGACTTGCGTCCAAGACCGAAATCTATGGAGCAGTTCTTTCACCCGACAACTCCTCTAGTAACACTTTGCTTCGAGGCTTAAAGTCATTTATGTGACTTTCCTCCAAGAATGTCGCATGGGTTGAGACAATGACTTTTGTTCCTTCGGGTTATAGAATAGACCTCCTATAGTTCCTTTTGGATACCCTACAAACATGCACAATTCTGATCTTGGTTCCAACTTCTTCGTATCCCCATCCAGTACATGCGCCGGGCAGCCCCATATTCTCATATGTCCAAGGGAGGGCTTCCTGGCACGCCACAATTCACAAGGAGTTCTGGGAATTGATTTGCTTGGAACCTGGTTCAGAATATAGCATGCCGTTTGTAAAGCATATCCCCAAAATGATAATGGCAGCGTTGAATAACTCATCATGGATCGTACCATATGCAACAAGTTCCTGTTTCTCCTTTCGGCTACACCATTCTGTTGTGGAGTACCAGATGCAGTCAATTGGGATAATATCCTGTTCTCTACAAGATGTCCTAGAAATTCATCGGAGAGGTATTCGCCACCTCGATCAAATCGAATTGTCTTTATGGATTTATCCAATTGCTTTTCCACTTCTGCACGATACTCTTTGAACTTGTCAAAAGTTTCGCTCTTGCGGTGCATCAGATACACATATCCATACCTCGAGTAATCATTTATAAAAGAGACATAATACTCGAACCCTCCTCGTGCTGTGACGTTCATGGGGCCACATACGTCAGTGTGCACAATTTCTAAGAGCTCCTGAGCCCTTGTACCCTTAGCTCCAAAAGAGCTCTTAGTCATCTTAACCTCTAGACAAGACTCACATTGGGGAAGATGTACCTCCTCCAGAGATTCTAGAGGACCGTCTTTCACCAATCTTTGAATCCTATCCTGATTAATACGACCAAGTCTTAAATGCCAAAGATAAGCCTTGTTAGAGTGAGAAACTTTCAACCTTTTAGAGTTATCTATTAATTCAGTGTCAAGCAGTGAGTACATCTTTGGTTTGATCAAATATAGGTTTTCATCCATCCATCGAGAACAGATAAAAGATTTATTTCTACAGATATCAACTCTTTTACTAAAAGAAACTGAATAAGAATCTTTTATTAAACAAGCTACCGACATAAGGTTCCTCCTAAAATTAGGAACATAAAAACAGTCTTTTAATAAAATAAACCTAAATTGATCAAAATAAAGGTAAACATTTCCCACTGCCTCAGCCACCACAAAGCTACCATCTCCAGTCCGCAACGAGAGGCTCCTATCATGTAGACTTCTCGTTTCCACGAACCCCTGTGTAGAAACACAAACATGATTAGTGGTGCCCGAATCAATGACCCAAGTGTCTTTCGATTCTTCCACCAAACACGCTTCCAAGTAATGAAGTTCCTTACTTTCCTTTCCCTTGGCGGCTAGGAATTCCCGGCAAGCCTTCTTAAAGTGACCTACCTTCCTACAATGGAAGCATTTGGACTTTTTAAGGTCCTTTGGCTTCTTGTTCTTCTTTTTCTTCTTCCCGTCCGAGACAGGAGGATTAGAAGAACTAGAAGCCACTTGCTTCTTATTTGGCCTCTTCCTCTTCCGTGAGGGATTGAAAGATTCCACCAAATTGGCCTCTCCTTTAGGTCAGACTGCATCCTCATCCCTGATCATCCACTCATAAGCCTGTAGTTGCTTCATGAGCTCGGTTAGTCCTAACTGCTTTGTCGCCAGATTGTATGCGGCCTTAAACCCCACAAAATCTTTAGACAGAGTCTTGAATACCATCTCGATCTGGGTGTTGTAGTCCAACTCAGCACCATTCTCAGCAGCCTCAGCGAAGAATCCCATTTGAGTGATCATATGGTCCTTCACCAGAGTACCCACCTTTTGCTTAGAGTTCATAATACTGGTGATAGCGGACTATCGAGCTAATTTTTCTTGGCCTCCGAACATGTCCTCCAGATTTTCCATGATCTCCCCAGCAACTTGATAAGTCTCATGTTGCTTTTGTAAAGCACTCGTCATGCTAGCAAGGATGTAGCATCGAGCTATCTCATTGGATTCTCTCCAACGATTATAGGCAATCGGGACCTCCTCAAGTGGTGTGTCAGGTTTGGGCCCAGGTGGGCATGGTTCGTCCAGCGCGAACTTGTGTCTCTCGCAGCTGAGTACTATTAATAGATTTCTTTTCCAATCTTTATAATTATCGCCATTCAGCTTATTTTCAGAAAGTATCGAAATGAGGGGTGTCGGTGACATTTTGAACTGAAATATAATTATACTAGACATCATTACAAAGCCCAAGCAAATATACAAATAATTTAGCAAATAAAACATACAAGTATGTTCCTACATGAAACTTGAAAAACATGTAGCATTGCAACGGTAATTCTCAGCACCTATTGCCCCAAGCCACCGAGGGGTGGTCATGAAAACAAATAGCCGGAACATGGACCCCGTCCAATTAATATATGTTGCCTTAAATCCTCCAAGGTTAAGACATATATTAATAACCGCTTATTTGGCCACCAGTTTAGTTAACAGAGCTTCTAGGGAAGGTTAATAACTAAACGAGTCTTGAGTGTTTAACCATTGTTTACGTAGCTCGATCCACGTCCTACCAAGCCACTAAGGGGTAGTCATGAATAGGATCGTACCCGAACACGTTTTCCACATAGGAGATCCAATCTAGTATACCGGCGGTGGTAAACACCTACCGAGGGGTGTGGTCAGGGCAGAACTAACGCGAGGCGTTACCATGCTTTCACATATGGATCAACAATGGAGGCTGTGGGTTTTGTTTGAAACCCTCTGCCACTCAATATTTTGAAAAACATGCAAGTTTTGACAAATTATGTATGATCAATATAGTATGAGCGGCACTCACCTATCCTACATGACATGTTATCAAATATGCATATAAAACATCCATCAATACATATTTATACATCCATGAAATATCACAGAAAAAATGATTGACAGAAAAAACAAGCTATGGTTCCATCCTAGAACAAAGAAAATAAAGATTACAAAATTTCATCCAAAGCATTCTTTGGGTCTTGAATTTTGTTCCGTCTTCTTGTATCCATCTTTATGTAGCCTCTCCATTTATTTCTCATCCCAAGAATCATTTAAAATTTAAATCTCCAAAAATTTAAATTTCAAATTCAAATTCCAAATTCGAATTTCAAATTTAAATTTCAAATTAAAACTTTAAACAATTTTAAACATCATGTGTAATAATATGTAATTTCAAATTTTCAATTACATATTTTTAAACATGATTTAAAATTAAGTCTCAAATTTAAAAATCAAAATTTTTTGATTTTTTTAAATCGTCGCATAGCCACCCCCAAAGGCGGCAGCTGCCGTGGGCAGCCACCAGCCCCGGAGGGGCTGGCAGCCCACGGCCGCCCCCTATGTGCAGCTTTGCCGGGCTGCAGGCCAAGCCTGCAGCGGCAGGCTGCATGCCCAGGCTGGGCGCAGCAGCCGGCAGGCTGCACACCCAGGCTACGGCCGGCCTTGGGCAGGCCACGGCCACCCTCAACTGCAGGCCAAGCCTGCAGCCGTGGGTGGTTATGGCCTGCACAGGGGCTGCCGTAGCCCCATCCTGCCCGAGGGCAGGGGCGGCAGCCCCACCAAGGGCCATCGGCTTATCCCGAGGGGTCGTGTCTCGATTTTCATGCCATATTCCAATTTACCTATTAGGATCTCCAAAAATTAATTTGAATCCCAATTAAATTGAAATTTTCCACACAATCAAAATTTCAATCTTTAAATTAAATTTAACTTTTGGGAAAAATAAATCATGGTCTTCAATCTTCAATCTCCTCCAAGAATAATTACACAAAATTTCCTAAACCGTTTCCGGTGTACAAAATTCTAACCATAAAAATTCTAAGAGACAAAAAATTAAAATCCATGGGAAAATTACAGTGTTAATAAACTGCTCCCATGGTTACATAAAAATTCCTAGATACAATTTTTCTAAATTTTAAGGAACCATAACCGGCATAAACAGGCATGCTTATAATAATTCAGAAAATTAAAATAACCACATACTTTATACATAATCCATGATAACAACATAAAGGAACCCCAGAATGCCACTCTCTAAATATCAAATCCATACATAAATAAAAAGACTAAGTAATTGTCTAATTTATATACATGGCATAGTCATGAGGTGACTCTGATACCAATTGTAGGATAATAAATTGGTAAAAACGTATCAGAGTGGCGCAACGGAACAATAAAAATTTTTAGATCGTCAAATATCTCATGATGCCATATACAATAAACCAACAACAATTAAAACTCATACCTCAAGAACGCCAATCTGCAGGAGGAGAATGACCGGAGGCTTCGACCAATTAGCCTTCTCTACTATTCTCTAATTCCTGAATGGCTGAGTATGTGGGCACTCTGAACCTCGATCGGTATGCGAGCACTGCTAGTCTTCTTCTGACCACCCAGATCTCTAAAAAACTTTATTGTCACGGTGGGCTGTGCAACAATAAGCCTGCTCACCTGAGAGTCTGTGGTCTGAGAGAATTGGAGTGGCAGGACCTCTATTTATAGACCTGCATGAGGTGATTCTCTGAATTTGAATTGGATTAGGAGAAGATATTCTCCCTTATCCATAACCATAAAATCTGAATTTTCCAAAGGAGAATCCTAACAATAAAATTCGGCCATTATGGGATAAATCCAATCCAAATCTAAACAAGATTTTAACTAGAATTTTATCTCCCTTTTTCAACCAAAAAATCTGAAAAAATCTAAGGAGAAAATCTCCTAAATATTTCGGCCACTTTTAGGATAAGGGAGAATCAAAATTCCACTAGGATTTTCAAGCTTGAATCTTATCTCATCCTTATCCAAAATAACTGAATTTTCCTAGGAAATATTCTCCAAAATTTCGGCTACTTTCTGGGGAGGAGATAATCCAAATTTAACTGGGATTGAAACTTGAATTTTCCCTTGAACATTATCCACAAAAACCGAAATTCCATTGAGGATAATCCTCAAAATTTCGTCCACTATTTGTTAGGATTTGGATTCAAAATTCAAGTAGGATTCTAACAAGATTATCCTCTCCAAATCCAACTCAAATTCGAATTTCATACCCTATGGATTTTCCACAACAAATTCGAATCCCACTTGGACTGTGATTCAAAATTTGAATTTCAAATTTCAAATTCGAATTTCAAATTTGAATTTCAAAATTCAAATTTCAAATTTGAATTTCAAATTCAAATTTCAAAATTCAAAATTTAAAATTCAAATTTCAAAATTCAAATTTCAAATTCCACAAAACAGTTGTGTTTCAAATTCTTGTTCTCATGGATAATTTTCTACAACTCCAATCCAATCTCAAATAAAATCATGGCAACTTTATTTGGAGTTCGAATAATTGTGTACTCTATTATCCAAAACAAAATCTGAATCCAACCAGAGAGAATCTTATCTACCATCCTAATGTTGTGTCATCACCATCCATGCATAATAAACTAGCCAATAGCATACACAAATCAATTTGCCAAACGTTAAGGAATTATGTGGAGCTAGTAGAGGGACTGATTGGACATATATAATCTGGCTCCCGTGATTCCATATGTGAATAAGAAGTCATCTGCCCAGCAGACGACCCAAGGCCTTGTCCATTTTCACATTCAGTATAATGCCTTTAAGAGGATACCTTTAACTCGTTAGAGCTATGATTCCGATATTTGCAAACAAACCCTTCATCGTATACAAGTCATGCACCCAACGAACCGGTCTATAAGCTTACTACCTCTGAGACGCTTTAGCCATTAGAACATCAAAGTACACAAGTCATATACATGAAGTAGTTCATTTACTCAGGATTAAGATTATTGCACAATGAACATCAAAAGCAGATTGATCCACTCATAGCGAACTATGTAGATCAATCATGCTTTAGTCCCGGTCTAATATGTCACCACGAAGCAACATATTTATGTCTTTACTTGGGAGTCCAGCTCCAGACAGTCAAGACAAACCGTCCCCTCCAAGGCTTTAAGCAACATAATAGTCTTAACATGAGTTAGATGCTCGGTCTAACCCCATAGACTACAGACGTTAGTTTAGACTGCTTACTTTAGAACATTATATTCTCACATACAAATGTCCATTGCATGCAACGTTCTAACAGTTTTAACACAAGCAGTCAGTGAGCCATATTTGCTTACATTTACTTTAACATGTAAATAAACGAGGACAGATAGCAATGTAATGAATAACCTTTATATATAATTTTATTATCCAGTTCAAAATAAATACATCAAAATGTCTCTAATGCTTAGGGCATTTCCTAACACCATTACCTAGAATTGATGACTTGTTCAATCAACTAAAAGGCGCAGTAGTATTCTCCATGATTGATCTGTGATTAGTATACCATCAACTGAGGATCAAAAAGAGTGACATCCATAAGACCGCATTTCAGACCCGCTATGGTCATTATGAATTTCTTGTGATGCCGTTTGGGTTAACAAATGCACCGGTAGCTTTTGTGGACGTGATGAATCGAGTCTTTAAGGAATACTTGGATAAGTTTGTCATTGTGTTTATCGATGACATACTCATATATAGAAAAACTCACGAGGAACATGAGGAGCATCTGAAGATTGTCCTGCAGACGATAAGGAAGCATCAACTCTATGCCAAATTCTCCAAATGCGAATTCTGGCTGGATAGAGTACACTTTCTGGGACATATGGTTTCCAAGGACAGAATCACTGTGGATCCTGCAAAAGTGGAGACGATCAACGAATGGCCAGCACCTAAGAGCATGATGGAAATACGGAGCTTCTTAAGTCTAGTCAGCTATTATAGGAGATTTGTAGAGGGATTCGCATGACTCGCTGCAACTCTTACAACTTTGACACGCAAGGAGAGGAAGTACGAGTGGACGGAGGTGTGCGAAAGAAGCTTCCAAGAGCTGAAGAAACGACTAACGGGCGCATCGATACTTACAATTCCTACTGAAGGGGAGATGTTCATGATATACAGCGACACCTCAAACATGGGATTAGGAGCTATCCTAATGCAAGGCAACAAGGTGATTGCCTATGCCTCACGTCAATTAAAGGATCATGAGAAGAATTATCCCACGCATGACTTGGAACTTGCTGCAATAGTGTTCGTATTAAAGATCTGGCGACACTATCTGTATGGAGCTCAGTGTCAGATTTATACTGACCACCAAAGTCTAAAGTATTTCTTCACACAAAAAGAGCTAAATATGCGGCAAAGAAGATGGCTGGAGCTGGTCAAAGACTATGATTGTGAAATTCTCTATCATCTTGGAAAAGTCAATCGCGTTGCAGATGCGTTAAGTAGAAAATCTACTGTTTTACAACAACTACCAATTGGAAAACTTCCAAAGCCATTGCAGCAAGAAATCAACATGCTAAAGGTGAAGCTAATAATTGGAAAATTAGCTGCACTGCAACTGGAATCAACGTTGTATGAGGATGTCAGAGAGGCCCAGAAACGAGATTTGAAGCTAACAAGTTCACAAGAGGAAGTGTCTAAAGATGGATTAATCCTACATTAGGGAAGAATTCAAATTCTAGATGATGAAGGATTGAGAAGGTGAATCATGGAAGAAGCCCATGAAACATGAAACGCCATATTCAGTACATCTCGAAGCTAGTAAGATGTACCAGGATTTGAAGCTACAATTCTGGTGGAAAGGGATGAAGAAAGGCATTGTTGAGTTTGTATGCAGATGTATGACGTGCCAAAAAGTTAAAGTTGAACATCAACATCTAGGATGAAAATTAGAGCCATTGGAGATTCCTGAATGGAAATGGGAACATATCACAATGGACTTTGTGGTAGGGCTACCAAAGACTCGAGAAGGATATGATGCCATTTGGGTGATTGTCGACGGATTGACAAAGACAGTAAGGTTCATTACTGTAAAAATGACCTTTTCATTGGAAAAGTTAGCAAGCTCGTATGTCAATCACATAGTCAGGTTACATGGAGTTCCTAAATCCATTATGTTAGATTGTGATCCATGATTCACTTCAAACTTTTGGACATGTGTGCAAGAAGCTATGGGAACAGAAGTACATCTAAGCACAGCATTTCATCCACAGACAGACGGGTAATCTGAGCGAACCATTCAAATGCTAGAAGACATGCTGCGTTCGTGTACAATAGATTTCCCAAGGAGCTGGAATGAGAAACTTCCATTGGTAAAGTTTTTGTATAATAACAGCTACCAAGCTTTGATAGGTATGGCACCCTATGAAGCTCTATATAGGAGGAAGTGTAGATCACCGATTCATTGGTACGATTTACAAGAAAAACAACTACATAAGATGGATTTTGTACAAGAGACAGTGGATGCAGTTACAAAAATACAACAATGCATAAAAATAGCCCAGAGCTGACAGAAGAGCTATATGGACAACAAACGAAGAGCCCTGGAGTTCAACGAAGGGGATTTTGTATTCCTAAGAGTGTTGCTGATGAAAAGAATAATGCGGTTTGGAAAGAAAGGGAAACTAAGTCCAAGATACATTGGACCTTATGAAATTATCGAACGCATCGGTAAAGTTACTTATAGATTGGCGTTACCTCTAGAGATGTTGACAGTGCATAATGTGTTTCACGTGTCAATGCTGAGGAAGTATATATCGGATCCATCCCATGTGTTGAAACATGAACCGATCCAGATTCAGGAAGATCTAACCTATGAAGAAAGACCTGTTCAAATTCTGGCACGCGAAGATAAAGTTTTGAGGAATAAAACAATCCCATTAGTCAAAGTACTATGGAGAAATCACAACGTTGAAGAGGCTATATGGGAGCGAGAAGACAAAATTAGGAATTTATACCCCCACTTGTTCTAAATTTTCAGGGATGAAAATTTAAGGTAAAGATAGAAATTAGTAATTTATACCCCCAATGAAATACATTAAAAAGATAGAAATTTACGGTAAAGAATTTTGACCAAACGAAAGCAAAATAAAACAAACCGATCACACCAGAGGCGCCCGGAACCCGCCTATGCGATTTCGGTAAAGTTCCGTTCTGTTTGACTTTCAGTCAAAATTTGACCATGAATTAATTAGTGAATTAACACATTAATGATGTCACAAAGGTTAAATTTTTTTAGGGTTAGAAAGTAATGTGAAAGGTGTAAGGTTAGGATTGATTTTCTTTTTGATCAATGGTTAAGATCTTGTCAAAATAACATTTGAAAAAATTTTAGAAAATAGAAAAAAGGCCATTCGGCCATGTGGAAAGGAGACAACAAAAAATTTGATTTTTGGCCCAAAATTATTGCATTCTAGTCCTTGAACAATTAGCAAATTGTTGGGAGAAATTTGCTAAATGGTCCTTAGCTTTTACCTATAAATAGGCTTCAAAATTCATTCAAAAAAATCGGAGGAAAGTGGCCATACTCTTGCCATTCTTGAGTAGCCAAAAACCGTGGACTTTCCACCCCATTTAAGCCAAATTTTGTTCAAATTTTCACACTAAAATTAGCTTCCATTTCATTTCTAGCACCAAGCAATCCGATAGATAAGGTAAGCTTCTAAATTGAAGCAATTTTACTTGATTTTCTTAGTGAAAATCTGTGGGTATGAAGGTGTAGAAACATTGATAAAAATTGCTTTTTTGTTGATGTTATGATTAGTTTGGTGTTTTGAAGATTAAAGCATGATTCAGGATTAAGAAACAAGTAAAAATTTTGCATGTTTCCATGAAAAATCTGTGGCATTGTTGGTGTGAAAAGTGAATTGGAAATTGGTGATTTGGCTTACTGTTTATGTTCATTTGGTTACATGTTGAATCAAGCATGAATTGGAATCAAGAAACAAGGAAATTTGGTGTATTTTCATGCTAAAATCCGTGGGTGATACACATTAGAAAATGGGAAAAATTTTAGTGTTGAATAAGAAAACAAGATTTTCTAAGTGATTTTGCATGAAAAATCTGTGGCTAATGCTAGGGTTGAAATGAAATTTGGTTAGGATTTAATGTTGTTTTGCACATTTGAAAACCTAAGAATAAAATGTGATAAGTGTGGAAGGTGATGAAAAATATTTGGTGATAATTAACATGATAAACCAAGGCTAGGTTTGAAAAGAATTGATGTTGTATATTGATGTTTCAATATTAGTTAATGTGGAAAATTTTTATACAAAGTTTGGATACTTTGTATAAAATAGGCCATTGGTGTGACAACCGGGAAATTCAGGTAATTCTCGGATGAAAATGTACAAATGTATGTATATAACAATTTGTACTATTTAAAGAGTGAAATAAATGTATTTATATTGTTTAGAATATATGAAAATGTTCTAACAATACTGACGAGTAAGAATTCAGTGTTGGAAAAGTTCACTGAGTTGAAACGGGTGAAACGGTGCAAAACCGGCATTGAAAACCATAACCGGGTCAATAAAAGACGAAAAACTTTCGGGATTAATTTTGATCAAATGGAAGTAGTTTAAATTGATCCGACTGCACAGGAGACCTCAGGAACATGCCGGGACGATTTCAGGAAAATTTCGGCTCGAATCGGTATCGGTCAAAAAGTAGTCGAATTAATGTGAATAGTAAAAGTCAAAGTCAACTTTTACTTTAGCAATTATGACATCATTAATCCATATAATAAATGGAAAGAAAATGGTGGTTGGTAGCATTAATGGTCATGATTCATTTACTTTTTGATCTAAAGGCCAAGATTTGGCCAAAATTAACCATTTTTAATTTTTGAAAAATGGGGAAAGAATTAGTGTTGAAAGGTGTCTAATTGTCATTGGTTAATGACCAAATTAATTGGTCTTTTAGTGGCATAAGTCGGCCACTTTTGGAACAAAAAGCCGAGACCACATTTTCATGCCAAAAACCAAAGAAAAATTTTGCTAAGTCTTCTTCCATGGTGGAGCCGTGAGTGACCAAGGGAAACCAAGATATTCTCTCAATTTTTCTTCACAAAAAGTGTGTCAAAACACTCCTTGAAGACAAAGGAAGCAATTGACTAAGGTAACTTCCCTTGCACTTGACTTTTTGTTGGTTTTTCTTCAAGAAATCCGTGGGTGAATAGTGGGAAAAAGATGGAAAATTTTTGGTTGTTTTTCATTAATTTGATGCTTGGGTTTTGTTAAGGGTGTAATAAGGAAGAAAACCATGCAATTGGTTTAAAGAAAAACCAATTTTTGGCTGGTTTTCTAAGGGTAAATCCATGGGTTACCTTAAGTAAACAATGAGAAAATTTTGTGGTTTAATTGTTAACTTGCTTCCAAGTTAAATTTTGTGAAGAATAAAGCTTGAATTTCATTGTGGAAAGCTTGGGAAAAAAATTTTGGTGAACCTAACCTAATGTGGCCGTGGGGTTAACAAGGTTTGGAAGAAAAATTTTCATGGTTTTATGTGATGTTTGATTGATTGAAGTCATGCATTTTACAATGTAAATAAAGGAATTGTGATTGAAAGAATGAAACAAAAATATTTGGCATGTTTTTCATTCATTGGCCGTGGGTTATATAAGGATAAAAACCCTAAGAATTTGGTTGAAAATGCATTGAAAATGGGCTTGAAAATGTGTTAAAAAAAATGGCATTGAATAGCCTAAAAAGTGGTTGAAAAGTTTGACAAATTTTGGTTCGGTTTGGTAGTGAAAACCGAAACCAAACTATGGACAAAAGGGTGAAAAAAATTTTGTAATGTGGGTTAAAAAGTGAAATTGGATTTTTGTGAGCTTTTATGTAAAAGTTTGGAAAACTTTTACATAAAACAGGCTTGTGGTATAGTACGTGGCAGGTACATACGGTTCGAGACGTACCTAACGCCGGAAGCCTTAAAATTACGCCGAAATGCTGCCGAAATTTCGAAAACGGCATTCGGGGTAAAATGGGAATTAAAAATAAAAAGTTTGGGGTCGGGTCGGAAACCCGAGTCTCTAACGGAGAATTGAATAAGAAAAACCTAAGGGGTGGTTCATGAATAGTAACCCGTCCTTAAAAATTTAAAACGCGAGTGGAATTGAAAAACCGACCCCAAGGGGGGGCGTTTTTGGAAATGAAATAAAGGTCCGAGTCGGGAACGGAAAATCCGAGCCTCAGAGACCTAGGTCGGGAATGTCTAGATGAACGTTTTAAATATTAGTGAAATGTCCATTTGAGACTCCGAAACGATAGAAAATCGCTAAATCGACGTAGGGGTCGGAATAGTGCTTCCCGAGGGTCGGGAAAGTGAAAAATGAAAATAAAATAGAAATGAACCCGGTAATGATTAGAAAAGAGTCAGAAAAGTTCCTGAGAGCCGAAAATGCAGTCTGGATCGGGAAAATTTCCGTCAGGGGTAAAATTGTAATTTTGCCAAAATACAAGGGCAAAATCGTAATTTTACAAAAGTTGGGGAAAATGGTGAAAATGATAAATAAAGCCTAAAAAGTTATAAATAGGTTTTATTTAAGCTTTTTAATGAAAAATAAAAGCTATAAATGGGAATGAAATTAACAGACAAGGTTTTGTCTGTAGGATCAAAAAAATCGACCTACAAGGAAGGCAATCCGAGATCCATGAGAGAAAAAGAGAAGAGACTGATAAGGTAAGTTCAGACATTTACCTGTCTGCAACATATAGCATTATTGTTGCTAACTTTGATGCACTAACTATAAGTTAGGTACATATGTGCTACGGGCACTATTATAGAGTAGAGAGAGAGACGTAATGTGCTACGGGCACTATTGAGGATGGGCACATTGTTAATTGTGCTTCGGGCACTAGAGTGAGGTTAATGAAACTCACTCCCCTAAAATTAAAATGTGACCCATTCCTAACCACGGGACAATGTGAAGTCACCGGGTTAGAATTTAAAAAAGTCGGTAATGAAACCACTTTCTGGCGTACCAGCCTTCCGTACAGGGAGGTATTTTTGCCTTCGGGGCTATGAGAATAAGGCTGTGGAGGTCAGCACTGATGTACCGCTCCAAGTCATGTACAATTTTGCCTTCGGGGCTATGAGATTAAGGCTGTGGAGGTCAGCACTAATGTACCGCTCCCAGTCATGCGCACTTAAATGGTACTGCCAACCTGAGCTCAAAACCAGAACATAATGAAAGATAATTACCTAAAACTGAAACTATGCCATAATTGAGCATAAGACAGTTTAGTGAGAGTACTAACATCGCGGTTGATGTACTGTTGTGACACTGGGTTGTGGTCAACCTTACTATTCACGTATGAATAGTGGTCAATGTTACTATTTACGTATGAATAGTGGTCAAAGATACTATTTATGATAAATAGTACTATTCATAGAAATTTTATTTCTTGCATGTTTGAACTTACTGAGCCTGTAGCTCACCATTTTTGCTAATGTTGCAGGTAAGCGACCAGCTCAGTAGCTTGTTTGACTGGATGCGAACGGGATGGCGCGTGTCAAATGGGATAACTGGGCGAGGGATATGGTCCTGCCAGAGTCTTTCCGCTGAGCGATAAAAAGGGAAAAAAAAAGAGAAACAGTCTTTTGTAATATAATATATATTTACGAAAGTACTGTAATATGTAAATTACTTTGTACTTGCCAACAAAGTAAATAGTGGGAAATATTTACATGATGTTTAAAGAAAAAAAAAAATTTTCCCCAAAAACGACATGATTTAAAAAGAGAGAGAGATAAGCCGGTGACCCATGAGAGTACAATCTATCGCAGTTAGCGATAAAGCTCAACTGTAATAATATTGTATGATCTCTACGAGGGGTGGGCCGTCACAGTTGGTATCAGAGCAAGGTTTGCGATTGGTTTAGTTTATAATACCAACTGCCGCCACAGTTGGTATCAGAGCAAGGTTTGAGATTGGTCTAGTTTATAATACCAACTGCTACCACAGTTGGTATCAGAGCGGAATTATGATGGATCTAGTTTGGATTACCAACTGCAGTCACAGTTGGTATATCAGCGCAGTGTGACCATATCTTGATTTGACACTTCGCGCATCCTGCACCGCTATCCAAGTAAGTAGTTTACTTAAGTTTAGTTAGTTATTTTCTTATATGAAAATAATTATGTTATAGGTAGCAAGATGACCAGACCTCCATATGTGAGTCCACCGCTACCATGACCGAGAGGGGTATTACGGGTATGGACGAGGTCTATTGTGAGGCCGTCTATGTCCCAACGACCGGTAATCAGACCTCCGGTGCCTGAGAGACCTCCGGTACCAGTACCAGCACCAGCGCCAGCACCAGTAGATATAGTACAGCCATGACCGATACTTCATCCACCTGTAGTAGTGGATATTCCAGTTGTTGGTGGACGCCAACACATTGGGGTATGAGTTTCGGCACGGGCAGTACAGGCATTCAGAGCTAGCAGTCCCCCTATGTTTGACGGTGGACGACAGTCGATGGAGACGAAGGACTGGCTCCATGCCATCGAGAGGATTATGGTGATATGTGACATCGATCGAGATATGTGGATCCAGCTGGCTGTCAGTATGTTTCAGGGAGATGCTCGAGTATTCTGACAGTATTGCGACCAGGAGATTTTATTAGGATTCAGTTGGGCTGAGTTCTGTCAGCGGTTGGCTGATCAGTTTCCGCCTAGGGATCCAGAACCTGCTCCAGTACCTCCAGAGAGACGAGAGGCTGATACACCCGCGTATCCCAGATTTGATGAGGTTAGGGACTACATTCTTCAGACAGAGAGGATGGTCATGCTGTCTGGTGAGACAGTGATGTCTTATGCGGCACGATTTGAGGAGACCATCAGGAGAAGATGTCCGTTGCCTAACCTCACTGAAGCAAACTGTTGCGAGCTGTTCTGGAAAGGCTTACCCATGGAGTTGAGTGTGACAACCGGGAAATTCAGGCAATTCTCGGACGAAAATGTACAATTGTATGTATATAACAATTTGTACTGTTTAAAGAGTGAAATAAATGTATTTATATTGTTCAGAATATGTGAAAATGTTCTAACAATACTGACGAGTAAGAATTCAGTGTTGGAAAAATTCACTGAGTTGAAACGGTGCCAAAATCGGCATTAAAAACCCTAACCGGAGCAATAAAAGACGGTAAACTTTCGGGATTGATTTTGATCAAACGGAAGCAGATTAAATTGATCCGACTGCACAGGAGACCTCAGGAACACGCCGGGACGATTTCAGGAAAATTTCGGCTCGAACCGGTATCGGGCAAAAAGTAGTCGAATTAATGTGAATAGTGAAAGTCAAAGTCAACTTTCACTTTTACATTTATGACATCATAATTCAAGATTATAAATGGAAAGAATTATGGTGGTTGGTAGGATGGATGGCCAAGATTCATTTAACTTTTGATCTAAAGGCCAAGATTTGGCCAAAATATGCCATTTTTAATTTTTGAAAATTATGGAAAGTATTAAGGTGAAAGGTGGTGAAATCTCATTGGTTGGTTGCCAAATTAATTGGTTTGTTTCATGGTTAAGTCGGCAATTTTAGTGACATAAGTGGCCGAGACATATTTTGAAGCAAAAGCCATAAGAAAATTTTTCTAACTTTCTTCCATGGTGGCTACGTGAGGGACCAAGGGAAACCAAGCTTTCTCTTCAACATTTCTTCACAAAAAGTGTGTCAAAACACTCCTAGAAGACAAAGGAAGCAATTGATTAAGGTAACTCCCTTTTTCACTCAAATTTTCATGGTTTTTTTTTCAATGAAATCCGTGGGTGAATAGTGATTGGAAGATGGAAAATTTTTGGTTGTTTTTCATGGATTTGATGTTGGGTTTTGTTAAGAATGAAATAAGGAAGAAAACCATGCAAATTGTGTAAAGAAAAACCAAATTTTGGTTGGTTTTTCTAAGGTAAATCCGTGGGTTACCTTAGGTAACCAATGAAAAAAAAAGTGTGTGGTTAATGGCTAACATGCTTTCTAAGTTTAAATTGTGAAGAATAAAGCTTGTATTTCATTATGGAAAAGCTTGAAAAAAAATTTTGGTGTGCATTTCATAAAGTGGCCGTGAGTTACAATGGGTTTGGAAGAAAAATTTTGTTGGTTTTATGTGGAAATTGGTTGATTGAAATCATGCATTTTAATATGCAAATGATGGAATTGTGATTGAAAGAATGAAAACAAAAATGTGTGCATGTTTCCAATTCAATGGCCGTGGGTTCTAAGTGCATAAAAACCCTAAAAATGTGGTTGAAAATGCATTGAAAATGGGCTTGAAAAAGTGTTGGAAACATGACATTTGAATGGCCTAAAGTGTGGTGTAAGTTGGACAAAATTTAATTTGGTTTGGTTGTGAAAACCGAAACCGAATTAAGTGTGAAATGTGAAAAAAAATTTTGCTATGTGGGTGATAATGTGAAATTTGAAATTTGTGGGCTTTTATGTAAAAGTTTGGAAAACTTTTACATAAAATAGGCTTGTGGTATAGTACGTGGCAGGTACATTCGGTTCGAGGCGTACCTAACGCCGGAAGCCTTAAATTTACGCCGAAATGCTGCCGAAATTTCGAAAACGGCATTCGGGGTAAAATAGGAATTTAAAATAAAAGTTAGGGCCGGAACGGAAACCCGAGTCCCTAACGGAAAAATTGGATAAGGAAGAAATTTTATTTAAGGGGTGGGTCGTGAATAGTAACCCGTCCCCTTGAAAATGAAAAACGTAAGTGAAATTGAAAAAAAAACCGACCCCGAGGGGGGGGCGTTTTTGGAAATAAAATAAAGGTCCGAGTCGGGAACGGAAAACCCGAGCCTCGGAGACCTAGGTCGGGAAAGTCTAGATGAACGTTTTAAATACTAGTGAAACGTCCATTTGAGGCTCCGAAACGATAGAAAATCGCTAAACCGACGTAAGGGTCGGAATAGTGCTTCCCGAGGGCCGGGAAAGTGAAAAATGGAAATAAAGTAAAAACGAACCCGATAATGATTAGAAAAGAGTCAGAAAAGTTCCTGAGAGCCAAAAATGCAGTCTGGATCGATAAAATTCCGTCAGGGGCAAAACTGCAATTTTGCCAAAATATTGGGGCAAAATCGTAATTTTGCAAAAGTTAGGGGAAAATGGTGAAAATAATAAATAAAACCTAAAAAGTTATAAATAGGTTTTATTTAAGCTTTTTAATGAAAAAATAAAAGCTATAAATGGGAAAGAAATTAACAGACATAGTTTTGTCTGTAGGATCCCAAAATCGGCCTACAAGGAAGGCGATTCAAGATCCAAGAGAGAGAAAGAGAACAGTCTGATAAGGTAAGTTCAGACATTTACCTGTCTGCAACATATAGCAATATTGTGCTAACTTAAATGTACTAACTATAAGTTAGGTACATATGTGCTACGGGCACTATGATAGAATAGAGAGAGAGACGAAATGTGCTACGGGCACTATTGAGAATGGACACATTGTTAATTGTGCTTCGGGCACTAGAGCGAGGTTAATGAAACTCACTCACCTAAAATTAAAATGTGAACCATTCCTAACCACGGGACAATGTGAAGTCACCGGGTTAGAATGTTAAAAAGTCGGTAATGAAACCACTTTCTGGCGTACCAGCCTTCCGTACAGGAAGGTACTATTTTTGCCTTCGGGGCTATGAGATAAGGCTGTGGAGGTCAGCACTGATGTACCGCTCCCAGTCAATGTAAAATTTTGCCTTCGGGGCTATGAGATCAAGGCTGTGGAGGTCAGCACTAATGTACCGCTCCCAGTCATACGCACTTAAATGGTACTGCCAACCTGAGCTCAAAACCAGAACGTAAATAAAGATAATGACCTAAAACTGAAACTATGCCATAATTGAGCATAAGACAGTTTAGTGAGAGCACTAACATCGCGGTAGATGTACTAGTGTGAGACAGTGTTGTGGTCAAACTTACTATTCACCATGAATAGTAGTCAAAGTACTATTCACGGATGAATAGTAGTCAACGGTACTATTCACGATGAATAGTACTATTCATTGAAATTTTATTTCTTGCATGTTTGAACTTACTGAGCCTGTAGCTCACCATTTTTGCTAATGTTGCAGGTAAGCGACCAGCTCAGTAGCTTGTTTGACTGGATGGCGTACGGGATGGCGCGTGTCAAATGGGATAACTGGGCGAGGGATATGGTACTGCCAGAGTCTTGCCGCTGAGCGTAAAGTGAAGGGAAAAAAGGGGAAACAGTCTTTTGTAATTATATATAATTTTACGAAAGTACTGTATTATTTATATTACTTTGTACTTGTCAACAAAGTAAATAGTGGAAAAAGATTTTATATGATGTTTAAAGAAAAAAAAAATTTTCCCCTAAAACGACATGATTTTAAAAGAGAGAGAGATAAGCCGGCGACCCATGAGAGTACAATCTATCGCAGTTAGCGATAAAGCTCAACTGTAATAGTATTGTATGATCTCTACGAGGGGCGGGCCGCCACAGTTGGTATCAGAGCATCGTTTTCGAGTGGCTAAGTTTTGAATACCAATTGCTGTCACAGTTGGTATATCAGAGCAGTATGACCATATCCCGATTTGACACTTTGCGCATCCTGCACCGCTATCCAAGTAAGTAGTTTACTTAAGTTCAGTTAATTATTTTCTTATGCGAAAATAATTATCTTATAGGTAGCACGATGACCAGACCTCCATATGTGAGACCCCAGCTACCACGACCAAGAGGGGTATTACGGGTATGGACGAGACCTATTGTGAGGCCGCCCATTTCCCAAAGGCCGGTAGTTCGATCCCCGGTACCCGAGAGACCTCCGGTACCAGTACCAGCACCAGTGCCAGCGCCAGTAGAGATAGTACAGCCACGACCGATAGTACATCCACCGGTAGTAGTGGACATTCCAGTTGTTGGTGGACGCCAACATATTGGGGTGAGAGTGTCGGCACGGGCAGTACAGGCATTTAGGGCCAGCAGTCCTCCTATGTTTGATGGTGGACGACAGTCGATGGAGACCAAGGACTGGCTCCATGCCGTGGAGAGGATCATGGTGATATGCGACATTGATCGAGATATGTGGATCCAGTTGGCTGTCAGTATGTTTCAGGGAGACGCTCGAGTGTTCTGGCAATATTGTGACCAGGAGATTTTATTGGGATTCAGTTGGGCTGAGTTCTGTCAGCGGTTGGCTGATCAGTTTCAACCCAGAGATCCAGCACCTGCACCAGCATCTCCAGAGAGACGAGAGGCTGATACACCTGCGTACCCTGGATTCGATGAGGTCAGGGATTATATTCTCCAGACCGAGAGGATGGTCATGCTGTCTGGTGAGACAGTGATGTCTTACGCAGCACGGTTTGAGGAGACCATTCGGAGGAGATGTCCGTTGCCTAACCTCACGGAAGCAAACTACTGTGAGCTGTTTTGGAAAGGTTTATCCTTGGAGCTGAGACCGAGGGTGATCAAGCCGTTTCCTCCGACGCTCCAAGAGTTCGTGGTAACGATCAGGGCGATCGAGAGAGAGATTCTGATCGAGCATCTGACGCAGAGCCGACGAGAGACGCTGGGTCAAGATGAGATGTTTGCACGCATATTTGGGCCGAGAAGAATGATGAATGATCATGAGGCCGGACCGTCTAGACCACGAGGTGATGACTCGGGACAGGGAACATTACCTAGGGGTGGTGACGACTCAGATGATACCAATGACGATGAGGATCCAGAAGAATATCCTCTAGTCCCAGATGTAGGGAACGAGTGATCAGTAGATGTGTATATGTACATAAGTAGCTTAGAGAGAAAAGCTCTTTTGTATAGACTTGTGGCCATTTTGTATAAACGGCCGATGTATATATGACTGGTGATGCCTATGTATGACATATAAATGTTTTGCTAGGAATGAAATACCAAAATGATTATATGTTGTACGATGAAGTGTTACGATGATGTGGCTTTACATTACCCTAAATTTCGTAAATTGATATGATTTTACGAATGCGGTTATGGAAAAGCTAACGGTGAATTATTGTGCCATAATAGGACAATAGCCAAGATGGTGGATTTGCGAAATCGACCAGAGGGACGAGAGCGACGTCCTGATGTTATGGAGAGATTGGATCAGATACAAGCTCTGTTGGAAGCTCAGATGCAAGAAAATGCGAATCTGAGGCGACGGGTAGAGGAGCTAGAACAGAGACAAGGCTCTGAGGGTACCCAAGTAGAACAACAAGCTGAGGTAGATCCAGTTATTCCTCCAGCTGCAGTACATGAGAGAGCTCCTGAACCACAACCAGTATTAAATCTAGAACCCCTCTATGAAAGATTCAGGCGCATGAGGCCGCCAGAATTTGAAGGGTCTACAAATCCTTTAGAGGCTGAAGACTGGTTGTCATCATTACAAGTGATCATGGAGTTCATGAACCTAACCGACCGGGAGAAGGTTGCATGTGCGTCTTTTGTGCTGAGAAAAGATGCTCGGTTTTGGTGGGACACTGTGCGAATGAGGAGAGACGTGTCTACCATGAGTTGGGCGGAATTTCTGGAAGAATTCAACCAGAAATATTACGACCCTGCATCTCTGAGACAGCAACAGAAAGAATTCTCAGAGTTAACACAAGGGAACATGTCGGTGAGCGAAGTCTGCAGAAAGTTCGATCAGCTATCCCGTTTGTGTCCTTATGTGGTCCCTACTGAGAGGGAAAAGATACAGAAAATGATAGGGATGTTCAGGCCAGAAATTGCTGCATTGGTAGATACTGGACTAGTACCACCTACTTCTGTAGCAGACTGTGTGAGTCGGGCCATTAGAGCTGAGTTTCATGTAGCTCGACAGAAAGAGGAAAGAGAGAAACACTGGGAGGCTAAAAAGAAGGAGAGGGCTTTGGCGAAGTCTACGCAAGTTGGTCAATCGAGCAAGCCTAGTCAGAATGCGAAACCAAGCCAGGGCAACAATCAAGGATCTCAGCAAAATAAGAGAAAAGGGAATTTTTCTGGGAATCGCCAGGGTAGTAATCGAAACCAGCAGCGGAGAACAACTGGTAATGCAGAGTCTAATGTGCAAAACTGCCCTACCTGCGGGAAAAGACATTCTGGGCAATGCAGATTTGGGCCACTTGTTTGCTACGAATGTGGAAAGGAAGGCCATTACGCCAGGAACTGTCCCAATAGGCAGGGTGGACAAGGCACTTCCCAACCGCACCAGACACGCCCACAAGCTCATTCCCTTCAAGCCAGAGTGGAAGAGTCACCAGTGAGGCCGCAACGCCAGGAGCGTATGCAACGTGCTGATGCTCGTGTGATGGCCTACAGCAAGGAAGATGCAGAGGCAGGAACATCAAACGTGGTGACAGGTCAGCTTCCTGTCGCTAGTCATGTAGCCTCTGTACTATTTGATTCCGGTGCTACGCATTCATTTGTTTCCTATGCATTTGCTAACAAGATAAGACTTCCTAAGGATAATATGGGAAGGGTATTTAAGACAGCCTTACCTTCTGGGGAAGTATTGTTGTCCAGTTACTGGTTACCCTATGTACCAGTATATGTGGCAAATAGGGAACTATATGCTGAGTTGATCGTAATGGAGATCATGGATTACGATGTGATTTTAGGCATGGATTTCCTAGGGAAATACCAAGCTACGATCGACTGCCGAAATCGAAAGATAGTCTTCCAACCCGAGGAAGAAGAGAGTTTCGAGTATGTTGATACTTCTCGAAGACCCAGGAAGATGATGATCAGTTCGCTGAGAGCAAGCAAGCTGATAGCCAGTGGTTGCATGGGATATCTGGCATATGTGGTGGATACTACCGAGGAACAGAAGCTTCAAGCTGAAGATGTTCTGGTGGTTAATGAGTTTCTTGACGTATTTCCGGAAGAGTTACCAGGGATACCGCCAGAGAGAGAAATCTCGTTCGAGATTGAGTTGATGCCTGGAACAGCACCTATTTCCAAAGCACCATACCGCATGGCTCCAGTGGAATTAAAGGAGCTGCAGGTACAATTAAAGGAGCTTTTGGATAAAGGATTCATCAGGCCGAGTTTTTCTCCATGGGGTGCACCTGTGTTATTCGTCAAGAAAAAGGATGGAACATTCCGACTGTGCATTGATTACCGGGAGTTGAATAAGGTTACGATCAAAAATAGGTATCCGTTACCTAGAATTGATGACCTATTCGACCAGTTAAAAGGCGCAGCGGTATTTTCCAAGATCGACTTACGATCAGGATATCACCAGTTGAGAATCAAAGAGAGTGATATTCCTAAGACGGCGTTTAGGACTCGTTATGGGCACTACGAGTTCCTTGTGATGCCATTCGGATTGACAAATGCGCCAGCAGCGTTCATGGACTTGATGAACAGGATTTTTAAAGAGTATCTAGATAAGTTTGTCATTGTATTCATTGATGACATTCTTATATACTCGAAGACTCAGGAGGAGCACAAAGAGCATCTGAGGATCGTGCTGAATACGATAAGGAAGCATCAACTGTATGCCAAATTCTCAAAATGTGAATTTTGGCTGGACAGAGTACATTTCCTCGGACATGTTGTATCTCAGGAAGGTATTACTGTAGATCCGACAAAGGTAGAGGCAATTAACCAGTGGCCTGCACCCAAGAGTGTGACTGAAATACGCAGTTTCTTGGGATTGGCTGGTTATTATCGGCGATTTGTAGAGGGATTCGCGCGACTAGCTGCACCTCTTACTGCTCTTACACGCAAAGAAAGGAAGTACGAGTGGACTATGGAATGCGAAAGAAGCTTCCAGGAGTTAAAGAGGCGACTGACAAGCGCACCAATCCTTACGCTTCCCACTGAAGGGGAGAAGTTTGTGATCTACAGTGACGCATCGAAAATAGGATTGGGAGCAGTCCTGATGCAAGACGGCAAGGTGATTGCCTATGCTTCCCGTCAGTTAAAGGAGCATGAAAGGAATTACCCTACACATGACCTTGAACTTGCTGCAGTAGTGTTCGCACTTAAAATTTGGCGACACTATCTCTATGGAGCTCAATGTCAGATTTTCACTGATCACCAAAGCTTGAAGTATTTCTTCACGCAAAAAGAGCTCAATATGCGACAGAGACGATGGTTGGAATTGGTGAAGGATTATGACTGTGAAATCCTCTACCATCCAGGAAAGGCCAACCGTGTAGCGGATGCTCTAAGTAGGAAGTCTACTGTATCGCACCAGCTACCAATAAACAGGCTTCCGAAGCCATTGCAGCAAGAGATAAATTCTTTGAACTTGGAGCTGATATCTGGAAGATTAGCTGCACTCCAAGTGGAATCATCGCTATTTGAGGAAATAAAGGAAGCTCAAAGGCGAGATCCTGTGATGGCAAGTTCTCAAGAAGGAATTTCCAAGGATGGAATAATCCTGTATCAAGGAAGGATAAATGTTCCAGCTGATGAGGAACTTAGAAGACGGATCATGTCAGAAGCCCACGAGACACCCTATTCGGTTCATCCCGGAGCGAGCAAGATGTATCAGGACTTGAAGTTACAGTTCTGGTGGAAAAGGGATGAAGAACAATATAGCTAAATTCGTGAGTAGATGCATGACCTGTCAGAGAGTCAAAGCGGAACATAAACATCCAGCAGGAAGATTGGAACCGTTGGATATTCCTGAATGGAAATGGGAACACATTACGATGGATTTTGTAGTGGGACTCCCAAAAACCCGAGAAGGTTATGATGCCATCTGGGTTATTGTGGACAGACTGACCAAGACGGCACGGTTTATAGCTGTCAAGATGACTTTTTCGCTGGAAAAGTTTGCTCAGCTGTACATAACTCATGTCGTCAGACTACATGGAGTACCGAAATCCATTGTATCAGATCGAGATGCACGGTTCACTTCAAATTTCTGGAAGTGTGTGCAAGAGGCCATGGGTACTGAATTGAAACTCAGTACGGCTTTTCATCCGCAAACAGACGGGCAGTCAGAGCGGACAATTCAGACATTAGAGGACATGCTTCGAGCTTGCGTTATGGATTTTGCGGGAAATTGGAACGAGAAGTTACCATTGATTGAATTCTCGTACAATAATAGTTACCAAGCTTCGATAGGCATGGCACCTTACGAGGCTTTGTATGGACGGAAGTGCAGATCACCATTACATTGGTACGATTTGCGGGAAAAGCAGTTGCATAAGACGGATTTCATGCAAGAGACTTCCGATGCAGTTGCTAGAATTCAGCGTCAAATGAAAATTGCGCAAAGCCGACAAAAGAGCTACGCGGATAAAAGGCGGAGATCCTTGGAATTTGACGAAGGAGACTTCGTGTTTCTCAAGGTATCGCCTATGAAGGGGATTATGCGTTTCGGCAAGAAGGGGAAACTGAGTCCAAGATACATTGGACCTTATGAAATTATCGAACGCATTGGAAAGGTCGCTTACAGATTAGCGCTACCCCCAGAATTGTCGGCAGTGCATAATGTATTTCATGTGTCAATGCTGAGAAAGTATATACCAGATCCGTCCCATGTATTGAAGCATGAGCCTATTCAAATCCACGAGGATTTGACATATGAGGAACAGCCTATTCAAGTACTAGCTCGTGAAGAGAAAGTACTGAGGAATAAGGTAATCCCACTAGTGAAGATTTTGTGGAAAAATCATAATATTGAAGAAGCTACGTGGGAACGAGAAGACGAGATGAGGAGTTTATACCCCCATTTGTTCTAATTTTCGAGGACGAAAATTTTATAAGGAGGGGTGAATGTGACAACCGGGAAATTCAGGCAATTCTCGGACGAAAATGTACAATTGTATGTATATAACAATTTGTACTGTTTAAAGAGTGAAATAAATGTATTTATATTGTTCAGAATATGTGAAAATGTTCTAACAATACTGACGAGTAAGAATTCAGTGTTGGAAAAATTCACTGAGTTGAAACGGGTGAAACGGTGCCAAAATCGGCATTAAAAACCCTAACCGGAGCAATAAAAGACGGTAAACTTTCGGGATTGATTTTGATCAAACGGAAGCAGATTAAATTGATCCGACTGCACAGGAGACCTCAGGAACACGCCGGGACGATTTCAGGAAAATTTCGGCTCGAACCGGTATCGGGCAAAAAGTAGTCGAATTAATGTGAATAGTGAAAGTCAAAGTCAACTTTCACTTTTACATTTATGACATCATAATTCAAGATTATAAATGGAAAGAATTATGGTGGTTGGTAGGATGGATGGCCAAGATTCATTTAACTTTTGATCTAAAGGCCAAGATTTGGCCAAAATATGCCATTTTTAATTTTTGAAAATTATGGAAAGTATTAAGGTGAAAGGTGGTGAAATCTCATTGGTTGGTTGCCAAATTAATTGGTTTGTTTCATGGTTAAGTCGGCAATTTTAGTGACATAAGTGGCCGAGACATATTTTGAAGCAAAAGCCATAAGAAAATTTTTCTAACTTTCTTCCATGGTGGCTACGTGAGGGACCAAGGGAAACCAAGCTTTCTCTTCAACATTTCTTCACAAAAAGTGTGTCAAAACACTCCTAGAAGACAAAGGAAGCAATTGATTAAGGTAACTCCCTTTTTCACTCAAATTTTCATGGTTTTTTTTTCAATGAAATCCGTGGGTGAATAGTGATTGGAAGATGGAAAATTTTTGGTTGTTTTTCATGGATTTGATGTTGGGTTTTGTTAAGAATGAAATAAGGAAGAAAACCATGCAAATTGTGTAAAGAAAAACCAAATTTTGGTTGGTTTTTCTAAGGTAAATCCGTGGGTTACCTTAGGTAACCAATGAAAAAAAAAGTGTGTGGTTAATGGCTAACATGCTTTCTAAGTTTAAATTGTGAAGAATAAAGCTTGTATTTCATTATGGAAAAGCTTGAAAAAAAATTTTGGTGTGCATTTCATAAAGTGGCCGTGAGTTACAATGGGTTTGGAAGAAAAATTTTGTTGGTTTTATGTGGAAATTGGTTGATTGAAATCATGCATTTTAATATGCAAATGATGGAATTGTGATTGAAAGAATGAAAACAAAAATGTGTGCATGTTTCCAATTCAATGGCCGTGGGTTCTAAGTGCATAAAAACCCTAAAAATGTGGTTGAAAATGCATTGAAAATGGGCTTGAAAAAGTGTTGGAAACATGACATTTGAATGGCCTAAAGTGTGGTGTAAGTTGGACAAAATTTAATTTGGTTTGGTTGTGAAAACCGAAACCGAATTAAGTGTGAAATGTGAAAAAAAATTTTGCTATGTGGGTGATAATGTGAAATTTGAAATTTGTGGGCTTTTATGTAAAAGTTTGGAAAACTTTTACATAAAATAGGCTTGTGGTATAGTACGTGGCAGGTACATTCGGTTCGAGGCGTACCTAACGCCGGAAGCCTTAAATTTACGCCGAAATGCTGCCGAAATTTCGAAAACGGCATTCGGGGTAAAATAGGAATTTAAAATAAAAGTTAGGGCCGGAACGGAAACCCGAGTCCCTAACGGAAAAATTGGATAAGGAAGAAATTTTATTTAAGGGGTGGGTCATGAATAGTAACCCGTCCCCTTGAAAATGAAAAACGTAAGTGAAATTGAAAAAAAAACCGACCCCGAGGGGGGGGCGTTTTTGGAAATAAAATAAAGGTCCGAGTCGGGAACGGAAAACCCGAGCCTCGGAGACCTAGGTCGGGAAAGTCTAGATGAACGTTTTAAATACTAGTGAAACGTCCATTTGAGGCTCCGAAACGATAGAAAATCGCTAAACCGACGTAAGGGTCGGAATAGTGCTTCCCGAGGGCCGGGAAAGTGAAAAATGGAAATAAAGTAAAAACGAACCCGGTAATGATTAGAAAAGAGTCAGAAAAGTTCCTGAGAGCCAAAAATGCAGTCTGGATCGATAAAATTCCGTCAGGGGCAAAACTGCAATTTTGCCAAAATATTGGGGCAAAATCGTAATTTTGCAAAAGTTAGGGGAAAATGGTGAAAATAATAAATAAAACCTAAAAAGTTATAAATAGGTTTTATTTAAGCTTTTTAATGAAAAAATAAAAGCTATAAATGGGAAAGAAATTAACAGACATAGTTTTGTCTGTAGGATCCCAAAATCGGCCTACAAGGAAGGCGATTCAAGATCCAAGAGAGAGAAAGAGAACAGTCTGATAAGGTAAGTTCAGACATTTACCTGTCTGCAACATATAGCAATATTGTGCTAACTTAAATGTACTAACTATAAGTTAGGTACATATGTGCTACGGGCACTATGATAGAATAGAGAGAGAGACGAAATGTGCTACGGGCACTATTGAGAATGGACACATTGTTAATTGTGCTTCGGGCACTAGAGCGAGGTTAATGAAACTCACTCACCTAAAATTAAAATGTGAACCATTCCTAACCACGGGACAATGTGAAGTCACCGGGTTAGAATGTTAAAAAGTCGGTAATGAAACCACTTTCTGGCGTACCAGCCTTCCGTACAGGAAGGTACTATTTTTGCCTTCGGGGCTATGAGATAAGGCTGTGGAGGTCAGCACTGATGTACCGCTCCCAGTCAATGTAAAATTTTGCCTTCGGGGCTATGAGATCAAGGCTGTGGAGGTCAGCACTAATGTACCGCTCCCAGTCATACGCACTTAAATGGTACTGCCAACCTGAGCTCAAAACCAGAACGTAAATAAAGATAATGACCTAAAACTGAAACTATGCCATAATTGAGCATAAGACAGTTTAGTGAGAGCACTAACATCGCGGTAGATGTACTAGTGTGAGACAGTGTTGTGGTCAAACTTACTATTCACCATGAATAGTAGTCAAAGTACTATTCACGGATGAATAGTAGTCAACGGTACTATTCACGATGAATAGTACTATTCATTGAAATTTTATTTCTTGCATGTTTGAACTTACTGAGCCTGTAGCTCACCATTTTTGCTAATGTTGCAGGTAAGCGACCAGCTCAGTAGCTTGTTTGACTGGATGGCGTACGGGATGGCGCGTGTCAAATGGGATAACTGGGCGAGGGATATGGTACTGCCAGAGTCTTGCCGCTGAGCATAAAGTGAAGGGAAAAAAGGGGAAACAGTCTTTTGTAATTATATATAATTTTACGAAAGTACTGTATTATTTATATTACTTTGTACTTGTCAACAAAGTAAATAGTGGAAAAAGATTTTATATGATGTTTAAAGAAAAAAAAAATTTTCCCCTAAAACGACATGATTTTAAAAGAGAGAGAGATAAGCCGGCGACCCATGAGAGTACAATCTATCGCAGTTAGCGATAAAGCTCAACTGTAATAGTATTGTATGATCTCTACGAGGGGCGGGCCGCCACATTGAGACAGAGGGTAATCAAGCTGTTTCCTCTGACGCTCCAAGAGTTTGTGGTGACGATCAGGACGATCGAGAGAGAGATTCTGATCGAGCATCTGACGCAGAGTCGACGAGAGACACTGGGTCAAGATGAGATGTTCGCACGCATCTTCAGACCGAGAAGAATGATGAATGATCATGAGGCTGGACCGTCTAGACCACGAAGAGGTGATGACTCAGGATAGGGAGCATTGCCTAGGGGCGGTGACGATTCAGATGATACCGATGACGATGAGGATCCAAAGGAATAACCTCTAGTCCCAGATGTAGGGAACGCGTGACCAGTAGATATGTATACATGTACATAAGTAGCTTAGAGAGAAAAGCTCTTTTGTATAGACTTGTGGCCAAAATGTATAAATGGCCAATGTATATATATGACTGGTGGTGGTTATGTATGACATATAAATGTTTTGCTATGAATGAAATATCAAAATGATTATATGTTATACGATGATGTGTTACGATGATGTGGCTTTATAGTACCCTAAATTTCATAAATTGATATGATTTTATGAATGTGGTTATGGAAAAGCTAACGGTGAATTATTGTGCCATAATAGGACAATAGACAAGATGGTGGATTTGCGTAATCGACCAGAAGGACGAGAGCGACGTCCTAATGTTATGGAAAGACTGGATCAGATACAAGCTCTGTTAGAAGCTCAGATGCAAGAAAATGCTAATCTGAGGCGACGGGTAGAGGAGCTAGAACAGAGACAAGGCTTTAAGGGTACCCAAGTAGAACAAGAAGCTGAGGTGGATCCAGTTATCCCTCCAGCTGCGGTACATGAGAAAGCTCCTGAACCTCAACCAGTATTAAATTTAGAACCCCTCTATGAAAGATTCAGGCGTATGAGGCCGCCAGAATTTGAAGGGTCTACAAATCCACTAAAGGCTGAAGACTGGTTGTCATCCTTACAAGTAATCATGGAATTCATGAACCTAACCGACCGGGAGAAGGTCGCATGTGCGTCTTTTGTGTTGAGAAAAGATGCTCGGTTTTGGTGGGACACTGTACGAATGAGAAGAGACGTGTCTACCATGAGTTGGGCAGAATTTCTGGAAGAATTTAACCAGAAATATTACGACCCTGCATCTCTGAGACAACAACAGAAAGAGTTCTCAGAGTTGACCCAAGGGAACATGTCGGTAAGCGAAGTCTGCCGAAAGTTCGACCAGTTATCCCGTTTATGTCCCTATGTGGTCCCTACTGAGAGGGAGAAGATACAGAAAATGATCGGGATGTTCAGGCCAGAAATTGTTGCATTGGTAGATACTGGACAAGTACCGCCTACTTCTGTAGCAGACTGTGTGAGTCGGGCCATCAGAGCCGAGTTCCACGTAGCCCGACAGAAAGAAGAAAGAGAAAAACACTGGGAGGCCAAGAAGAAGGAGAGGGCTTTGGTGAAGTCTACACATGTTGGTCAATAAAGCAAGCCAAGTCAGAATGCTAAACCAAGCCAGGGCAATAATCAAGGATCCCAGCAAAATAAGAGAAAAGGCAATTTTTCTAGAAATCGCCAGGGAAATAGTCGAAACCAGCAGCAGAAAACAGCTGGTAATGCGGAATCCAACGTGCAAAATTGTCCTACATGCGGGAAGAGACATTCTGGGCAATGCAGATTTGGGCCACTTGTTTGCTATGAATGTGGAAAGGAAGGCCATTATGCCAGGAACTGTCCAAGCAGGCAGGGTGGACAAGGCACTTCCCAACAGCACCAGACACGCCCACAAGCTCATTCCCTTCAGGTCAGAGTTGAAGAGTCACCAGTAAGGCCGTAACGCCAGGAGCGTGTGTCACGTGCCGATGCTCGTGTGATGGACTACAGCAAAGAGGATGCAGAGGCAGGAACATCGAACGTGGTGACAGGTCAGCTTCCTGTCGCTAGTCATGTAGCCTCTGTATTATTCGATTCCGGTGCTACGCATTCTTTTGTTTCCTATGCATTTGCTGACAAGATAGGACTTCCGAAGGACAATATGGGAAGGGTATTTAAGACTGCTTTACCCTCTGGGGAAGTATTGTTGTCCAAATACTGGTTACCTCATGTACCAGTATATGTGGCAAATAGGGAACTATATGCAGAGTTGATCGTAATGAAGATCGCGGATTACGATGTCATTCTAGGTATGGATTTCCTAGGGAAATACCAAGCTACGATCGAGTGCCGAAATCGAAAGATAGTATTCCAACCCGAGGAAGAAGAGAGTTTCGAATACGTCGACACTTCTCGAAAACCCGGGAAGATGATGATCAGTTCGCTGAGAGCAAGCAAGCTGATAGCCAGTGGTTGCATGGGATATCTGGCATATGTGGTGGATACTACAGAGGAACAGAAGCTTCAACCTGAAGATGTTCCTGTTGTTAATGAGTTTCTTGACGTATTTCCAGAAGAGTTACCAGGGATACCTCCAGAGAGAGAAATCTCGTTTGAAATTGAGTTGATGCCTGGAACAGCACCTATTTCCAAAACACCATACCGCATGGCTCCAGTGGAGTTAAAGGAGCTGCAGGTACAACTGAAGGAGCTTTTGGATAAAGGATTCATCAGGCCGAGTTTTTCTCCATGGGGTGCACCTGTGCTATTCGTCAAGAAAAAAGATGGAACGTTCCGGCTATGCATTGATTATCGAGAGTTGAATAAGGTTACGATCAAGAATAGGTATCCGTTACCTAGAATTGATGACCTATTCGACCAATTAAAAGGCGCAGCGGTATTTTCCAAGATCGACTTACGATCAGGATATCACCAGCTGAGAATTAAAGAAAGTGATATTCCTAAGACGGCGTTTAGGACTCGTTATGGTCACTACGAGTTTCTTGTGATGCCATTTGGATTAACAAATGCGCCGGCAGCGTTCATGGATTTAATGAACAGAATTTTTAAAGAGTATTTGGATAAGTTTGCCATTGTATTCATTGATGACATTCTTATATACTCAAAGACCCATGATGTGATGATCAGGAAATATGCAGTATCAAGAAATTGGTTAAAATGACATTTTCTTGATATGAAACTGATATATTTAGAATCAGAATGCTCAAAATTAGTCAATTGAGAACAAAATGTAGATTTTGTTGGGAGGTACGCAGTATAGGGAAAAGGGTCAAGACGACAATTTCTTGGCCCGTAACTGATATATTTAGACTCAGGATGCCCAAATTAGTCAATCAGGCACCTGACACGTTTTTCGAGACGGGGTCACACAGATCCTGAAAACTGGTCGAGATGACCTCGAATGAAGTTGAAACTGATAAATTTGGATTCAGCACGTCCAAATTAGTCAGTATAGCCTATTTGTATGCTCAAATTAGCTAATTGAGCAAAAAGGTAATTTTTGATCGAGAATTCACAGTACCGGAAACTGGTCAAGATGACCTCAGATGAAAATAAAACTGATATATTTGGATTCAGGACGTCCAAATTAGTCAGGATAGCCCATGTTGAAATTTTGGGCGAAGAAGTATATAAAGGGCGAAAAATCAGAAATTTAAGAAATAAGCCCATAACTTTCTTTTATTTTCTCTTTCCACCCCTTACCCGAAAATGAACAGTAACCGACCATCGGAAACGGTGTCCGTTTTCGACACCGCCGGTGTCATCGGAAAGCTCTCACCGAGCTGAGTCCAACGGTGGGTCGACTCGACGGAACGGCCGCCGCATGCCGCCGCACGCGCCGCTCGAATGCCGCCGGAGCCGAGAAATTCGACCGGTGATATCTTCGCCGTCCGGCCACCGTTTGCCACGAAACCGGTCCCAAAAGTTTCGTGGTGAAGAGAGGAGCAAAACCCATGCCACCGATCGTCTCAACACCGGCGGAATCACGCCGTCCAAGCTTCGAAAAATTCGGTGAAACGCCGCCGTGGAGCCGCCGTCGAAACGCCCGATTCCGGCCGAGTTGAAGTGCGCCGTTGGTGCAGAAATGACCGCAGGGCTGAGGGGAGCAAAAGCCCTCAACCAATTTTGGGAAAAAGGTCCGGCACGGCGGAGTTCCACCGTCGCCGCCGTGACCGTGGTTTTCGAGGGAATTTTCCGGCGATAGGGGTCTCCAAACATGAAATTGAGGCCACCAATGGATTCCTCTCGTCGAGTTCTTCAAGATGGGCTACTCATTTGCCACCGTCGCCGCCGTCAACCGCCAGTCAACGCCGGTCAACGGCGGTCAACGCCGGTCAACGGCGACCGGAGACCAAAAATTTAAGAATGGCCCGTTGGCCTATTTTCGATGTTCCGGACACATCCGCGACGTCAGAATTGCAAGACGGAGTCTCAAAGGTAAAGAACGAAGAATTAAAGTTTATCCGCGTGAAACCGAACAGTTCGTTCGATCGCCAGTGGAACGATTCCGGTAGTGACTTCGGTCCCTCCATTCCTGAAATTAATGTTTTTGGAATGAGTATATATGAATTATGTATTCTGGAATGAGAAATTGTAAGAAAATTGGACTGTGTATGAAAATAGTCAAATGAGAAAAAGTGAAAAATGTAAAGATTTTTACGTAAAAAGTTGAGTTTTTACGTAAAAATATAGGCTCTGGTATAGTACGTGATAGAATAGAACGAGGTTAGATGGTTTCGAGGCGTTTCCTAAACGCCGGGAATCCAAAAATTAAGCGGAAATGCTGTCGAAATTTTGAAAACGGCACAAAAGAGTATTTTAAGAACCGAAGGGTAAAAACGTGGTCGGGATGGAAACCCGAGCCCTTTCGGTGACCTAGACCCGAGAAAGAGCATTAACGCTGGAGAGTCAGAATAGTACCACCCGAGGGTCGGTAAATAGTAAACCAAGAAATTATGGTAAATAAGGGCCAAAGCTAAGTTGCGAATCAAAGAAAAGTAAGGTTATAATGAGAAAAATCCCATTAGGGGCAAAATGGTAATTTTGCCAAAAGTTCAGGGTAAAATAGTAATTTTACTAAAAGTTAGCAAAAAAGTTATAAATGGGATATTAGATCCTTAAATTTATGATCGAGAAATGAAACATAGAATTTTTACATTTTATTAAGTTTTATACATGAAAGAAGCATAGAAAATAACCGTTATTATTTCGGTTATAGGGATCCGCGCCAGACAATATGAAGAGACGTCTGCGGACCAAGGAAGCGAGAAAAGAGATGCTAGCAAGTATTTGTAAGTTCAAACATTTAATTGACTGCAACATAAATGAACTGGTCATGTTATGTGCTATGTGTTCTATGTAGTAAGTTCGAATACTTAATTGACTGCAATATGAATAGACTATTATGTCTAAGTATGATATGTGGTAAGTACAGACATTTAATTGTCTACTCACGAGTGGACTTATCATAGAGTTGTGTTATATATATATACATTTAAGCTATTCAGTTTGTGATATGAGACTAACATGTTCACGAGAATAGTAAGCAAGATTAGAAAAAGAAAAGAGGAATAAGTTAAGTCAAATAATAAGACTTAAAAGTTAAGGTTGGCGTACCGGCCTCCCCAGTTGTGAGGTTCCCAGATAGCCTCCACCCCAGAAGTGTGGCACTGCCTCGTTAATAATGAGGTAGTTTATGGCTTAACTTCCTGCCTCCACCCCAGAAGTGTGGCGCTGCCTCGTTAATAATGAGGTAGTTTATGGCATGACTTACTACCTATAAGGTCAGTAGTCCAGAGATGACCTTAGGGTTGATCGGTGGGTCGCTCCCCTAATCCTCTATTGGTCTGCGCGCACTAGGTACGTCCAACCACGGGCCCACAAGTGAAAGATTAAGCAGATAAAGTAAAGAAAAGAAAAGAAAGTAAAGCTAAGAAGAGAAAAGAAAAGAAGAGAAAGTAAAGCTTAGTAAAGAAAAGCAAAGAAAAGCTAGAAGAGGAAAGAATGAAAGTAAACAAGCATAATGCCACTAATATGTGTGCATATGCTTAGCAAGAAAAGAAAAGAAGAAGGAAAGTATGACATGAAAGAAAGAATGAAAGTAAACAAGCATAATGCGACTAACATGTGTGCATATGCTATGTTATGCATAAATTGATATGCATAAGTCAGTTATACAATTTTAAGTGTATTTGTGATGTTTAAGCAGACATTAAATATGCTATGTTTAAATTGATATGTGTATACATTGTTTGTATAATGTTGAGTATGTTATGCTTAAGATGTTAAGCATACATTCTGTATGTTATGTTTAAATTATGTTATGCTAAAAGAACGTTGAGATTGTTCTCTCAATGTTAGAATATGTTATATATGAAGTTGAAAGTAAAGTATAATGTATGTTCATGTTCTGATACCACAGTTGGCATCAGACATGTTCTGTCTAAAAAGTATGAGTTAGTATTTGGTCATGAATGTATGTTTGAACTTATTGAGCCTGTCGCTCACAAGTTGTTTATGTTGCAGGTAAGCATCCTGCACGAAGATAAGACAAGTGATGGATGACGTATGGGTTCTGCATATGCCAAGGGACTGGGTGAGGGTTATGGTACTACTATGAGTCTTCCGCTGAGCTATTTAAAAGAGTATTAAAATGATGTTTTATAATGTAAATGAAGTTAAGGCCATGTAAAATATTTATTATAGTAAATGTTTTACGACGGTACAGTTTCCAAGTAAAGTTTAAGAAAAGAAAAAAAAATTTATTCCATATTTTTATGTTCAAATGGGAAGTAGAGTAAGCATGTTAAAGAAAGTATGTTAAAAGTAAGATACCAGTTATTACAGATGGTATCAGAATAAGTTAGAAACAAGTTAAAAGTAAGTTGCCGACGACCCAAGTGGTTACAGTCTATCGCAGTTGGCAACAGTGACTGACTGTAATAGTACTGTTTAACACTACGTAGGGCGGGCCGTCACACATGAGGAGCACAAGGAGCATCTGAGGATCGTGCTGAATACGATACGAAAGCATCAACTGTATGCCAAATTCTCAAAATACGAATTTTGGCTGGACAGAGTACATTTCCTCGGACATGTTGTATCCCAGGAAGGTATTGCTGTAGATCCGACGAAGGTAGAAGCAATTAACCAGTGGCCTGTACCCAAGAGTGTGACGGAAATATGCAGTTTCTTGGGATTAGCTGGTTATTATCGATGATTTGTAGAGGGATTTGCGCGTTTAGCTGCACCTCTTACTGCTCTTACACGCAAAGAAAGGAAGTACGAGTAGACTATGGAATGCGAAAGAAGCTTCCAGGAGTTAAAGAGGCGACTGACAAGCGCACCAATCCTTACGCTTCCCACTGAAGGGGAGAAGTTTGTGATCTACAGTGATGCATCGAGAATAGGATTGGGAGCAGTCCTGATGCAAGACGGCAAGGTGATTGCCTATGCTTCCCGTCAATTAAAGGATCATGAAAGGAATTACCCTATGCATGACCTTGAACTTGCTGCAGTAGTGTTCGCACTCAAAATTTGGTGACACTATCTTTATGGAGCTCAATGTCAGATTTTCACTGATCACCAAAGCCTGAAGTATTTCTTCACGCAAAAAGAGCTCAATATGCGGCAAAGACGATGGTTAGAACTGGTGAAGGATTATGATTGTGAAATCCTATACCATCCAGGGAAGGCCAACCGTGTAGCGGATGCTTTAAGTAGAAAGTCTACCATATCGCACCAGCTACCAATAAACAGGCTTCCGAAGCCATTGCAGCAAGAGATAAATTCTTTGAACTTGGAGTTGATATCTGGAAGAATAGCTGCACTCCAAGTGGAATCATCGCTATTTGAGGATATAAAGGAAGCTCAGAGGTGAGATCCAACAATGACAAGTTCTCAAGAAGGAATTTCCAAGGATGGAATGATCCTTTATCAAGGAAAGATAAATGTTCCAGCTGATGAGGAACTTAGAAGACGGATCATGTCAGAAGCCCATGAGACACCCTATTCGGTTCATCCCGGAGCTAGCAAGATGTATCAGGACTTGAAGTTACAGTTCTGGTGGAAAGGGATGAAGAACGATATAGCAAAATTCGTGAGCAGATGCATAACCTGTCAGAGAATCAAAGCGGAACATAAACATCCAGCCGGAAGATTGGAACCGTTGGAGATTCCTGAATGGAAATGGGAACACATTACGATGGATTTTGTAGTGGGACTCCCAAAAACCCGAGAAGGTTATGATGCCATTTGGGTTATTGTGGACAGACTGACCAAGACGGCACGGTTTATAGCTGTCAAGATGACCTTTTCGTTGGAAAAGTTTGCTCAGCTGTACGTAACTCATGTCGTCAGATTACATGGAGTACCAAAATCCATTGTATCAGATCGAGATGCATGGTTCACTTCGAATTTCTGGAGGTGTGTGCAAGAGGCCATGGGTACTGAATTGAGACTCAGTACGGCTTTTCATCCGCAAACAGACGGACAGTCGAAGTGGACAATTCAGACGTTAGAGGACATGCTTCGAGCTTGTGTTATGGATTTTACGGGAAATTGGAACGAGAAGTTACCATTGATTGAATTCTCATACAATAATAGTTACCAAGCTTCTAAAGGCGTGGCACCTTATGAGGCTTTGTATGGACGGAAGTGCAAATCACCATTACACTGGTATGATTTGCGAGAGAAGCAGTTGCATAAGACGGATTTCATAAAAGAGACTTCCGATGCAGTTGCTAGAATTCAGCGTCAAATGAAAATTGTGCAAAGCCGACAAAAGAGTTACGCAGACAAGAGGCGGAGATCCCTAGAGTTTGATGAAGGAGACTTCGTGTTTCTCAAGGTATCACCCATGAAGGGGATTATGCGTTTCGGTAAGAAGGGGAAACTGAGTCCAAGATATATTGGACCTTATGAAATTATCGAACACATTGGAAAGGTCGCTTACAAATTAGCGTTACCTCCAGAATTGTCGGCAGTGCATAATGTATTTCATGTGTCGATGCTGAGAAAGTATATACCAGATCCGTCCCATGTGTTGAAGCATGAGCCTATTCAAATCCACGAGGATTTGACATATGAGGAACAACCTATTCGAGTACTGGCTCGTGAAGAGAAAGTACTGAGGAATAAGACAATCCCACTAGTGAAGATTCTGTGGAAAAATCACAACATTGAAGAAGCTACGTGGGAAGGAGAAGACGAGATGAGGAGTTTATACCCCCATTTGTTCTAATTTTCGAGGACGAAAATTTTATAAGGAGGGGTGAATGTGACAACCGGGAAATTCAGGTAATTCTCGGATGAAAATGTACAAATTTATGTATATAACAATTTATACTATTTAAAGAGTGAAATAAATGTATTTATATTGTTTAGAATATATGAAAATGTTCTAACAATATTGACGAGTAAGAATTCAGTGTTGGAAAAGTTCACTGAGTTGAAACGGGTGAAACGGTGCAAAACCGGCATTGAAAACCCTAACCGGGACAATAAAAGACGGAAAACTTCCGGGATTAATTTTGATCAAACGGAAGTAGTTTAAATTGATCCGACTGCACAGGAAACCTTAGGAGCACGCCGGGACGATTTCAGGAAAATTTCGGCTCGAACCGGTATCGGTCAAAAAGTAGTCGAATTAATGTGAATAGTAAAAGTCAAAGTCAACTTTTACTTTAGCAATTATGACATCATTAATCCATATAATAAATGGAAAGAAAATGGTGGTTGGTAGCATTAATGGCCATGATTCATTTACTTTTTGATCTAAAGGCCAAGATTTGGCCAAAATTAACCATTTTTAATTTTTGAAAAATGGGGAAAGAATTAGTGTTGAAAGGTGTCTAATTCTCATTGGTTAATGACCAAATTAATTGGTCTTTTAGTGGCATAAGTCGGCCACTTTTGGAACAAAAAGCCGAGACCACATTTTCATGCCAAAAACCAAAGAAAAATTTTGCTAAGTCTTCTTCCATGGTGGAGCCGTGAGTGACCAACGGAAACCAAGATATTCTCTCAATTTTTCTTCACAAAAAGTGTGTCAAAACACTCCTTGAAGACAAAGGAAGCAATTGACTAAGGTAACTTCCCTTGCACTTGACTTTTTGTTGGTTTTTCTTCAAGAAATCCGTGGGTGAATAGTGGGAAAAAGATGGAAAATTTTTGGTTGTTTTTCATTAATTTGATGCTTGGGTTTTGTTAAGGGTGTAATAAGGAAGAAAACCATGCAATTGGTTTAAAGAAAAACCAATTTTTGGTTGGTTTTCTAAGGGTAAATCCGTGGGTTACCTTAAGTAAACAATGAGAAAATTTTGTGGTTTAATTGTTAACTTACTTCCAAGTTAAATTTTGTGAAGAATAAAGCTTGAATTTCATTGTGGAAAGCTTGGGAAAAAAATTTTGGTGAACCTAACCTAACGTGGCCGTGGGGTTAACAAGGTTTGGAAGAAAAATTTTCATGGTTTTATGTGATGTTTGATTGATTGAAGTCATGCGTTTTACGATGTAAATAAAGGAATTGTGATTGAAAGAATGAAACAAAAATATTTGGCATATTTTTCATTCATTGGCCGTGGGTTATATAGGGATAAAAACCCTAAGAATTTGGTTGAAAATGCATTGAAAATGGGCTTGAAAATGTGTTAAAAAAATGGCATTGAATAGCCTAAAAAGTGGTTGAAAAGTTTGACAAATTTTGGTTCGGTTTGGTAGTGAAAACCGAAAACAAACTATGGACAAAAGGGTGAAAAAAATTTTGTAATGTGGGTTAAAATGTGAAATTGGATTTTTGTGAGCTTTTATGTAAAAGTTTGGAAAACTTTTACATAAAATAGGCTTGTGGTATAGTACGTGGCAGGTACATACGGTTCGAGGCGTACTTAACGCCGGAAGCCTTAAAATTACGCCGAAATGCTGACGAAATTTCGAAAACGGCATTCGGGGTAAAATGGGAATTAAAAATAAAAAGTTTGGGGTCGGGTCGGAAACCCGAGTCCCTAACGGAGAATTGAATAAGGAAAACCTAAGGGGTGGTTCATGAATAGTAACCCATCCCTTAAAAATTTAAAACGCGAGTGGAATTGAAAAACCGACCCCGAGGGGGGGGCGTTTTTGGAAATGAAATAAAGGTCCGAGTGGGGAACGGAAAATCCGAGCCTCGGAGACCTAGGTCGGGAATGTCTAGATGAACGTTTTAAATACTAGTGAAACGTCCATTTGAGGCTCCGAAACGATAGAAAATCGCTAAATCGACGTAGGGGTCGGAATAGTGCTTCCCGAGGGTCGGGAAAGTGAAAAATGAAAATAAAATAGAAATGAACCCGGTAATGATTAGAAAAGAGTCAGAAAAGTTCCTGAGAGCCAAAAATGCAATCTGGATCGGGAAAATTTCCATCAGGGGCAAAATTGTAATTTTACCAAAATACAGGGGTAAAATCGTAATTTTGTAAAAGTTGGGAAAAATGGTGAAAATGATAAATAAAGCCTAAAAAGTTATAAATAGGTTTTATTTAAGCTTTTTAATGAAAAATAAAAGCTATAAATGGGAATGAAATTAACAGACAAGGTTTTGTCTGTAGGATCAAAAAAATCGACCTACAAGGAAGGCAATCCGAGATCCACAAGAGAAAAAGAGAAGAGATTGATAAGGTAAGTTCAGACATTTACCTGTCTGCAACATATAGCATTATTGTTGCTAACTTTGATGTACTAACTATAAGTTAGGTACATATGTGCTACGGGCACTATTATAGAGTAGAGAGAGACGTAATGTGCTACGGGCACTATTGAGGATGGACACATTGTTAATTGTGCTTCGGGCACTAGAGCGAGGTTAATGAAACTCACTCCCCTAAAATTAAAATGTGACCCATTCCTAACCACGGGACAATGTGAAGTCACCGGGTTAGAATTTAAAAAAGTCAGTAATGAAACCACTTTCTGGCGTACCAGCCTTCCGTACAGGGAGGTATTTTTGCCTTCGGGGCTATGAGAATAAGGCTGTGGAGGTCAGCACTGATGTACCGCTCCCAGTCATGTACAATTTTGCCTTCGGGGCTATGAGATTAAGGCTGTGGAGGTCAGCACTAATGTACCGCTCCCAGTCATGCGCACTTAAATGGTACTGCCAACCTGAGCTCAAAACCAGAACATAATGAAAGATAATTACCTAAAACTGAAACTATGCCATAATTGAGCATAAGACAGTTTAGTGAGAGTACTAACATCGCGGTTGATGTACTGTTGTGACACTGGGTTGTGGTCAACCTTACTATTCACGTATGAATAGTGGTCAATGTTACTATTCATGTGTGAATAGTGTCAAAGGTACTATTTATGATGAATAGTACTATTCATAGAAATTTTATTTCTTGCATGTTTGGACTTACTGAGCCTGTAGCTAACCATTTTTGCTAATGTTGTAGGTAAGCGACCAGCTCAGTAGCTTGTTTGACTGGATGCGGATGGGATGGCGCGTGTCAAATGGGATAACTGGGCGAGGGATATGGTCCTGCCAGAGTCTTTCCGCTGAGCGATAAAAAGGGAAAAAAAAGAGAAACAGTCTTTTGTAATATAATATATATTTACGAAAGTACTGTAATATGTAAATTACTTTGTACTTGCCAACAAAGTAAATAGTGGGAAATATTTACATGATGTTTAAAGAAAAAAAAAATTTTTCCCCAAAAACGACATGATTTAAAAAGAGAGAGAGATAAGCCGGCGACCCATAAGAGTACAATCTATCGCAGTTAGCGATAAAGCTCAACTGTAATAGTATTGTATGATCTCTACGAGGGGTGGGCCGTCACATTTGGTATAGTACATGACAGGTACAAAAGTTCTGAGGCATACCTAACGCCAGGAAAACCTTAAAATACAAGCGGAAATGCTATCGAAATTTCTAAAACGGTATAAGGGCATTTCGAGATACGAGGGGTAAAATATTGGGCTCGAGAAGGAAACCGGGACCCCTCGGTGGATTAGGATTAAAAATGGAAAACTAACCCAAGAGGAATAGTAAACCGACCCTTAATAACTAAAATGCCTAAAATAGGAAAAAAAATTCATGTTTGGGGTATTTTGGGAATCGAGGGAAAAATTAGGTCGGGATAGGAAACTCGAGCCTCTCAGGGACCGAGGGCCGCGGACAGGATAAAATACATTTTAAGAGTAGTGAAATGGCCATTTGAGGCTCCGAAATGCTCGAAAAACGAGAAACGACCCTAGATGATGGATGAATAGTAACTTAGGATCGGGAAAATGAAAATTGAGATTTTACAGCAAATTAAGCTGGAAAATGATACAGAAGCCTAGAGAATATTATTTTGAAATATTTGCGCTTAGAAAATTTGAGAAAAATTATAGAATGGAATAGTTACGGTCCCAAGACCCGTTAGGGGCAAAATGGTCATTTTGACCAAAAATTCTGAAAGGCTCCTAAAGGACCTAGAATGTTTTAAATAAAATTCTAGAACCCAAAATAAAGCTTTTAGAGTGGAAAATCTAGAGTTTAATTAGTACACGGGCGTATACAGTGGAACACGACCGTGTAAAATAAGACCGAGAGTTACACGGTCAGGGACACGGACGTGTTGCAAACCGTGTACTATATAAAGAATTGAAATGTTTTGTAAAATTTATCACAGAATAAATATATTTAAAGTGATAATTAATATAGGGTATTAACAGACAATATTATGTCTGTAGGAACCCAAATTAGAGATAAAACTGCGGAAGAGTTCTGGAAGTGGACATTATCGCAGTATTAGTAAGTTCAAGCATTTCATGTCTGCAACATGAAATACTGTATTATTCATTTATGTACTAGTTATACACTAGATACTAAGTCCTATGGACATTTGGGGATTAGTTAATATAATGGGTCCCACATAATAAAAGGATCAGAATATCTAAGGCCTACTGGCGATCGAGGTTAGCGATCTTGAGGTGATGATTAATGTCACTTGGTCCAAACTGTAATTGAAACATGGTAATAAAACCATTTAAGGCGTACTGCCCCTCCAACGTTTTAATGGAGGTTTTTTAGGTCCTACAGGGATATAATAAGGGTTATGGAGGCCGAAGCTCTAGGGTCGCTTCCTAGGCCCTCCCAGTCAATGTGCAAGATAAATTATCGGTACTACCATAAAAAGAACTCAATACCAGAGTACAAATAGAGAAGGAATAATCAATGATATGATAAAAGTCATAATTGAGCATAACCGAAGCTTACATTAAGTATAGCGAACTCGGTTAGAAAAATATAAATAGTAACTGGTTAGGCTAATGTGAATAGTAATCGATTAGGCTAATGTGATTAGTATCATGTTAAAGTAATGTGAATAGTAATCTATTAGGGTAACAGTTACTATTTATTGATCAAAGGTCAAAGTCACTATTCATAGAAAATTGAGTTTTTAATGTTTTTGAATCCCTGTGATTCTTACTAAGTATGCTTGAACCTATTAAGCCTGTTAGCTCATCAGTTTATTCATGTTGCAGGTAAGAAACCTGTCTAGTAGACTATATGAATGGCGGTAGGATGTGCGTGTGTCAAGGGATAGGGAATTCACCGTGGACTTGGTCTTGCCATAAGTCTTCCGCAGAGCTTTGGAAGTTAGTGAATTAAAGAGAATGTGTTATTGAAAAAAAAAATATGCAGTATAAATATTTTGTATATTATACATTATGTTGTACTCAAAAAGACATTTAAAAGTTAGTATTGTATTTTACATGGCGTTTATACTTAGCTTTCTTTTTGAGAAAGTATGTATTAAAAAGAAAAAAAATTATGGATGAAATTTTCAGGCCCTGAGAAATGAAAGTTCAAGAAAAAGAGTTTTAAAATGGCAATCCGGATTTAGCACACGGGCTGTCTTCGACGACAATGGAGTCAGATCCTGACAGTATCGCGTGGTTGGATTCAAGGGCGCCACAGGTTGGTATCAGAGTGGTTGACCATATCCCTATTGGCGCAAAGTGTGATCTACTCGTCAATCCAAGTAAGTTAGTTTTCTTTAAGTTTGTTATCTTTTTGTTTATTTGAGATTCTATAATCTTGTAGGCCATACAATGACTAGACCGCCTTATATGAGACCTCACCTATACCGATTGAGAGGACCGATCCGGGTATGGACTCGACCCGTGATCAGACCATCTATGATCCGGTGAGCAGTACAACAACCACCGGTACCTGAGCCGCTAGCGCCAAGGATTGTAGTGTCGGCACTAGTATAAGCACCACCCCCTTGACCAGTAGCAGTAGATATCCCAGTGGTAGGAGACCAAGCTCGTATAGGAGCTAGAGTGTCAGTGCAAGTAGTACACGCTTCAAAAGGTAGTCATCCACCTACGTTTGAGGAAGGTCAGCAGGGGATCTCTACTCGGGACTGGCTATATGATGTAGAGACGATAATGTGCCAGTGTGACATAGATGAGGATTGCTAGGTGCCATTGGCACATTCCGTGAGGATACACGGTTATATTGGGAGTACTGTGATCAGGAGCTATTGTTAGCACTGGATTAGGCTGAGTTTCACCAAATCATGATGGAGCAGTTTCCGCAGAGGAGTTCAGCACCGGTGTTAGACCCTCTTGAGAGAAGGGTAGTACCACCACCACGGACTATGCCTAAGTATGCAGATGTTAGAGATTTAGTTCTTTGGGTAGAGAGACAGCAAATGATGCTGAGCGATACGGTGTTCACGTATGCAGTTTGATTTCAGGATAGCATCGTAAGGACATGTCCTCTGTCCAACCTCATGGAGGAGGATTTTTGTGAAATATTTTGGAAGGGACTTACTACTGACCTACGACAGATAACTCCTTTATACCCTACTACATTGCGTGAGTTTATTATCACTGTACCTAAAGTAGAGGAGGAGATGATGATGGAGTGCATGGTGTAAAAGAGGCATGAACAGTTGCTATAGGAAGCAATGTTAGATTGCCTGTATGGATTTGGACAGATGGCAAACGACCATGAGGCTGGTCCATCGAGACAACCAGAGGGTACGGGTCCAACTGAAGGATCACACCATCTAAGGTTGGAAACAGAACGGATGAGGAAGAAATAGATCCAGTTGAATTTTTGACAATCCCGGAACAACCTCATTTAGGAGATCAGGTGTAGAAATACATGTGTTATGCAAATGTATATATATGTCTGTATATGTGTGTATATGACTGTATCGAAAGGCTATTTGAGAAAAGCCTTCGAACTGATGTACTTTTAAAAAATTTTGAAATGAAAAGAAATGACAATCACATTTTGACATGTTCAATGGATGAAATGTTGAAATTATGTGATGATTAAAACTATTTTTACTTATATTATAAAAATATGTTTGTGATAATCTAACGATCAACTCTCATGCAATTATAGGAAGTAGAAAAGATGGTGAATCCATGAAACCTGCGAAATATGAGAGGCCGTCCAATCCTGTCAGAAAGAGTAGACGAGTTACAAGCTTTGATTAAGGCTTAAACGAGAAAAAATGCTGAACTGAGGCAAAGACTGGAGCAAATGGAGCAAAGATAAGGCCAAGAAGATGGTCAGAACCCACAAATGACTGCACCCGAACCAGAAGTGCTGCTAGTAGTACCAGAAGAAGTAATAGAACCCCAACCACAACCCCGAGTTAACCACGAGCCACTATATGAAAGATTTCGATGAATGAAGCCATCAGAGTTCGAGGGTTCCACAAACCTTCTAGAAGTGGAGGAGTGGCTATCTTCACTCCATATGATATTGGAATTTATGGAGTTGAACGATCAGGAAAAGATTATGTGTGCATCCTTCATTATGAAAAAGGATTCAAGATTTTGGTGGGAATCAGTCAAGTTGAGAAGAAACATGTATACGATGTCTTGGTTGGACTTTCTGGAGAAGTTTATTCAGAAATATTACAATCCCGCATTACTGCGACCCCAACAAAAAGAGTTTACAAAATTAAAGCAAGGGGACATGTCAGTAATTGAAGTCTGTAGCAAGTTCGACCGGTTGTCCCGATTGTGCCCATACACTATCACCACTGAGAGGGAGAAAATCCAGAAGATGTTGGGAATGTTCCATCTCGAAATCTCAGCATTGGTGGATAGTGGATTGACGCCGCCCACTATTGTATCTGATTATGTAAGCAGGGTGTTGAGGGCTAAATACTACTTGGTTTGACAAAAGGAGGAATAGGAAAGGATTTGGGATGCTAGAAAGAAGGAGAAGGTCTTGGCCAAAGCTGTACAAGTTGGATCCCAGGTTGGACAAAGTAGCAAACTGAATCAGAACACTAAGGCTGGACAAGCAAGTACTTCCGGTCAGCAGTCCCAGGGTAAGAGAAAAGGAAATAATTCTGGAAATAGGAACCAGTAGAGGAGAACGAACAATAATGTTGGCCCAATTGTTCAAGACTGTGTAGTCTGCAGAAAGAGACATGCAGGCCGATGCAGACTTACCCTAAATGCCTGTTTTCAATGTGGGAAGGACGGTCACTTTGCTAGAAACTATCCAGAAAATAGGTAAAATGTGCAAGGTTCATCTCAGTCACAACAGCAACGTTCCCAGGCAGATTCACTACAGGCTAAGGCTGAAGGTTCATCCCATTTAGAGAGGTAGGAAAGACCAGAACACTTGCCTCGTGTAGATGCTAGAGTCATGGTCTATACAAAGGAAGATGCGGAAGCCGGAATGTCAAATGTAGTGACAGGTCAGCATTCTGTTGCTAATAATTCGGCGTCTATTTTATTTGATTCTGGAGCCACGCATTCTTTCATTTCATACTAGATTACGAATAGGATAGGATATCCTAAAGACAATATAGGTATGACATTTAGAACTACACTACCCTCAGGGGAAGTCCTGATGTCCAATTACTAGTTACCTCATGTACCGATAATTATGGCAAATAGGGAGTTGTTTGTAGAATTGATCGTGATGGAGCTTGCTGACTATGATGTAATACTAGGAATGGATTTCCTAAGGAAGTATCAAGCCACGATCGATTGCCAAAAGTGGAAGATAAGCTTTCAACCCGACCAAGAAGATGGATTTGAGTGCGTCGATACGTCATGCAAATGAAAGAAGATAATAATCAACTCGATGAAAGTGAGGAGGCTAATGTCAAGCGGTTGTGCTGAACACTTAGCATGTATATTGGACATGACGAAGGAATAGAAGCTTTAACCTGAAGATGTTCCAATTGTAAAGGAATTCATTGACGCCTTCCCATAGGAATTACCAGGATTGCCACTTGAACGAAAAATCTCCTTTAAGATTGAGCTGATGCCAGGAACTGCACCTATCTCAAAAGCACTATACCAAATGGCACTGGTCGAATTAAACGAGTTACAAGAGCAACTAAAGGAGCTTTTTGACAAATGATTTATACGCCCAAGTTATTCCCCATGGGTTACTCCAGTGTTGTTTGTCAAGAAAAAGGATGGATCGTTTTGCATGTGCATCGATTACCGAGAGTTGAACAAGGTTACTATTAAGAATAGGTATCCGTTACCTAGAATTAATGACTTGTTCAATCAACTAAAAGGCGCAGTAGTATTCTCCAAGATCGATCTACGATCACTATACCATCAACTGAGGATCAAGGAGAGTGACATCCACAAGACCACATTTTAGACCCGCTACGGTCATTATGAATATCTTGTGATGCTGTTTGGGTTAACAAATTCGCTAGCAGCTTCTATGGACTTGATGAATCGAGTCTTCAAGGAATACTTAGATAAGTTTGTCATTGTGTTTATCGATAACATACTCATATATTCAAAAACTTGCGAGGAACATGAGGAGCCTCTGAAAATTGTCCTGCAAACGATAAGGAAGCATCAACTCTATGCCAAATTCTCCAAATGTGAATTCTAGCTGGATGGAGTACATTCTCTTAGACATGTGGTTTCCAAGGACAGAATCACTGTGAATCCTACAAAAGTAGAGGCGATCAACGAATGGTCGGCACCTAAGAGCGTGATGGAAATACAGAGCTTCTTAAGTCTAGCAGGCTATTATAAGAGATTTGTAGAGGGATTCGCATGACCCGCTGCACCTCTTACAACTTTGACATGCAAGGAGAGGAAGTATGAGTGGACGGAGTGTGCGAAAGAAGCTTCCAAGAGCTAAAGAAACGACTAACGAGCGCGTCGATAATTACACTTCCTACTGAAGGGGAGATGTTCATGATATACAGTAATGCCTCAAAGATGGGATTAGGAGCTATCCTGATGCAAGGCAACAAGGTGATTGCCTATGCCTCGTGTCAATTAAAGGACCATGAGAAGAATTATCCCACGCATGACTTGGAACTTGCTGCAATAGTGTTCGCATTAAAGATCTGGCGACACTATCTGTATGGAGCTCAGTGTCAGATTTATACTGACCACCAAAGTCTAAAGTATTTCTTCACACAAAAAGAGCTAAATATACAGCAAAGAAGATGGCTACAGCTGGTCAAAGACTATGATTGTGAAATCCTCTATCATCTTGGAAAAGTCAATCACGTTGCAGATGCGTTAAGTAAAAAATCTACTGTTTCGCAACAACTGCCAATTGGAAAACTTCCAAAGCCGTTGCAGCGAAAAATCAACGTGCTAAAGGTGGAGCAGATAATTGGAAAATTAGCTGCACTGTAATTGGAATCAACACTGTATGAGGATGTCAGAGAGGCCCAGAAATGAGATTTAAAGCTAACAAGTTCACAAGAGGAAGTGTCTAAAGATGGATTAATCCTACATTAGGGAAGAATTCAAATTCTTGATGATGAAGGATTAAGAAGGTGAATTATGGCAAAAGCCCATGAAACACCATATTCAGTATATCTCGAAGCCAGTATGATGTATCAAGATTTGAAGCTACAATTCTGGTGGAAAGGATATGATGCCATTTGGGTGATTGTCGACAGATTGATAAAGACCGTAAGGTTCATTGCTGTAAAAATGACCTTTTCGTTGGAAAAGTTAGCAAGCTCGTATGTCAACCACATAGTCAGGTTACATGGAGTTCCTAAATCTATTATGTCAGATTGTGATCCACAATTCACTTCAAACTTCTGGACATGTGTGTAAGAAGCTATAGGAATAGAAGTACGTCTGAGCACAGCATTTCATCCGCGGACAGACAGGTAATCTGAGTGAACCATTCAAATGCTAGAAAACATGCTGCGTTTGTGTACGATAGATTTCCTAGGGAGCTGGAATGAGAAACTTCCATTGGTAGAGTTTTTGTACAATAACAGCTACCAAGGTTTGATAGGTATGGCACCCTATGAAGCTCTATATAGAAGGAAGTATAGATCATCGATTCATTGGTATGATTTACAAGAAAAACAACTACATAAAACAGATTCTGTACAAGAGACAGTGGATACAGTTACAAAAATACAACAACAGATAAAATAGCCCAGAGCTAACAAAAGAGCTATACGGACAACAGACGAAGAGCCCTAGAGTTCAACAAAGGGGATTTTATATTCCTAAGAGTTTCGCCAATGAAAGGAATAATGCAGTTTGGAAAGAAAGGGAAACTAAGTCCAAGATACATTGGACCATATGAAATTATCGAACGCATTGGTAAAGTCGCTTATAGATTGGCGTTACCTCTAGAGATGTTGACAGTGCATAATGTGCTTCAAATGTCAATGCTGAGGAAGTATATATCGGATCCGTCCCATGTGTTGAAACATAAACCGATCCAGATTCAGGAAGATCTGACCTATGAAGAAAGACCTGTTCAAATTCTGGCACGTGAAAATAAAGTTTTGAGGAATAAAACAATCCCATTAGTCAAAGTACTATGGAGAAATCACAACGTTGAAGAGGCTACATGGGAGCGAGAAGATGAAATTAGGAATTTATACCCTCACTTGTTCTGAATTTTCGGAGACGAAAATTCTAGAAGGAGGGATGAATGTGATAACTGGGGATTTTAGATTCTCAGAGTAGATTAAAATTGTATGTATGTACTAGTTTTAATGAATAAATTATGAAAAAGTTGTGTTTTAATACTGTTGAGAATACTGTAAAAATGTTCTGGCAGTGTTAAATTGTGTGAGTTTGAGGACAGAAAATCTTACCGAACAGAATCGGGTGAGACGGTTCGAAAACGGAGCCAAAAACCCTCAGGAGTACACTGAAATACACTAAAAAGATAGAAATTTATGGTAGAGAATTTTGACCAAATGAAAGCAAAATAAAACAAACCGATCACACTAGAGGCGCCCGAAACCCGTATACACGATTTCGGTAAAATTCCGTTCTGTTTGACTTTCAGTCAAAATTTGACCATGAATTAATTAGTGAATTAATATATATATATGGATGACATCACATTAATGATGTCATAAAGGTTAAAATTTTTTTAGGGTTGAAAAGTAATGTGAAAGGTGTAAGGCTAGGATTGATTTTCTTTTCGATCAATGGTTAAGATCTTGCCAAAATAACGTTTGAAAAAATTTTAGAAAATAGAATTAAGGCCATTCGGCCATGTGGAAAGGAGACAACAAAAAATTTGATTTTTGGCCCAAAATTATTGCATTTTAGTCCTTGAACAATTAGCAAATTGTTGGGAGAAATTTGCTAAATGGTCCTTAGCTTTTGCCTATAAATAGGCTTCAAAATTCATTCAACAAACTTAGAGGAAAGTGGCCATACTCTTGCCATTCTTGAGTAGCCAAAAACCGTGGACTTTCCACCCCATTTAAGCCAAATTTTGTTCAAAATTTCACACTAAAATTAGCTTCCATTTCATTTCTAGCATCAAGCAATCCAATAGGTAAGGTAAGCTTCTAAATTGAAGCAATTTTACTTGATTTTCTTAGTGAAAATCAGTGGGTATGAAGGTATTGAAACAATGATAAAAATTGCTATTTTGTTGATGTTATGATTAGTTTGGTGTTTTGAAGATTAAAGCATGATTCAGGATTAAGAAACAAGCAAAAATTTTGCATGTTTCCATGAAAAATCTATGGCATTATTGGTGTGAAAAGTGAATTGGAAATTGGTGATTTGGTTTATTATTTATGTTCATTTGGTTACATGTTGAATCAAGCTTGAATTAGAATCAAGAAACAAGAAAATTTGGTGTATTTCCATGCTAAAATCTGTGGGTGATAAACATTAGAAAATAGGAAAAATTTTAGTGTTGAATAAGAAAACAAGATTTTCTAAGTGATTTTGCATGAAAAATCTGTGGCTAATACTAGGGTTGAAATGAAATTTGGTTAGGTTTTAATGTTGTTTTGCACATTTGAAAACCTAAGAATAAAATGTGATAAGTGTGGAAGGTGATGAAAAATATTTGGTGATGATTAACATGATAAACCAAGGCTAGGTTTGAAAAGAAATGATGCTGTGTATTGATGTTTCAATATTAGTTAATGTAGAAAATTTTTATATAAAGTTTGGAGACTTTGTATAAAATAAGCCTCTAGTATAGCACGTGACAGGTACAAAGGTTCTGAGGCATACCTAACACCGGGAAAACCTTAAAATACAAGTGAAAATGCTGTTGAAATTTCTAAAATGGCATAAGGGCATTTCGGGAAACGAGGGGTAAAATATTGGGCTCGAGAGGGAAACCGAGACCCCTCGGTGGATTAGGATTGAAAATGGAAAACCAACCCAAGAGGAATAGTAAATCGACCTTAATAACTAAAATGCCTAAGACAGGAAAAAAAAAAATTCATGTTCGGGGTATTTTGGGAAACGAGGGAAAAATTAGGTCAGGATAGGAAACCCAAGCCTCTCAGGGACCGAGGGCCAGAGATGGGATGAAAAACATTTCAGGAGTAGTGAAATGGCCATTTGAGGCTTCGAAATACTCGAAAACGAGAAACGACCCTAGGTGATAGATGAATAGTAACTGAGGGTCGGGAAAATGATAATTGAGATTTTGCAGCAAATTAAGCTGTAAAATGATATAGAAGCCTAGGGAATATTATTTTAAGATATTTGGGCTTAGAAAATTTGAGAAAAATTATAGAACGGAATAGTTACGGTCCCGAGATCCATTAGGGGCAAAATGGTCATTTTGACCAAAAATTCCCGAAAGGCTTGAAAAGGACCCTAAAGGACCTAAAATGATCTAAATAAAATTCTAGAACCCAAAATAAAGATTTTAAAGTTGAAAATCTATAGTTTAATTAGTACACGGGCGTGTACAGTGGAACACGACCATGTAAAATAAGACCAAGAGGTACACGGTCAGGGACACGGGTGTGTTACAAACCGTATACCATAAAAAGAATTGAAATGTTTTCTAAAATTTATCATAGAATAAATATATTTAAGGTGATAATTAATATAGGGTATTAACATACAATATTATATCTGTAGGAACCCAAATTAGAGATAAAACTGCGGAAGAGTTCCGGAAGTAGACATTGTCGCATATTGGTAAGTTCAAGCATTTCATGTCTGCAACATGAAATACTGTATTATTCTGTTATGTACTAGTTATACACTAGATACTAAGTCCTACGGACATTTGGGGATTAGTTAGTATAATGGGTCCCACATCATAAAAGGATCAGAATATCTAAGGCCTACTGGCAATCGAGGTTAGTGACCTTGAGGTGATGATTGACGTCACTCGGCCCAAACTATAATTGAAAGATGATAATAAAACCATTTAAAGCGTACCGTCCCTCCAACGTTTTAATGGAGGTTTTTTAGGTCCTACGGGGATATAATAAGGGCTGTGGAGGCCGAAACTCTAGGGTCGCTCCATAGGCCCTCCCAGTCAGCGCGTAAGATAAATTATCAGTACTACCATAAAAAGAGCTCAATACCAGGGTACAAATAGGGAAGGAATAATCAATAATATGATAAAAGTCATAATTGAGCATAACCGAATCTTACATTAAGTATAGCGAACTCGGTTAGAGAAATATGAATAGTAACCGGTTAGGCTAATGTGAATAGTATCCTGTTAAAGTAATGTGAATGTTACCTATTCGGGTAACAGTTACTATTCATCGATCAAAGGTTAAAGTCACTATTCATGGTGAAAAGTACTATTCATGATAAATAGTGCTATTCGTAGGAAATTCAGTTTTTAATGTTTTTGAATCCATGTGATTCTTACTAAGTATGTTTGAACTTATTGAGCCTGTTAGCTCATCGGTTTGTTTATGTTGCAGGTAAGAAACCTGTCCAGTAGACTATATCGATGGTGGCAGGATGTGCGCGTGTCAAGGGATGGGAATTCACCATGGACTTGGTCCTGCTATAAGTCTTCTGCTAAACTTTGAAAGTTAGTGAATTGAAGAGAATGTGTTATTGAAAAAAAATATATGTTGTATAAATATTTTGTATATTATACATTATGTTGTACTCAAAAAGTCAACTAAAAGTTAGTATTGTATTTTACATGGCTTTTATACTTAGCTTTCTTTTTGAGAAAGTATGTATTAAAAAGAAAATAAAATTATGGGTGAAATTTTCAGGCCCTAAGAAATGAAAGTTTAAGAAAAAGAGTTTTAAAATGGTAATCCGGATTCGGCGCACGGGATGTCTTGGATGACAATGGAGTCGGATCCTAACAGTATCGCGTGGTTGGATTCGGGGCTGCCACAACTGAGCTCTAGCTCACTAGTTTGTTCATGATGTAGGTAATAAGAGTAAGCTGCCTACATTATGAGGAAACGAACTGATGGGCTGGTAGACAGATTCCCGGAGTGTTATGGGGTGGGTTATGGTTTCACTATGATTTTCCACTGCAATAAAAAGAAAATGTATATGTATTTTAAGGAAAAGATACAAGGTTTAATGTAAATTAAGTTTATGAAGTATTTCATTATGTTTTTGAAAACTCATATGTTTAAATCAAGTTTAAGTTTAAAAAAAAAAAAGAAAAATTTATCAGTAATTTTTCAAACACTGCTTCCGCAAGTAAGTTTAAATGCTAAGTATAAAATGGTCAAGTTTAATAGTATAAAAATGAGTATTTTAAAGAAAGTACTTCTTAAAGTACTTTAAAAGAATAAAGTTAAGTAAAAAGTTTAAAGAAAGTAAGACAAGTCTAAGAAGTAAAGTAAGTACACCAAGTCATGAAGAGTAAAGTTAAGAAAAGTAAAGTTAAGAAGAGCAAGTTTAAGAGCAAGATTAAAGTTAAAGTTAAGGTAGCTAGAGAGGCATGTATCATAGAGGTGGTATCATAGCAAAAGTTAAGGTAGCTCGTGTATTACAGAGACCTTGAGGTCACTGCGGCTGTTGACAAGCCTATCACACTTTACTTTGATAACACTGGGGCCATTGCCAACACAAGGGAATCTCAGAACCACAAGAGGACCAAGTGCATATATCGAAGGTATCACATCATTAGAAGGCATGTGGAGACAGGACAAGTAGATGTATGCAAGATCATGTCCGAGGACAACATTGCCGATCCCTTTACTAAGACTTTGGTGGCTAGAAGCTTTGAGAGGCACGTAGAGGCGATGGGGTGTAGGAATATAAACCGGAAAAAACGTATCAGAGTGGCGCAGCGGAACAATAAAAATTTTTAGAACGTTAAATATCTCATGATGCCATATACAATAAATCAACAACAATTAAAACTCATACCTCAAGGACGCCAATATGCAGGAGGAGAATGACCGGAGGCTTCAACCAACTAGCCTTCTCTACTATTCTCCAATTCCCGAATGGCTGAGTGTGTGGGCACTCTGAACCTCGATCGGTATGCTAGCACTGCTAGTCTTCTTCCGACCACCCAGATCTCTAAAGAACTTTATTGTCACGATGAGCTGTGCAACAATAAGCCTGCTCACCTGAGAGTCTATGGTCTAAGAGAACTGGAGTGGCAGGACCTCTATTTATAGACCTGCATGAGGTGAATCTCTGAATTTGAATTGGATTAGGAAAAGATATTTTCCCTTATCCAAACCCATAAAATCCGAATTTTTCCAAGGGATAATCTCCACTAAAAATTCGGTTTTCTTAGGATAGATCCAATCCAAATCTCAACAAGATTTTAACTAGAATCTTATCTCCCTTTTTCAACCAAAAAATCCGAAATTCACAAGGAGAAAATCCTCCAAAAGATTTCGGCCATTATGGATAAGGGAGAATCAAAATTCCACTAGGTTTTTCAAGCTAAATCTCATCTCAACCTTATCCAAAAAATAACCGAATTCTCCTTGGATTTAGGCTCCAAAATTTCGGCCACTTTTAGGGAAGAAGAGAATCCAAATTCAACTAGGATTCAAGCTTGAATTTACCCTTGAATCTCATCCACAAAATCCGAAATTTTCATGAGCATTATCCTCAAAAATTTCGTCCCTTATTTGTTGGGATTTGGATTCAAAATTCAAGTAGGATTCTAACAAGATTATCCTCTCCAAATCCAACTCAAATTCGAATTTCAAACCTTGTGGATTTTCCACAACAAATTCGAATCCTACTTGGACTGTGATTCAAAATTTGAATTTCAAATTTCAAATTCAAATTTCAAATTTCAAATTTCAAATTTCAAATTTAAATTTCAAATTCAAATTTCAAATTTCAAATTTAAATTTCAAATTCAAATTTCAAATTCGAATTTCAAATTCAAATTTCAAATTCAAATTTCAAATTTCAAATTTCAAATTTCAAATTTCAAAATTCAAATTTCAAATTTCAAAATTCAAAATACAACTCCAATCCAATCTCAAATAAAATCATGGCAACTTTATTTGGAGTTCGAATAATTGTGTACTCTATTATCCAAAACAAAATCTGAATCCAACCGGAGAGAATCTTGTCTACCATCCTAATCCTGTGTCATCACCATCCATGCATAATAAACTAGCCAATAGCATACACAAATCAATTTGCCAAACGTTAAGGAATTATGTGGAGCTAGTAGAGAGACTGATTGGACATATATAATCGGGCTCCCGTGATTCCATATGATCATCATTCTGTACCGAACAACTCAATCATATGATCACTAATTTCAGAGTCACACCACTATAAACCTGAAACTGAACTCCCAATTATATACCGTATTACGTAAGCCTGTGACGAGCTACCATCCAATGACCTTGTCATATATGCAAAACCCTCATATGATATCCATGATCAGCCTTAGGTCAAAGTCCGTTTAATCCTACTGATCAGGCTATCTTAAAGTTCCATTATACTACCGAATCTAGAAAATGATTATTCACCATATGTGAATAAGAAGTCATCCGCCCAGCAGACGACCCAAGGCCTTGTCCATTTTCACATTCAGTATAATGCCTTTAAGAGGATACCTTTAACTCCTCAGAGCTATGATTCCGATATCTGCAAATAAACCCTTCATCGTATATAAGTCTTGCACCCAACGAACCGGTCTATAAGCTTACTACCTCTGAGACGCTTTAGCCATTGGAACATCAAAGTACACAAGTCATATACATGAAGTAGTTCATTTACTCAGGATTAAGGTTATTGCATAATGAACGTCAAAAGCAGATTGATCCACTCATAGCGGACTACGTAGATCAATCAGCTTTAGTCCCGGTCTAATATGTCACCACCAAGCAACATATCCATGTCTCTACTTGGGAGTCCAGCTCCGGACAGTCAAGACAGACCGTCCCCTCTAAGGCTTTAGACAACATAATAGTCTTAACATGAGTTAGATGCTCGGTCTAACCCCATAGACTACAGACCATAGTTTAGACTGCTAACTTTAGAACATTGTCTTCTCGCATACAAAAGTCCATTGCATGCAACGTTCCAACAGTTTTAACACAAGCAGTCAGTGAGCCATATTTGCTTACATTCACTTTAACATGTAAATAAGACGAGGACAGATAGCAATGTAATGAATAACCTCTATGTATAATTTTATTATCCAGTTCAAAATGAATACATCAAAATGTCTCTAATACTTAGGGCATTTCCTAACAATCTCCCAGTTGCCCTAAGCCAGCAGATGTGCCATGTTACGCATCCCCATCGCCTCTACATGCCTCTCAAAGCTTCTAGCTACCAAAGTCTTAGTAAAGGGATCAGCGATGTTGTCCTCGGACGCGATCTTACATACATCCACTTGTCCTGTCTCCACATGCCCTCTAATTATGTGATACCTCCGATCGATGTGCTTGGTCCTCTTGTGGTGCCGAGATTCCCTTGTGTTGGCAATAGCCCCTGTATTATCACAGTAAAGTGTGATAGGCTTGTTAACACCCGGAATGACCTCAAGGTCTCTAAAGAACTTGCGGAGCCAAACCGCTTCTTTAGATGCCTCAGCAGCAGCCACATACTCAGCCTCCATAGTAGAGTCAGCTGTGCAGCCCTGCTTCACGCTCCTCCACACAATGGCGCCTCCTCCGAGCAAAAACACTAATCCAGATGTCGATTTCCTCGAATCCTTACAAGTCTGGAAGTCTGAGTCCGTGTATCCTACGGGTGTTAGGTCCCCTCCAGAATACACTAGCATATAATCCCTCGTTCTCTTAAGATACTTGAGTATATGCTTTACTGCTTGCCAGTGCTTGGTTCCAGGATTCGCTTGATATCGACTCACCATACCTACTGCAAAACATATGTCCGGGCGAGTGCAAAGCATAGCGTACATAAGGCTACCCACAGCGGATGCATAAGGGACCTTACTCATACGCTCTCTTTCTTCCGATGTCTTGGGACAGTCATCCAATGAAAGAGTTAGACCGACAATAGAAGGTTGTGAGCCTTTCTTTGCCTCTAGCATTGCATATTTGTCAATTATTTTATCTATGTATGAAGCTTGGGATAACGCTATCATTTTGTTCTTTCGATCTCTGAAGAGACGAATGCCTAGAACATAATTAGCTTCTCCCAAGTCCTTCATGTCAAACTGTTGGTGTAACCAAAGCTTGACCGATGATAAGTTCCCTACATCATTCCCAATGAGTAGTATATCATCGACATAGAGTATCAGAAAGATCACTTTTCCATCCTTAATACGTTTATAAACACAAGGTTCATCAACGTTCTGCTCAAAACCAAATGTCTTAATCGCTTGATCAAACCTCTGGTTCCATGAGCGGGATGCCTGCTTTAATCCATAAATGGATCTAAGCAACTTGCAGACTTTCCTATCTTGGCCTTTTGCTACGAACCCTTCGGGCTGTATCATATAGATACACTCTTCAAGATGGCCATTCAAGAATGCCGTCTTGACATCCATTTGCCAGATCTCGTAATCGAGAGCCGCAGCAATGGATAGAAGAATACGGATAGACTTCAGTATAGCAACAGGCGAAAAGGTTTCCTCGTAATCGATTCCAGCCTTTTGCGTGTATCCCTTTGCAACCAGTCTAGCTTTGAAAGTTTCCACTCTCCCTTCCGCATCCTTCTTTCTTTTGTAGACCCATTTGCATCCAATGGGTTTTATCCCATCCGGCAAATCTACAAGTTCCCAAACAGAGTTGGATTTCATAGAATCCATCTCATTATTCATAGCCTGTTTCCAAGATCTAGAATCAACATCCTTTATAGCTTCATCATATGTGACCGGATCTTCCTCATGCTCATGAGCCTCGGCCTGGTATACCTCAGCATCATACATAAAGAAATTAGGTTTCTTAGAAACCCTCCCACTACGACGAGGCACCCTAAATTGTTGATTGTCTGCAGGTCTTTCACTGGAACTCGGACTTGCGTCCAAGACCGAAATCTGTGGAGCAGTTCTTTCACCCGATAACTCCTCTAGCACCACTTTGCTTCGAGGCTTAAAGTCATTCATGTGACTTTCCTCCAAGAATGTCACATGGGTTGAGACAATGACCTTTTGTTCCTTCGGGTTATAGAACAGACCTCCTTTAGTTCCCTTTGGATACCCTACAAACATGTATAATTCTGATCTTGGTTCCAACTTCTTCGCATCCCCATCCAGTACATGTGCCGGGCAGCCCCATATTCTCATATGTCCAAGGGAGGGCTTCCTGCCACGCCACAATTCATACGGAGTTCTAGGAATTGATTTGGTCGGAACCTGGTTCAGAATATAGCACGCCGTTTGTAAAGCATGTCCCCAAAATGATAATGGCAGCGTTGAGTAACTCATCATGGACCGTACCATATCCAATAGGGTCCTGTTTCTCCTTTCGGCTACACCATTCTGTTGTGGAGTACCAGGTGCAGTCAATTGGGATAAAATCCCGTTCTCTACAAGATGTCCTAGAAATTCATCAGAGAGGTATTCGCCACCTCGATCAGATCGAAGTGTCTTTATGGATTTATCCAATTGCTTTTCCACTTCCGCAGGATACTCTTTGAACTTGTCAAAAGTTTCGCTCTTGCGGTGCATCAGATATACATATCCATACCTCGAGTAATCATCTATGAAAGAGACATAGTACTCGAACCCTCCTCGTGCTGTGACGTTCATGGGGCCACATACGTCAGTGTGCACAATTTCTAAGAGCTCCTGTGCCCTTGTACCCTTAGCTCCAAAAGACCTCTTAGTCATCTTACCCTCTAGACAAGACTCACATTGGGGAAGTCGTACCTCCTCCAGAGATTCTAGAGGACCGTCTTTCACCAATATTTGAATCCTATCCTGATTAATATGACCAAGTCTTAAATGCCAAAGATACGCCTTGTTAGAGTGAGAAACTTTCAACCTTTTAGAGTTATCAATTAATTCAGTGTCAAGCAGTGAGTACATCTTTGGTCTGATCAAATATAGGTTTCCATCCATCCATCCAGAACAGATAAAAGACTTATTTCTACGAATATCAACTCTTTTACTAAAAGAAACTGAATAAGAATCCTTTATTAAACAAGCTACCGATATAAGGTTCCTCCTAAAATTAGGAACATAAAAACAGTCTTTCAATAAAATAAACCTAAATTGATCAAAATAAAGATGAACGTCTCCCACTGCCTCAGCCACCACAAAGCTACCATCTCCAGTCCGCAACGAGAGGCTCCTATCATGTAGACTTCTCGTTTCCACGAACCCCTGCATAGAAACACAAACATGATTAGTGGCGCCCGAATCAATGACCCATGTGTCTTTCGATTCTTCCACCAAACACGCTTCTAAGTAATGAAGTTCCTTACCTTCCTTGCCCTTGGAGGCTAGGAATTCTCGGCAAGCCTTCTTGAAGTGACCTACCTTCCCACAGTGGAAGCATTTGGACTTTTTAGGGTCCTTTGGCTTCTTCTTCTTCTTCTTCTTCTTCCCGTCCAAGACAGGAGGATTAGAAGAACTGGAAGCCACTTGCTTCTTATTTGGCCTCTTCCTCTTCCGTGAGGGATTGGAAGATTCTGCCAAATTGGCCTCTCCTTTAGGTCGGACCGTATCCTCATCCCTGATCATCCGCTCATAAGCCTGTAGTTGCTTCATGAGCTCGGTAAGTCCTAACTCCTTTGTCGCCAGATTGTATGCGGCCTTAAACCCCACAAAATCTTTAGACAGAGTCTTGAACACCATCTCGATCTGGGTGTTATAGTCCAACTCAGCACCATTCTCGGCAGCTTCAGCGAAGAATCCCATTAGAGTGATCATATGGTCCTTCACCGGAGCACCAGCCTTTTGCTTGGAGTTCATAATGCTGGTGATAGCGGACTGTCGAGCCAATTTTTCTTGGCCTCCGAACATGTCCTCCAGATTTTCCATGATCTCCCCAGCAACTTGATAAGTCTCATGCTGCTTTTGTAAAGCACTCGTCATGCTAGCAAGGATGTAGCATCGAGCTATTTCATTGGATTCTCTCCAACGATTATAGGCAACCGGGACCTCCTCAAGTGGTGTGTCAAGTTTGGGCCCAGGTGGGCATGGTTCGTCCAGTACGAACTTGTGTCTCTCGCAGCTGAGAACTATTAATAGATTTCGTTTCCAATCTTTATAATTGTCGCCATTCAACTTGTTTTCAGTAAGTATCGAAATGAGGGGTGTCGGTGACATTTTGAACTGAAATAAAATTATACTAGACATCATTACAAAGCCCAAGCAAATATGTAGATAATTTAGCAAATAAAACATACAAGTATGTTCCTACATGAAACTTGAAAAAAATGTAGCATTGCAACGGTAATTCTCAGCACCTATTGCCCCAAGCCACCGAGGGGTGGTCATGAGAACAAATAGCCGGAACATGGACCCCGTCCAATTAATATATGTTACCTTAAATCCTCCAAGGTTAAGACATATATTAATAACTGCTTATTTGGCCACCAGTTTAGTTAACAGAGCTTCTAGGGAAGGTTAATAACTAAACGCGTCTTGAGTGTATAACCATTGTTTACGTAGCCCGATCCACGTCCTACCAAGCCACCGAGGGGTGGTCATGAATAGGATCGCACCCGAACACGTTTTCCACATAGGAGATCCAATCTAGTATACCGGCGGCGGTAAACACCTACCGAAGGGTGTGGTCAGGTCGGAACTGACGCGAGCGTTACCATGCTTTCACATATGGATCAACAATGGAGGCCGTGGGTTTTGTTTGAAACCCTCTCCCACTCAATATTTTGAAAAACATGCAAGTTTTGACAAATTATGTATGATCAATATAGTATGAGCGGCACTCACCTATCCTATATAACATGTTATCAAATATGCATACAAAACATCCATCAATAGATATTTATACATCCATGACATATCACAGAAAAAATAATTGACAGAATAACCAAGCCATGGTTCCATCCTAGAACAAAGAAAATAAAGATTACAAAATTCCATCCAAAGCATTCTTTGGGTCTTGAATTTTGTTCCGTCTTCTTGTATCCATCTTTATGTAGCCTCTCCATTTATTTCTCATCCCATGAATTATTTAAAATTTAAATCTCCAAAAATTTAAATTTCAAATTCAAATTCCAAATTCGAATTTCAAATTTAAATTTCTAATTCAAATTTTAAACAATTTTAATCATCATGTGTAATAATATGTATTTTCAAAAATTTCAAATTTTTAATTACATATTTTTAAACATGATTTAAAATTAAATCTCAAATTTAAAAATCAAAATTTTCTGATTTTTGGACCGTCGGACCGCCACCCCCGTAGGCGGCAGCCGCCGTGGGCAGCCACCAACCCCGGAGGGGTTGGCAGCCCACGGCCGCCCCTTGTGCAGCCTGCCGGGCTGCAGGCCAAGCCTGCAGCACCAGGCTGCACGCCCAGACTGGGCGCAGCAGCCGGCAGGCTGCAGGCAGCGCCTGCAGCCAGAGGCTGCACGCCCAGGCTGCGGCCAGCCTTGGGCAGGCCACGGCCACCCCTGGCTGCAGGCAGAGCCTGCAGCCGTGGGTGGTGTGGGCCTGCACAGGGGCTGCCGCAGCCCCATCCTGCCCGAGGGCAGGGGCTGCAGCCCCACCAAGGTTTGTCGGCCTATCCCGAGGGGTCGTGTCTCGATTTTCGTGCCATATTCCAATTTATCTTTTAGCATCTCCAAAAATTAATTTGAATCCCAATTAAATTGAAATTTTCCACACAATCAAAATTTCAACCTTTAAATTAAATTTAACTTTTGGGAAAAATAAATTACGGTCTTCAATCTTCAATCTCCTCCAAGAATAATTACATAAAAAATTCCTATACCGTTTCCGGTGTACAAAATTCTATCCATAAAAATTCTAAGAGACAAAAATTAAAATCCATGGGAAAATTACAGTGTAAATAAACTGCTCCCATGGTTACATAAAAAATTCCTAGATACAATTTTTCTAAATTCTAAGGAACCATAACCGGCATAAACAAGCATGCTTATAATAATTCAAAAAAAATTAAAATAACCACATACTTTATACATAATACATGATAACAACATAAAGGAACCCTAGAATGCCACTCTCTAAATATCAAATCCATACATAAATAAAAAGACTAAGTAATTGTCTAATTTATGTGCATGGCATAGTCATGAGATGTCTCTGATACCAATTGCAGGAATATAAACCGGAAAAAACGTATCAGAGTGGCGCAGCGGAACAATAAAAATTTTTAGAACGTTAAATATCTCATGATGCCATATACAATAAATCAACAACAATTAAAACTCATACCTCAAGGACGCCAATATGCAGGAGGAGAATGACCGGAGGCTTCAACCAACTAGCCTTCTCTACTATTCTTCAATTCCCGAATGGCTGAGTGTGTGGGCACTCTGAACCTCGATCGGTATGCTAGCACTGCTAGTCTTCTTCCGACCACCCAGATCTCTAAAGAACTTTATTGTCACGATGAGCTGTGCAACAATAAGCCTGCTCACCTGAGAGTCTGTGGTCTAAGAGAACTGGAGTGGCAGGACCTCTATTTATAGACCTGCATGAGGTGAATCTCTGAATTTGAATTGGATTAGGAAAAGATATTTTCCCTTATCCAAACCCATAAAATCTGAATTTTTCCAAGGGATAATCTCCACTAAAAATTCGGTTTTCTTAGGATAGATCCAATCCAAATCTCAACAAGATTTTAACTAGAATCTTATCTCCCTTTTTCAACCAAAAAATCCGAAATTCACAAGGAGAAAATCCTCCAAAAGATTTCGGCCATTATGGATAAGGGAGAATCAAAATTCCACTAGGTTTTTCAAGCTAAATCTCATCTCAACCTTATCCAAAAAATAACCGAATTCTCCTTGGATTTAGGCTCCAAAATTTCGGCCACTTTTAGGGAAGAAGAGAATCCAAATTCAACTAGGATTCAAGCTTGAATTTACCCTTGAATCTCATCCACAAAATCCGAAATTTTCATGAGCATTATCCTCAAAAATTTCGTCCCTTATTTGTTGGGATTTGGATTCAAAATTCAAGTAGGATTCTAACAAGATTATCCTCTCCAAATCCAACTCAAATTCGAATTTCAAACCTTGTGGATTTTCCACAACAAATTCGAATCCTACTTGGACTGTGATTCAAAATTTGAATTTCAAATTTCAAATTCAAATTTCAAATTTCAAATTTCAAATTTCAAATTTAAATTTCAAATTCAAATTTCAAATTTCAAATTTAAATTTCAAATTCAAATTTCAAATTCGAATTTCAAATTCAAATTTCAAATTCAAATTTCAAATTCAAAATTCAAATTTCAAATTTCAAAATTCAAATTTCAAATTTCAAAATTCAAATTTCAAATTCCACAAAACGGTTGTTTTTCATATTCTTGTTCTCATGGATAATTTTCTACAACTCCAATCCAATCTCAAATAAAATCATGGCAACTTTATTTGGAGTTCGAATAATTGTGTACTCTATTATCCAAAACAAAATCTGAATCCAACCGGAGAGAATCTTGTCTACCATCCTAATCCTGTGTCATCACCATCCATGCATAATAAACTAGCCAATAGCATACACAAATCAATTTGCCAAACGTTAAGGAATTATGTGGAGCTAGTAGAGGGACTGATTGGACATATATAATCGGGCTCCCGTGATTCCATATGATCATCATTCTGTACCGAACAACTCAATCATATGATCACTAATTTCAGAGTCACACCACTATAAACCTGAAACTGAACTCCCAATTATACACCGTATTACGTAAGCCTGTGACGAGCTACCATCCAATGACCTTGTCATATATGCAAAACCCTCATATGATATCCATGATCAGCCTTAGGTCAAAGTCCGTTTAATCCTACTGATCAGGCTATCTTAAAGTTCCATTATACTACCGAATCTAGAAAATGATTATTCACCATATGTGAATAAGAAGTCATCCGCCCAGCAGACGACCCAAGGCCTTGTCCATTTTCACATTCAGTATAATGCCTTTAAGAGGATACCTTTAACTCCTCAGAGCTATGATTCCGATATCTGCAAATAAACCCTTCATCGTATATAAGTCATGCACCCAACGAACCGGTCTATAAGCTTACTACCTCTGAGACGCTTTAGCCATTGGAACATCAAAGTACACAAGTCATATACATGAAGTAGTTCATTTACTCAGGATTAAGGTTATTGCATAATGAACGTCAAAAGCAGATTGATCCACTCATAGCGGACTACGTAGATCAATCACGCTTTAGTCCCGGTCTAATATGTCACCACTAAGCAACATATCCATGTCTCTACTTGGGAGTCCAGCTCCAGACAGTCAAGACAGACCGTCCCCTCTAAGGCTTTAGACAACATAATAGTCTTAACATGAGTTAGATGCTCGGTCTAACCCCATAGACTACAGACCATAGTTTAGACTGCTAACTTTAGAACATTGTCTTCTCGCATACAAAAGTCCATTGCATGCAACGTTCCAACAGTTTTAACACAAGCAGTCAGTGAGCCATATTTGCTTACATTTACTTTAACATGTAAATAAGACGAGGACAGATAGCAATGTAATGAATAACCTCTATGTATAATTTTATTATCCAGTTCAAAATGAATACATCAAAATGTCTCTAATACTTAGGGCATTTCCTAACATGGGGATGTGTAACATGGCACATCTACTGGCTTAGGGGAAGTGGGAGATTGTTAGGAAATGCCCTAAGCATTAGAGACATTTTGATGTATTTATTTTGAACTGGATAATAAAATTATATATAAAGGTTATTCATTACATTGCTATCTGTCCTCTTTTTATTTACATGTTAAAGTAAATGTAAGCAAATATGGCTCCCTAACTGCCTGTGTTAAACTGTTAGAATGTTGCATGTAATGGACTTTTGTATGCAAAAAGACAATGTTCTAAAGTTAGCAGTCTAAACTATGGTCTGTAGTCTATGGGGTTAGACCGAGCATCTAACTCATGTTAAGACTATTATGTTGTCTAAAGCCTTGGAGGGGACGGTTTGTCTTGACTGTCTGGAGCTGGGCTCCTAAGTAGAGACATAAATATGTTGCTTGGTAGTGACATATTAGACCGAGACTAAAGCATGATTGATCTACGAAGCCTGCTTTGAGTGGATCGATCTACTTTTGACGTTTATTGTGCAGTAACCTTAATCCTGAGTAAAAGGACAGCTTCATGTACACGACTTGTGTACTTTGATGTTTCAATGGCTAAAGCGTCTCAGAGGTAGTAAGCTTATAGACTGGTTCATTGGGTGCATGACTTGTATACGATGAACAGATATCAGAATCATAGCTCTAATAAGGAGTTAAGGGTATCCTCTTAAAGGCATTATACTGAATGTGAAAATGGACAAGGCCTTGGGTCGTCTACTGGGCGGATGACTTCTTATTCACATATGGTGAATAATCATTTTCTTAATATGGTAGTATAATGGAACTTTAAGATAGCCTGATCAGTAGGATTAAACGGACTTTGGCCTAAGGCTGATCATGGATATCATATGAGGGTTCTGCATACATGACAAGGTCATTGGACGATAGCTTGTCACAGGCTTACGTAATACGGTATATAATTGGGAGTTCAGTTTCAGGTTTATAGTGGTGTGACTCTGAAATTAGTGATCATATGAATAAGTTGTTCGGTAAAGAATGATGATCATATGAATTTGCGAGAGCTCAATTATATATGTCCAATTAGTCCCTCTACTAGCTCCACATAATTCCTTAATGTTTGGCAAAATTGATCTGTGTATGCTATTGGCTAGTTTATTATGCATGGATGGTGTTGACATAGGATTAGGATGGTAGACAAGATTCTCTCTGGTTGTACACAATTATTCGAACTCCAAATAAAGTTGCCATGATTTTATTAGAGATTAGATTGGAGCTGTAGAAAATTATTCATGAGAACAAGAGTTTGAAATACAACTGTTTTGTGGATTTTGAAATTTGAATTTTGAATTTTGAATTTTGAATTTTGAATTTTGAATTTTGAATTTTGAATTTTGAATTTTGAACTTTGAATTTTGAATTTGAAATATGAATTTGAAATATGAATTTGAAATTCGAATTTGAAATTTCAATTTGAAATTCGAATTTGAAATTTGAAATTTGAAATTTGAATTTGAAATTTGAAATTCAAATTTTGAATCACAGTTCAAGTGGGATTTGAATTTGTTGTGGTAAATCCACAGGGAATGAAATTCGAATTTGAGTTGGATATGGAGAGGAAAATCTTGTTAGAATCCTACTTGAATTTTGAATCCAAATCCTAACCAAATATGGACGAAAATTTTAAGGATTATCCTCAATGTTTTTTTGGTTTTTTGTGGATAAGGTTCAAGGAAAAATTCAAGTTTCAATCCCAGTTAAATTTGGATTTTCTCCTCCCAGATAATGGCTGAATTTTTGGAGTAAATCTCCTAGGAGATTTTTGGTTATTTTGGATAAGGATGAAATAAGATTCAAGCTTGAAAATCCTAGTAGAATTTTAATTCTTCCTTATCCAAAAGTGGCTGAAATCTTGGTGGAGATTTCTCCTTTGAATTTTTGGATTTTTTGGTTGAAAAAGGGAGATAAAATTCTAGTTAAAATCTTGTTTGGATTTGGATTGGAATTATCTTATAATGGCCGAAATTTGTTGGGATTTTCCCTTGGATAATTTCAGATTTTATGGTTGTGGATAAGGGAGAATATCTTCTCCTAATCCAATTCGAATTCAGAGAATCACCTCATGCAGGTCTATAAATAGAGGTCCTGTCACTCCAGTACTCTAAGACCACAGTGTGACAACCGGGAAATTCAGGCATTCTCGGAAGAAAATGTACAAATGTATGTATATAACAATTTATACTATTTAAATAGTGAAATGAATGTATATATATTGTTTAGAATGTATTAAAATGTTCTAACAATACTGACGAGTAAGAATTCAGTATTGATAAAATTCACTGAATTGAAACGGGTGGAACGCTGCCAAAAACGGCATTGAAAACCCTAACCGGTGCATTATGGTGCACTAAAAGATGAAAAACTTCCTTGATTGATTTTGATCAAACGGAAGCAATATAAATTGATCCGACTGCACAGGAGACCTCAGGAACCCACTGGGACGATTTCAGGAAAATTTCGACTCGAACCGATACCAGTCAAAAAGTATTCGAATTAATGTGAATAGTAAAGTCAAGGTCAACATTTTACTTTGCATTTATGACATCATAAAGCCAAATTAATAAATGTGAGAAATTTGATGGTTGGTGGCATTAATGGCCAAGATTGGTTTGCTTTTTAATCTAAAGGCCAAGATTTGGCCAAAATTAGCCAAATTAATTTTGTGAAAAAAATGGAAAGAATTAGCATGAAAAGTGTTGAATTCTCATTGGTTGGAAGCTAAATTAATTGGCTTCTTTGGTTGCTTAAGTCGACAAACATGAAACAAAAGGCACCCGAAGCTTATTCACGCCAAAACAAAGAGAAACAAATTTTTCTAAGTGTTGTCCAAGAGAAAATGTGAGCAACCAAGAGGAACCAAGCTAATCTTCCTAGTTTTCTTCACAAAAGTGGTGTCAAACACTTCATTGAAGTCAAAAGAAGCAAGAAAACAAGGTAACCTTCTTTGGTTTGCAATTTTTCTTGATTTTCCTCCATAAAATCAGTGGGATGAATAGTGTGAAGGATGAAAAATTTTAAGTTGGTTTTGGTTGATTTGGTGCTTGGGTTTTGTTAAGGGTGTGATTAGAAGAAAAACCATGCATTTTTTTTAAAGAAAAACAATGTTTTGGTTGGTTTTCCAAGGGTAAAACCGCGGGTTACCTTGTGTGTTTGATGATGAATTGTTGTTGTTTAAGTGTTGTAATGCTTTAAATCATGTTTTGGTTAAATGTAAAGCATGATTTGTATGGTTATAAAGCTTGGAAAAATTTTGATATCTAAAAACCCTAAAAGGCCGTGGGTTGTAATTAGGGTTTGGTGAACATTTTTGCATGATTAACTTGATGACTGGATAGTTCAAATCATGCATTTAATTATGAAAATGATGGTTATGTGGTTGAAAGCATGAAACAAAAATTTGGTGCATGTTTTACCTAAAATGGCGGTGGGTTATGTGTGTTGAAAAACCCTAAGAATTTTGTTGTAAAATGCATGGAAATTGGCTTGAAAATGTGCTAGGCAATGACATTAGAATAGCCTAAAATTTGATTGAAAGATTGAAAATTTTTGGCTAGGTTTTGGATGGGAAAACCATGGCTAAAACTAAGGGTAAAATTGAAAGAATTTTATGGAATGGGGTTCAAAATGTGAATTGGAAATTTTATGAGCTTTTATGTAAAATTTTGGGAAAATTTTACATAAAATAGGACTTTGGTATAGTACGTGGCAGGTACATATGGTTCGAGGCGTATCTAACGCCGGTAGCCTTAAATTTACGCCGAAATGCTGACGAAATTTCAAAAACGGCATTTGGGGTAAAAAGGGAATTAAAAATGAAAGTTTATGGTCAGGTCGGAAACCCGAGTCCCTAAAGGGAAATTGAATAAGGAAAACCTAAGGGGTGGTTCGTGAATGGTAACCCATCCCCTTAAAAATGTAAAACGCGAGTGAAACTGAAAAACTGTCCCCGAGGGGGGACGTTTTTGGGAAACGAAATAAAGGTCCGAGTCGGGTACCAAAATCCGAGCCTCGAAGACCTAAATCGGGAACGTCTAGATGAACGTTTTAAATACTAGTAAAATGTCCATTTGAGGCTCCGAAACTATAGAAAATCACTAAACCGACGCAAGGGTTGGAATAGTGCTTACCAAGGGACGGGAAGGCGAAAAGTGGAAATAAAATAGAAACGAATCCGGTAATGAATAGAAAAGAGTCAGAAAAGTTCCTGAGAGCCAAAAGTGCAGTCTAGATCGAGAAAATTCAGTCAGGGGTAAAATTGTAATTTTACCAAAATATAGGGGCAAAATCATAATTTTGCAAAAGTTAAGAAAAATGGGGAAAATGATAAACAAAGCTTAAAAAGTTATAAAAAGGTTTTATTTAAGCTTTTTAATGAAAAATAAAAGTTATAAATGGAAATGAAATTAACAGACAAGGTTTTGTTTGTAGGATCCCAAAATCGACCTACAAGGAGAGCGATTAAAGATCCAAGAAAGAAAAGGAGAAGAAACAGATAAGGTAAGTTCAGACATTTACCTGTCTGCAACATATAGCATTATCATTGCTAACTTTGACGTACTAACTATAAGTTAGGTACATATGTGCTACGGGCACTATTATAGAGTAGAGAGAGAGACGAAATGTGCTACGGGCACTATTAAGAATGGGACACATAATAAATTGTGCTTCGGGCACTAGAGCGAGGTTAATAAACTCACTCACATGAAATTAAAATGTGAACCATTCATAACCACGGGGCAATATGAAGTCACCAGGTTAGAACTTTAAAAAATCGGTAATGAAACCACTTTTGGCGTACTAACCTTCCGTATAGGGAGGTAACTTTGCCTTCGGGGCTATGATGATGAGATTAAGGCTGTGGAGGTCAGCACTGATGTACCGCTCCCAATCATGTACAGTTTTGCCTTCAGGGCTATGATGATGAGATTAAGATTGTGGAGGTCAGCACTAATGTACTGCTCCCAGTCATGCACACTAAAATGGTACTGCCAACCTGAGCTCAAAACCAGAATATAATATAAGATAATTACCTAAAACTGAAACTATGCCATAATTGAGCATAAGACAGTTTCGTGAGAGTACTAACATCGTGGTTGATGTACTGTATTGTGGTCAAACTTACTATTCATAATGAATAGTAGTCAAATTTACTATTTATGATGAATAATAGTCAATGTTACTATTCATTATGAATAGTACTATTCATAGAAGTTTTATTTCTTGCATGTTTGAACTTAGTGAGCCTGTAGCTCACCATTTTTGCTTATGTTGCAGGTAAGCGATCAGCTCAGTAGCTTTGTATGACTGGATGACGGACGGGATAGCGCGTATCAAATGGGATAGGAGGCTAAGGGATATGGTCCTGCCAGAGTCTTTCCGCTGAGCGATGACAGAGAAAGGGAAAAAGAAACAGTTCTTTTGTAAATATATATTTTGCGAAAGTACTGTATTATGTAAATTACTTTGTACTTGCAAACAAAGTAAATAGTGGATGATGTTTCATATGATGTAAAAAAAAAATTTCCTAAAAACGTCATGTTTTAAAGAGATAGATTAGCCGGCGACCCATGAGAGTACAATCTATCACAGTTAGCTATGAAGCTTAACTGTAATAGTATTGTATGATCTCTACGAAGGGCGGGCCACCACACACAGACTCTCAGGTGAGCAGGCTTATTGTTGCATAACTCAACGTGACAATAAGTTCTTTAGAGATCTGGGTGGTCGGAAGAAGACTAGCAGTGCTAGCATACCAATCGAGGTTCAGAGTGCCCACACACTCAGCCATTTGGGAATTGGAGAATAGTAGAGAAGGCTAGTTGGTTGAAGCCCTCCGGTCATTCTCCTCCTGCAGATTGGCATCCTTGAGGTATCAGTTTTAATTGTTATTGGTTTATTGTATATGGCATCATGGGATATTTAACAATCTAAAAATTTTTATTGTTTCGCTGTGCCACTCTGATACGTTTTTACCGATTTATTTTCCTACAATTGGTATCAGAGCCATCTCATGACTATGCCATGTACATAAATTAGACAATTACTTAGTCTTTTTATTTATGTATGGATTTGATATTTAGAGACTAGCATTCTAGGATTCCTTTATGTTGTTATCATGTATTATGTATAAAGTATGTGGTTATGTTAATTTTTTGAATTATTATAAGCATGCTTGTTTATGCCGGTTACGGTTCCTTAGAATTTAGAAAAATTGTATCTAGGATTTTTTATGTAACCATGGGAGCAGTTTATTAACACTGTAATTTTTCCATGGATTTTAATTTTTGTCTCTTAAAATTATTATGGTTAGAATTTTTGTACACCAGAAACGGTTTAGGAAATTTTATGTAATTATTCTTGGAGGAGATTGAAGATTAAAGACCGTAATTTATTTTTCCCAAAAGTTAAATTTGATTTAAAGATTGAAATTTTGATTGTGTGGAAAATTTCAATTTAATTGGGATTCAAATTAATTTTTGGAGATCCTAATAGGTAAATTGGAATATGGCACGAAAATCGAGACACGACCCCTCGGGATAGGCCATCAGGCCTTGGTGGGGCTGCAGGCCCTGCCCTCGGGCAGGATGGGGCTATAGCAGCCCCTGTGCAGGCCATAACCACCCACGGCCGCAGGCTTGGCCTGCCGCCGAGCGTGGCCGTGGACTCCCCAAGGCTGGCCGTAGCCTGGGCGTGCAGCTTGTGGTTGCAGGCGCTGCCTGTAGCCTGCCGGCTACTATGTCCAACCTGGGCGTGCAGCCTGGCGCTGCAGGCTTGGCCTGTAGCCTGGCAGGACTGCACATGGGCGGCCGTGGGCTGTCAGCAACACCATGTTGGAAAATAATTCGAAAAAAATATATCAGAGTGGCGCAACGGAACAATAAAAAATTTTAGATCGTTAAATATCTCATGATGCCATATACAATAAATCAACAACAATTAAAACTCATACCTCAAGGACGCCAATCTTACAGGAGGAGAATGACCGGAAGCTTCAACCAACTAGCCTTCTCTACTATTCTCCAATTCCCGAATGGCTGAGTGTGTGGGCACTCTGAACCTCGATCGGTGTGCTAGCACTGCTAATCTTCTTCTGACCACCCAGATCTCTAAAGAACTTTATTGTCACGGTGAGCTGTGCAACAATAAGCCTGCTCACCTGAGAGTTTGTAGTCTGAGAGAACTGGAGTGGCAGGACCTCTATTTATATACCTGCATGAGGTGATTCTCTGAATTTGAATTGGATTAGGAAAAGATATTCTCCCTTATCCATAACCATAAAATCTGAATTTTCCATGGGAAAATCCCAACAATAAAATTCGGCCATTTAGGATAAATCCAATCCAAATCTAAACAAGTTTTTTAACTAGAATTTTATCTCCCTTTTTTTAACCAAAAAATCCAAAATTTCCAAGGAGAAAATCTCCTTAAAAAAATTCGGCCACATTTAGGATTAGGGAGAATCAAAATTCCACTAGGATTTTCAAACTTGAATCTTATCTCATCCTTATCCAAAATAACCGAATGTTCCTAGGAGATATTCTCCAAAATTTTAGCCACTTTCTGGGGAGGAGAGAATCCAAATTCAACTGGGATTGAAACTTGAATTTTTCCCTTGAACCTTATCCACAAAAAACCGAAAATCCATTGAGGATAATCCTCAAAATTTCGTCCAACTTTAATTAGGATTTGGATTCAAAATTCAAATAGGATTCTAACAAGATTATCCTCTCCATATCCAACTCAAATTCAAATTTCAAATCTTGTGGATTTTTCACAACAAATTCGAATCCCACTTGGATTGTGATTCAAAATTCGAATTTCAAATTTCAAATTCGAATTTCAAATTCAAATTTCAAATTTCAAATTTCAAATTTAAAATTTAAATTTCAAATTCAAATTTCAAATTCGAATTTCAAATTCAAATTTCAAATTCAAATTTCAAATTCAAATTTCAAATTTCAAATTTCAAAATTCAAAATTCAAATTTCAAAATTCAAATTTCAAAATCCACAAAACAATTGTGTTTCAAATTCTTGTTCTCATGGATAATTTTCCACAACTCCAATCCAATCTCAAATAAAATCACGGCAACTTTATTTGGAGTTCGAATAATTGTGTACTCTATTATCCAAAACAAAATCTGAATCCAACCGGAGAGAATCTTATCTACCATCCTAATCCTGTGTCATCACCATCCATGCATAATAAACTAGCCAATAGCATACACAAATCAATTTGGCAAACGTTAAGGAATTATGTGGAGCTAGTAGAGGGACTGATTGGACATATATAATTGGGCTCCCGCAAATCCATATGATCATCATTCTTTCACCGAACAACTCAATCATATGATCACTAATTTCAGAGTCACACCACTATAAACCTGAAACTGAACTCCTAATTATATATAGTATTACGTAAGCCTGTGACAAGCTATCGTCCTATGACCTTGTCATGTATGCAGAACCCTCATATGATATCCATGATCAGCCTTAGGCCAAAGTCCGCTTAATCCTACTGATCAGGCTATCTTAAAGTTCCATTATACTACCGAATAAAGAAAATGATTATTCACCATATGTGAATAAGAAGTCATCCGCCCAGCAGACGACCCAGGGCCTTGTCCATTTTCACATTTAGTATAATGCCTTTAAGAGGATACCCTTAACTCCTCATTAGAGCTATGATTCTGATATCTATAAACGAACCCTTCAACGTATACAAGTCATGCACCTAACGAACCGGTCTATAAGCCTACTACCTCTGAGACGCTTTAGCCATTGGAACATCAAAGTACACAAGTCATATACATGAAGCTGTCCTTTTACTCAGGATTAAGGTTACTGCATAATGAACGTCAAAAGCAGATCAATCCACTCAAAGTGGACTTCGTAGATCAATCACGCTTTAGTCCCGGTCTAATATGTCACCACCAAGCAACATATCTATGTCTCTACTTACGAGTCCAGCTCCAAACAGTTAAGACAAACCGTCCCCTCCAAGGCTTTAGACAACATAATAGTCTTAACATGAGTTAGATGCTCGATCTAACCCCATAGACTACAGACCATAGTTTAGACTGCTAACTTTAGAACATTGTCTTCTCGCATACAAAAGTCCATTGCATGCAACGTTCTAATAGTTTAACACAAGCAATCAGGGAGCCATATTTGCTTACATTTACTTTATCATGTAAATAAGACGAGGACAGATAGTAATGTAACGAATAACCTCTATGTATAATTTTATTATCGAGTTCAAAATGAATACATCAAAATGTCTCTAATGCTTAGGGCATTTCCTAACACCCCGAGGGCTGGCGGCTGTCGTCTCCGGGGGCGGTGGTGCGACGATTCAAAAATCGAAAAATTTTGATTTTTAAATTTGAGATTTAATTTTAAATCATGTTTAAAAATATGTAATTGAAAATTTGAAATTTTTGAAATTACATATTATTATACATGATGTTTAAAATTGTTTAAAATTTGAATTTGAAATTTAAATTTGAAATTCGAATTTGGAATTTGAATTTGAAATTTAAATTTTTGGAATTTAAATTTTAAATGATTCCTGGGATGAGAAATAAATGGAGAGGCTACATAAAGATGGATACAAGAAGACGGAACAAAATTCAAGACCCAAAGAATACTTTGGATGAAATTTTGTAATCTTTATTTTCTTTGTTCTAGGATGGAACCATGGCTTGGTTATTTATCTGTCAATTATTTTTTTCTATGATATGTAATGGATGTATAAATATGTTGATGGATGTTTTGTATGCATATTTGATAACATGTCATATAGGATAGGTGAGTGCCGCTTATACTATATTGATCATACATATTTGTCAAAACTTGCATGTTTTTCAAAATATTGAGTGGGAGAGGGTTTCAAACAAAACCCACGGCCTCTATTGTTGATCCATATGTGAAAGCATGGTAATGCCTCGCGTCAGTTCTGCCCTGATCACACCCCTCGGTAGGTGTTTACCGCCGCCGGTATACTAGATTGGGTCTCCTATGTGGAAAACGTGTTCGGGTACGATCCTATTCATGACCACCCCTCAGTGGCTTGGTAGGATATGGATCGGGCTACGTAAACAATGGTTATACACTCAAGACTCGTTTAGTTATTACCTTCCCTAGAAGCTCTGTTAACTAAACTGGTGGCCAAATAAGCGGTTATTAATATATGTCTTAACCTTGGAGGATTTAAGGCAACATATATTAATTGGACGGGGTCCATGTTCCGGCTAATTGTTTTCATGACCACCCCTCAATGGCTTGGGGCAATAGGTGCTGAGAATTACTGTTGCAATGCTACATGTTTTTCAAGTTTCATGTAGGAACATACTTGTATGTTTTATTTGCTAAATTATTTGTATATTTGCTTGGGCTTTGTAATGATGTCTAGTATAATTTTATTTCAGTTCAAAATGTCACCGACACCCCTCATTTCAATACTTACTGAGAATAAACTGAATGGCGATAATTATAAGGATTGGAAAAGAAATCTGTTAATAGTTCTCAGCTACGAGAGACACAAGTTCGTACTGGATGAACCATGCCCACCAGGGTCAAAACCTGACACACCGCTTGAGGAGGTCCCGGTTGCCTATACTCGTTGGAGAGAATCCAATGATATAGCTCGATGCTACATGCTTGCTAGTATGACGAGTGCTTTACAAAAGTAGCATGAGACTTACCAGGTTGCTAGGGAGATCATGGACAATCTGGAGGACATGTTCGGAGGCCAAGAAAAATTGGCTCGACAGTCCGCTATAAGCAGTATTATGAACTCTAAGCAAAAGGCGGGTACTCCGGTGAAGGACCATATGATCACTCTAATGGGATTCTTCATTGAGGCTACCGAGAACGGTGCTGAGTTGGACTACAACACCCAGATCGAGATGGTGTTCAAAACTCTATCTAAAGATTTTATGGGGTCTAAGGCCGCATACAATCTGGCGACAAGGGAGTTAGGACTAACCGAAACAACTTTAAGTTTATGAGCGGATGATCAGGGATGGGGATGTGGTCCAACCCAAAGGTGAGGCCAATTTGACGGAATCTTCCAAACCCTCTCGGAAGAGGAAGGGGCCAAACCAAAAGCAAGTGGCTTCCAGTTCTTCTAATCCTCCTGTCTCGGATGGGAAGAAGAAGAAGAGGAACAAGAAGCCCAGGGACCCTAAAAAGTCTAAATGCTTTGGTTGTGGGAAGGTAGGTCACTTTAAGAAGACTTGCCAGGAATTCCTAGCCACCAAGGGCAAGGAAGGTAAGGAACTTCACTACTTAGAAGCGTGTTTGATGGAAGAATCGAAAGACACTTAGGTCATTGATTCGAGTGCCACTACTCATGTTTGTGTTTCTATGCAAGGGTTCATGGAAACGAGAAGTCTACATAATAGGAGCCTTTCATTGCGGACTAGAGATGGTAGCTTAGTGATGGCTGAGGTAGTGGGAGATATTTACCTTTACTTTGATCAATTTAGGTTTATTTTATTGAAAGACTGTTTTTATGTTCCTAATTTTAGGAGGAACCTTATATCGGTAGCTTGTTTAATAAAGGATTCTTATTCAATTTCTTTTAGTAAAAGAGTTGATATTCATAGAAATAAGTCTTTTATCTATTCTGGATGGATGGATGGAAACCCATATTTGATCAAACCAAAGATGTACTCACTGCTTGACACCGAATTAATAGATAACTCTAAAAGGTTGAAAGTTTTTCACTCTAACAAGGCGTATCTTTGGCATTTAAGACTTGGTCATATTAATCAGGATAGGATTCAAAGATTGGTGAAAGACGGTCCTCTAGAATCTCTGGAGGAGGTACATCTTCCTCAATGTAAGTCTTGTCTAGAGGGAAATATGACTAAGAGGTCTTTTGGAGCTAAGGGTACAAGGGCTCAGGAGCTCTTAGAAATTGTGCACACTGACGTATGTGGCCTCATGAATGTCACAGCATGAGGAGGGTTTGAGTATTATGTCTCCTTTATAGATGCTTACTCAATGTATGAATATGTGTATCTGATGCACCGCAAGAGTGAAACCTTTGGCAAGTTCAAAGAGTATCGTGCGGAAGTGGAAAAGCAATTGGATAAATCCATAAAGACACTTCGATCTGATCGAGGTGGCGAATACCTCTCCTACAAATTTCTAGAACATCTTGTAGAGAACGGGATATTATCTCAATTGACTGCACCTGGTACTCCACAATAGAATGGTGTAGTCGAAAGGAGAAATAGGACCTTGTTGGATATGGTATAGTCCATGATGAGTTATTCAACGCTGTCATTATCATTTTGGGGATATGCTTTACAAATAGGGTGTTATATTCTGAACCAGGTTCCAAGCAAATCAATTCCCAGAACTCCATATGAATTGTGGCGTGGCAGGAAGCCCTCCCTTGGACATATGAGAATATGGGGCCGCCCGGCACATATACTGGATGGGGATGCGAAGAAATTGGAACCAAGATCAGAATTGTGCATGTTTGTAGGGTATCTAAAGGGAACTAAAGGAGGTCTATTCTATAACTCGAAGGAACAAAAATTCATTGTCTCAACCCATGCGACATTCTTGGAGGAAAATCACATGAATGACTTTAAGCCTCGAAGCAAAGTAGTGCTAGAGGAGTTATCAGGTGAAAGAACTGCTCTACAGATTTCGGCCTTGGACGCAAGTCTGAGTTCTAGTGAAAGACCTGCAGACGATCAATAATTTAGGGTGCCTCGTCGTAGTGGGAAGGTTTCGAAGAAACCTAATTTCTTCATGTATGATGCTGAGGTATACCAGACCGAGACTCATGAGCATGAGGATGATCCGGTCACCTATGATGAAGCTATAAATGATGTTGATTCTAAATCTTGGAAACGGGCTATGAACAATGAGATGGATTCTATGAAATCCAACTCTGTTTGGGAACTTGTAGATTTGCCGGATGGGATAAAACCCATTGGATGCAAATGGGTCTACAAAAGAAAGAAGGATACAGAAGGGAGAGTGGAAACTTTCAAAGCTAGACTGGTTGCAAAGGGGTACACGCAAAAGGCTGTAATCGATTACAATGAAACCTTTTCACCTGTTGCCATGCTGAAGTCTATCCGTATTCTTCTATCCGTTGCTGCGGCTCTCGATTACGAGATTTGGCAAATGGATGTCAAGACGAATTCTTGAATGGCCATCTTGAAGTGTGTATCTATATGATACAGCCCGATGGGTTCGTAACGAAAGGCCAAGAAAGGAAAGTCTGCAAGTTGCTTAGATTCATTTATGGATTATAGCAAGCATCCCGCTCATGGAACCAGAGGTTTGATCAAGCGATTAAGACATTTGGTTTTGAGCAGAATGTTGATGAACCCTGTGTTTATAAACGTATTAAAGATGGAAAAGTGGTCTTTTTGATACTCTATGTCGATGATATACTACTCATTGGGAATGATGTAGGGAACTTATCATCAGTCAAGCTTTGGTTACACCAATAATTTAACATGAAGGACTTGGGAGAAGCTAATTATGTTCTAGGCATTCGTCTCTTCAGAGATCGAAAGAACAAAATGACAGTGTTATCCCAAGCTTCATACATAGATAAAATAATTGACAAATATGCAATGCAAGAGGCAAAGAAAGGTACACAACCTTCTATTGCTGGTCTAACTCTTTCGTTGGATGACTGTCCCAAGACATCGGAAGAAAGAGAGCATATAAGTAAGGTCCCTTATGCATCAGCTGTAGGTAGCTTTATGTATGCTATGCTTTACACTCGCCCGGACATATGTTTTGCAGTAGGTATGGTGAGTCGATATCAAGCGAATCCTGGAACCAAGCACTGGCAAGCAGTAAAGCATATACTCAAGTATCTTAAGAGAACGAGGGATTATATGCTAGTGTATTCTGGAGGGGACCTAACACCTATAGAATACAAGGACTCAGACTTCCAAACTTGTAAGGATTCAAGGAAATCGACATCTAGATCAGTGTTTTCACCCGGAGGAGGCGCCATTGTGTGGAGGAGCTAGAAGCAGGGCTGCACAGCTGACTCTACTATGGAGGTTGAGTATGTGGCTGCAGCTGAGGCATCTAAAGAAGTGATTTGGCTCTGCAAGTTCTTTAGAGACCTTGAGATCATTTCGGGTGTTGACAAGCCTATCACACTTTACTGTGATAACATTGGGGCTACTGCCAACACAAGGAAATCTCAGCACCATAAGAGGACAAAGCACATAGATCGAAGATATCATATTATTCGAGGGCACGTGGAGACGGGACAAGTAGATGTATGTAAGATCGCGTCCAAGGACAACATTGCCGATCCCTTTACTAAGACTTTGATGGCTAGAAGCTTTAAGAGGCACGTAGAGGCGATGGGGATGTGTAACATGGCACATCTACTAGCTTAGGGCAAGTGGGAGATTGTTAGGAAATGCCCTAAGTATTAGAGACATTTTGATGTATTTATTTTGAACTGGATAATAAAATTATATATAAAGGTTATCCATTACATTACTATCTATCCTCGTTTTATTTACATGTTAAAGTAAATGTAAGCAAATATGGCTCCCTGACTACTTGTGTTAAACTGTTAGAATGTTGCGTGCAATAGACTTTTTTATGCGAGAAGACAATGTTCTAAAGTTAGTAGTCTAAAATATGGTCTTTAGTATATGGGGTTAGACCGAGCATCTAACCCATGTTAAGACTATTATGTTGTCTAAAGCCTTGGAGGGGACGGTTTGTCTTGACTGTCTGGAGCTGGGCTCCTAAGTAGAGACATAAATATGTTGCTTGGTGGTGACATATTAGACCGAGACTAAAGCATGATTGATCTACGAAGCCTGCTTTGAGTGGATCGATCTACTTTTGACGTTTATTGTGCAGTAACCTTAATCCTGAGTAAAAGGACAGCTTCATGTACACGACTTGTGTACTTTGATGTTTCAATGGCTAAAGCGTCTCAGAGGTAGTAAGCTTGTAGACCGATTCGTTGGGTGCATGACTTGTATATGATGAAGGGTTCGTTTACAGATATCGGAATCACAGCTCTAATAAGGAGTTAAGAGTATCCTCTTAAAGGCATTATACTGAATGTGAAAATGGACAAGGCCTTGGGTCGTCTGCTGGGCGGATGACTTCTTATTCACATATGGTGAATAATCATTTTCTTAATTCGGTAGTATAATGGAACTTTAAGATAGCCTGATCGGTAGGATTAAACGGACTTTGGGCTAAAGCTGATCATGGATATCATATGAGGGTTCTGCATACATGACAAGGTCATTGGACGATAACTTGTCACAGGCTTACGTAATACGGTATATAATTGGGAGTTCAGCTTCAGGTTTATAGTGGTGTGACTCTGAGATTAGTGATCATATGATTAAGTTGTTCGGTAAAGAATGATGATCATACGGATTTACGGGAGCCCGATTATATATGTCCAATTAGTCCCTCTACTAGCTCCACATAATTCCTTAACGTTTGGCAAAATTGATCTGTGTATGCTATTGGCTAGTTTATTATGCATGGATGGTGTTGACATAAGATTAGGATGGTAGACAAGATTCTCTCCGGTTGGATTCAAATTTTGTTTTGGATAATAGAGTACATAATTATTCGAACTCCAAACAAAGTTGCCATGATTTTATTTGAGATTGGATTGGAGTTGTAGAAAATTATCCATGAGAACAAGAGTTTGAAATACAACAGTTTTGTGGAATTTGAAATTTGAAATTTGAAATTTGAAATTTGAAATTTGAATTTGAAATTTGAATTTGAAATTTGAAACTCAAATTTTGAATCATAGACCAAGTGGGATTCGAATTTGTTGTGGCAAATCCACAAGGAATGAAATTCGAATTTGAGTTGGATATAGAAGGAAAATCTTGTTAGAATCCTACTTGAATTTTGAATCCAAATTCTAACCAAATATGGATGAAAATTTTGAGGATTATCCTCAATGTTTTTTCGGTTTTTTGTGGATAAGGTTCAAGGAAAAATTCAAGTTTCAATCCCAGCTGAATTTGGATTCTCTCATCCCAGATAATGGCCAAATTTTTGGAGTAAATATCCTAGGAGATTTTCGATTATTTTGGATAAGGATGAGATAAGATTCAAGCTTGAAAATCCTAGTGGAATTTTGATTCTTCCTTATCCAAAAGGGGCCGAAATCTTGGTGGAGATTTCTCCTTTGAATTTTCAGATTTTTTGGTTGAAAAAGGGGGATAAAATTCTAGTTAAAATCTTATTTAGATTTGGATTGGAATTATCCTATAATGGTCAAAATTTGTTGGGATTTTCCCTTGGATAATTTTGGATTTTATGGTTGTGGATAAGGGAGAATATCTTCTCCTAATCCAATTCGAATTCAGAGAATCACCTCATGCAGGTCTATAAATAGAGGTCCTACCACTCCAGTTCTCTAAGACCACAGACTCTCAGCTGAGCAGGCTTATTGTTGTGTAACTCACCATGATAATAAGTTCTTTAGAGATCTGGGAGGTCGGAAGAAGACCAGTAGTGCTAGCATACCGATCGAGGTTCAGAGTGCCCACCCACTTAGCCATTCGGGAATTGGAGAATAGTAGAGAAAGCTAGTTGGTTGAAGCCCTCCGGTCGTTCTCCTCCTGCAGATTGGCATCCTTGAGGTATGAGTTTTAATTGTTGTTGGTTTATTGTATATGGCATCATGAGATATTTAACGATCTAAAAATTTTTATTGTTCCGCTGCGCCACTCTGATACGTTTTTACCGATTTATTTTCCTATATTGACTGATTTAAAAACGACACTTTTTTTATTTTGCTCGCTTTTACATAGAAATTCTTTTGATTTCTTTCTAATTTTCTCTCAATAGCAATAAGACTTTTCTTTTTGTTTTGCTCACTTTTCTCGGCCTCTCTCTCTTTTTCACTCTCTTTCTTTTGTTCATTCTCTTTTTCACAATTTGTCTTTTGGTTGCTTTCTTTTTCACTCGTTTTCATTTGTTCATCCTCTTTTTCACTCTTTGTCTTTTGGTCGCTCTCCTTTTCACTCATTTTCTTTTGTTCACTCACTTTTTGTAACCTCACTTGTTCTTCATAGCCTTGTATTGAGGTTAACAGTACAAGAGTGATTGGTTGACCATTGAGCATGAACGAATACTTGTTGGTGAATCATCCATGTTGAAACACCAATCAAACTGCTTCTCTAAATCGTTAGGAATGGTTTTATCTTGGAATAGAGGAATCTTCATCTTAATGCTACCCAAATTGTTGTCTTCTTGATTCCTAGCTCTTGTAAATCACCCTCCATGGCTCCTATTACCCACAACTGAATCCTGATCATCTTCTTTATCAAAACTAAACCCATAATACTCTTCATCTTCAACCCTTACTTCCCTCAGCCGAACTCTTTCCCTTCTATGCACATTAGGAGCGTTTTGTAGCTGCTTCAAATGTGCATTCTCTGTTCGGTCTAACCGTTTAAGCATTTGTCCTAATTCAGCCCTCAACATTCGTCTCATCTCCCTCATCAACTGTAATTACAGGTTCGGTATTGTTAATTGTGGTGCCTATTTGATTGAGTTTTCTTCTTGATTGGGTGACATTTTTAAAATCTGCAAAATAAGGTTAGAGACCTCACAAGCACTCTCTCACATGTTTCACTCAAGAAAATTCACTCACTCTCATGTTTGTCACTCAATTGGCTTTTACCCTCTAATATGCTCACCACTCTTGCCTTTATCAACTCGTTGATTCTCTTTTGGTTCTTTTCAAAATAAAAAAAACAACAATCAAAATTTCCAACAACAATTCACCAAGAACCCACCAAGAAACAATAAGTACATGAATTGACAGCCAAGAAAACAATTTCACAAAATTGAATCTTTCTTGATGATGAATCAACGTTTTTTTTCTGATTTTTTTAATCTGAATTTTCTGTTTTTTTAAATCAGAAACTAAAGTAAACTTGGATTTAAAGAGAAAAAAAATAGAATAAGAAAGACACAAAATTCAAATAAGAATGGAGTAGAAGAAATTCAGCAAACTAGAATTTACTACCCAAAAAAATATTTGTGTTTTTCTTGTAGTCCGTACAGCCATACTGTTGTTCCATTTTTTTTTTTTTTTTAGAGACTTGAAGAATAAGGAATTAACATGAAAAGAAAAAAAAATTAAAGGATAGGTAAACCTGACCTAGAACCTAAGCTCTGATACCAAATGATGTGAACCCCACCAAGAATAACGAGACCTGTCAAGATTAGGACCCTAAGAACATTCTAAGACTCAGGCTTTGGATGGAACCTCGACTCGTTGCTTCAACAAAAACAAGAACCTCGGTATAGGAAGACCTCAGCCCATTGCTTATTATGAAACAAGAACCTTGGTATAACAAAGACGCCATAAACAGTGATGGAAATCCGTTTGACAAGTCAATGGTGAACACCACGGAAAACTCCGATAAGTTCGAATAGCTCTCAAAGAACCAAAGAGAAACAGAACTCTCAAATTTATGAATAAAACTGATGTTGTGATTTTCATTGCTTGTGGATGCCTTTTTATTGGCATAAATTACAAGAATATTCTCAAAATATACTCTAAAATAATATGGAAACTAAATGAAATATTCCCATAACATTCTCTTAATATTCCCCTAATATTACTATAGAAAAACGGAAACTATATGGATAAAATCTGGTAATTAAGGATGAATCCTACCCAAATCATACCTAAACTAGAAAAAGAAAGTTAATAATTTGATTGGCTTTATTATGTGATGCCCCGTGCCCTCAGTGGCCCGGACCGTCACTAAAAACTGACTTGCTTGCTTTTCTTATACTTTCTAGTAATTTATACTTAACTAGATATCATAAAATTAGGGATTTTTTTTACATGTACGTATTTACTGTATGCGTACATATATCGATTACTATTCAAAACTGCTATTTAATGATTACTATTCAAAAATACTATTTAACGTTTACTACTCAAAAAAACTGTGGTGCCCCGCCCTGAATTGAGGCTACAGTACTAACATAGTAGAGCTCTAAAGTCCACTATGGTAGACCGTTACCTCAATGGGTCACCAGCATCTTACTTGTAACTTGTTCTTGTTAAATTACTATTTGTAATTAAAATGATTTTTAATCTGAAAAATAAGGGATTTTTTTTTAATTGTTGGTGATTGTGAACTGTAAAAATATAAGCAACATAAAACATAAGATATATTACTATTTTACTGGTTGTACATAATTTACATCAGGATGTATTTTCAAAATACAACTTAAAATATGCTTTCAAAACAGTACTTTTCATCTGCTCAGCGGAAAACAGTAGCAGGACCATTTCCCCTCGCCCAACCCTGAAGGCAGATGCAATCTCGTTCCTCGTCCATCCTCTGTCTACTGGTGTATAGGTTTCTTATCTACAACATGAATAAACTAGTGAGCGACAGGCTCAGTAAGTTCAAACATACATGCGGAAACATAAATCATAAAATCCTGAAAAAGAACTATTCATATAAATAGTAACTTTGACTTTTGACCATGAATAGTAAGGTTAACTTTGATCGGTACTATTCATGCCAACTGGTATCTAAGCTACTGTATAGATTGTTAGTACATTTTATGCTCAATTATGACTGTTCTGAATTCTTAAGTATTTATCTGTTACTAAATTTTGTTGTTGGGCACCTGAATTGGTCGTACCGTAATGCACGCATAACTGAGAGGGACTTTAGGGAGCGACCCACTGACCAAACCTCTACAGTCTGAATATATCAGATATCCAAACCTGGGATGTATCACCAGTAGTTTGGAGTCCTTCTGTAACTGTAACCGAAATCTGAGAAACCTCCACCTGTGTGGGAGGCCGGTACGCCAATACTGATTTAATTACTGAATTTCTGGTGGTTCCTGACCGGTGGCAATTATGCTACCTCCTGGGTCTGGAACACTCTGTAATTTATTCTGTAATTTATTCTGTAGTTTTCTTAAGATTTTATATCTTATGTTAGTGTGCCTAACGCACCTGACTACTAAATTTCTGTCATCTATATCACATAAGCATACTGAGCAAATTCATTCTACAGACAAATAAATGTCTGAACTTACCGATATTTTACTATCAATTCCTTCCCTGAGTCAACCGGCTTCCTTCACTCGCCTTTTGGTTGCTTTCCTATAACCGAAATAAATTGCGGTTATTTTTACTATTCACTTCTTATATAAAATATAGTGAAAATATAAAATTTCTAATTGAAATTCTTAATTATCCATTTTAGGATTGATATTTTTAATTCTGGAATCATTCTGCTGCCTAAACTACTATTCTGGGCCTTAATAACACTTATCTGAACTTTTTGATAAAATGACCGTTTTGCCCCTAACTTTTGGCAAAATGACCATTTCGTCATTAACAGGTTTTTCCCTTGTTTTTCTGACTTACCACTCTATTTTCGCCTTTAGAATTTTAATAAAATTATTCTGTGGCTTTTACGACCTTTTTCTAACAATTTAGAAAATTTTGGTCAAAATGATCATTTTGCCCCTAACGGGACTATAGACTAGGAAATTCTTGTTTTTTCATTTTATCTAGATTTTCTGATCCCAAAAATCCTAAAATAACGTTTCTCAGGTCTTACCGAGTTTTTGCAATATTTTCTGCAAAAATGCTCAGGTTACTATTCACCCGACCTCTAGGTGGTACTATTCCGACCCTCTGGGTCGTTTCTCGTTTTTCTAGCCTTTTGGGACCTCAAATGACTGTTTTACAAGTTATGTAATTGTCCCTTATTCTCTTCTCGAGCTTAGGTTTCTGAGGGGGCTCTGGTTTACGGTTCCCGACCCTACTTTTACCTCTCGTTTACCAAATTACCCTTTGGGCATTCTGAAAATTTTGACAGCATTTCTGCTGAAATTCTAGGTTCCCGGCGTTTAGGAAACGCCTCGAAACCATCTATCCTGTTCTACCCTACCAAGTACTATACCACAAACCTAATTTTACATAAAAGTTACTAACTTTTTACGTAAAATTTCATCACAAAACTTGCTTATTTTTAACAGGATTTCAACCTGTTCTTTATCATTTTTAGGCCTGGTTTTATACTCAAATCACACACTACCATAACTTAACAAAACTTTCTCATTTTCCACTAAACTCATACTTGGTTTTTCTTCAAAAACCCTAAAATATTTTTTTTTGTTTTATAACTCAAATTCTCCTTATTTGATTTCCACATCAACACATTCATTTTTCACCACAAAACCCTAACACAACTCTTCAAAATTCCACACATTATCCCATGGATTTTCCTTAGAAAATCAACCTCAAAACTTTGGTTTCATTTCCATTTTTTCTTTCTTGTTTTCTATACAAAATCAACATCACATCTATCATACACAATCAACAAAAAATCTCATTTTTTTCTTCCTTTCTTTCCCATAGTTTTGAATTGAAAAACAACACCAACATTTAGTGTTTTTCAATCTCATTTCATCTATTTCTTTCTTTCCATTTCCACATGATTTTCAACATCAAAAATCAATCAAAACAATATGAAAATTTCATCATTCCAAACCCTAATAACCCACGGTTTTGATGAAAGTAAAACACACATAAACTTGCTTTTCATGCTCATGATTTCACACTTGTTTTAATCATTCACCATTTACACACTTTCAAGCATAAATCAATGAAACAAAAACTGATTTTTCTCACTTCAAATCAGCCCATAATACACGGTTTTTCTTCATGAAAAACAAGAAGAAATGATGCCAAAATGAAGGATTACCTTGCTTGCTTGATAACTTGAAACTTGTGATGAATTTTTCATTCTTTCTTGGTCAAATCTTGAAAAAATTTTTGAGTTTTCACTAAGAGAGATGCACAGCTTCTCTAATGGCTGAAAACCAGAATTTTTTCTGGTTTCTAAGTCCCCAAAACTGTGCATATAAACAGCCAAAAAGGAGGGACCAAATTGCAAAGGATTTAAGGTTATTTTAGCAAACTTTTTATGTAATTTTTCTACTCTTTAGGGGCTGTTTTGGAATTGAACAAAAATGGCCAGATTTTTATCTGTTTTTGGCCCTAAAATCCGCTACCTTTCAGCCCTAGAAGCTTCAAGAATTTTTACTTAAGCTTCCTTTGACTTTTATAGTTGACTTTGCATCCTAACCATTGATTTTTCTTGACTTTAAACCCTAGCCCTTGGATTTGAATGTATTCTTACTTCCATTCAAAGGCAAACACTCAATCTTTGACTTCTTATATATATTTGGAGTCAAACTTTTGACCAAAAGTCAAACCAAAGATTTTTGCACCGAAATCGCGTAGATGAGTTCCTGAGGCTGTCCGCGCGATCGGTTTTCCTTATTTCGCTCCGGTTTGCCTAAAATTCAATACCGTAAGTATTTTGTCTTTTAGTGGCTTACAGTATATTATCAAAATTTTTGATATCGAAAAGGCATAATTTGTCCGATTTGAGTTCGGTAAAATTTCCCGTTTCTGAGCACACTCTTGTCTGCACTGTCTGAACATTTCTGCACCTTCTAAATAATATTAAAACATATATTTTATAGTTTTTCACATGAAAATCATAGAATACACAAGTTATATTAAATTTCTAGAAATAGTAAAATTTTGTGATTTTGACATTCTCCCCTCCTTATAAAATTTTCGTCCTCGAAAATTAGAATAAGTGAGGGTATAGGGCTTTTATCTTATCTTCACGTTCCCATGTAGCCTCTTCTATGCTATGATTTCTCCATAAAACCTTGACTAGTGTGATTGTCTTATTTCTCAACACCTTCTCTTCTCGTGCTAAAATCTGCACTGGTTGTTCTTGGTAGGTCAAATCTTCTTGAACTTGTATTGGCTCATACTCCAACACATGTGAAGGATTAGGCATATACTTTCTTAACATTGACACATGAAAAACATTGTGTACTACCGACAAATCTGGGGGTAATGCTAGCTTGTAAGCTACCTTCCCAATGCGTTTGATTATCTCAAATGGCCCAATATATCTTGGACTCAATTTTCCCTTCTTACTGAATCGCATTACGCCTTTCATTGGCGATACCTTGAGGAATACATGATCCCCGTTTTCAAACTCCAAGAATCTTCATCGTTTGTCTGCGTAACTTTTCTATTGGCTTTGAGTGATCTGCATTTTTTTTTTGAACCTTGGCTACTGGTTCTGTAGTTTCCCTGATGAAATTAGTCTTATGTAGCTGCTTTTCTCATAGATCATACCAATGAATAGGAGACTTACACTTACTTCCATACAGAGCCTCATAAGGTGCCATGCCTATAGAAGCTTGGTAACTGTTGTTATATGAAAACTCAATTAACAGCAGTTTCTCATTCCAACTTCCAAGTCTATAACGCAGGCTTAGAGCATATCTTCCAGTGTCTGCATAGTTCATTCTGACTGTTCATCTGTTTGGGGATGAAAAGCTATATTAAAGCGTAACTCGGTCCCCATGGCTTTTTGTACACACTACCAAAATGCAGAAGTAAATCTTGCATCTCGATCTGAAACTATAGACTTTGGCACTCCATGTACCCTAATAATATGGGTCACGTACAGCTGTGCAAATTTCGGCAACGTGAAAGTTGTCCTCATGGCTATGAATCGTACCGTCTTAGTCAGCCTGTCAACAATTACCTAGATAGCATCGTACCCTTCTCTGGTCTTGGGAAGTCCTACCACAAAGTCCATGGTAATATACTCCCATGTCCATTCTAGAATTTCTAAGGGTTATAGTTTTCCTTCTGGATGTCTATGTTCGGCTTTTACTTTTTGACAAGTCAGGCATCGACTCACGAATTTTGTAACATCTTTCTTCATCCCTTTCCACCAAAACTGTATCTTGAGATCTTGATACATTTTGCTGGCTCCAGGATGAATGGAATATAGTGTTTCATGAGCTTCTGCCATGATTCGTCTTCTCAGCTCTTCAGTAGCCAGAACATAGATTCTTCTTCGATATAGAAGCATTCCATTAGTGGACATGCTTATATCTGATTCTTTATTTGCTGAGGCTTCTTCTCGGAGTTTTATTGCCACTGGATCCTACTTCTGGGCTTCTTTAATATCTTCATACAGAGAAGATCTAACCTTAAGGCTGATAACCTTCCGATTATTAACTCCAATTGAAGGGAGTTTATTTCTTGCTGTAAGACTCTTGGTAGCTCTTCTATGGACAGCTTCTGTGGTGTGGTTGATTTTCTACTCAATGCATCCGCTACTCGGTTTACCTTTCCCGGATGGTAGAGAATTTCACAGTCATAGTCACCAACTCTAACCATCTTCTCTAACGCATGTTCGACTCCTTCTGTGTGAAGAAGTATTTCAAACTCTTATGATCAGTGAAGATTTGACACTGAGCCCCATACAAATAGTGTCACTAGATTTTGAGTACGAACACTACAGCAGCAAGTTCCAGGTCATGCGTAGGATAATTCCTCTCACGGTTCTTTAACTAGCGCGATGCATAAGCTATCACCTTATCGTTCTGCATGAGTACAGCTCCTAGGCCTATCTTTGAAGCATCTTTATAGATCATAAACTGTTCACCCTCCACAGGTAAAATAAGGATAGGTGCACTCGTCAGTCGCCTCTTTAACTCTTGAAAACTTCTTTTACACTCTGACGTCTACTCATATTTCTTTTCCTTACGAGTGAGAGTAGTGAGAGGTGTAGCTAATCTTGCAAATCCTTCTACGAATCTCCTGTAATAATCGGCTAGTCCTAAGAAACTTCATATCTCAGTTACGGTCTTAGGAGTAGGCCACTTATTAATCACTTCCACCTTGGCTGGGTCTACTGTTATGCCTTCCTTTATCACCACATGTCCAAGGAAATGCACTTTATTCAACCAAAATTCACACTTAGAGAATTTTTCATACAACTGATGGCTTCTCACTATGCGAAGAACAATTCTTAGATGCTCCTCATGCTCTTTGTGAGTCTTCGAATATATAAGTATGTCATCGATAAACATGATAACAAACTTATCAAGAAACTCCTTGAAGACTCTGTTCATCAAATCCATGAATGTTGCTGGGGCATTGGTCAATCCGAACGGTATCACTAAAAATTCATAGTGAAATCGAGTCCTGAACACTGTCTTAGGAATATCACTCTCCCGGATTCTCAACTGATAATAGCCTGAATGTAAATCAATCTTCGAAAATACTACTGCTCCCTTTAGCTGGTCGAATAGGTCATCAATTCTAGGTAATGGATACCTATTCTTAATGGTAACCTTATTCAACTCTTTGTAATCAATGCACATCCGGAGAGTTCCATCCTTCTTTTTGACGAATAGTACTGGAGCACCCCAAGGAAAATAACTTGGTCGGATAAACCCCTTGTCAAGTAGCTCTTTTAACTGTACTTGCAGCTCTTTTAATTCGACTGGGGCCATACAATATGGAGCCTTAAAAATTAGAGCAGTCCCTGGCATGATCTCAATTTCGGATGAAATCTCTCTTTCTAGAGGTAACCCTGGCAACTCCTCTGGAAACACATCAAGAAATTCGTTGACAATTGGAACCTCTTCTGGTTGTAATTCCTTTTCTTCAGTCACATCGGTGACATATGCTAGGTATCCAACACAGCCACTAGCAATTAGCTTATTCGCTCTTATTGTACTGATCATCATCTTCTTTGATTGACGAGATGTATCGACATATTCAAAACTTTCCGTGTCATCCGGTCGAAAGACTATTTTTTGCTTCAGAAAGTCGATAGTGGCCTTGTATTGTCCCAGGAAATCCATTCCTAGGATCACATCATAGTCGATGATCTTCATTATGATCAGATCGACATATAGCTCCCTATTTGCCACAATTACTGGCACATGATGTAACTAGTAATTTGACAACATCACTTCCCCTGAGGGTAGAGTCGTCCTAAAATTCATCCCTATAGGGTCTTTAGGATACCCTAGCTTGTCAGCAAATTTATGGGACACGAAAGAATGTGTGGCTCCTGAATCAAAAAAGACATACGCCATGTGGTTAAATACATAAATCTGACCTGTAACCACATTGGATGTTCCCATTTCAATGTCTTCTTTGGTAAAAACAATAACACGAGCATCTAGTTATGAAGTCTGCTCTGGGTGCTCAGGCTATACTGGTGGCACTCTTGAAGGCCCTTCTATCCTCCCCTCTAAGGCATGAGCTTGAGGCGGTTGCTGACGTGGAGGATAATGTTGGTGTTGCTGCACTGGCCCTGGGATATTCGAGTGGTTCATTGGACAATTCTTTGCAAAATGTCCTTCTCTTCCACACTAATAGCAAACAGTAATGCCAATTTGGCATTGGCCTGGATGCCTCCTCTCACACGTAGCACATGTGGGAAAACTCAACCCTGAGCCCTGACTGGTCTTCCACTGTTGATTGCGGGTGTCTTGACTTCTATTTCTTGAGAAATTTCCCTTTCTTTTACCCTACTGTGGTTGAGAGCCTTGAAGGTTGGACTGATTTAGTCTACTCTGGCTAGATTTACTGCCCTGTCCTGTCTGTATCCCTGCTTGTGCTGATTTAGCAAGGATCTTCTCTTTTTTCTTGGCTTCCCATACTTTCTCTCTTTCTTTTTTCTGCCTGAGCAAGTGATATTTAGCCTTAAGGGCTCTACTTACACAGTTCGCCACTGAAGTAGGCGGTACTGGCCCACTGTCAACTACTACTGTTATCTCTAGCCTGAACATGCCAATCATTTTCTGAATCTTTTCTCTTTCTGTTGGCACCACATATGGACATAACTTGGATAACTGATCAAATCTCCTGCATACTTCACTCACAGACTGGTTCCCCTGTTTTAATTCAACAAACTCTTTCTGTTGGCGGTGGAAAGTAGCTGGATCATAATACTTCTGATTAAACTCTTCCAGAAATTCTTCAAAAGTCATTGGTCACATCTTTCCTCATGTGGATGGTATCCCACCAAAAACGGGCATCATTTTTTAGCACGAAGGACGCGCACAAAATCTTCTCTTGATCTGTTAAATTCATGAAGTCAAGGATCCTTTGTAGTGAAGAAAGCCACTCCTCTACCTCGAGTGGGTCAATCGAACCCTCAAACTTCGGTGGCTTCATCTGACAGAATCATTCATACAAGGGTTCCTGATTCACCCTTGGTTAAGGCTACTGAACTTGTGGGACAACCGGCGGCTCTGCTGGTACTGTTTCAGCTACTTGGGAAGCATTGCCCTCTTTTTGGGCCTGTCTTTGTTGTTCTATAGTGAAAATTCACTGTCGTAATTCAGCATTTTCTTTCATTTGGTTTTCGAGGAGAGCTTGTACTTCCTCCAACCTCTCAGCTAATGTAGGGTGTTGAACTCTTCTAGCACTCATTTTGATCTCTTTCTTTAAATCTTCTTTCTTCTAATCTTGCAAAATAACCAATAATTAGATTTTCGATAATTAATTTTTGGAATTTTGAATGAAAATTTTAAACATGTCATTTACTATAAAGTATACACCACAAAACATTTTATGTCATTCGATAGCACTTTCTTACATCATACATAGCATACACAACATTTACATATACTGTAACAACATCTGTCTTAGCTTTTCCACACATACATTCATATATACATATATTTTATACATAGAGTGTATTTGTACTCTTTTTAGGGTTCGACTATCCCATTCATCTTGCCTGTCAAAAATTCTTCAGGGTCTTCATTCTCTTCCTCTGAATCATCACCGGTAGTCGTTCCCTGATTACGGGTTCCATTTCCTCTTTGTCGTGATGGACCAGGCTCGTGATCATTGGCCATAGGGGGTGGTCCATATAAGCATGTCAGTACCCCTTCTTCATGAGTCTGCTCCCACTGATGCTTTTCCAGGCATTCTCGTACTCGTGCTCTCTCAATCCTGATGGCACTAGCAACAAAATCACGTCGAGGGATGGAATGGAGTAGGCTCACTCTACGCTTTAACTCGGGGGTGAGTCCTTTCCAAAACATCTCATGAAAGTCTTCATCAGAAAAGTTTGGGAGCGGGCACTTTTTAACCATGTTTTCCTCAAATCGTACTGCATACGTCAGCACTGTATCCCCAGGTGCCATTTGAAACCTCTCAATCCTCTGTAGATAATCCTAACATCTGTTATCTGAGGTAATGTCAGTGGTGTGCTTTCCTCCCTAGTTGGAGGAACTGGGGTAGGCTCTGGGCTCCTCTGGGGAAATTACTGTCTCATAATCTGATAAAAATCAGCCCAATTAAGCCTCAATAATGCCTCCTACAGTATTCCTAGTAAACTCAAGCATATCCTTGAAAAGTACTTACTGCTAGAATGACCCAGTAATCTCTGTCGATATCACATGATCGACAAATCATGTACTGGTGGGTACTGGCATCTGCCATCGAAACTAGGGGGCAAGTAGGCTCTAAATGCCTGTGTAACTTTGGCCAATACCCTGGACCCAATATGGTCTTGACCACCTACTACTAGTATATCAACTACTACTGGTGGGGGATGGCGTACTGGTGGAGGGGTTGGTGCCCTAACAGTGGTTGTGCCTCTCTGGAACTAGCTGGATTGGCTAGTGTCATGGGTTGTACCGTCGGTTATCGGGGTGGAGGCGGTCTAATGATGGGTCTGGTCCACACCCTAGGAGGCCCCTACCTCGATATGGATATGGTCGGTAGTGATGTGGCCTTGTCATCTCACTCCTACATGAGGTGCAATCTATATAAATAAACATGCTACTAATCATAAAATAAAATTAACTTACTTGGATCGACGAACGGGATGCACATCGAGCCTTGAGGGATATGGTCTATTGCTCTGATACCAACTGCAGTGCCCCGCCCTAAATTGAGGTTACAGTACTAGCATAGTAGAGCTCTAAAGTCCACTATGGTAGACTGTTACTTTAATGGGTCACCGGCACCTTACTTGTAACTTGTTCTTGTTAAATTACTATTTGTAATTAAAAAGATTTTTAATCTTAAAACCAAGGGATTTTTTTTAACTGTTTGTGATTATGAATTGTAAAAATATAGGCAACATAAAACATAGGATATACTACTATTATACTGGTTGTACATAATTTACATCATGATGTATTTTCAAAATACAACTTAAAATCTGCTCTCAAAACAACACTTATAATCTGCTCAGCGGAGAACAGCAGCAGGACCATTTCCCCTCACCCAGCCCTGAAGGCAGATGCAATCTCGCCTCTCGTCCATTCTCTGTCAATCGGTGCACAGGTTTCTTACCTGCAACATGAATAAACTGGTGAGCGACAGGCTCAGTAAGTTCAAACATACATGCAGAAACATAAATCATAAAATCGTGAAAATTCAATATTCATATGAATAGTAACTTTGACTTTTGAACATGAATAGTAAGGTTCACTTTGACCGATACTATTCATGTCAACTGGTATCTAAGCTACTGTATAGACTGTTAGTACGTTTTGTGCTCAATTATGACTGTTCTGAATTCTTAAGTATTTATCTGTTACTGAATTCTGCTGTTGGGCCCTTGAATTGGTCGTACCATAGTACGTGCATAACTGAGAAGGACTCTGGGGAGCGACTCATTGGCCAATCCTCTACATTCTAAATATATCAGACATCCAAACCCGGGATGTATCACCAGCAGTTTGGAGTCTTACTGTAACTATAACTGAAATCTGAGAAACCTCCACCTGTGTGGGAGGCCGGTACGCCAATACTGATTTAATTACTGAATTTCTGGTGGTTCCTGACCGGTGGCAATTATGCTACCTCCTGGGTCTAGAACTCTCTGTAATTTATTCTGTAGTTTTCTTAAGATTTTATATCATATGTTAGTGTGCCTAACGCACCTGACTACTAAATTTCTGTCATTTATATCACATAAGCGTACAGAGTAAATTCATGTTGCAGATAAATAAATGCCTGAACTTACCGATTTTTTACTATCAATTCCTTTCCTGAGTCAACCGGCTTCCTTAACTTGCCTTTTGGTTGCTTTCCTATAACCAAAATAAATTGCGGTTATTTTTACTATTCACTTCATATCTAAAATATAGTGAAAATATAAAATTTCTAATTGCAATTCTTAATTATCCATTTTAGGATTGATATTTTTAATTCTGGAATCATTCTGCTACCTAAACTACTATTCCGGGCCTTAATAACACTTAGCTGAACTATTTGACAAAATGACCGTTTTGCCCCTAACTTTCGAGAAAATGACCATTTCGTCTTTAATAGGTTTTTCCCTCGTTTTTCTGACTTACCACTCTATTTTAGCCTTTAGAATTTTAATAAAATTATTCCGAGACTTTTATGACCTTTTTCTAACAATTTAGAAAATTTTGGTCAAAATGACCATTTTGCCCCTGATGGGACTATAGACAAGGAAATTCTTGTTTTATCATTTTATCTAGATTTTATGATCCCAAAAATCCTAAAATAACATTTCTCAGGCCTTACCGAGCTTTTACGATATTTTTTACAAAAACGCTCGGGTTACTATTCATCCAACCCTCGAGTGGTACTATTCCGACCATCGAGGTCGTTTCTCGTTTTTCTAGCCTTTCAAGACCTCAAATAACTGTTTTACAAGTTATATAATCGTCCCTTATTCTCTTCTCAAGCTTAGGTTTCTGAGGGGGCTCGGGTTTCTGGTTCCCGACCCTACTTTTACGTCTTGTTTACCAAATTGCCCTTCGGGCGTTCTGAAAATTTCGGCAGCATTTCCGCTGAAATTCTAGGTTCCCAGTGTTTAAGAAACGCCTCGAAACCATCTATCCTATTCTACCCTGCCAAGTACTATACCACAAACCTAAATTTATATAGAAGTTACAAACTTTTTACGTAAAATTTCATCACAAAACTTACTTATTTTTAACAGGATTTCTACTTGTTCTTTATCATTTTTAGGCCCAGTTTTATACTCAAATCACACACTACCATAACTTAACAAAACTTTCAAATTTTCCACTAAACTCATACTCAGTTTTTCTTCAAAAACCCTAAACAAAATTTTTTTGTTTTATAACTCAAATTCTCCTTATTTGTTTTCCACATCAACACATTCATTTTTCACCACAAAACCCTAGCACAACTCTTCAAAATTCCACACATTATCCCACGGATTTTCCTTAGAAAATCAACCTCAAAATTTTGGTTCATTTCCATTTTTTCTTTTTTGTTTTCTATACATAATCAACATCACATCTATCATACACAATCAACACAAAATCTCAAATTTTTCTTCCTTTCTTTCCCACGGTTTTGAATTGAAAAACAACACCAACATTTAGTGTTTTTCAATCTCATTTCATCTATTTCTATCTTTCCATTTCCACATGATTTTCAACATCAAAAATCAATTAAAACAACATGAAAATTTCATCATTCCAATCCCTAATAACCCATGGTTTTGATGAAAGAAAAACACACACAAACTTGCTTTTCATACTCATGATTTCACACTTGTTTTAATCATTCACCGTTTACACACTTTCAAGCATAAATCAATGAAACAAAAACTGGTTTTTCTCACTTCAAATCAGCCCACAATACATGGTTTTTCTTCATGAAAAACAAGAAGAAATGATGCCAAAATGAAGGATTACCTTGCTTGCTTGATAACTTGAACCTTGTGATGAATTTCACTCTTTCTTGGTCAAATCTTGAAAAAATGTTTGAGCTTTCACTAAGAGAGATGCACGGCTTCTCTAATGGCTGAAAACCAGAATTTTTTCTGGTTGCTAAGTCCCCAAAATTGTGCATATAAACAGCCAAAAAGGAGGGACCAAATTGCAAAGGATTTAAGGTTATTTTAGAAAACTTTTTATGTAATTTTTCTACTCTTTAGGGGCTGTTTTGCAGTTGAACAAAAATGGCCAGATTTTTATCTGTTTTTGGCCCTAAAATCCACCACCTTTCAGCCCTAGAAGCTTCAAGAATTTTTGCTTAAGCTTCCTTTGACTTTTCTAGTTGACTTTGCATCCTAAACATTGATTTTTCTTGACTTTAAACCCTATCCCTTGGATTTGAATGTATTCTTACTTCCATTCAAAGGCAAACGCTCAATCTTTGACTTCTTATATATATTTGGAGTCAAACTTTTGGCCAAAAGTCAAACCGAAGATTTTTGCACTGAAATCGCATAGATGAGTTCTTGAGGCTGTCAGCATGATTTGTTTTCCTTATTTCGCTCCGGTTTGCCTAAAAATCAATACCATAAGTATTTTATCTTTTAGTGGCTTGCAGTATATTATCAAAATTTTTGAAACTGAAAAGACATAATTCATCTGATTTCGGTTCGATAAAATTTCCCGTTACTGAGCACACTCTTGTCTGCACTGTCTGAACATTTCTACACCTTCTAAATAATGTTAAAACATATATAGTATAGCAAAGACATGCTATGTGAGCTTTACGCCCAGTAAGTACAATATGTTCACCGCAAAACATGTTTAAATATAATACATACTTAAAAACATATAAGCAATCATATATCACATATACCATTTTAACATGTCACATATCACATATCATATCAATGATTATAAAACTTCACATAATACGTGCATCACAGAAACATCGTGTACTGAGTGCATCTAGAAGCATGGTGAACTATAACTAATGCATGATCCAGTTATGTTCATTTATGCTTCAAACTTTTCTTTTCTTTTCTTGTCTATTTAGGGCCCATATGTCAATACCGTGTATGCACAGACCATCGGTAATGCCCATGGTAAATAGCTGGAGAGCCATCAACGGATGCTCAACTTTCTACTTTAACTTAAAACCTCTTCATTTGAAAAGGCCATTATGACACGCTTACTAATTTCCGTCTTGTTTATCTTTTCTAGCCATATGCTTCTCTAAGCTATCCCAAATCCTACATGGTAGGGATGTATGGCATCTAATTTGCTTTTTCATTAATCTACTTGATTGTGAAACTACATACTCTTAAACATATGGTGCAACATCATGTGCATGGCATACATATTTTAACATACTGTAAAATATCATTTAAAAGCATTTTCATTCATGCCATAGGTGTAGTTGTACTTACCTAATTGCAAGCAACTTGAAATCTCGACTTTAGCAATTCATAGGTTACCACCTGTCATCAAAACATTTCTCATTAATATTCTTGTTGAGTCACTTTTAACGTTAGTGACTATAACTTGCATTTCTATGGGGTACCGAGACCTGTCAGTACCTTATTGTCCTATTATGGGGATTTGGTGTTTAACTCGTATCGTGTTCGATCAATCATCTACTTGATAGATTAATCATCGTTCCTCGCTGTGTTGTTCAAAACGCGGTCCTTGACTAGTTTACCACTCAGTCAACTGACCGGTTACCTTAGGTGTTGGTAACTAAGTAGTCTATCGAGTTACTATACGTGAACTTAGTGTAGTAACATATCGAGTTACTATTCCTTGTTTGGTGTAATGGCCCACTGGGAAACTATGGCTAGTTTGGGGTAGCAGCCTACTGGGCTAGTAAGACTTGTTTGGTGTGGTATCCTAACAAGTTACTATTCCTTGTTTGGTGTAATGGCCCATCGGGCCACTATGGCTGGTTTTAGGTAGTACCCTACCAGGCTACTAAGGCTTGTTTAGTGTGGTATCCTATCGGGCTACTCACACTATTTTACTTTGAAAAATTGATTGGGTTGGCTTGTAAAAAATCTTGGAAAAATTCCTTATTTTGAAACCGTCCCCTCATTACCCTGTTGGAAGGTGGGGGACATTTCTATGAAAACCTTGTTCATATTTTAAAGTGTTAAAAACACATTTTTATTTTGAAGAGTACAAATTATATTTTTTTGATGCTTGCATTTTAAAGGTGGTTTTGAACCACTTTTGAAAACTATTTTGAAACTTAGTCGAAACGACTTTGTTTGCGATTTTTCAAACATGAAAGTTTTCGTCCTCAACAAGATGAACAAATCTCATGTTCACCTCGGAGCCTAAATCCAAATCTAACGGCTCCTAATTTCATTAAACCCATGGGCTTGGTGCCCAGTTTTTTGTAAAACTCCCAGTTTTACATTTCTATAAAAATAGCTCGGTTTGAGGTCCGAAACGGCCAAATTTTTAAAACACGCATAGTTTGTTTTCAAGGCCTTGACCAGATCTACAACGTTCATGTTGAGCCCAAGAACCGGTTCGGACTCTAAGTGGTCCATTTTTAGCAAAACCCGAGGCTAAATACTAGGTTAGGATTTTGCACCCAGTTTTGTCCCAGTTTTGGACACCGAGTGAAAAACACTCTAAAAACCTATCTAGGGTTTGCTTTTGGCCGAGGGATATTTGATGCAAAAACGACCGTATCAAAATTTTCTTAAAACACTATGCTTTACCAAATCCCAAATTCGGACCCTAACGGGTCAAAATGGCCAAAATCCGTGGCCTTTCCTTAAGGACAGATTTGTGTCCAGCCACTAAGATGTTCATGCTATTTGCACATAACCATTCATAAAAATAATGTAAACATAACCACAACTACATAAACTTAAAAATGATAATCTAAGGACTCAAAATAAACTTATTACAAACCATTTCATAAATAAATACACATAAATGGCCTTAGATCAAAACTTAAAACCAACTAACACAACATAGGGTTTTCGGTTTACCTTTGTACCTTGAACCAAGCATGGTTTCAACTAATGCTTAAGGAACCAAAAATGGTCATGGGAATCCAAGAAAGTGGGGTCTATTTTTGCTAGAACAAATACCAAAATTTCTGTTAAAAACCAAACAAAACAAAAACTAAAAACTACAATGATGAGTTTTCGAAAACTTACCCTTGGTGCCTTAGAACGACTTGGATTCGACTCCTCTTAACACAAGCTTGTGAAGTTTGATTTTTGGTAGCTTTTTGGTATGATTTAAGGCTTGAAAAAATGAAGGTTTAGAGGCTTAAAGAGGTTTGGCTGTAGCTAGAAGAAAAGTAAGAATGAGATGTGTTTTGGGAGCCAAAAGATAAGAAAGCAATTCACTTGTGTAAAGGGTGCCTTTTATAGGCAAAATTGATCAAGCTTACTTAAACTTAATCCTAATTAATTGTCCACCATTTTAGATTAATTATGGGACAAATTGCTGCCCATTTTCAGTCCAAAGGGGCGTGGGCTGCTGCATTAAATGGGAGAAGAATAAAGAAAAATTGTTGACCAAGCTTTTGAAAACCCTTGAATATTTTATTCAAGTGTGTCATGGCTAGGGTAATTTTTTAATGGCCACCTTTTAGGCTATGTGTGCAGCTAATTACAGCTGCTTTTGCAGCTAGGGGGCATGAAATTTTAAGGCCAAAATTTAGCTGCGTTGGTTTCTCATCGCAGTCTAATTTTATATTGCGGTGTTCGGTCCTTTCTCGGCAGTGTTCCAATTTTCACCCGAAAATTGGTTTTCTGAATCCGATTTTTGTACTATAAATTCCTAGTTGTTTTATACTGTCTAAGAGCCCATTATCAGTCTAATTTACTATTCACATCCTATACTATGGTTGTGTCTACACTGTGTTGTCCTTTCACACGTAAACCGAGGCGTTATCGGGTGAAATTTCAGACACATTCTCTCTTGACTAATTTGGACATGCTGATTCCATTTTTATTAGTTTTACATCCATCAGAGGTCATCTAGATGAATTTTCAGGATCTATGTGACCCCATCTCGAAAAACATGTCAGGTGCCCGATTGACTAATTTAGGCGTTCTGAGCCCAAATATATTAGTTTTAGGGTGAGTAAAAGTCGTCTTGACCCTCATCCTGATACTGCGTATCTCTCAAACTAAAAATCTCGTTTTGCGCTCAATCAACTAGATCTAGTCTATTAACCATTCATGTATCAGTTTTGGGTCAAATTAAGGCCGTCTTGGCCAATAACTTGACATTGCGTTTCTCCCTATTCACTATTCACTGTTTTCTACTTAACTGACTAGTCTGAGTGCTCTAACTTCGATTTTTCAGTCTCTAGGTGAGAAGAGGTCATCCGGACCATTTTCTTGATATCGTGCCCTTGTTAGGGCTATATCTCGCTATTGTGCTCAGATGTTCGATTCGAGCGTTCTGGTGATCTATTTCCCAGTCTTGTGTCAAGAAATGGTCGTCCGGACCAGTTTCCTAACACTGCATATCTCATTCATTTATATACATAATAGGGTGGACCGGGTTCACTATCGGTCGTCCCTTTCACTGCATGAATAGTACTTAAACAGGATCATATCTGTTTAGTCTATTCAATGGGAAATATACTATATTTTCCAACTTAATTACTCATTGTATAGTAATTAGGTTTTATACATTTTTGAGAGTCTTTATCACGGCCCTCTGTTCATTACACGACCTTCAACACGGGTGTGTATCTGATCATCTCACTTAAATTTGTACCAATTAGCATCAAATTATTCTTCAATTTCTCATTAAATGAAAATTATAGTACATGATCAGGGTGGTCCTTACATATTATCAGCCATTTACAAAAATGAAACTTGGCATAAAAGTGAATCCTAGAAAAGAAAAGCGTAAAATACTTGCAGTAACACAGTCATCTAAAAAACTTGCCCATAAAAGAACGTTCCAATTTGTTAGTTAGGATTGAACCAATTCTACTAGTTGGAATAAAGCCAAGCATTAGTTGGATTCCTTTGAAGCCATACTTTGATTCGCATTAGTCATGTCCGACAACCTCCCCGTCAAAAACTTGATTTCACTACTACATAACTCCTTTTATAGTGCTTCTGGCAAGGCACGTACAACCATAAGCGATTAAGAGTGCTCTCTACTCAGCGCGTCGGCCACCTTGTAGGCTTTTCCTAGTGATCGAAATAAATCAGTAAAAACGTATCAGAGTGGCGCAGCAGAACAATAAAAATTTTTCAAGATCATTAAATATCTCATGATGCCATATACAATAAACCAATAGCAATTTAAACTCATACCTTAAGGATGCCAATCTGCAGGAGGAGAATGATCGGAGGGCTTCAACCAACTAGCCTTTTCTGCTATTCTCCAATTCCTGAATGGCTAAGTGTGTGGGCACTCTGAACCTCGATCGGTATGCTAGCACTGCTAGTCTTCTTCCAACCACCCAGGTCTCTAAAGAACTTATTGTCATGGTGAGTTGTGCAACAATAAGCCTGCTCACCTGAGAGTCTGTGGTTTGAGAGAACTAGAGTGGCAGGATCTCTATTTATAGACTTGCATGAGGTGATCCTCTGAATTCAATTTGGATTAGGAGAAGATTTTCTCCCTTATCCACAATAAAAAATCTGAATTTTTTAAGCCTTATCCAACCAATAAAGATTCGGCCACTTTATGGATTTTTCATTCAAAATTCAAACAGGATTTTAACTAGAATTTAATCTCCTCATTCCCTCATAAAAATCGATTCTTCTTTGTGCCAAAAACATGACTAGATTCGATCATTAAAGTGTGAAGAGAATCAAAATCCAAATAGGATTTTCTAGCTTGAATTTTATCTCATCCTTATCCAAATAAAACCGAAAATCTCCTTGAGATTTGCCCTCAAAATTTCGGCCACTTTTCGAGAGGAGAGAATCCAAATTCAACTGGGATTGAAATTTGAATTTTTCCCAACATCCTTATCCACAAAAATGGAAAATATCTTGGAGGATTTTCCTCAACAAAATTCGACCAAGTTAGATAGGATTGGGATCAAAATTTAAGTAAGATTCAAACAAGATTTTCCTCTTCATAATCCAACTTAAATTCGAATTCTAGCCTTGTGGATTATCCACAAAGAATTCGCATTCCACTTGGACTGTGATTCAAAATTTGAATTTCAAATTTCAAAATTCAAATTTCAAATTCAAATTTCAAATTTCAAATTTCAAATTTCAAATTTCAAATTTCAAATTTCAAATTTCAAATTCGAATTTCAAATTCAAATTTCAAATTCGAATTTCAATTTTAAATTTCAAATTCAAATTTCAAATTAAAAATCCAAATTTCAAATTTCAAAATTCAAATTTCAAAATCCACAAACAGTTGTATTTTAAATTCTTGTTCTCATGGATAATTTTCTACAACTCCAATCCAATCTCAAATAAAATCATGGCAGTTTTATTTGGAGTTCTAATAATTATGTTCTCTATTATCCAAAACAAAATCTGAATTCAACCGAAGAGAATCTTGTCCATCATCCTAATCCTATGTCAACACCATCCATGCATAATCAACTAGCCAATAGCATACTCAAATCAATTTGCCAATCGTTAAGGAATTATGTGAAGTAAGTAGAGGGACCAATTGGACATATATAATCGGGCTCTCGTGAATCCACATGATCATCATTCTTTACCGAACGACTCAATCATATGATCACTAATTTCAAAGTCACACCACTATAAACCTGAAACTGAACTCCCAATTATATACCGTATTACATAAGCCTGTGACAAGCTTTTGTCTAATGACCTTATCATGTATGCAGAACCCTCATATGATATCCATGATCAGCCTTAGGTTAAAGTCCGTTTAATCCTACTGGTCAGGCTATCTTAAAGTTCCATTATACTACTGAATAAGAAAATGATTATTCACCATATGTGAGTAAGAAGTCATCCGCCCAGCAGACGACTCAAGGCCATGTCCATTTTCACATCCAATATAATGCCTTTAAGAGGATACCCTTAACTCCTTATTACCGCTATGATTTCGATATCTGTAAACAAACCCTTCATCATATACAAGTCATGCACCCAATGAAGCGGTCTATAAGCTTACTACCTCTGAGATGCTTTAGCCATTGGAACATCAAAGTACACAAGTCATATACATGAAGTAGTTCATTCACTCAGGATTAAGGTTACTGCACAATGAACGTCAAAAGCAGATTGATCTACTCATAGCGGACTATGTAGATCAATCACACTTTAGTCCCAGTCTAATATGTCACCATCAAGCAACATATCTATGTCTCTACTTGGGAGTCTATGCTCCAGACAGTCAAGACAAACCGCCCTTACCATATCTTTAGACAACATAATAGTCTTAACATGAGTTAGATGCTCGATCTAACCCCATAGACTACAGACCTTAGTTTAGACTGCTTACTTTAGAACATTGTCTTCTCGCATACGAAAGTCCATTGCATGCAATGTTCTATAGTTTTAACATAAGCAGTCAGTGGGCCATATTTGCTTACATTTACTTTAACATGTAAATAGAATGAGGACAAACAGCAATGTAATGAATAACCTCTATATATAATTTTATTATCCAGTTTAAAATAAATACATCAAAATGTCACTAATGCTTAGGGCATTTCCTAACACCTGGATGATATAGGATTTCATAGTCATAATCCTTCACCAGTTCTAGCCATCTTCGCTACCTCGCGTTGAGCTCCTTCTGCATGAAGATGTACTTGAGGCTCTGGTGGTCAGTGTAAATCTCACACTTAATGCTATACAGGTAGTGCCTCCATATCTTGAGCACAAAAATGACCACTGCTAGTTTCATATCGTGAGTGGGGTAGTTCCATATCGGGAGACGAAAGGTGCTGGTTCAGGCTCTTCCATGGGTTCCCCTGACGTCTTCAAGTGCTTCGAGCTGATGCTTGGCCTTGGTTTCGTCATGAGCCTTCTTCAACATATGTTGTAGAAGTCCATATCAGTTTCCTGGTAGCGCAAGCATAAGTTAAAATTGTGTCACCAGACATCAGCTGTAGTCTCTCAATCTGATGAATAGATTCCTATATATTCGCAACTCTACGGAACTTAGGTGGTTTCACCTCCCCGCTTGCCCATAAAGAAAAACTGGGGCTGATGTTGGACTCCTCCCGGTGATTTCGTTGATTGTGGTATGGCAAAACTTGACCCAGTTAAGAGATCATCCTGGTCACTAGAATCTCAATACCCACGAGAGTACCTTCCTGAAAGATATCGACAGCCATCAGGACTCAATTATCCTGATCAATGGTGTACAATTGGGGAATCATTTTGATAATGTGAAACCAGTCCTGACATTTTCATGGAGTGCAGAGTACTGTTTGCTACTCAAAACTTAGTAGACAACTAGCCCTAAAGATCGGTACAATTCGGGTGGCAATCCATGTTCTTACTTTGAATAGTTCCTTAGCACTGCATGGTCGTGATTCTACGTATAGTAATCTCACCATCCCTTCTGACTCTTTCTTTTTCAGTTGATATCAAATTTGGACAAGGTTGAGCCAACTGCTCAATTTCCCTAACTGCCTCTATGACAGTCATGCCACCTTGGTGCTGGTTGTTGAATTCGTCTTGCTGCGCTGTTAGTGCTTCTTCATTGAAATACATCCCTTTGAATTCCTCAATGAAGTCACTCCGGCTCATCTAGCTAATGTTCCTCCTGATCACTGCTGTCTTCTATTATTGGCATGCTTCCTTATGTAGGGTGAAGGATGCGTACATCACTTCCTTCCTATCTGTTAGCCCTATAATAATCCAAGATTGCTTGAGTATTCATTGGCTAGTCATTGGCCTCTATAGGGTTAGTGGTCCCTTCAAATTCTGGCACCTTCACGCATCAGAATTTCTCGTATAAATCACCTTCCCTAAGGGGGTCGGTGGAAGAGCGTTGGCTATTATAGGAGTAGCCATTATTGGGGGTGCTGGTGGTGATGCAGGAAATTCCCACCTTCACGGAAATCCTTAGGCTTGGGAAGTTGCTCACCCCCTGAAGTCTTTAAGGTTGCTGATGCCTCATAGGTTGGAACCGTTGTTGCCCATGGTTTACTAGCCCAGCTATTCCCTAAGCTGGTTTAGTTCACGCTACTGGTTTCCTATCATTTCTTTACTTAACTGTGAGTTGTGCTATCAACTTATCCTCTCGGGGTGCCTGGGTTATTTGCGCATGTGTTCCAATCATGATGTCTTTCGAACTCTATCACATAGCAAAAAAAGATTTATAGGTCCTTCGTTTCCATACTAGGAAACTACGTTACCTATCATTTTCCTTCTTACTCATGCGTGAAAATATTGTATCTAAATCGTTGGGCAAAACTGTATTGCCTTTCATATTAAATATAGGTACACAACTTCAGTCTATTGAGAGTGGTAACCACTTCCCGGTACATAGTCTCAAAAGGACATATTAGGATAGGTCTAGTGGGAGTGACTTTCTGCTTCTCAACATGCCTATATACAAAGCCTAAGAAAAGTTTCTGTTTTAGTTATCTGGGGCTTCCAGTCTACTTGGTGTGATCAAAGGGTCTCTGATCCTGGTCGAAGTGGCATGGAGTTGGTCACTTGTGGTACGGTCTTGGTTCCGTTGGCTCTGCATAATGAAATAGCAGTTTTTGGCGAGGTGACCTTCTTTGCCACAGACAAAATAGCCACTTGTTCCCTACTTGCACTCACGCGGGTGCCTTTTTTTGTATTTCAGGCATGTCGGGTGTGTGTAGCCCTAGTTTCTCTTCCTCTTCTTGTTATTGTTGTGAGGTTGCCTATTGTTTCAGCTAATTCCCACATTCCTTACTCAGTGCTGCGGCTCAGGGTTTCATTTCCCTTGAGCCCGTTTAGCTTGAATTCTCTCTTCAATGGGTGGCGGTCCATAGTTGTTGGTAAGGTCTCGACAGAAATCCTCCCAAAGTATAATCGATTCCTACCCCAACAATGCTAAACCCACTAGGCCATAACTAGTCCCTCTAGTCTGCTACTAGCTAAATCTACCTGTAAGTAAGGTGGAACATGGCAAAACCTGAAGACGACTTCCATGCGGTGGATCTAGAACGGAATCTCATGCAGATGACGACCATCGTATCAATCTGGGTGCATGGCTGTAATGACCGCCATTTTCATGACACCTACTTACCATGTAATAAGTCACTAAGGAATAAAATGGACATAATTTAATGTCTTTTAGTGAAAATTTAAGAAACACGGTCAAGTACACGGCCGTGTAAGAAGCTGTATACCGTTCAGATAGATGAATGTGTTTCAAAGACATGGCCGTGTCGAGTAGTCTCAACTAGTACACGCCCGTGTCCGAAATGTACACACCCGTGTTGCCTTGTACACACCCGTGTAAGAGTCTGTGTAGAAGGCTGTGTAATGAGCCGAGAGCCACTATAATGGCTCTCATGAATTATGAAAATTAATTACTATGTAATGATGTAATTAAGTTAATAAACACAATGTGCTTTTCAGCTGAATGAATTAAATGGGAATAGTAACATTTAATTACTATTTATGCAGTGAAAGGGGCAACCGACAGTGAAATCGGTCCATCCTATTATGTGAGTATGCGTTGAGACACGCAATATCAAGAAACCGGTCTAGACGACCATTTCATGATACAGAACTGATGAGCTAGTCATCAGTACGCTCAGACTGGTCATCTGAGCGCAGCAGTTATAATTGCCCTAATAGATGTACAGTATCGAGAAAAGTGGTCTAGATGACCTCTTCTAGCCCAGAGACTGACAAAATCGGAGTCAGAACGCTCAGATTAGTCAGCCAGATAGTGAATAGTGATTAGTGATTAGTGAATAGTGAGAAACGCAGTGTTAGGTTAGTGGCCAAGACGGCCTTAATCTGGTATAAAACTGACATATTAATAGTCAGCAGGCTCAATCTGGTCAATTGAGCATAAAATGTAGATTTTGTTTAAAAGATACGCAGTATCGGGATGAGGGTCAAGACGACCTTTTCTCGCCCTGAAACTGATATATTTAGACTCAAGACGCCCAAATTAGTCAATCGGGCACCTAACACGTTTTTCGAGACGGGGTCATATAGATCCTGAAAACTGGTCTAGAAGACCTCAGATGGATGTAAAACTGACAAATTTGAAATCAGCACGTCCAAATTAGTCAAGAGAGACTGTGTTTGAAATTTCACATGAAAACGCCTCGTTATGCGTGCGTAGTGTCAACATAGTGTAGGCCTAACCACAGTATCAAGAAATTGGTCAAGATGACCTTTTCTTGATATAAAACTGATATATTTGGGTTCAGCACGCCCAAATTAGTCAGTATAGCCTATCTTAAAATTTTTCAAAAATTTAGTATAAAGAGGTCGTAATTTTTAGATTTTTGTAAAAAGGGCCCCCATTATTTTTTTTCCTATCTTTTTCTCCCCCCACACCACACGAAGATGAACAGTGACCGACCATCAAAACCGACCTCCGTTTTCGACACCGCCGGTACCATTGGAAAGCTCTCGATGAGCTGAGTCCAATGGTGTGCCGAGTCGACGGAACCGACGTCGGAGAACGCCGCACGCGCCGCCTAAAGCCGCCGGTGGCTGAATTTTTCAAACCGTGATTTCTCCACCGTCCGACGTCCAAATGCCACGATTCTGGTTCCAATGGATTCGTGGTGAAGAGTAGAACAAAACCCAATCTTCATTTCACATCAACAGCCGCCGGATCACGCTGCCTAAGGTTCGTCGGCGCCGTCACCATCGCCACCATCGAATCTCGCTATTCTGGCGGAGTTGAGTTGCAAGGTCGATATCAAAATGCTCAGAACAACATGTAGATCAAAAGCCCCAAATCAATTTTGGGCAACAACGCCGAAAAAATGAAGATCCAACACCGCCGCCGTCGCCAACTTTTCGAGGGCCGATTTCCGGTGATAGGAGCCTCGATTGGTGAAATTGACACCACCAATGGGTTCCTCTCGTCGAGCTCTTCAAGATGGTGGTCACCGCTCCCATCGCCGCCGTGGTCAATGCCGGTCAACGGCGACCCGGAGATCGAAAATTGAAGAATGGCCCGTTGGCCTATTTTTTACGTTCCGGACACATCCGCGGCATCGGATTTGCAAACCGGAGTTTCAAAAGTGGAGAACGATGATTCAAAGATTATGCGATCGAGATCGAATGGTTCACCCGACCGCCGACGGGAACGATTTTGGTAGTGGTTTTGATCCCTTGATTCCTCAATTTATTATTAGAAATAATTATGTATGAATTATGGTTTACTGACTTGAGGAATTGTAAGAAAAAGGGATGAAATGTCGAAAAAGAGAATGTGAGGAAATGTGAATATTTTTACGTAAAAAGCGGAGCTTTTACATAAAAATTAGGCCTCTGGTTTAGTACGTGGCAGGTTAGAATAGGTTAGATGGTTTTGAGGCGTTTCCTAAACGCCGGAAACCCAAAAATTAAGCAGAAATGCTGCCGAAATTTCTAAAACGACACAAAGGGGTATTTTAGGAAATGAGGGGTGAAAATGTGATCGGGATGGGAACCCGAGCCCCCTCGATGACCTAGGTCCAGGAAAGAAGGACAGACATTTACAGGATTAGTGAACCGCCCAATTAGAAATCTCGAAATGTAAGAAAACGACCCCTAGATCAGAATAGTGCCACCCGAGAGACGGGTGTGATCTAAGTATAAAATTTAGGGCGATTACATCGGTAACGGTAACCCGACAGGCTAAATGGTCATACGAGAGGTATTCAGTCAGTTGACTGGTCGGTTAGCCAGTCAAGGACCAAGTCAGAATGGGATAGTGAGAGACAGTGATTAATTTGTCAAGTACACAATTTAATCAAGCACGATTAAAAATTAGATATCAAATTTCCCAAAGTAGAGCAGTTGGGTACCGATAGGCATTGGTACCATACAACGATAAGTTTATTAGTTCCTAACGATAGAGTGACCTAAAAGCGATGTTAATTAATTTATTGGTTAAATAAATTAATTAACAATGATTAGAAAATCAAATTCTTAAGAAGAGGGCAATTAGTACCGACAAGGATCGGTATCACTAACAATAGAGTTTTTATTAGTCACTAATGACCACAGTGACCTAAGAGTAAATGTTAACGAAATGTATTATGATTACAGGGAGGTACCTGTATTGTGACGAAGGTGAGAGTATAAACTGTCTGATGACAAGTAAGTACAACTCCACCTATAGCATGGATAAAATGAATTTAAAATGATGCTTTTCCAGTACTTTAAGTATGTATCTTGCACACGATGCTGCACAGCATACATAAGAGTATATAGTTTCACAATCGAGTAGATTGATGAAAGAACAAGATAGAAGCCATAGATCCCTACCGCGTAGGATTGGGGATAGCTTAGAGAAACGTATGGCTAGAACAGTTAAACAAGATGGAAACAAGTAGGTGTGTCGTACCGGCTCCTTCAGTCGAAGGGGTTTCCAATTAAAGAAAGTTAAGGCCAAAAGTTGAACATCAGTTGATGGCTCTTCGGCATTAGTTGACCTCGGGCGTTACCGTTGGTCTGCGCGCACACGGTACTGACACATGGGCCCTAAATAGACAAGAAAAGAAAAGAGAAGTTTGAAGCATAAATGAACATAACCGGATCATGCATTAGTTATAGTTCGTTATGCTTTCTTTTTCAGTAGAGTGCATACAGTACACGATGCTTCTGTCATGCATAAAGTATGTGAAGTTTTATATTCAGTGTTATGACATGTTATGTGATGACATGATATGTGAGCTGTTATGTGATATGCTTATATGGTATGTGATTTAATAAGTGATATATGTCATGCTTAGGATTTTAAGTATGTGCTATATTTTAAACATGTTTTGCGGTTAACATGTTGTACTTACTGGGCGTAAAGCTCACGGAGTGTGTTCATGCTGTAGGTAAGCTTCCTATAGCGCAAACACCAAGGGGCGATGATGGCGGCGGAGGTGCATGTGAGGATGAGGTTATGGATACACTGCGAGTATTCTTCCGCACAGTATGAGTAAATAGTATTTTGAATAGTAAAGATTAATTGGTATTTTGGAACAGTAAACAGTATATATATGAATAGTATATTTAAATAGTGTCTGGTGAATATTAATCAGATAAACAAGTATATAAGTGTGTATGTATAATTGAAATCCTTATGTTTTTCAAATTTCGCATTTTAATAGTATACGTACGTGAATACTAAATACGTACGCGTATATAAAAAAAAAAACCCTCTAAATTTATGCTATTAAATTCAGCAAGTTTAAGTATCAGTTTTAAAGAGGAAGTATAAGTAAAAGTTAAAGAAGCAAGTAATAGAGTTTACAGTGACGGTCCGGGCCGCTGAGGGCACGGGGCGTCACAATGGCAGTGAAAGCGTTACCAACCTGACGATCTTCCTGTCTTTGGCCAGGGCCTACGGGAGCAGGTTCCACCAATGCAGGTCCTATCGGTGCTGGTTCTATTGGTACAAATTCCACTAGTATAGGTTCTGCCGGCACAGGTTCCATTAATGCGGGTTCCGTCGGTATAGGGTCCACTGCTTCAAGTTCCATTAGCACGGCCATGGCTACCTATTATAATTCAAACATCAACTTATCGACTAATACTTAGAGAATAAAGACTAACTTACTTGAATAGATGAGGTAAGCGTACGGCGATATGAGGTAGGGTGGCAAAATACCACTCTAATACCAACTATGACGTCCCGTGCCCTGAGTGGCCCAGACCATCACTTAAAAACTACTAGTTGAACTGATACTTGTAATTTCTTGCAAACCAATGATACTTACTTAAAATCTATTTACTTAGATACCCTAATTTTATGGAATTTTTTTTTTTGAAGGCATACGTTTTTACTATTCACGTACGTAGACCTTAAATATACATCGTCTAAACATTTGGGAGTTCAATTAGCCATACACACTTATAATACTGTTTAACTATTACTATTCAAAAATACTGTTCAACTGTTATTATTTAAAAATACTGTTTAACTGTTACTATTCTAAAAATGCTATTTAACTGTTACTATTCTAAAAATACTGTTTAACTGTTAGTATTCTAAAAATACTGTTTACAGTTACTATTCAAAAAATACTGTTTAACTGTTACTATTCAAAAATACTATTTACTGTTACTATTTAAAAATACTGTTTACTATTGCTATTCAAAAATACTATTTACTATTGCTATTCAAAAATACTAGTTACTCAAGCTGTGTGGAAGATTAACTCGCGGTGTATCCATAACCTCGCCCTCACATCTACCTCCGTCATCATCATTGCCCATTAGGGTTTAAGCCATAGGACGCTTACTTATAACATGAACACACTCCATGAGCTTTATGCCTAGTAAGTACAACATGTTAACCGCAAAACATGTTTAAAACATAGTACATACTTAAAACCATATAAGCATGTCATAACCAACACATCTCACTGAATTCCACATATCAGAATAACACATATCACCGAATACTGAACATCATTTACTGAATCATAACATACTAAATGCATAATAGAAGCATCATGTACTGAAGGCATCTTATTATAAATGGAAGCATGGTGAACTATATCGTGAATAATGCATGGTCCGATTATGCTCATCTTATGCTTCAATGTTCTTTTCTTTCTTATGTCTACTTAGGGCCCGTGTGTCAGTACCGAGTGCACGTGGATCATCGAGAACGCCCCTGATCCTGGGCCTTGGCCCGTTATGGATATATTTTATGGCCTTGCCTTGTTATACAGTATGAGCCTCAGCTCGTTAGATTTTGTGGGCCTTGTCCCGTTATACTAATACCCTTATTCTCATCTTTCCCAATTCTTTATTTGATCGTGCCACATACTCTACTAGGCTATCCCCTAATCTTACGCGATGAGGATGCATGGCCTCTAATTTGTTCTTTCATCAATCTACGTGATTGTAAAACTATATGCTCCTATGTATGCTGTGCAACAACGTGTGCATAGTATGCATACTTAACATACTATAAAAGCCATCATTTAAATTCATTTCATTCATGCCGTAGGCGGAGTTGTACTTACCTCGTTTGCACGCAAACTTGTACTCTCGCCTTAGTCAACTTACAGGTTACTACTAGTCATCAATAACGCATCTCATTAATATTGGTCGCTGAGTCACTAGTACTGTTAGTGCCTAATACATGGTACCGATTGCCATCGATGCTAACTCTCTCTCTCACTCTTAAGAGTTTGCTTCTCTATACATGGTTAATTAATTTATTACCCAATAAATTAATTAATGTCGTTCTTAGGTCACCACTACCATTGGTGACTGTAACTTGTGTTTCAATGTGGTACCAAGGCCCATCGGTACCCTATTGGTCTACTTTGGGGATTTTGTGTCTAACTTTTATCGTGTTTGATTAATTGTCTACTTGATAGATTAATCCTCGTTCCTTACCATTTCATTCTAAACACTGTCCTTGACTGGTTGCCGACCAGTCAACTGACCGGTTACCTCACTCGTTGTTAACTAGGTAATCTACCGGGTTAGTATGTGTAAACTTGGTGTAATAACTGACCAAGTTACTTTGCTTGTTTGGGTGCGGTAGCCCGATTGTTTTAGTCATTTTTGATAATCGCTTTGGTTGCCTTATAAAATTCTTGGGAAAATTATGAGCTTTGAAACCGTTCCCTTATCACCCCGTTGGAAGGTGGGTGAACGTTTTATGAAATCCATATTTTTATTTTAAAGTGTTAAAACATATTTTGGTGTTGTATTTCAAAGGGGTCTTTGAACCATTTACCGAAACTATTTTAAAAACTTATTTGAAATAACTTTGTTTGCAAATTTGGTGAATAACATTTTTTGTTCTCGACAGGATGAACAGTTCTTGTGTTCATCTTGGAGCTCAAATCTAACTCGAACAGATCCTAACCTTACTAAACCCGTGGCTACTTGTGCCCAATTTTTACAAAAATCTCAGTTTTACACTATTTTGAAAACTGCTCTATTTGAGGCCCGAAATAGCCAATTTTTAAAATATGCATAGGTCATCCTAAAGGTTTGGACGAGATCTAAAACTTTCATGTTGAGCCTGAGATTTGGTTCGGACTCTACGTGGTCCATTTTTAACAAAACTCGAGACTATGTCTGGGCTCAGATTTTTAGTCTTAGTTTTGGACACCAAATGAAAACCACTTAAAAAACCTATCTTAGTGTCGTTTTTGGCCAAAACCTTATTTGATGCAAAAACGACTGTAACGAAATTTTTTTAAAACTTTATGTTTTACCAAATCCCAAATTCAGAGCCCAAGGGGGTCAAAATGACCAAAACCCATGGCCTTTTTCTGGGGACAGTTTTGCATCTAGCCACTTTTCTAAATGTTCACGCTCACACATACACACATCTATTCATAAAAAAGTAAATATAACCACACAACCACAAACTTAAAAATGAAAAGCTAAGGGCTCAAAATAAACTTATTACAACCCATTTGTATGAACAAATAAACATAAATCCCTTAATCAAAATCTTAAGAACAACTAACCACAAAAAGGAGGGTTTTCGGGTTTTACCTCTTGTGCTATGAACCAAGCACAAATCCAAGTCAAGGCAAAAGTGACCAAATGGCAATGTGATTCTTGGTGAAGAAGGGGTCAGTTTATGCTAACAAGACACCCAAAAAATTTCTCATAACATCAACCTAAAATAATAATTAAAAACCACAAAGATAGTTTCTAAAAACTCACCCTTGAGTATCCTTGAAATGGCTTGTATTGAACACCTCAACACAAGCTTGAAGGGGCTGGTTTTTGGCAACCTTTTAGCTGGGTGTTTAGGCTTGAAATGGTGGTTTTGGGGGTGTGGGATGTTTGGCTGCAAGGGAAAGAGAGAGAGAAAGAGTTGTGGTTTTTGGGGTGCGAAAAAGAAAGACTAAAACCTAAAGCCATGCCCACCCTTTTACAGACAAATCCTAATCAAACTTAACCAACTTTATGCTTAATTAATCAAGCCAATCGTAGGCTAATTTGGGGACAAATTTCTACCCATTTTCTGCACCCTAGAGCTATGGACTGCACACATTGAAGAAGGGGAAAATAAACATGATTTTCTTGGTGAAATGTGATGGAAAGCTTGCCTTTTTTAATCAAAATGTGTCATAACTTGTCCCTTATTTTAATGCTACTTTTTGGGGTTATTTTTGTAGCTAAAATAGCTGGTTTTCAACTAAGGGCACATGGTTTTTAAGGGCAAAATTCATCTGCATTTGTTTTTTTTTGCAGTCCAGTTTTCTACTGCGTTATTCGGTCCTTTCTCGGTAGTGTTCTAATTTTCACCCTGAAATCGGATTTTTTGAATCCAACTTTTATACTGATCATTCCTAGTCGGTTTATACTATTGAAGAGCCCATTTTTTGCCAGTTTACTATTCATTTCCTATACTATGGTTGTGTCTACACTGTCTTGTACTTGCGCATGCATATCGAGGTGTTTTCATGCGAAATTTTCAACACAGTCTCTCTTGAGTAATTTGAATGTGATGATTTCAATTTTATCAGTTTTACGTCCGTTCGGGATAGTCTGGACCAATTTTCAGGATCTGTGTAACCCCACATCGAAAAACGTGTCAGGTGCCCGATTGACTAATTTGGGTGTTCTGAGTCTAAATATATCAATTTCGGGGTGAGAAAAGGTCGTCTTGACCCTCTTCTTGATACTGCTTATCTCCCAAACAAAAATTCTCATTTTATGCTCAATCAACTATATTGAGCCTACTAACTCTTAATATTTCAATTTTAGGTCAGATTAAGGCCGTCTTGGCCATTAATCTGACACTGCATTTTTCACTATTTACTACTTATAGTTTCTAGCTTAACTGACTAGTCGAGTGTTCTGACTCTGATTTTGTCAGTCTCTGGGTGAGAAGAGGTCATTCAGGCTATTTTCTCGATACTATACCCTTACTAGGGTTATTTATCGCTATTGTGCTCAGATGTTCGGTCCGAGCATTCTGGTGATCTATTCACCAGTCTTGTATCAAAAAATGATCGTCCGAACCAGTTTCCTAACACTGCATGTCTCATACACTCTTACACACAATAGGGTGGATCGGGTTCACTGTCGGTCGCCCCTTTCACTGCATGAATAGTACTTAAATAATACCGTACCTGTTTAATCTATTCAACTGGAAAATATACTACATTTTCAACTTAATCACTCATTGTATAGTAATTAGGTTTCATGCATTTTGAAAGTCTGTATAGCGGCTCTCTGCTTATTACACGGCCTTCCACACAGGTTCTAACACGGGCGTGTATTGTCCGGAAACAGGTGTGTACTAGTTGAGTGTAAGGACCACCCCATTCTTGTAACTTGAATTTCAATTAATGAGAAATTAAGGGATAATTTGATGCATTTTAGTGCAAATATGAAGAACACAGGCACATACACGGCCGTGTAAGTGGCCATGTATTGTCCGGATTGTGTGCGTGAGAAAGGCCGTGTAACTATACATGGACGTGTTGGTGAACACGGTCAGGTACACGGCCGTGTACCTGACCGTATATCATGAGTACTGTGCATGTGCATGAAGCCATGTGAATGAACATGGCTGTGTAAGTGAACACGGCCAAGTACACAGCCGTGTAGGAGGCGTGTACCAATCGGTAAAATGAACTTATTCCAAGACATGACCATGTTGAGCAAGCTTAACTAGTACATGGCCGTGTAGCCTTGTACATGGCTGTGTAAGGAGTAAGGAGCCACTGAAATGATTCTAGCGATTTATGAAGCTTAATTACTATGTAATAAGCAATTAAGTTGAAAAATATGGTATAAATTCCAGTTGAATAGAGTAAACAGATACAGTAATGTTTAGATACTATTCATGCAGTGAAAGGGGGTAACCGATAGTGAATCCGGTATAAGTGTATGAAATACGTAGTATCAGGAAACTGGTCTAGATGACCATTTCTTGACATAAGACTAGTGAACAGATCACCAGAATGCTCAGACTGAACTTTTGAGCATCACAGCGATAGAAACCCTAGCAGGGTACAATATCGAAAAAATGGTCCAGATGACCTCATCTCGTCTAGAAATAGACAAAATCAGAGTTAGAATGCTTAAACTAGTCAATTAGAACAGAAAGTAATGAATAGGTAAAAAATACAGTGTTAAGTTACTGGCCAAGACGGCCTTAATTTGACTCAAAATTGATATATTCACAGTCAATAGGCCCAATTTGGTCAATTGGGTACAAACTATGAATTTTTGTTTGAGAGATATGCAGTATTAAGAAGAAGGTCAAGACGACCTTTACTCGCCCTGAAACTGATATATTTAGATTCAGGACGCCCAAATTAGTCAATCGAGCACCTAACACTTTTTTCGAGACGGGATCACACAGATCCCAAAAACTAGTTCAGACGACCTGGATGGACATAAGACTGATAAAATTGAAATCAACACATCCGAATTAGTCAAGAAAGACTGTGTCTGAAATTTCACCCGGGAACGTCTCGGTTTACGTGCGAAGGACAACATAGTGTAGACACAACCACAGTATAGGAAATAAAAAGTAAATTGGTGTAGAATGGGCTCATAGACAGTATAAACCATCTAGGAATCATCAGTTTAAAACTTGGACTAAAAAAAAAAACTATCAAAAAAGGACCGAAAACTACAGTAGAAAACTGGACAGCAAACCCCAAAAAGTGAAAAATAAAATATTAGGTTAGTTTATGACACATTGTATAAATAATACTAATTTTTACATCACTTTCCATCACTTTACACCATGCCATTTTTTTTATTCTTCCCTTCCATTATGGCTGTAGTAAATTTGGTAGGAATGGGCTGAGAAGGGTAGAATTTTGTCCCCAAATTAGCCTAAAGTTGGCTTGATTAATCAAGCTTAGGTTTGGTTAAGTGAGCTTAGAGTTTTCCTATAAAAAGGGTGACCATACCTTAGCTTGTGTTTTCTTTCTTTCACACCCCAACACACAACTCATTTCCTCTCTCTTTTCTTCTTATTGCTGCCGAGTATTCCATACCCCAAAGCCACCATTTTTCAAGCCATAAATCATACCAAAAATTTACCAAAAGCCAACCTTTTCAAGCTTGTGCTAGGTGACTTCAAAATCCAGGTCATTCTAAGTCCTTCAAGGGTAAGATTTTAAATCAATCTTGGTGGTTTGTAGATGTTGATTTGGTTTGATACTAAGAGATATTATTTTGGTGTTTTGCTAGCACAAAACTGACCCTTATTCCCTTGGTTTTCCACAACTATTTTGGTCACTAAGCCATAGTTCAAAATGTTGCTTGGTTCCAAGCACAAAGATAATAACCGAAAACCCTACTCTTGGTGATTTAGTGATTTTAAGATTTTGATCATGGCCATTTCTGTGTATTTGTTTTTGCAAATGGTTTTTAATAAATTTATTTTGAGCCCTTAAGTTTTCATTTTTATGTTTATATGGTTGTGGTTGTGTTTACGTTTTTTTTTTATGAATGGTTGTGTGCAAATGAGAGCATAAACATTTTTAGTGATTGGACACAATCTGTCCTCAAGAATAGGCCAAAGAGTTTGGCTACTTTGACCCCTTAGGGTCTGATTTTGAGATTTGGTAAAACATGATATTTTAAGAAAATTTTGTTACGGTCATTTTCGCGTCAAATAGCCTTTGGCCAAAAACGACAGTACTATAGGTTTTTCGAGTGGTTTTCAATCAGTGCCCAAAACTGGGAACAAAACTAGGAACAAAATCCGAACCCAGAAATTAGCCTCGGGTTTTATTAAAAATGACCACTTAGAGTCCGAAGCGGACTTTGGGCTCAATACAAAAGTTGTAGATCTCGTTGAGATCTTGAGAACGACCCCAGTGTGTTTTAAAAAATTTGGCCGTTTCGGGCCTTAAACATAGCCGTTTTCAAAACAATGCAAAACTAGGATTTTTTGTAAAAACTGGGCACATAGGCCACGAGTTTAGTAAGATTAGGGCCGGTTAGAGTTAGAATTGAGCATCGAGATGAACATAAGATTTTTTCATCTCGTCGAGCGTGAAAAGTTTCATGTTTGCTGAATTTACAAACAAAGTCATTTCGGTCAAGTTTCAAAACAGTTTTCAAAAGTGGTTCAAAAACCACCTTTAAAATTCAATCTCAAAAAAGTTTTTTAACACTTTAAAATATAAACATGGTTTTAACAAAAACGTCCCCTACCTTCCAACGGGGTGATAGGGGGACAGGTTCCAAATACGTAATTTTTCCAAGAATTTAATAAGTTAACCAAAACGATTTTCTTAAATAAACAAAATAGTGTGTGTAGCCTGGTAGGCTACCAAACTAAACAAGCCTTAGTAGCCCAGTAGCCTACTACACCAAACAAGTCATAGTGGCCCAGTAGGCCACTACACTAAGGAATAGTAGCCCAGCAGGCTATCACACCCAAACAGGCAAAGTAACCTGGCCGGTTACTACACCAAGTTTACGCATAGTATCCCAGTAGGCTACCTAGTTATCAATACGCGAGGTAGCCAGTCAGTTGACTGGTCAGCAACCAGTCAAGGATTGTGTTCTGAATGACACTATAAGGAACAGTGATTAATCTGTCAAGAAGATAGTTAATCAAATGACGATAGGAGTTAGATGCCAAATCCCCAAAGTAGGCCAATAGGGTACCGATGGACCTCGGTACCACATAGAAACACAAGTAATAGTCAATAAAAGTATTCGTGACTCAGCGAAGGTGCTGATGAGATATGTTATTGACGACAGGTAATAACCTGTAAGTTGATAAAGGTGTGAGTATGAGTGCACAATTGCTTGCAATTTACGTAAGTACAACTCCGCCTACGGCATGAACAAAATGTATTAAAATGATGTTTTTATAGTATGTTAAGTATGTATGCCATGCGCACATTGATGCACTGCATATTTAAGACATATAGTTTCACAGTCAAGTAGATTAGTGAAAGATCATGTTAGATACCATACATCCCTACCGCATAGGATTAGGGACAACTTAGAGAAGCACATGGCTAGAAAAGATAAACAAGATGGAAATTTATAGGCGTGTCGTACCGGCCTTTTCAGTCGAAAGGGTTTTTAAGATAAGTTAAAGAAGAAAGTTGAGCATCTGTTGATGGCTCTCTGACTTTTTAGCCACGAGCGTTATTGATGGTCTGTGCACACATGGTACTGACACATGGGCCCTAAATAGACAAGAAGAAAAAGCAAAGAGAAGTTTGAAGCATAAATGAACATAATCATATCATGCATTAGTTATAGTTTACCATGCTTCTAGTTACAGTAAGATGTATTTCAGTGTACGATATATTCTGTTATGCATAATGTATGTAAAGTTTTATATTCAATGATATATTACATGATGATATGTGATTTTTTGCATGTATATGACATGCTTATGTGATTTTAAGTATGTATTATGTTTAAACATGTTTTGCAGTGATATGTTGTACTTGCTGGGTATAAAGATCATGAAGTGTGTTCATGCTGTAGGTAAGCGTCCTATCGCTTAATCATCTATAGGCGATGATGGCAACGGAGGCGTCTGTGAGGGGAGGTTGTGGACACACCGCGAGCATTCTTCCACATAATTTTTGAGTAAATAGTATTTATGAATAGTAATCGTTAAATAGTATTTTCGAGTAGTGATAGTTAAACGGTATTTTTGAATAGTAATCGTTAAGTGATACCTTCGTATAGTAACCGATAAATAGTATTTTTAAACAGTAACCGTTAAATAGTGTTTATAAATAGTAATCGTTAAATAGTATTTTTGAATAGTAACCGTTAAGTGATATTTTTAAATAGTAACTATTAATAATACACGTACGTAAATAGTAAATACATACACAATAAAAAAAAATATCCCTAAAATTTTGGTATCTAATTAAGTAACTTTAAGTATCAATTACAAGAAAGTATAAGTATTATTTAAAGTAGCAAGTTTTTAGTGACGATCCAGGCCACAAGGGCACGGGGTGTCACAGTTGGTATCAGAGCAGTTTCCTGCCACCTTTCCTCACATCGCCGGATGCCTGCCTCATCTGTCCAAGTAAGTTAGTTTTGTTTTTCAAAGTTTAGTATAGCTTTCACTGCCTTATGACCACACACATATGACGGCAGCAATCCACACGAACTCCCTTATTGGATTTATCATATAGAGCCAATCTTCGAAGCGTGCCATATTCCACCCTGCCTATAGGTGGTAATGGCCAGTAGTTGACTGTAAGGACCAGTAATGATATGGTGGAACGAACGACGCAGGATCAGCGATCTAGCGATGCAGTGGGTTAACTTCTACCAAGATCTCTGTAACTCTGATAGCCCAGCTAAGGATGTAGCTATTTGGAATGACATGGAAGGGAGGCGATATTAGGTCCTCTCTGACATTTGGGACGTTTATGAGGGAGATACCATGGTAACTATTGTCAGCGCTTTTTGGACTCTATGTTACCATGCATTCACTTAAACAAGCCATTTGCAGAGGTAACCGACCTGCTTTGGAGAGGGATCCCATGGTATGTGAGGGAATTCATCTACTACCCTCTGCCACATGAGAATCTGAGGTGCCTTGTCTGAGACATAGTGGATGCCGAGTGAGTGGTGCTTAACCCTACATTGGGCAAGGGCTTTGCAGTGACAGCCAACGTGGAGGGTAACTCAGTGGATGCAGGACCCCAACCGGCCGATGAGGAGCTTGCGGTTGAACCTCAGCCAGCAGTACCTAAGGACCATGGTGATCCGATGGAGGACCCCAAGCCAGCCCCTTAGTCTCCCAAGCACCATAAGGAGGAAAATGATGACGAGGCTCTCCCTGATGCCCAACCTAACGATGAGGAGGAGGAGCTCCTCGATCACATTAGTGACGACGAGTGGATGGAAATGTATAAGTCCTAGGTTATCATCGCTAGTGGCGACGAGGGTAGTATTGTCTGGGGAGACGAGGAGGAAGACCCAGAGGAGTTCCCACTTAACAACAGTGAGGACGAGATGATGTTCGATGCTGAGTATGGAATGTCTTCCAAGTAGTAGTAACCTTTTTTTATGAGAATTTTGTTTATAAATATGTAGAGGGGAATAGTAGCTTCCCCTATCTGATTTAGTTAATTGTACTTTATGGGATCGTATTTTAGGAAGTGTGTATCACTCCCACCAAACTAGAAGTTTGTACGTATTTTTTTGAATATATATATATTTTGTGAGATGCTTTATGAAAAAGCAGTTAAGTTTTGCCCTGAGGGCCTAAACATGATTTTCCACGAGTATGATCAAAGCATAATGAAAAGTACAGGACAATTCCTGGTACGTGGTTAATGTTCCAATACGATACGGCAATCGTACTGGGCATCACCGACTAAGAGATGAAAAGAAAGATATAATATGCATATCTATATCTATGATGTTTAAATAAAATTGTTAAGTATGAAAAAAAATGATATGTAACACGAGTCCCAAGTACAAAGTTTAAAGATCTCATGTTCTCTTTTTCCATTATGTGACAGGGTTACATAGGGATGATGGTGAGAACAAGAGCACAAACTAACCAAGCCACCCGTGAGGATGAGCTAATGACATGGCTCGCCGCTATGCAAGAGATGATGATGAATCAACAACAAGAGCTTACTCAACTCTAGGAGCAAATGAACCGACAACAACAGGCACCACAACCAGTGGAGGTGCCAGCTCAAGCAGTACTAGTAGCCCCTGATGTCCCTAGAGAACAAGCAGCCCCACCAGTTCAGACATTGCCAGCACCACTGGTTGTGGTTGCTCCAGTAGCAGCCAATGTCCTTGTGCCAACTCACAGAGAAGGCAACCTATACAAGCAGTTTAGGCTCATGAAGGTACCCGAATTTAAGGGGAAGACAAACCCTATTGAATTAGATGATTGGTTGACCGATGTCCAGGTCATCCTAAACCTCGTAGGACTATCAGAGAGGGAGAAATACTATGTGCCTCCCTCGCCTTGGGCAAGGGAGCTTGCCAGTGGTGGAAAACAGTGGCCATTAAAAGGAAAGTGAATGAGATGAGTTGGGTAGATTTTGTCGGTGAATTTAAGGAGACGTACGTTAACGATGAAGCCCTAGCCATCCAGCAAGACGAATTCAATAATTTATGCCAGGGCAGTATGACTGTTATGGAAGCGGTCCGAAAATTTGAGCAGTTGGCTCGACTTTGGCCCGACTTAGTGCCGATTGAGAAAGAAAAGGTCTAGAGGATGCTAAAAATATTCCGGACAGACATTGCAGTCTAAGTCTGCAGCGACAGCCATGGGCCGTAACCATAGCTGAATGTGTCAACAGGGCCATTCGAGCGGAATACTGGTTGGCCCAAGGCAAAGAGAGAAGGGCCCAAATTTTCAAGGCAAAGAGAGAAGAAAAGGACCAGCCAAAACAGATCAAGGGAAGGTCGAATCCTGACTCACAACACAAGGGGTAGAACATAGGGGCTAGCCAACACCACAGATAGTCCAATCACAACAACAACAAAAGAAAAGGAAACCAAAGCAACCAGGGGTAGTAGAGGAATTTCCCCTAAAAGAAGCACAACTGGGGGGGAAATAGAAATCAACACCCACCTTGTCCGAAGTGTGTAGGATAATAAATCGGTAAAAAACGTATCAGAGTGGCACAGCGGAACAATAAAAATTTTTAGATCGTTAAATATCTCATGATGCCATATACAATAAACCAACAACAATTAAAACTCATACCTCAAGGACGCCAATGTGTAGGAGGAGAATGACCAGAGGCTTCAACCAACTAGCCTTCTCTACTAATCTCCAATTCCCGAATGGCTGAGTGTGTGGGCACTCTGAACCTCAATCGGTATGCTAGCACTGCTAGTCTTCTTCCGACCACCCAGATCTCTAAAGAACTTATTGTCACGATGAGCTGTGCAACAATAAGCCTGCTCACCTGAGAGTCTGTGGTATGAGAGAACTGGAGTGGCAGGACCTCTATTTATAGACCTACATGAGGTGATTCTCTGAATTCGAATTGGATTAGGAAAAGATATTCTCCCTTATCCATAACCATAAAATCCAAATTTTTCCATGGGAAAATCCCAATAATAAAATTCGGTTTATTTAGGATAAATCCAATCCAAATCTAAACAAGATTTTAACTAGAATTTTATCTCCCTTTTTTCAACCAAAAAATCTGAAATTCCTAGGAGAAATTCTCCTCAAAAAATTCGGCCACTTTTAGGATAAGGGAGAATCAAACTTCTACTAGGATTTTCAAACTTGAATCTTATCTCAACCTTATCCAAAATAACCGAATTTTCCTAGGAGATTTCCTCCATAATTTTGGCCACTTTTCAGGGAAGGAGATAATCCAAATTCAACTGGGATTGAAACTTGAATTTTTCCCTTGAACCTTATCCACAAAAACCGAAATTCCATTGAGGATTATCCTCAAAATTTCATCCATAATTTGTTAGGATTTGGATTCAAAATCAAGTAGGATTCTAACAAGATTATCCTCTCCAAATCCAACTCAAATTCGAATTTCAAACCTTGTGGATTTTCCACAACAAATTCGAATCCCACTTGGACTGTGATTCAAAATTTTAATTTCAAATTTCAAATTCGAATTTCAAATTTCAAATTTCAAATTTCAAATTTAAATTTCAAATTCGAATTTCAAATTCGAATTTCAAATTCAAATTTCAAATTCAAAATTCAAAATTCAAAATTCAAATTTCAAAATCCACAAAACGGTTGTGTTTCAAATTCTTGTTCTCATGGATAATTTTCTACAACTCCAATCCAATCTTAAATAAAATTATGGCAACTTTATTTGGAGTTCGAATAATTGTGTACTCTATTATCCAAAACAAAATCTGAATCCAACCGGAGAGAATCTTGTCTACCATCCTAATCCTGTGTTATCACCATCCATGCATAATAAACCAGCCAATAGCATACACAAATCAATTTGCCAAACGTTAAGGAATTATGTGGAGCTAGTAGAGGGACTGATTGGACATATATAATCGGGCTCCCACAAATCCATATGATCATTATTCTTTACCGAACAACTCAATCATATGATTACTAGTTTCAGAGTCACACCACTATAAACCTGAAACTGAACTCCCAATTATATACCGTATTACGTAAGCCTATGATGAGCTACTATCTAATGACCTTGTCATATATGCAAAACTCTCATATGATATCCATGATTAGCCTTAGGTCAAAGTCCGTTTAATCCTACTGATCACTCTATCTTAAAGTTCCATTATACTACCGAATTAAGAAAATGATAATTCACCATATGTGAATAAGAAGTCATCCGCCCAGCAGACGACCCAAGGCCTTGTCCATTTTCACATTCAGTATAATGCCTTTAAGAGGATACCTTTAACTCCTTGGAGCTATGATTCCGATATCTGTAAACAAACCCTTCATCGTATACAAGTCATGCACCCAACGAACCGGTCTATAAGCTTACTACCTCTGAGATGCTTTAGCCATTGGAACATCAAAGTACACAAGTCATATACATGAAGTAGTTCATTTACTCAGGATTAAGGTTATTGCACAATGAACGTCAAAAGCAGATTGATCCACTCATAGCGGACTATGTAGATCAATCACGCTTTAGTCCCGATCTAATATGTCACAACCAAGTAACATATCTATGTCTCTACTTGGGAGTCCAGCTCCAGACAGTCAAGACAAACTGTCCCCTCCAAGGTTTTAGACAACATAATAGTGTTAACATGAGTTAGATGCTCGGTCTAACCCCATAGACTACAGACCATAGTTTAGACCGCTAACTTTAAAACATTGTCTTCTCACATATAAAAGTCCATTGCATGCAACATTCTAACAGTTTTAATACAAGCAGTCATTGAGCCATATTTGCTTACATTTACTTTAACATGTAAATAAGACGAGGACAGATAGCAATGTAATGAATAACCTCTATGTATAATTTTATTATCCAGTTCAAAATAAATACATCAAAATGTCTCTAATGCTTAGGGCATTTCCTAACAATCTCCCACTTGCCCTGAGCTAGTAGATGTGCCATGTTACGCATCCCCATTGCCTCTACATGCCTCTCATAGCTTCTAGCCACCAAAGTCTTAGTAAAGGGATCAGCGATGTTGTCCTCGGACGCGATCTTACATACATCCACTTGTCCTGTCTCCACATGCCCTCTAATAATATGATATCTCCGATCGATGTGCTTGGTCCTCTTATGGTGCGAGATTCCCTTGTGTTGGCAATAGCCCCTGTATTATCACAGTAAAGTGTAATAGGCTTGTCAACACCCGGAATGACCTCAAGGTCTCTAAAGAACTTACGGAGCCAAACCGCTTCTTTAGATGCCTCAGCCGCAGCCATATACTCAGCCTCCATAGCAGAGTCAGCTGTGCAGCCCTGCTTCACGCTCCTCTACACAATGGCGCCTCCTCCGAGTAAAAACACTGATCCAGATGTCGATTTCCTCGAATCCTTACAAGTCTGGAAGTCTGAGTCCGTGTATCCTACGGGTGTTAGGTCCCCTCCAGAATACACTAGCATATAATCCCTCGTTCTCTTAAGATACTTGAGTATATACTTTACAGCTTGTCAGTGCTTGGTTCCAGGATTTGCTTGATATCGACTCACCATACCTACTGCAAAACATATATCCGAGCGAGTGCAAAGCATAGCGTACATAAGGCTACCCACAGTGGATGCATAAGGGACCTTACTCATACGTTCTCTTTCTTCCGATGTCTTGGGACAGTCATCCAATGAAAGAGTTAGACCGGCAATAGAAGGTTGCGAACCTTTCTTTGCCTCTTGCGTTGCATATTTGCCAATTATTTTATCTATGTGTGAAGCTTGGGATAACACTATCATTTTGTTCTTTCGATCTCTGAAGAGATGAATACCTAGAACATAATTAGCTTCTCCCAAGTCCTTCATGTCAAACTGTTGGTGTAACCAAAGTTTGACCGATGATAAGTTCCCTACATCATTCCCAATGAGTAGTATATCATCGACATAGAGTATCAGAAAGACCACTTTTCCATCCTTAATACGTTTATAAACACAAGGCTCATCAACATTCTGCTCAAAACCAAATGTCTTAATCGCTTGATCAAACCTCTGGTTCCATGAGCGGGATGCCTGCTTTAATCCATAAATGGATCTAAGCAACTTGCAGACTTTCCTTTCTTGGCCTTTCGCTATGAACCCTTCGGTCTGTATCATATAGATACACTCTTCAAGATGGCCATTCAAGAATGCCATCTTGACATCCATTTGCTAGATCTCGTAATCGAGAGCCGTAGCAATGGATAGAAGAATACGGATAGACTTCAGCATAGCAACAGGCGAAAAGGTTTCATCGTAATTGATTCCAGCCTTTTGCGTGTATCCCTTTACAACCAGTCTAGCTTTGAAAGTTTCCACTCTCCCTTCTACATCCTTCTTTCTTTTGTAGACCCATTTGCATCCAATGGGTTTTATCCCATCTGGCAAATCTACAAGTTCCCAAACAGAGTTGGATTTCATAGAATCCATCTCATTGTTCATAGCCTGTTTCCAAGATTTAGAATCAACATCATTTATAGCTTCATCATAGGTGACTGGATCATCCTCACACTTATAAGCCTCGGCCTGGTATACCTCAGCATCATATATGAAGAAATTAGGTTTCTTCGAAACCCTCCCACTACGACGAGGCACCCTAAATTATTGATCGTCTGCAGGTCTTTCACTGGAACTCAGACTTGCATCCAAGACCGAAATCAGTGGAGCAGTTCTTTCACCCGATAACTCCTCTAGCACCACTTTGCTTCGAGGCTTAAAGTCATTCATGTGACTTTCCTCCAAGAATGTCGCATGGGTTGAGACAATGACCTTTTGTTCCTTCGGGTTATAGAACAAACCTCCTTTAGTTCCTTTTGGACACCCTACAAACATGCACAATTCTGATCTTGGTTCCAACTTCTTCGCATCCCCATCCAGTACATGCGCCGGGCAGCCCCATATTCTCATATGTCCAAGGGAGGGCTTCCTGCCATGCCACAATTCATACGGAGTTCTGGGAATTGATTTGCTCGGAACCTGGTTCAGAATATAGCACGCCGTTTGTAAAGCATATCTCCAAAATGATAATGGCAGCGTTGAATAACTCATCATGGACCGTACCATATCCAATAAGGTCCTGTTTCTCCTTTCGGCTACACCATTCTGTTGTAGAGTACCAGGTGAGTCAATTTGGGATAATATCCCGTTCTCTACAAGATGTCCTAGAAATTCATCAGAGAGGTATTCGCCACCTCGATCAGATCGAAGTGTCTTTATAGATTTATCCAATTGTTTTTCCACTTCCGCACGATACTCTTTGAACTTGTCAAAGGTTTCGCTCTTGCGGTGCATCAGATACACATATCCATACCTCGAGTAATCATCTATAAAAGAGACATAATACTCGAACCCTCCTCGTGCTGTGACGTTCATGGGGCGACATACGTCAGTATGCATAATTTCTAAGAGCTCCTGAGCCCTTGTACCCTTAGCTACAGAAGACCTCTTAGTCATCTTACCCTCTAGACAAGACTCACATTGGAGAAGACGTACCTCCTCCAGAGATTCTAAAGGACCGTCTTTTACCAATCTTTAAATCCTATCCTGATTAATATGACCAAGTCTTAAATGCCAAAGATACGCCTTGTTAGAGTGAGAAACTTTCAACCTTTTAGAGTTATCAATTAATTCAGTGTCAAGCAGTGAGTCCATCTTTGCTTTGATCAAATATAGGTTCCATCCATCCATCCAGAACAGATAAAAGACTTATTTCTACGAATATCAACTCTTTTACTAAAAGAAACTGAATAAGAATCCTTTATTAAACAAGCTACCGATATAAGGTTCCTCCTAAAATTAGGAACATAAAAACAGTCTTTTAATAAAATAAACCTAAATTGATCAAAATAAAGGTAAACATCTCCCACTGCCTCAGCCACCATCAAGCTGCCGTCCCCAGTTTGCAACGAGAGGCTCCTATCATGTAGACTTCTCGTTTCCACGAACCCCTGCATAGAAACACAAACATGATTAGTGGCGCCTGAATCAATGACCCAAGTGTCTTTCGATTCTTCGACCAAACACGCTTCTAAGTAAAGAAGTTCCTTACCTTCCTTGCCCTTGGCAACTAGGATTTCCCGGCAAGCCTTCTTGAAGTGACCTACCTTCCCACAACGAAAGCACTTGGACTTTTAGGGTCCCTAGGCTTCTTGTTCTTCTTCTTCTTCTTCCCATCCAAGACAGGAGGATTAGAAGAACTGGAAGCCGCTTGCTTCTGATTTGGCCTCTTCCTCTTCCATGAGGGTTTGGAAGATTCTGTCAAATTGGCCTCACTTTTGGGTTGGACAGCATCCCCATCCCTGATCATCCGCTCATAAGCCTAAAGTTGCTTCATGAGCTCGGTTAGTCCTAACTCCCTTGTCGCCAGATTGTATGCGGCCTTAAACCCCACAAAATCTTTAGATAGAGTTTTGAACACCATCTCGATCTGGGTGTTGTAGTCGAACTCAGCACCGTTTTTGGTAGCCTCAGCGAAGAATCCCATTAGAGTGATCATATGGTCCTTCACTGGAGTACCCGCCTTCTGCTTAGAGTTCATAATGTTGGTGATAGCGGACTGTCGAGCCAATTTTTCTTGGCCTCCGAACATGTCCTCTAGATTGTCCATGATCTCCCTAGCAACCTGATAAGTCTCATGCTGCTTTTGTAAAGCACTCGTCATGCTAACAAGCATGTAGCATCGAGCTATATCATTGGATTCTCTCCAACGAGTATAGGCAACCAGGACTTCCTCAAGCTGTGTGTCAGGTTTTGGCCCTGGTGGGCATGGTTCGTCCAGTACAAACTTGTGTCTCTCGCAGCTGAGAACTATTAATAGATTTCTTTTCCAATCTTTATAATTGTCGCCATTCAGTTTATTCTCAGTAAGTATTGAAATGAGGGGTGTCGGTGACATTTTGAACTGAAATAAAATTATACTAGACATCATTACAAAGCCTAAGCAAATATACAGATAATTTAGCAAATAAAACATACAAGTATGTTCCTACATGAAACTTGAAAAACATGTAGCATTGCAATGGTAATTCACAGCACCTATTGCCCCAAGCCACCGAGGGGTGGTCATGAAAACAAATAGCCGGAACATGGACCCCGTCCAATTAATATATGTTGCCTTAAATCCTCCAAGGTTAAGACATATATTAATAATCGCTTATTTGGCCACCAGTTTAGTTAACAGAGCTTCTAGGGAAGGTTAATAACTAAACGAGTCTTGAGTGTATAACCATTGTTTACGTAGCCCGATCCACGTCCTACCAAGCCACCGAGGGGTGGTCATGAATAGGATCGTACCCGAACACGTTTTCCACATAGGAGATCCAATCTAGTATACCAGCGGCGGTAAACACCTACCGAGGGGTGTGGTCAGGGCAGAACTGACGCGAGGCGTTACCATGCTTTCACATATGGATCAACAATAGAGGCCGTGGGTTTTGTTTGAAACCCTCTCCCACTCAATATTTTGAAAAACAAGCAAGTTTTGACAAATTATGTATGATCAATATAGTATGAGCGGCACTCACCTATCCTATATGACATGTTATCAAATATGCATATAAAACATCCATTAATACATATTTATACATCTATGACATATCACAGAAAAAATAATTGACAGAATAACCAAGCCATGGTTCCATCCTAGAACAAAGAAAATAAAGATTACAAAATTCCATCCAAAGCATTCTTTGGGTCTTGAATTTTGTTCCGTCTTCTTGTATCCATCTTTATATAGTCTCTCCATTTATTTCTCATCCCAATAATTCTTTAAAATTTAAATCTCCAAAAATTTAAATTTCAAATTCAAATTCCAAATTCAAATTTCAAATTTAAATTTCCAATTCAAATTTTAAACAATTTTAAACATCATGTGTAATAATATGTAATTTCAAAATTTCATATGATTTAAAATTAAATCTCTAATTTAAAAATCAAAATTTTCTGATTTTTAGACCGTCGCACCGCCGCCCCTAAGGCGGCAGCCGCCGTGGGCAGCCACCAGCCCCAAAGGGGCTGGCAGCCCACGGCTGCCCCCTATGTGCAGCCTTACCGGGCTGCAGGCCAAGCCTGCAGTGCCAGGCTACACGCCCAGGCTGGGCGCAGCAGCCGGCAAGCTGCACGCCCAGGCTGCGGCCAGCCTTGGACAGGCCACGGCCACCCTTGGCTGCAGGCCAAGCCTACGGCCGTGGGTGGTGTTGGCCTGCACAGGGGCTGTCGCAGCCCCATCTTGCCCGAGGGTAGGGGCTGTAGCCCCACCAAGGCCCATCGGCCTATCCCGAGGGGTCGTGTCTCGATTTTCGTGTCATATTCCTATTTACCTATTAGGATCTCCAAAAATTAATTTGAATCCCAATTAAATTGAAATTTTCCACGCAATCAAAATTTCAACCTTTAAATCAAATTTAACTTTTGGGAAAAAATAAATTACGGTCTTCAATCTTCAATTTCCTCCAAGAATAATTACATAAAATTTCCTAAACCGTTTCCAGTGTACAAAAATTCTAACCATAAAAATTCTAAGAGATAAAAAATTAAAATCTATGGGAAAATTACAGTGTTAATAAACTGCTCCCATGGTTATTGCACAATGAGCGTCAAAAGCAGATTGATCCACTCATAGTGGACTACGTAGATCAATCACGCTTTAGTCCCGGTCTAATATGTCACCACCAAGTAACATATCTATGTCCCTACTTGGGAGTCCAGCTACAGACAGTCATGACAAACTGTCCCCTCCAAGGCTTTAGACAACATAATAGTCTTAACATGAGTTAGATGCTCGGTCTAAACCCATAGACTACAGACCGTAGTTTAGACCGCTAACTTTAGAACATTGTCTTCTCGCATACAAAAGTTCATTGCATGCAACGTTCTAACAGTTTTAACACAAGCAGTCAGTGAGCCATATTTGCTTACATTTACTTTAACATGTAAATAAGATGAGGACAGATAGCAATGTAATGAATAACCTCTATGTATAATTTTATTATCCAGTTCAAAATAAATACATCAAAATGTCTCTAATGCTTAGGGCATTTCCTAACAAAGTGCGGGAAGAACCACCCAGGAGAATGCTGCCTAGGGACTAGTGGTTGTTACATCTATGGCAAGGAAGGCCACTTTGTCAAACAGTGCTGCTCGAACCCATATTATCAACAAGGCCAAGCTTGCCCTACTAATGGATAACTGCATGCCACCCAAGCTAGAATCGAAGTCCCATTAATCACCCAAGACAGATTAAAGGCTCCAGAGACGCTGGGGAAGATCTACGCTTTCACTCGAAAGGATGCGGAGGCTGGAACCTCGGTGGTGGTGACAGGTCAGCTTTCTGTCGCCAACTCCACTGCACTAGTATTATTTGATTCTGGAGCTACACACTCTTTTGCATCATCGAAGTTTGCTAGGGAGATAGGCCATAACCTAGATAAAATGAACCAAACTTTTTGAACTACCCTTCCCTATGGGGAAGTCTTGTTGTCTAGCTATTGGATACAACATGTACCAATAGTTATTAGTGGGCATGAGCTGAGCATGGACCTAATCGTCATCGATATGTGTGACTACAACATGATTATGGGAATGGATTTCCTCACCAAGTACCATGCCGTCATAGATTACCGAAGACAGGAAGTTACGTTCGAACCAATTGGGCATAAGAAGTTTGTCTACAAGGGCTTACCGCCGAACCAACCCAAGATGATGATATTGGCTATGAAGGCTTACAAGCTATTATTTAGTAGATGGACCGGTTTCTTAACGCACATAGTAGACAAGACTCAGGAGGTTGAGATAGGACCGGAAGGCATACCAGTGGTTCAAGAGTTGGTGGAAGTCTTTCCCGAAGATCTCCCAGGACTTCCGCCAGAGCACAAGATAGCATTTGAGATCGAACTGTTACCAGGATCAGCCCCGATATCCAAGGCCCCCTACAGAATGGCACTGGTAGAGTTGAAGGAGCTCCAAACTCAGTTAAAGGAGTTGATGGACAAGGGTTTTATCTGATAGAGTTGTTCACCGTGGAGAGCACTAGTCTTGTTCATGAAAAAGAAGGATAGAACATTACGGATGTGCATAAACTATCGAGAGTTGAATAAGATCATCATAAAGAACAAGTATCCGTTGCCACAGATCGACTATCTATTCGATCAGCTCTGAGGTGCTACAATATTTCAAAGATTGACCCATGTTTTGGGTATCACCAGTTGCAGATCAAAGATGTAGACATACCCAAGATGGCTTTCCGAACTCGATATGGACACTACGAATTCCTTGTCATGTCATTCGGATTGACGAACGGCCTTACAGCTTTCATGGACTTAATGAATCGTGTCTTCAAGGAATTCTTAGACAAGTTTGTCATTGTGTTTATTGACGACATACTTGTATATTCCAAGACAAAGGAGGAGCACGAGGAGCATCTGAGAGCCGTTCTACTCAAGTTAAAGGAGCATCAGCTGTATGCCAAATTTTCCAATTGTGAATTTTGGCTGGAGAAGTTCCATTTCCTTGGTCACGTGGTCTTCAAGGAAGGAGTATCAGTAGACCCGGTAAAGGTTAAAGCAATTAGTGATTGGTCGACTCTGAAGAACGTAACAAAAATTTACAGCTTCCTAGGACTAACGAGTTATTACTGACGGTTCATTGAAGGATTTTCAAGGTTAGCTGCACCACTCACAGCACTCACCAGGAAAGAAAATAAGTATGAGTGGACTGACAATTGTGAGAAAAGCTTCCAGGAGTTAAAAAGTAGACTCACGAGTGCTCCAATCCTGACTATACCACATGCTAGACAAGGAAATTTTGTGATTTACAACGACGTGTCTAAGACTGGACTAGGAGCTGTATTAATGCAAGGTGGTAGAGTGGTCGCATAAGCTTCACGACAACTCAAGAACCACGAAATGAATTACCCAACGCATGACCTGGAGCTTGCAGCGGTCGTTTTTGCACTTAAAATATGGAGACACTACCTATATGGCGTCAAGTGTGAGATATATACAGACCACCAGAGCCTCAAGTACATCTTCACGCAGAAGGAGCTCAGTATAAGGCAACGAAGATGGCTAGAACTGGTTAAACATTATGACTGTGAAATTCTTTACCATCCATGGAAAACCAATAAGGTGACTGATGCGCTAAATCGAAAGCACTCTTTAACACTTATGGCAATCCATGCCTTGCCGGAGACTTTACAAAGGGAGTTATATAACAGTGAGATTGAGATTCTAAAGGGGAGGTTGTCCAAAATGACCCTCTAATCGACGCTTCTAGAAGAAATTAAAGCCAGCTAAGACCTCGATTTAACCCTAAACAAGCTCAAAAAGGAGGCAACGGAGGACTCGAGTTTAGAGTTTCAAGTCTCTAAGGAGAGCATACTCTATTTTGAAAATAGAGAATGTGTTCCAAAGGATGAAGAGCTCAGGAAAAGGATCCTTTCGGAAGCCCATGACATGCCATACTCAGTACATCCAGGGGTGATTAAGATGTACCAGGACTTAAAAGCGAGCTTTTGGTGGCTGGGAATGAAAAACGACATCATCGAATTCGTAGCAAAGTGCCTCACATGCCAGAAAATCAAAGTAGAGCATCAGCAACCGGGAGGATAACTATAGAAGATCAAGCTACCAGAGTGGAAATAAGAGCAGATTACAATGGATTTCATGGTTGGGTTGCCTAGAACATCAAGTTGCAACAATACAATATGGGTAATTGTGAACCGACTGACGAAATCAACTCAATTCTTAGCCATGAAGCTGAGCTATTCAGTAGAGAAACTGGCAGAAATATATGTGGTCCAAATAGTAAGACTGCACGGTGTACTGAAATCGATCATCTAAGATCACGATGGACACTTCACTTCAAGGTTTTGGCAGAGCGTTCAAGCTTCAATGGGTACCAAGTTGAAGTTTAGCACAGTCTTCCATCCTCAAACTGATGGCCAGTCTGAGAGAACCATTCAGACGTTGGAGGATATGTTGAGAGCGTGTGCCCTAGATTTCAAAGGGAACTGGGATCAAAAGCTACCACTGATAGAGTCCTCGTATAATAATAACTACCATTCCTCAATTAGAATGGCGCCGTACGAGGCACTATATGGAAGGAAATGCAAATCTCTAATGCATTGGCATGAAACTGGAGAGAAACAACTCACCAACACATACTTCATCAAGAGCACAACAGAAGATGTGAAACTTATACGAGAGAGACTGGATACAGCTCATAGCCGCCAAAAGAGTTACGCGGATAAACGACGGAGGCCTTTTGAATTTCAAGAAGGAGATTCAGTTTTTCTTAAGGTGGCACCCATGGAAGAGGTGATGCGCTTTGGGAAGAAAAGAAAGCTCAATCCTAGATATATAGGACCCTTCGAGATTCTCAAGAGAGTTGGGAAGGTAGCCTACAGATTAGCACTCCCTCCCAAACTAGCATCAGTACATAACGTGTTCCACGTCTCGATGTTAAAGAAGTACGTGCTAGACAGTTCTCACATTCTGAGCCAAGAGCCAGTTGAAGTACACGCCGATCTGACCTATGAAGAAAAACCCATGCGCACTCTAGTGAAGGAAGATAAAGTCCTTAGGAATAAAGTGATCCCGCTTGTAAAAGTATTATGGTAGAATCATAATCTCGAAGAAGCTACCTGGGGACGGGAAGAGGATATGAAAAGAGACATCCCAAATTTATTCTAATTTTCGAGAACGAAAATTTTGTAAGGGAGTAGGTTGTAATGACCGCCCCATTCCTGTAACTTGAATTTCAATTAATGAGAAATTGAGGGATAATTTGATGCATTTTAGTGCAAATTTGAAGAACACGAGCACATACATAGCTGTGTAAATGGCCGTGTACTGTCCGGATTGTGCGCGTGAGAAAGGCAGTGTAACTGTACATGGCCGTGTAGGTGAACACAGTCAGGTACATGATCGTGTAAGTGGCCGTGTATCATTAGTATTGTGCATGTGCATGAAACCATGTGAATGAATATGGCCGTGTAAGTAAACACGGTCAGGTAGGAGGCCGTGTACTAATCGACAAAATGAACTTGTTTCAAGACATGGCCGTGTTGAGCAAGCTCAACTGGTACACACCCGTATAGCCTTGTACACAGCTGTGTAAGGAGTAGGGAGCCACTGAAATGACTTTTGTGATTTATGAAGCTTAATTACTATGTAATAAGCAATCAAGTTGAAAAATACAGTATAAATTCCAGTTGAATAGATTAAATAGATACAGTATTGTTCAGGTACTATTCATATAGTGAAAGGGGGTAACTGACAGTGAATCTGGTCCACCCTATTATGTGTATAAGTATATGAAATATGCAGTATCAGGAAATTGGTTCAGATGACCATTTCCTGACACAAGACTGGTGAACAGATCACCAGAACGCTCGGACCGAACGTTTGAGCATCATAGCGATAGAAACCCTAGTAGGGTTCCAAACCAAAAAAAATGGTCCAGATGAGCTCATGTTGTCTAGAAACTAACAAAATCGGAGTCTGAACACTCAAACTAGTCAGTTATAACATAAAATAGTGAATAGTAAAAAATGCAGTGTCAAGTTATTGGCCAAGATGGCCTTAATTTGACTCAAAATTGATACATTCACAGTCAGTAGGCCCAATTTGGTCAATTGGGCACAAACTGTGAATTTTTGTTTGAGAGATACGCAGTATCAGCAAGAGGGTCAAGATGACCTTTACTCGCCCCAAAACTGATATATTTAGATTCAGGATGCCCAAATTAGTCAATCGAGCACCTGACACGTTTTTCAAGACAGGATCACACAGATCTCAAACATTGGTCCAAATGACCCCGAACGGACATAAGACTGATAAAATTGAAATCAGCACGTCTGAATTAGTCAACAAAGACTGTGTCTGATATATCACCCGGGAACACCTCGGTTTGCGTGCGAAAGGATAACACAGTATAGACATAATCACAGTATAGGAAATAAATAGTAAATTAGTGTAGAATGGGCTCATAGACAGTATAAACCATCTAGGAATTATCAGTATAAAAATCAGATTCAGAAAATCTGATTTCCAGATGAAAATTAGAACACTGCCGAAAAAGGACCGATAACCACAATAGAAAACTGGACAGTGAAGAAAGCAACATAGATGAATTTTTCTTGGCCAAAAATCATGTTCTCTAGCAGAAAAACTAGCTGGTTTTCAACTCCTAAAAACCCCAAAAAGTGAAAAATAAAATATTGGGTTAGTTTATGATACATTGTATAAACAATGCTAAATTTTACATCACTTTCCGTCACCTTACACCATGCCATTTTTTTATTCCTCCCCTCCATTATGGCTGCAGTAAATCTGGTGGGAATGAGCTGGGAAGGGCAAAATTTTGTCTCCAAATTAGCCTAAAGTTGGCTTGATTAATCAAGCTTAGGTTTGGTTAAGTGAGCTTAGATTTTTTCTATAAAAAGGGTGACCATACCTTAGCCTGTGTTTTCTTTCTTTCACACCCTAACACACAACTCATTTCCTCTCTCTTTTCCTCTTATTGTTGCTAAGTATTCCACACCCCAAAGCCACCATTTTTCAAGCCATAAATCATACCAAAAATTTGCCAAAAGCCAACCTTTTCAAGCTTATGCTAGGTGACTTCAAAATCCAAGTCATTCTAAGTCTTTCAAGGGTAAGATTTCGAATCAATCTTTATGATTTGTAGATGTTGATTTGGTTTGATACTAAGAGATATTATTTTGGTGCTTTGCTAGCACAAAACCAACCCTTATTCCCTTGGATTTCCATGACCATTTTGGTCATCAAGCCATAGTTCAAAATTGTGCTTGGTTCCAAGCACAAAGGCAATAACCCAAAACCCTACTCTTGGTGATTTAGTGATTTTAAGATTTTGATCAAGGCCATTTATGTGTATTTGCTTATGGAAATGGTTTGTAATAAGTTTATTTTGAGTCTTTAAGTTTCCATTTTTAATTTTATATGGTTGTGGTTGTGTTTACATTATTTTTTACGAATGGTTGTGTGCAAATGAGAGCATAAGCGTTTTAGTGATTGGACACAATCTGTCCTCAAGTATAGGCCACAGATTTTGGCTATTTTGACCCCATTCGGTTCTAATTTTGGGATTTGGTAAAACATGGCGTTTTAATAAAATTTTATTATGGTTGTTTTTATGTGAAATAGCCTTTGGCCAAAAACGACACTATAATAGGTTTTTCAAGTGGTTTTCACTCGGTGCCTAAAACTGGGAACAAAATCCGAACCCATAAATTAGTCTTGGGTTTTATTAAAAATGGACTACTTAGATTCTGAACCGGACTTCGGGCTCAACATGAAAGTTGTAGATCTCATCGAGATCTTGAGAATGACCTGTGTGTGTTTTAAAAATTTGGCCGTTTCGGGCCTTAAACAAAACAGTTTTCAAAACAATGCAAAACTGGGATTTTTTGTAAAAACTAGGCACATAGGCCATGGGTTTAGTAAGATTAGGGCTAGTTAGAGTTAAAATTGAGCTCTGAGGTAAACATAAGATTTGTTCATCTCGTCGAGAAAAAAAATTTTCATGTTCATCGAATTTACAAACAAAGTCATTTCAGTCAAGTTTTAAAATAGTTTTCAAAAGTGGTTCAAAAACCACCTTTAAAATGCAACCTCAAAAATGTGTTTTAACACTTTAAAATATAAACATGGTTTTCACAAAAACGTCCCCTACCTTCCAACGGGGTGATAAAGGGACGGGTTCCAAACACGTAATTTTTCTAAGAATTTTATAAGTTAACTAAAACGATTTTCTTAAACAAACAAAACAGTGTGTGTATCCTAGTAGACTACCACACCAAACAAGCCTTAGTAGCCTAGTAGGCTACTACACCAAACAAGCCTTAGTAGCCCGATAGGCTATTACACCAAATAAGCCATAGTGGCCCGGTAGGCCACTACACCAAGGAATAGTAGCTCGGTAGGCTACCACACCCAAACAGGCAAAGTAACCTCACCAGTTACTACACCAAGTTTACGCATAGTAACCCAATAGGCTACCTAGTTACCAATACATGAGGTAACCGGTCAGTTGACTGGTCGGCAACCAGTCAAAGACCGTGTTCTGAATGACACTATGAGGAATGTTGATTAATTTGTCAAGAATACAATTAATCAAATGAGGATAGGAGTTAGATGCCAAACCCCCAAAGTAGGTCAATAGGGTACCAATGGACCTCGGTACCACATAGAAACTCAAGTAATAGTCACTAACAGTATTAGTGACTCAGTGAATGTGCTGATGAGATATGTTATTGATAATAGGTGGTAACCTGTAAGCTGATAGAGGCATGAGTACAAGTATGCAATTGCTTGCAATTTAGGTAAGTACAACTCCGCCTACGGCATGAACAAAATGTATTTAAATGATGTTTTTATAGTATGTTAAGTATGTATGCCATACACACATTAATGCACAGCATATTTAAGAGCATATAGTTTCACAATCAAGTAGATTGGTAAAAGATCATGTTAGATGCCATACGTCCCTACCACGTAGGATTAGGGACAGCTTAGAGAAGCACGTGGCTAGAAAAGATAAACAAGATGGAAATTTATAGGCGTGTCGTATTGGCCTTTTCAGTCAAAAGGTTTTTTAAGATAATTTAAAGTAGAAAGTTGAGCATCCGTTGATGGCTCTCCAGCTTTTTAACCACGAGCATTACCGATGGTCTGTGCACACATGGTACTGGCACATGGGCCCTAAATAGACAAGAAGAAAAAGCAAAGAGAAGTTTGAAGCATAAATGAACATAATCATATCATGCATTAGTTATAGTTCACCATGCTTCTAGTTACAGTAAGATGCATTTCAGTACACGATATATTCTATTATGCATAATGTTTGTAAAGTTTTATATTTAATGATATGTTATGTGATGATATGTGATTTGTTACATGGTATATGACATGCTCATGTGATTTTAAATATGTACTGTGTTTAAACATGTTTTGGGGTAACATGTTGTACTTACTAGGCATAAAGCTCACGGAGTGTTTTCATACTATAGGTAAGCGTCCTATGGCTTAATCATCTATAGGCGATGACGGTGGTGGAGGTGGATGTGAAGGGAGGTTGTGGACACACCACGAGTATTCTTCTGCATAATTTTTGAGCAAACAGTATTTATAAATAGTAATCATTAAATAGTATTTTTGAATAGTGATGGTTAAACGATATTTTTGAATAGTAATCGTTAAGTGGTACTTTCGAATAGTAATCGATAAATAGTATTTTTGAACAGTAATAGTTAAATAGTATTTATGAATAGTAATCGTTAAACAGTATTTTTAAATAGTAGCCGTTAAGTGGTATTTTTGAATAGTAACTGTTAATAATACACGTATGTGAATAGTAAATACATACACAATGAAAAAAAAATATATCCCTAAAATTTTGGTATCTAATTAAGTAACTTTAAATATCAATTGTAAGAAAGTATAAGTATTATTTAAAGTAGCAAGTTTTTAGTGATGATCCGGGCCATTAAGGGCACGGGGCGTCACATTGAGCTTGCTCAACATGGCCATGTCTTGAAACACGTTCATTTTGCCCAAGTGGTACATGGCCACTTACATGGTCGTGTACCTGACCGTGTTACACTATACGACCATGTACTCTCACACGACTTCTCACACTTATACAGTCCGATCGGTACACGGCTTCTTACATGGCCATGTACCTGACTGTGTTCCTCAAATTTGCACTAAAAGGCATCAACTATCCCAAATTCATTCCTCAATTTCTTATTATATAGAATTTAGGTTACATAAGTATGGGGGTCCTTACATACATAACCACACAAACTTAAAAATGAAAAGCTAAGGGCTCAAAATAAACTTATTACAGTCAATTGCACAAATAAATACAGATAAATTCCTTGATCATAAACTTAAAAAATAACTAACCCTAAAAAAGGAGGGTTTTCGGTTTTACCTCACATACTATGAACCAAGCACACCGAATCAAAGCTTGGGTGACCAAAATGGCTGTGTGAACCAAGAGGGATTAGGGTCAGTTTAGACTAGCAAAGACACCAAAAATTTTCTCTTATCATCAACCTAAATAATAACTAAAAATCACAAAGATTGATTCAAAAATCATACCTTTAAGTATCCTTGAAATGGCTTGAGAGTATGACTCCAACACAACCTAGGTGGGGGCTGATTTTTGGCAAGCTTTTGGCTAGGTTTTTGGCTTGTAAATGGGCAATTTAGGCTAAAGGAAGGGGTTAGATTTTTGGCTGATAGATGGGGGAAAAGTTTATGTCTTTGGGTTGCGCAAAAAAAAGAAAGAATAAAACCTAAAGCCATGCTCATTCTTTTATAGAAAAAACCTAAGCAAAATTTGTGGCGGCCCGCCCCTCGTAGAGATCATACAATACTATTACAGTTAAGCTTTATCGCTAACTGCGATAGATTGTACTCTCATGGGTCATCGGCTAATCTCTCTCTCTTGTAAAACATGACGTTTTTGGGGAAATTTTTTTTTTCCTTAAACATCATGTAAAACATTTTCCACTATTTACTTTGTTGGCAAGTATAAAGTAATTTACATAATATAGTACTTTCGTAAAATATATAATATTACAAAAGACTGTTTCTTTTTCCCTTCCCTTTTTATCGCTCAGCGGAAAGACTCTGGCAGGACCATATCCCTCGTCCCCTATCCCATTTGACACACGCTATCCCGTCCGCCATCCAGTCAATCAAAGCTACTGAGCTGGTCGCTTACCTGCAACATAAGCAAAAATGGTGAGATACAGGCTCAGTAAGTTCAAACATGCAAGAAATAAAATTTCTATGAATAATACTATTCATCATGAATAGTAATATTGACTACTATTCACACGTGAATAGTAACTTTGACCACTATTCATTGTGAATCGTAAGTTTGACCACAACACAGTATGTCGACAATATGTCTACTGCGATGTTAGTACCCTCACGAACTGTCTTATGCTCAATTATGGCATAGTTTCAGTTTTAGGTAATTATCTTACATTATGTTCTGGTTTTGAGCTCAGATTGGCAGTACTATTTAAGTGCGCATGACTGGGAGCGGTACATTAGTGCTGACCTCCACAGCCTTAATCTCATAGCCCCGAAGGCAAAATTTACCTCCCTGTACGGAAGGCTGGTACGCCAAGAAGTGGTTTCATTACCGACTTTTTAAAATTCTAACCCGGTGACTTCATATTGTCCCGTGGTTAGGAATGGTTCACATTTTAATTTTAGGTGAGTGAGTTTCATTAACCTCGCTCTAGTGCCCGAAGCACAATTCACTATGTTTCCCATTCTTAATAGCGCCCGTAGCACATTTCGTCTCTCTCTCTCTACTCTATAATAGTGCCCGTAGCACATATGTACCTAACTTATAATTAGTACATCAAAGTTAGCAATAATAATGCTATATGTTACAGACAGGTAAATGTCTGAACTTACCTTATCAGTTTCTTCCCCTTTTCTCTCTTGGATCTTTGATCGCCCTCCTTGTAGGCCGATTTTGGGATCCTACAGACAAAACTTTGTCTGTTAATTTCATTTCCATTTATAGCTTTTATTTTTCATTAAAAAGCTTAAATAAAACCTATTTATAACTTTTTAGGCTTTATTTATCATTTTCCCCCATTTTTCTCAACTTTTGCAAAATTACGATTTTATCCCTATATTTTGGCAAAATTGTAATTATGCCCCTGATGGAGTTTTCTCGATCTAGACTGCATTTTTGGCTCTCAGGAACTTTTCTGACTCTTTTCTATTCATTACCGGATTCGTTTCTATTTTATTTTCATTTTTCACTTTCTCGACCCTCAAGAAGCACTATTCCGACCCTTACGTCGGTTTAGTGATTTTCTATCGTTTTGGAGCCTCAAATAGACGTTTTACTAGTATTTAAAACGTTCATCTAGACTTTCCCGACCTAGGTCTCCGAGGCTCGGATTTTCCGTTCCCGACTCAGACCTTTATTTCGTTTCCCAAAAATGCCCCCCCTCGAGGTCGGTTTTTCAGTTTCACTCGCATTTTACATTTTTAAGGGGACGGGTTACTATTCACGAACCACCCCTTAGGTTTTCCTTATTCAATTTCCCTTCAGGGACTCGGGTTTCCGACCCAACCCTAAACTTTTATTTTTTTATTCTCTTTTTACCCCAAAAGCCGTTTTCGGAATTTCAGCAGCATTTCGGCATAAATTTAAGGCTACCGGCATTAGGTACGCCTCGAACCATATGTACCTACCACGTACTATACCACAAACCTATTTTATGTAAAAGTTTCCCAAACTTTTACATAAAAGCTCACAACATTTCAATTCACATTTTGAATCACATTACACAAAATTTCTTTCAATTTTACCCTTGGTTTTGGCCACGGTTTTCACACTTAAAACCTAACCAAAACTTCTCAATTTTTCAACCAAATTTTAGGCTATTCCAATGTCATTTTCTAGCACATTTTCAAGCCAATTTACATGCATTTTTCAACATAATTCCTAGGGTTTTTCATCATTACAACCCACGGCCAAATTAAGGGAAACATACACCAATTTTTTTGTTTCATGCTTTCAATCACCAATCCATCATTTCCTTAATTCAATGCATGATTTAAATCATCCAAACATCAAGTAAATCATGCAAAATTTTTTCCCCAAACCCTAATTAACCCACGGCCATATTAGGGTAAGTTCACACCAAATTTTTTTTTTAAGCTTTCCATCATACAAATCATGCTTTATATTTGACCAAAATATGATTTAAAGCATGTTAATACTTAAACCACAACAATTCATCATTGATTACTCATGGTAACCCACGGTTTTACCCTTAGAAAACCAACCAAAATTTTGTTTTTCTTTAAACAAAATGCATGGTTTTTCTCCTACTTATTCCCTTAACAAAACCTAAGCACCAAATAAATCAAAACAAACCAAAAATTTTCCATCCTTTACACTATTCATTACACGGATTTTTGGAAGAAAAGTCAAGAAAATTTTCAAACCAAGGAAAGTTACCTTGTTCACTTGCTTCCTTGGACTTCAATGAAGGTTTTGACACCAATTTTGTGAAGTAAACTTGAAGTATTCACTTGGTTTCTCTTGGGTTGCCTACGGTTCTTCTTGGGAGAACACTTAGACAATTTTTTTGTTATGTTTTGGTTTGGAAATAGTCTCGGCCATTTGTTCCCAAAAGTTGCCGACTTAAACTAGCAAGGAAACCAATTAATTTGGCTTTCCACCAATGAGAAATCAACACATATCAAGCCTATTTCTTTCCAAATTTTTCAAAAATTAAAATGATGGAATTTTGGCCAAATCTTGGCCTTTAGATCAAAAAACAAATTAATCTTAGCCATTAATGCTACCAACCACCATTTTTCTTTCATTTATTAAATGGATTTATGATGTCATAAATGCAAAGTAAAACTTTGACTTTGACTTTTACTATTCATATTAATTCGACTACTTTTTGACCGATACCGGTTCGAGCCTAAATTTTCCTGAAATCGTCCCGGCGGGTTCCTGAGGTCTCCTGTGCAGTTGGATCAATTTATACTGCTTCCGTTTGATCAAAATCAATCTCGGAAGTTTTTCATCTTTTATTGCCCCGGTTAGGGTTTTCAATGCCGTTTTTGGCACCGTTCCACCCGTTTCAACTCAGTGAATTTTTCCAACACTGAATTCTTACTCGTCAGTATTGTTAGAACATTTTAATATATTCTAAATAATATAAATACATTTATTTCACTCTTTAAATAGTATAAATTGTAATATACATACGTTTGTACATTTTCTTCCGAGAATGCCTGAATTTCCCGGTTGTCACAAAATTAACCAACCTTAAGCTCAATTAATCAAGCCAATCTTATGCCAATTTAGGGACAAATTTTTTGCAATTCTAGCCCTCAAAAACCGAGGGGTTGCACGCATGGAAGGACGGGTCAAGGGCCTTAATTGTGTTGTTGGCCATGTGATGAAATCCTGGATTTTTTATTCGAAAGGTGTCATACCTATTGTATTATTTTAATCACACTTTTGGGCTACTCTTGCAGCCAATTTTAGCTGGTTTTGCAGCTAGGATACACGGATTTTAAGGGGTAAAATTCATCTACATTTGCTTCTCTTAGTAGTCTAATTTTCTATTGCGGTGTTCAGTTGTTTCTTAGCAGTGTTCTAGTTTCCACCCGGAATTGGATTTTCTGAATCTGATTTTTCTACTGATCATTCCTAGTTGGGTTGTACTGCCTATAAGCCCATTATGTGTCCATTTCACTATTCATTTCCTATATTGTGGTTGTGTCTACATTGTATTGTCCTTGTGCATGTAAAATGAGGCGTTCCCGTGCAAAATTTCAAACACAGTCTCTCTTGACTAATTTGGATATGTTGATTTCAAATTTATCAGTTTTACGTCCATCTGAGATCATCTGGACTAGTTTTCGAGATCCATGTGACCCTATCTCGAAAAACATGTCAGGTGCCCAATTGACTAATTTGGGCGCTCTGAGTCTAAATATATTAGTTTTGGGCTGAGTAAAGGTCGTCTTGACCCTTTTCTTGATACTGCATATCTCTCAAATAAAAATTTTTATTTTATCCTCAATTTACTAAATTGAGCCTGCTGACTGTTAATATATCAGTTTTATGCCAGATTAGGGCCGTCTTGGCCATTGACCTGACACTGCATTTCTACTATTCACTATTCATTACTTTCTGCTTTACTGACTAATCTAAGCATTTTGACTCTAATTTTTTTAGTTTCTAAGTGAGAAAAGGTCATCTGGACCATGTTTCTTAATACTGTACCTCTATTAAGGTAATCATCGCTACAATGCTTAGATAACCGGTCTGAGTGTGGTTAATGACTAACTTGTCAGTTCTATGTCAAGAAATAGTTATCTGGATCGGTTTCTTGATAGTGCGTGTCTCACACGCACATACACATAATAAGGTGGACTGATTTCACTGTCGGTTACCCCATTTCACTGTATAAATAGTAATTAAACATCACTGTACCCGTTTAATTCATTCAACTGGAAAATATACTATATTTATTAACTTAATTACTCTTTACATAGTAATTAGGTTTCGTGACTCAAGAGAGTCATCACAATGGCTCTCTGCTTAATACACGGCCTCAAATATGGGCATGTATTAGGCAACACAGGCATGTACACTCCAGACACGGGCGTGTTTCAGTGGAGATTGCTCAACATGTCTGACTTCCCAAAACACGGCCTCTCACACGCTTACAATCCGAGCGCTACACGGCCTCTTACACAACCGTGTACCTACCCTTGTACACTTACAGTGCCACTTATGCTTACATGATCTCTCACACGTGCACAGTCTGAATGGTACATGACCACTTACACGGCCATGTAGTTGACCGTGTTCATCCATTGTGCACCAAAAGGCATCAAATTATTTGTAATTCATTCCTTTATTACTTATTACTCGGTAAGTAAGTTCCATGAATATGGGGGTCATTACAACACCTTTGTACTATACTCTTTTCATAGCGGATATTTTACAAAGTGGATCCACAACCCATCCATGACACTGTGGGAAACTACCTGCTAGCCCTTCAGCTCTCTTTTCATAATGCAGGTTACTTACTCTTGTTACCTACATCATAAACAGACTCGTGAGCTAAAGCTCAGTAAGTATAAACATACATGTAAAACATGCTTCATACATAACACTTAGGTTTAGTCCTCTTATGTGTGACTATTTCTTACTCTTATGATTTCTTTATTCTTTCTAATCTATCTTTTTCTTTTCTTTCTTTTCTTTTCTTTTCTTTCCTTTCTTTTCTTTCTTTATCTTTCACTTGACGGCCCGTGGTTGGACGTACCTAATGCATGCAGACCAATGGGAGAAGGGGGAGTGACCCACCAATCAATCCCAAGGTCAATCTTGGAACTACCACACTTGAGGTAGCACATTAAGCCATTAACTACCACTTATTGAGGTAGCACCACAAAATTGGGGTGGACGCTATAACTAGAAAACCTCTCTCTCGGGAGGTTGATACGCTAACTTTACATTTTTAGTCTTATTATCTTACTTATACTTATCTTTCTCTACTTTAGCTTTTTGTGCCTTTCTAACTTCGTGAACATGTTAGATTATCATGTCACAAAATATATAACTTATAGATAAACACAGTTCTATGGGAAGTTAGTTCGTGAGTAGATATTTAAATGCTTGTACTTATAGTGTTTGTGCTAAAGTGAGCTTTCTCGGGTCCTTTGAATTCCTTTGCCCATCTCTGGTCGGGTTTCCTATAGATAATAATGTTGTCGGTTAATTACATTTTTATTTAATTGCTTTTGTTCTACTAAAATCTGAACTTTAGCTTTTAAAAACTTAATTAAAGTCTTATGATAGCATTTAAAGCCTGAACAATCCTATTTAGACCTTTTTGGAACCTTTTTGCAAAATGATCATTTTGCCCCTAACTTTTGGCAAAATGACCATTTTACCCCTAGTGGGTTTGTTTCTTAGACTTAAATTTTGATTTTGACCTTTAAAATCCTATTTAGGCTCTTCTGGGGCTCTAACGATCTTTTATGAGCATTTCAAAAATTTTAGTCAAAATGATAAATAGTAACTTTGACAATAAATAGTACTATTTATTGTAAATAGTAACTTTGACTGGACCGTGAACATTTTATTTTGCTGCTTAAACTTGCTTTTCTAAGTCCAAAAGTCGTAAAATGACCATTGGGGGGGTTCAACGCTCCTCTTTTGACCTTTCTAAAATTTTTTTATCGAAATAACCATTTTGCCCTTGACGGGTCCTGGGGTCACAACGTTTTCGTTTTAACATTTTCGTCAGATTTTCTAATCCCAAAAGGCCTTGATAGATTTTTACAGCATTAATTGCTGTAAATTCACTATTTATTTTCACCCGACCCTCGGGTGGCACTATTCCAACCCTTCGGGTCATTTCTCGTTTTTCTCTCGTTTTGGGACTCCAAATGGACATTTCACTAATCTTGAAAACGTCCGTCATTTTTTCTTAGACCTAAGTCATCGAAAGGGCATGGGTTTTCTTCCCGACCCTAAATTTGCCCTTCGTTTTCCAAATTGCCCTTAGGGTCATTCTTCTTCTTTTTTGTCATTTAAAATTGTTGAAGGGACGGTTTATTACCCCTTAACACGTCCTTCCTTCTTTTTCGATCCTAACTCATCAAGGGGTCTTGGTTTTTATTTCCAAGCACCTTTTTACCCCTCATTTCCCAAAATGCCCTTAGTGCCATTTAAAAACTTTTGACAACATTTTCGCTTAATTTTTAGGTTTCTAGCGTTTAGGAAATGCCTCAAACCATCTATCCTATTCTAACCTGCCGCATACTATACCAAAGGCCTCTTTTATGTAAAAAGTTCTAAACTTTCTATGTAAAATTCTTTGTAAAAATCTAATCATTTGTAACCAAACTTTCATCCATATCTTTCTCACTTTACCTTTGGTTCTTATACACAATTCCCATCACATTATGCTACATATTATTCTTTTACAAAAACACAATTTCCTTCGCATTTCATACTCGGTTTTTCTTTGAAAAACCTAACCAAACTTTTGTTTCAATGTTTCTAAATTTACAAACTTGCATTCCATATCAACTTAATTCTTTTTAAATCCCCAAACACAATTTATTTTCCACAAAATTTCATGCTCTTCACTATTGAAAACACACGGTTTTTGTAATGAAAAACCTATTCAAAATTTGTTTCAAGCTTTCAAAGTTTCTTTCTAGTCATCTCATATTCCAAAACACATATTCAAATTAACAAATTAACCAAACCATACTTAAAATTCCTCACAATCCCACACATGGATTTTATTGATTCACGAGCACTAAAATTGTGTTTTCTAACTTCTAATCCATTCTCTAACTTACTCACATGCTAATTCTTGTTTTTGATTCAAAATCAATAAAAGTTTAAACTTGAAAATTTCAACTTAACTTCTCCACGATAACCCACGGATTTTGTAATCAAAACACCATAGAAAAGCTTGAGTTTTCAAGCTTACCTCATTATATTGTTCACCACTTGGTTAGGAAGGATTCTTACTCAATTTTGGAAGAAAAACTTGAAAAATTTCTTGCTTGGAAGGGGGGATCATCCATGGCTGCAAGGGCTGAAAGGGGGCCGGGTTTTGTTAATTTTTTTTTCTAATTTTTAAGGCACAAAACCGTGACCTTTATATAGGCAAAAGGGAGGGCTTTTGGGCAATTATTTTTGTGGACTTTTTAGCAAAGTTTTAGGGGGTTTTTAGCAACTTTTGGAGGGTCATTTTGCAATTATTTTGGCTGTTTTTCCATGTGGTGGCCCGCCCCTCGTAGAGATCATACAATACTATTACAGTTAAGCTTTATCACTAACTGCGATAGATTGTACTCTCATGAGTCACCGGCTAATCTATCTCTCTTGTAAAACATGACGTTTATGGGGAAAAATTTTTTTTCTTTCTTTAAACATCATGTAAAACATTTTTCACTATTTACTTTGTTGGCAAGTACAAAGTAATTTACATAATACAGTACTTTCGTAAAATATATATATTATTACAAAAGACTGTTTCTTTTTCCCTTCTCTTTTATCTCTCAGCGGAAAGACTCTGGCAGGACCATATCCCTCATCCCCTATCCCATTTGACACACGCTATCCCATCAGCCATCCAGTCAATCAAAGCTACTGAGCTGGTCGCTTACTTGTAACATAAGTAAAAATAGTGAGCTACAGGCTCAGTAAGTTCAAACATGCAAGAAATAAAATTTCTATGAATAGTACTATTGATCGTGAATATTACCGTTGACCACTATTCATATATGAATAGTAACTTTGACCACTATTCATTATAAATAGTAAATTTGACCACAACACAGTATATCAACAGCACATCTACCGCGATGTTAGTACCCTCACGAAACTGTCTTATGCTCAACTATGGCATAGTTTTAGTTTTAGGGAATTATCTTTAATTATGTTCTGGTTTTGAGCTCAGGTTGGCAGTACCATTTAAGTGCGCATGACTGGGAGCGGTACATTAGTGCTGACCTCCACAGCCTTAATCTCATAGCCCTGAAGGCAAAATTGTACATGATTGGGAGTGGTACATCAGTGCTGACCTCCACAGCCTTAATCTCATAGCCCCGAAGGCAAAATTACCTCCCTGTACGGAAGGCTGGTACGCCAAAAAGTGGTTTCATTACCGAATTTTTAAAATTCTAACCCGATGACTTCATATTGTCCCGTGGTTAGAAACGGTTCACATTTTACTTTTAGGTGAGTGAGTTTTGTTAATCTCGCTCTAGTGCCCGAAGCACAACTTATTATGTGTCCCATTCTTAATAGTGCCCGTAGCACATTTCGTCTCTCTCTCTACTCTATAATAGTGCCCGTAGCACATATGTATCGAACTTATAGTTAGTACATCAAAGTTAGCAAAAATAATGCTATATGTTGCAGACAGGTAAATGTCTGAACTTACCTTATCAGTCTCTTCCCTTTTTCTCTCTTGGATCTTTGATCGCCTTCCTTGTAGGCCGATTTTGGGATCCTACAGACAAAACTTTGTCTGTTCATTTCATTTTTATTTATAGTTTTTATTTTTCATTAAAAAGCTTAAATAAAACCTATTTGTAAATTTTTAGGGTTTATTTAACATTTTCCCTATTTTCCTCAACTTTTACAAAATTACGATTTTGCCCCTATATTTTGGCAAAATTACAATTTTGCCCCTGGCAGAATTTTCTTGATCCAGACTGCATTTTTGGCTCTCAGGAACTTTTCTGACTCTTTTCTAATCATTACCGGGTTCGTTTCTATTTTATTTCCATTTTTCACTTTCCCGACCCTCGGGAAGCACTATTCCGACCCTTACGTCGGTTTAATGATTTTCTATTGTTTCGGAGTCTCAAATGGACGTTTTACTAGTATTTAAAACGTTCATCTAGCCATTCTCGATCTAGGTCTCCGAGACTCGGATTTTCAGTATCCGACTCGGACCTTTATTTCGTTTCCCAAAAACGCCCCCCCCTCGGGGTCGATTTTTTTCAGTTTCACTACGTTTTATGTTTTTAGAGGACGGGTTACTATTCATGAACCACCCCTTAGGTTTCCCTTACTCAATTTCCCGTTAGGGACTCAGGTTCCCGACCCGACTCGACCCTAAACTTTTATTTTTAATTCTCTTTTTACCCCAAATGCCGTTTTCGAAATTTCTGCAGCATTTCGGCGTAAATTTAAGGCTACTGGCGTTAGGTACGCCTCGAACCATATGTATCTGCCACGTACTATACCACAAACCTATTTTATGTAAAAGTTTCCCAAACTTTTACATAAAAGCTCACAACATTTAAATTCACATTTTGAACCACATTACACAAAATTTCTTTTAATTTTACCCTTGGTTTTGGCCACGGCTTTCACACTCAAAACCTAGCCAAAACTTCTCAATTTTTCAACCAAATTTTAGGCTATTCCAATGTCATTATCTAGCACATTTTCAAGCCAATTTACATGCATTTTTCAACACAATTTCCTAGGGTTCTTCATCATTACAACCCACGGCCATTTAAGAGAAACATGCACCAATTTTTTTGTTTCTTGCTTTCAATCACAAATCCATCATTTCCATAATTCAATGCATGATTTAAACCATCCAAACATCAAGTAAATTATGAAAAAATTTTTCCCCAAACCCTAATTAAACCCACGGCCATATTAGGGTAATTTCACACCAAATTTTTTTTCCAAGCTTTCAATCATACGAATCATGTTTTACATTTAATCAAAACATGATTTAAAGCATTTTAACACTTAAACCACAACAATTCATCATTGACTACACTTGGTAACCCACGGTTTTACCCTTGGAAAACCAACCAAAATTTTGTTTTTCTTTAAACAAAATGCATGGTTTTTCTACTAATCATACCCTTAACAAAACCCAAGCACCAAATCAATCAAAACAACCAAAAATTTTTCCATCCTTTACACTATTCATTACACGAATTTTTGGAAGAAAAATCAAGAAAATTTTCAAACCAAAGAAAGTTACCTTGCTCACTTGCTTCCTTGGACTTCAATGAAGGTTTTGATACCAATTTTGTGAAGAAAACTTGAAGTATTCACTTGGTTTCTCTTGGTGGCTCACGGTTCTTCTTGGGAGAACACTTAGACAAATTTTTTGTTATGTTTTGACTTGGAAATAGTCTCGGCCATTTGTTCCCAAAAGTTGCCGACTTAACCACAAAGAAAGCCAATTAATTTGGCTTTCAACCAATCAAAAATCCACACCTTTCAAACCAATTTCTTTCCAAATTTTTCAAAAATTAAAATGATGGAATTTTGGTCAAATCTTGGCCTTTAGATCAAAAAGCAAACCAATCTTGGCCATTACTGCCACCAACCACCATTTTTCTTTCATTTATTAAATGGATTTATGATGTCATAAATGCAAAGTAAAACTTTGACTTTGACTTTTACTATTCACATTAATTTGACTACTTTTTGACCGATACCGGTTCGAGCTGAAATTTTCCTGAAATCTTCCGGCGGGTTCCTGAGGTCTCCTGTGCAGTTGGATCAATTTAAACTACTTCCGTTTGATCAAAATCAATCCCAGATGTTTTTAATCTTTTATTGCCCCGGTTAGGGTTTTCAATGCTGTTTTTGGCACCGTTCTGCCCGTTTCCACTCAGTGAATTTTTCCAACACTGAATTCTTACTCGTCAGTATTATTAGAATATTTTAATACATTCTAAACAATATAAATACATTTATTTCACTCTTTAAATAGTACAAATTGTTATATACATACATTTGTACATTTTCTTCTGAGAATGCCTGAATTTCCCGGTTGTCACATTCCAGCTGCTCCACCGACTCAAAACGGCCCCCTAAATTCACAAATTTTCAATTTTTTTTCATGCATTTTTGGCTAGATCTTAACCTTTGATCAAATCTTCCTTTAACTCCTAGCCTTTGGATCTACCTACCACCTTCCGCATAATTTCATTTTTGATTTATGACATCATGCATGTGACATCATGCATGACCTCACAGAATTAATTCGAAAGTCAAAATTTGACCAAAAGTCAAACCGAATGAAATTTCACCGAAATCGCGTAGGCGAGTTTCTAGGGCCTTCTGCGCTATCGAGTTTACCTTATTTCACTATAGTTTGACTAAAAGTTGAAACCGTAATTTTTCATCTTTTAGTGAACTTGGTTTATCCAAGGTAATCTCTTAGGATTTTTGATTCTGTAAAGCATCATTATGTTTCTGAAAATGATGAAATTTCTAAGGAAATGCACCAGAGGACTTATCTAGCCATCCTTGCTATCAGTTAAATCTAGTAGACTAACCTTAGGTGTTAGATATAATTCATGCTTTGTCTGTATGTTTGTACTTACTGAGCTCTAGCTCACTCTAGTCTGTTCGTGATGTAGGTAACAAAGGTAAATAACCTGCATTATGAAGAGAAAGAGAAAAAGGGACTGGCAGACAGATTCCCATGGTGTCATGGACGGGTTGTGGATCCGCTACGCAAACTATCCACTGTAAAAAGAGAGTGGTACAAGAATGTATGTATAAATGTATAAAGACAAGACAAGTGTGTTATGTATAAAGTGAAGTTAGTTTAAAGATATACTTATGTAATGATGTGTATTTATATTATTAAGTATTTTAAATATTATTAAGTATTTTCAAGTACACAAGATAGCAAATATATAAAAAAAAATTTTCCACAATTTTTCAAACACCAATCTTTTAAAGAAAAGCAAGTTAAGTCAAAGAAACTAAAGAGCAAAGAAAGAAAGAAAGAAAGTGGACCTCTCGAGCTAGTCGGGTGGCCCACAAGAGCTGGTATTAGAGCAAGCGGATCTTCCACCGACCTTCCATGACATGCCTGTGTCTGCATCTGCCCAGTCCAAGTAAGTTAATCTTTAGACAAATATTACGTTGTTATGAGCACTAAACCATGTCGCTATTATTTGTAATAGGTCACACAGCAACATGGTTCGTACACGAGGTAGGCAAACTCAAGAAGCCGACTTAGCCTCAATACTAGCCAATATACAAGCTCGGCTAGATGCACAAGAGAGACAGAATCAGAGATTACAAGAATTCCTAGAACAAAGAAATGTAGAACAAGTAAATCCCCCTCCACCTCAAGGACCAGTGCCAGAACCACAGCCAACCGTAGAGCCGGTTGTACCCCCGATACCAGCTGCACTAGGAAAAATTGAGGGTGTCTAACCAGTGAATAATCAGGTACCTTTGTATGAGAGGTTCAGGAAAATGAAACCACCAGAGTTCGAGGGGTCTATAGATCCACTAGAGGCAGAAGAATGGCTAGCTTCACTACAGACCATTTTTGAATTTATGGACCCTACAGACCAGGAAAAAGTCATATGTGCTTCCTCCATGTTAAAGAAGGATGCGCGATACTGGTGGGAGACAGTCAGAATGCAGAAAGATACTAGGAGAATGACATGGAATGATTTCTTAGACGAGTTTAACAGAAAAATTTTCAACCTGGATACTCTTAGAGCTCAGTAGAGAGAGTTTGATGATCTAAGGCAAGGCGATATGACAGTGACCGAGGCCTGCCGTGAATTTGACAGACTGGCCCGATTATGTCCACACTTGGTACCCACCGAGGGAGAACGGGTATGGAGGATGATTAATATGTTTCGACCAGGCATAGCCACATTTGTGGAAAGTGGTGAGACCCCGCCCAACATAGTAGTAGACTGTGTGAGCAGAGCCATGAGGGCAGAACATCGTCTGGGCCGGGCAAAAGAAGAAAGAATGAAAGCCTGGGAGGAAAAGAAGAAGGAAAGAGATCTTGCAAAGCAGACTCAGAAGAATAACCAAGCAGGCCAGAGTAGCAGGCATAACCAAGGAATAAAGCCTGGTTAGAAAAATAATCAAAATCAGATGAACCCCAACAAGCAAAAGGCCAACCCAAATGAAAACTGGAGTCAAAATGTTCGAAACACCCAACCAAGACAAGGCCTCGAAATGGTGCAAAATCGACAACCATGCTCAAAGTGCAAAAAAATGCATAGGGGTGAGTGTAAGTTTGGGACTACTGCATGCTACATATGCAACAAGGAAGGACATTATGCCATGACCTGTACACTCAACCAACAGAATCAACCAGGAACCTTCCAACCTAGATAGACTGGTCAAGTCCATGTAGTACAGGGATCTTCCACTTAGACAGGGCATCAAGAAATTATGCCAAAGACAGAGGCACACCTCTTAGCCTACACTAAAGAAAATGTAGAAGCGGGCACTTCTAACGTAGTGACAGGTCAGCTTTTTGTCGCTCAAAGTCCTCTACATGTTTTATTTGACTCGAGAGCTTCACATTCATTTACCTCGCATACATTTGTAGAAAGAATTAATCATGCTAGGGATAAAATTGGGCAAGTATTTAAGACAACCATGCCATCTAGTGAGGTATTGCTATCCGATTACTGGTTACGTCACGTGCCAGTAATTGTTGCTAATAGAGAATTATACATCGATCTAGTCATACTAGAATTAGTTGACTACGATGTTATCCTTGGAATGGACTTCCTCAGAAAGTATGGTGCAACCATTGACTATCAACGGTGAAAGGTGGTGTTCCAGTCTAGAGGAGAAGATCAATTCGAGTATAAAGGGCACTCTCAGAAATTGTTGAGTATGTTGATCAGTTCTACGAGGGCAAGAAAGCTAATATTTAGTGGCAGTACTGGGTATTTAACTTATGTCACTGACACAACCAAGGAGGTGAGACACAACCAAGGAGGTGAAGTCTCAACCTAAGGATGTACCGGTGATCAACGAATTTATAAAGGTGTTTCCAGAAGAATTGCCAGGGCTTCCCTCGGATAGAGAAATCACCTTCAAGATTGAGTTGTTATCTGGAACATCTCCAATTTCCAAGGCCACGTATAGAATGGCTCCAGCAGAGCTTAAAAAATTACAAGCTCAGCTGAAGGAATTGCTAGAGAAGGGTTTTATTCGACCTAGTTTTTTGCCATTGGAAGCTCCAGTCCTCTTCGTGAAGAAAATGGATGGCACCTTAAGAATGTCTATAGATTACCGCGAGCTCAATAAAGTTTCGATCAAGAACAAGTATCCACTGCCAAGGACCAATGATTTATTTGATCAGCTTAAGGGAGCCGCGATCTTCTCAAAGATTGACCTTCGATCTGGATATCATCAATTAAATATCAAGGAAGAGGATATACCAAAGACTGTGTTTCGAACATAGTATGGGCACTACGAATTCCTCGTTATGCCTTCTGGATTAACGAACACCCCAGCCGCTTTCATGGATCTAATGAATCAAGTATTTAAGGAATATTTGGACAAATTTGTCATTGTGTTTATTGATGACGTCCTTATTTACTCGAAGAACCGAAAGGAACATGAAGAGCATCTCCTGTAATGACCGCCATTTTCATGACACCTACTTACCATGTAATAAGTCATTAAGGAATAAAGTGGACACAATTTAATGTCTTTTAGTACAATTTAACTAACACGATCAGGTACACAGCCGTGTGAGTGATCGTGTGCCATTCGGACTGTGTATCTATTAATAGCCGTGTGAGTGTACATAGTCGTGTAGTGTAACACAGTCAAGTACACGATCGTGTAAGAGGCTGTGTACCACTCAGATAGATGAATGTATTTCAAAGACATGGTCGTGTTGAGTAGTTTCAACTAGTACATGTCTGTGTCTGAAATGTACACGCCCGTGTTGCGTTGCACACGCACGCGTAAGAGTCCGTGTAGAACGCTGTGTAATGAGCTGAGAGCCACTGTAATGACTCTCATGAATTATGAAAACTTAATTACTATGTAAAGATGTAATTAAGTTAATAAGCACAGTGTGCTTTTCAGTTGAATGAATTAAACAGGAATAGTAACGTTTAATTACTATTCATGCAGTGAAAGGGGTAATCGACAGTGAAATCGGTCCACCCTATTATGTGAGTATGCGTTGAGACACGCAATATCAAGAAACAGGTCTAGACGACCATTTCATGATACAAAACTGATGAGCTAGTCATCAGTACGCTCAGACTGGTCATCTGAGCGCAGCAGTGATAATTGCCCTAATAGATGTACAGTATCGAGAAAAGTGGTCTAGATGACCTCTTCTCGCCGAAAGACTGACAAAATCGGAGTCAGAACGCTCAGATTAGTCAGTTAGATAGTGAATAGTGAATAGTGATTATTGAATAGTGTCAGGTTAGTGGCCAAGACGGCCTTAATCTGGCATAAAATTGACATATTAATAGTCAGCAAGTTCAATCTGGTCAAGTGAGCACAAAATGTAGATTTTGTTTAAAAGATATGCAGTATCGGGATAAGGGTCAAGACGACCTTTTCTCCCCCCGAAACTGATATATTTGGACTCAGGACGCCCAAATTAGTCAATCGAGCACCTGACACGTTTTTCGAGATGGGGTCATATAGATCCCCAAAACTGGTCTTGAAGACCTCAGATGGATGTAAAACTGATAAATTTGAAATCAGCACGTCCAAATTAATCAAGGGAGACTGTGTTTGAAATTTCACGCGAAAACGCCTCGTTATGCGTGCGTAGTGTCAACACAGTGTAGGCTTAACCACAGTATCAAGAAATTAGTCAAGATGACCTTTTCTTGATATAAAACTGATATATTTGAAATTAGAATGCTCAAATTAGTCATTTAAGTGCAAAAAGTAATTTTTGATCGGGAACCATGCAGTATCGGAAAACTGGTCGAGACGACCTCGGATGAAGATAAAACTGATATATTTGAGTTCAGCACGCCCAAATTAGTCAGTATAGCCTATCTTAAAATTTTTCAAAAAATTAGTATAAAGGGGTCGAAATTTTTAGATTTTTGTAAAAAGGGCCCCAATTATTTTTTTTCCTATCTTTTTCTCCCCACACCGCCCATAGGTGAACAGTAACCATCAGTCGAAACCGACCTCCGTTTTCGACACCGCCAGCACCATTGGAAAGCTCTCGACGAGCTAATTCCAACGGTGGGCCGAGTCGACCGAACCAACGCCGGAGCACGCCGCACGCGCCGCCGAAAGCCGCTAGTGGTCGAATTTTTCAAACCGTCGTATCTCCGCCGTCCGACGTCCAAATGCCACGATTCCGGTCCCAATGGATTCGTGGTGAAGAGTAGAACAAAACCCAAGCTTCATCTCACGTCAACAGCCGCCGGATCGCGTCGCCCAAGGTTCACCGTCGCCGTCGCCATCACCACTGTCGAATCTCGCTATTCCAGCGGAGTTGAGTTGCAAGGTCGGTATCAAAATGCTCAGAACAACACGTAGATCAAAAGCCCTAAATCAATTTTGGGCAACAACGCCGGAAAATGAAGATCCAACACCGCCGCCGTCGCCGACTTTTCGAGGGCTGATTTCCGGTGATAGGAGCCTCGATTGGTGAAATTGACACCACCAATGGGTTCCTCTCGTCGAGCTCTTCAAGATGGTGGTCACCACTCCCATCACCGCCATGGTCAACGCCAGTCAACAGTCGGTCAACGCCAGTCAACAGTCGGTCAACACCGGTCAACAGCGACCCGGAGACCAAAAATTGAAGAATGGCCCGTTGGTCTATTTTCGACGTTCTGGACACATCCGCGGCATCGGATTTGCAAACCGGAGTTTCAAAAGTGAAGAACGACGATTCAAAAATTGTGTGATCGAGATCGAACGGTTCATCCGACCGCCGACGGGAACGATTTTGGTAGTGGTTTTGATCCCTTGATTCCTCAATTTATTATTAGAAATAATTATGTATTAATTATGGTTTACTGACTTGAGGAATTGTACGAAAAAGGGATGAAATGTCGAAAAAGAGAATGTGAGGAAATGTGAATATTTTTACGTAAAAAGCCGAGCTTTTACGTAAAAATTAGGCCTCTCGTTTAGTACATGGCGAGTTAGAATAGGTTAGATGGTTTTGAGGCGTTTCCTAAACGCCGGAAACCCAAAAATTAAGCGGAAATGCTGCCGAAATTTCTAAAACGGCACAAAGGGGTATTTTAGGAAACGAGGGGTGAAAATGTGGTCGGGATGGGAACCCGAGCCCCCTCGATGACCTAGGTCCAGGGAAGAAGGGCGGACGTTTACAGGATTAGTGAACCACCCAATGAGTAAATAGTATTTTGAACGGTGACAGTTAAACAGTATTTTAAATAGTAAAGATTAATTGGTATATTAGAACAGTAAACAGTATATGTATGAATAGTATATTTAAATAGTGTCTGGTGAATATTAATCAGATAAACAAGTATATAAGTGTGTATGTATATTTGAAATCCTTATGATTTTTAAATCCCGCATTTTAATAGTATACGTATGTGAATAGTAAATACGTACGCGTATATTAAAAAAAAATCCCTCTAAATTTATGGTATTAAATTCAGCAAGTTTAAGTATTGGTTTTAAAGAGGAAGTATAAGTAAAAGCTAAAGAAGCAAGTAATAGAGTTTACAGTGACGGTCCGGGCCGCTGAGGGCACGGGTCGTCACAGTTGGTACAGAGCAGTTTCCTGCCATCCTACCTCACATCACCGCATGCCTACCTCATCTTTCCAAGTAAGTTAGTTTTATTTTTAGTCGGTAAATGTTTATCTATTGAAGATAACATTTTATAGTAATGAGATGACGAAACCTATGATGGTGAGGATAAGACGAAGAGATGCTGAGATCATTACACGAAAATCACGATCATGCAGTGCTAGAGAACTGCTCAGAGAAAGAACATGGATTACTGCCCGAGTTGTACCGATCTTCAGGGCTAGTTGTCCACTAAGTTTTGAATGGAAAACAGTACTCCTGCACTCTATGAGAATGTCAGGACTGGTTTCGCGTTATCAAAGTGATTCCCCGATTATACGCCATTGATCAGGATAACTGAGTCCTGTTGGCTGTTGATATCTCTCAGGAAGATACTCTCGTGTGTATGGGGATCCTTATGATCAGGATGAGCTCTTAACTGTGTCGAGTTTCGCCATACCACGATCGAGCCAATCTCTGAAAGCAGTCCAGCATCAGCCCCAGTTTTTCTCTATAGGCAAGCAGGGAGTGAAACCGCCTAAGTTCTCTAGAGTTATGGATATACGAGAATTTGTTCATCGGACTGAAAGACTGCAGCTGATGTTCGGCGATACAGTTCTAACGTATGCTGTTCGCTACAAGGAACCGAAATGGACTTCTACAATACATGCCGAGACAAAAGTGGATCAAGACAGGAGAAGACCTAAAGAGAGAAAGAGACCTTACCAAACAGAATTAGAAGAGCGATCAAGCAGGACTAGCAAGCCTTATCAAGGAGATAGTGAACACTGAGAGAAAAGTGCTCAACCCCAGGAACCCTGCACAAGCCCAAGGCATTATAGCAGCCGCCATTATGGAGGGTGACCCGGTAGAACCAGCACCCCAACTGGCCGATGAAGAGTTCATGGCCGAGCACCAGCCAGAAGTACACAAGGGCAACAGGGAGCCGATGGAGGACCCCGAACCAGCCCGTATGTCTCCCGAACACCCCATGAAAGAGGAAGATAAAGAGACTCTTTCTGACGCCCATCCCGACAATGAGGGAGAGGAGATCCCCAACCGCTTTAGTAATGACGAATAGATGGGGATGCACGAACCCCAAGTCATCATAGCCAGCGATGACGAGGTCAGTTTCGACTAAGAAGAAGAGAACCCAGAGGAGTACTCACTCAGTGATAATGACGATGAGGAGATGTCTGATACTGAATTAGGATTGTCCTTCCAATAGTAGTAACCCTTCTGCGGGAATGTTAGTTATGAAAAAATATAGAGGGAAGCAGTAGCTCTCCCCCGTCAGTTGTAGCATAATATACTTGTTGGGATCGTATAGGGGAAGTGTGTGTCACTCCCGCTGAACTAGAATCTTGAATATATGTATATATATTATGTGAAATACATTATGAGATAAGTAGTAAAGCTTTGCCCTAGGGGCCAGATATAAATTTTTTCCACAGTGTGAGTATGATATGACAGGAAGTGCAGGACGAATCCTAGCACTCAGACGATGTCCCAATACAATGCGGCAATTGTATTGAACATCACAGTATGAGAGAAAGAAAGATGGATATAGTATGTATATTTATATCCATAATGTTTAAGTAAGATTGTTAAGTAAGAAAGAAAATGATATGTGATACGAGTCCCAAGTACAGAATTTAAGAGACTTATATTTTCCTTTCCCGCTGTATGATAGGGTTACATAGGAAAACATGGCAAGAACGAGAGCTTAGTTAAACCCAGCATCCTGAGAGGATGAGTTGATAGCACAGATTGCAGCCATGTGAGAGATGATGGAGAACTAGTAACGAGAGCTAAACCAGCTTAGGGAACAGCTGGGCCAGCAACCCCAGGCGCCACAGTCAGTAAAGATGCTAGCACAGGAGGCTCTAGTAGCCCTAGAAACTCTGAGGGAACAAGCAGCTCGTCCAGCCCAGGAGGCACTAGCGCCTATAGTAATGGCTACTCTCATAGCAGTAATCGTTTTTTTTTTGCCAATCCCTAGGGAAGGCGACTTGTATGAGAGATTCCGACGCATGAAAGCGTTAGAATTCTTAGGAATCACCAACCCTATAGAGGCCGATGATTGGCTAATGGATATCCAAGTAATCTTGGATTTTATAGGGTTAATAGATAGAGAGAGAAAGTGATGTACGCACCCTTCACCCTGGGCAATGAGGCACGTTAGTGGTGGAAGATGGTAACCATTAGGAGGAACATTAGAGAGATGAGCTGGAGCGATTTCATTGAGGAATTCAAGGAGATGTACTTTAACGAGGAAGCACTAGTAGCGCAGTAAGATGAGATCGACAACCTGCACCAAGGTAGTATGACTATTATGGAGGCAGTCAAGAAGTTTGAGCAGTTGGCTCAACTTTGTCCAGATTTGGTACCAACTAAAAGGAGAGAGTTAGACGAATGCTGAAGATGTTCAGAACGGAAATCGCAGTTTGGGTCTGTAGTTGAAGCCACGGACCAGCGACCCTAGTAGAATGTGTCAGCAAGGTTATCTGAGCCGAGTACTGGTCGGTTCATGATAAGGAGCGAAAGGCGTAGAATTTTAAGGCACAAAAGGAGGAGAAAACACAAGCCGAGCAGGCTCAGGAGAAGCAGAACCCCCAATCACAATACAGAGGGCAGAATGTGGGAACCGGCCAGAATAGTAGGCATTCCCATAACAACAACAAGAGAAAAGGGGAATTAAGGCAATCAAGATTCATAGAAGAATTTCCCCGGAAGAGAGACGACCAGGAAGGAATGACAGCCAATACCCGACGTGCACGAGATGCGGAAAGAGGCACCCAGGAGAATGCAAGCAGAGAGCAAGTGGTTGTTTCATCTGTGGCAAGGAAGGTCACTACGGCAAAAAAAAAAAATTGCCACTCCAACCTGCAGAATCGACAGAATCAACCCCGCACTGAGAATAATCAACTTCACACCAACCAGACTAGGATCAAAGACCTTCAATCACACAAGGTATACTGAAAGCTTCAGACAGCTAAGGGAGAATCTATGCTTACACGGGGAGTGACGTTGAAGCTGTAACTTCTGCAATGGTGACAGGTCAGCTTTCTATCGCCAACTTTGATGCGTTAGTTCTACTTGATTCTGGAGCCACCCATTCGTTGCATCATCAGATTCTGCCCAAAAAAAAAAAGCTTAGGACACAACGTTGTCATAAACTGTTGAAGGCGGAAAATCATTTTAGAACCAATCGGATGTGAAAAGTTCATCTATAAGGGTTTGTCACCAGAGCAACCAAAGACGATGATATCAGTAGTGAAGGCTCACGAGATGCTATCCAGTGGATGCATGGACTTCCTAGTATACGTAGCAGATAAGACTCAAGGAATAGAGATAGGACCCGACAACGTACCGTTAGTCAGGGAATTCATGGAGATATTTCCAGAAGATCTTGCAGGACTCCAACCAGAGTGTAAGATCTCGTTCGAGACTAAACGTCTACTAGAATCAGCCCCATCTTTGAGGCCCCCTACGGAATGGGCCCTGTAGAGCTAAAGGAGCTCCAAGCCCAGCTAAAGGACTAAATAGATAAGGGATTCATTCGACAGAGCTATTCACCCTGGATAGCACCCGTACCATTCGTGAAGAAGAAAGATGGACCACTGAGAATGTGCATCAACTACAGAGAGTTGAACAGGATTACGATTAAGAACAAGCATCTGTTGCCACGAGTTGATGATCTATTTGATTAGCTCTGAGATGCTGCAATGTCCTCAAAGATCGATCTACGTTCAGGGTACCATCAACTACGAATCAGGAAAGAAGATGTACCCAAAACAGCCTTTCAAATGCAGTACGGACATTACGAGTTTCTGTTCATGTCGCTCAGATTAACGGATGCACCAGTAACTTTCATGAACTGGATGAACCGCATGTTCAAGGGCTATTTGGATAAGTTTGTCATTGTGTTCATCGATGACATACTTATACACTCTAAGACGAAGGAAGAGCACGAAGAGCACTTAATTATCATTTTGCGCATGCAACAGGACCATCAGTTATACACCAAGTTCTCCAAGTACGAGTTTTGGCTGGAGAAGGTCCATTTCCTAGGCCACGTAGTCCCCAAGGAAGGAGTATCTGTGGACCCGATGAAAATTGATGCAGTTAGCGCGTGGCCAGCTCAGAGGAACGTAACGGGAATTCACAGTTTCTTTAAACTAACAGGATGTTACCTACACTTAGTCGAAGGCTACTCAAAGTTAGCTGCTTCGCTCACAGCGCTCACCAAGAAGGGAAAGAGGTATAAGTGAATCGACAAGTGTGAGGAAAGCTTTCAAGAGCTGAAATGAAGAATCATAAGCACTCCAATGCTGACCATTTCAAATGTTGGTCAGGGAAGCTTTGTGATTTAAGCACCACATCTAAAACTAAGTTGGAAACTGTGTTGATGCAGAGTGGTAGAGTAGTCGCGTATGCTTCACGACAACTCAAAAACCTTGAGAAGAGCTACCCAACGCGTGATCTGGGGCTAGTAGCGATAGTTTTTACGATAAAAGCATGGAGGCACTACCTGTACGAGTCACGTGCGAGATTTACATCGACCACTAGAGCCTCAAATGTATCTTCACGCAGAAAGAGCTTAACATGAGGCAGCGTAGATGGCTAGAGTTGGTAAGGATTACGACCGTGAGATCCTATACCATCTGGGGAAAGCCAATAAAGTGGTTAATGCGTAGAGTCAGAAGCATATTACTATGCCTATGAATATTAGTGCCTTGTCAGGAGCGCTACAAAGGAGCTATGCGGCAGCGAGATCAAGATTTTGATAGGGAGATTGTCTGACATGACCCTCCAATCGACGCTCTAAGAAGAAGTCAAGATCGGTCAAGGTTTCGATTTGTCCCTGCTCAAGTCCAGAAAGGAAGCTATAGAGGACAAGGGTTCAGAGTTTAAGATCCTTAAGGATGACGTACTCTTCTACAGAGATAGAGTGTGTGTTCTGAAAGATGAAGAACTCAAGAAGCAAATCCTTTTGGAACCTTACGAGACGTCATATTCCGTACATCCGATAGCGAATAAGATGTACAAGTACCTGAAGGAAAGCTTTTGGTGGCCTGAAATGAAGAATGACATTGTCGAGTTCGTTGCCAGATACCTTACATGTCAGAAGGTTAAGGCAGAACACCAGCGCCCAGCAGGATAATCGTAGAAAATTAAGCTACCCGAGTGGAAATAGGACCAGATTATGATGAATTTCGTAGTCGGACTGCCGAAGACGTCAAACGATAATGACGCAATCTGGGTGATTGTGGACAGACTAATGAAATCAGTTAATTTTTTTTTTTTAGCAATGAAAGTTAGCTACTTGGTGGAACGACTAGCAGAATCCATGCGGCACAGTTCGTGAAACGGCACGGAGTACCAGAGTCGATCGTCTCAGATCGTAGTGGATGCTTTACCTCCAGATTTTGGCAAAGCATTTAAGCCGCATTACGGTCCAAATGAGAGTTTAGAACAACATTTCATCCTCAGACCGACCGTTAGTCTGAGAGGACCATACAGATGTTAGAGGACATGTTGAGACCTACGTCCTAGACTTCAAAGGAAATTGGAATCAGAAGCTACCATTGAGCGAGTTCTCATACAACAGCAACTACCATTCCTAGATAGGAATGGCACCGTACGAGACACATTGTGGAAGGAAATGCAGATCTCTGGCTCATTAGTACGAGTTTGGAGAAAAACGACTAGTTAGCTCAGACATCATCAAGAATACCATGGCAGACGTGAAGCTGATACGAAAAACGTAAGATACAACGCACAGTCGACAGAAGAATTTCGACGATAAGCTCCATAGACCCCTCGAGTTTCAAGTAGCGACACCCACGAAAGGGGTAATGCGCATTGAAAAGAAAAGAAAGCTCAGTCCTAGGTACATAGGACCCTTGAGATAATAGAGAAAGTCAGGAAGGTGGCTTATAGACTAACGCTTCCTCCCGAGTTAGCTATAGTGCACAACATCTTTCACGTCTTGATGCTGAAGAAGTACGTGCCAAACAGCTCCCATGTTCTTAGCCAAGAATCCGTTGTAGTATACGCTGATCCGACGTACGAGGAGAGACCCATGTAGATCCTAGTTAGAAAGGAGAGAGTACTTAGGAATGAAGTATACCGCTAGTAAAAGTGTTGTGACAGAATCATAGTGTTGAGGAAGCTACATGAGAATGGGAAAAAGACATGAGAAGAGACTTCCTGGAATTATTCTAATTTTCGAGGACGAAAATTTTGTAAGACGGGGTAGGTTGTAATGACCGCCATTTTCATGACACCTACTTACCATGTAATAAGTCATTAAGGAATAAAATGGACATAATTTAATGTCTTTTAGTACAATTTAACTAACACGGTCAGGTACACAGCCGTATGAGTGATCGTGTGCCATTCGGACTGTGTATCTATTAATAGTCGTGTGAGTGTACATAGTCGTGTAGTGTAACACGGTCAAGTACACGATCGTGTAAGAGGCTATGTACTGCTCAGATAGATGAATGTATTTCAAAGACATGGTCGTGTTGAGTAGTTTCAACTAGTACATATCTGTGTCTGAAATGTACACGCCCGTGTTGCGTTGCACACGCACGTGTAAGAGTCCGTGTAGAACGCTGTGTAATGAGCTGAGAGCCATTGTAATGACTCTCATGAATTATGAAAACTTAATTACTATGTAATGATGTAATTAAGTTAATAAGCACAGTGTGCTTTTCAGTTGAATGAATTAAACAGGAATAGTAATGTTTAATTACTATTCATGCAGTGAAAGGGGTAATCGACAGTGAAATCGGTCCACCCTATTATGTGAGTATGTGTTGAGACACGCAATATCAAGAAACCGGTCTAGACGACCATTTCATGATACAAAACTGATGAGCTAATCATCAGTACGCTCAGACTGGTCATCTGAGCGTAGCAGTGATAATTGCCCTAATAGATGTACAGTATCAAGAAAAGTGTTCTAGATGACCTCTTCTTGCCCAGAGACTGACAAAATCGGAGTCAGAACGCTCAAATTAGTCAGTTAGATAGTGAATAGTGAATAGTGAATAGTGAATAGTGAGAAACGCAGTGTCAGGTTAGTGGCCAAGACGGCCTTAATCTGGCATAAAATTGACATATTAATAGTCAACATGTTCAATCTGGTCAAGTGAGCACAAAATGTAGATTTTGTTTAAAAGATATGCAGTATCGGGATAAGGGTCAAGACGACCTTTTCTCCCCCCGAAACTGATATATTTGGACTCAGGACGCCCAAATTAGTCCATCGGGCACCAGACACGTTTTTCGAGACGGGGTCATATAGATCCCGAAAGCTGGTCTAGAAGACCTCAGATGGATGTAAAACTGATAAATTTGAAATCAGCACGTCCAAATTAGTCAAGGGAGACTGTGTTTGAAATTTCACGTGAAAACACCTCGTTATGCGTGCGTAGTGTCAACACAGTGTAGGCTTAACCACAGTATCAAGAAATTGGTCAAGATGACCTTTTCTTGCTATAAAACTGATATATTTGGAATTAGAATGCTCAAATTAGTCATATAAGCGCAAAAAGTAATTTTTGATTGGGAACCATGCAGTATCGGAAAACTAGTTGAGACGACCTCGGATGAAGATAAAACTGATATATTTGGGTTCAGCACGCCCAAATTAGTCAGTATAGCCTATCTTAAAATTTTTCAAAAAATTAGTATAAAGGGGTCGAAATTTTTAGATTTTTGTAAAAAGGGCCCCAATTATTTTTTTTCCTATCTTTTTCTCCCCACACCACCCGTAGGTGAACAGTAACCATCAGTCGAATCCGACCTCCGTTTTCGACACCGCCGGCATCATTGGAAAGCTCTCGACGAGCTGATTCCAACGGCGGGCCGAGTCGACCGAACCGACGCCGGAGCACGCCGCACGCACCGCCCAAAGCCGCCGGTGGTCGAATTTTTCAAACCGCCGTTTCTCCGCCGTCCGACGTCCAAATGCCACGATTCCGGTCCCAATGGATTTGTGGTGAAGAGTAGAACAAAACCCAAGCTTCATTTCATGTCAACAGTCACCTGATCGTGCTGTCCATGGTTCACCGTCGCCATCGCCATCACCATCGTCGAATCTCACTATTCCGGCGGAGTTGAGTTGCAAGGTCGGTATCAAAATGCTCAGAACAACACGTAGATCAAAAGCCCCAAATCAATTTTGGGCAGCAATGCCGGAAAATGAAGATCCAACACCGCTGCCGTCGCTGACTTTTCGAGGGCCGATTTCTGGTGATAGGAGCCTCGATTGGTGAAATTGACACCACCAATGGGTTCCTCTCGTCAAGCTCTTCAAGATGGTGGTCACCACTCCCATCGCCAACGTGGTCAACGCCAGTCAACGACGACCCGTAGACCGAAAATTGAAGAATGGCCCGTTGGTCTATTTTCGACATTCCGGACACATCCGCGGCATCGGATTTGCAAACCGGAGTTTCAAAAGTGAAGAACGATGATTCAAAAATTGTGCGATCGAGATCGAACGGTTCACCCGACCGCCGACGGGAACGATTTTGGTAGTGGTTTTGATCCCTTGATTCCTCAATTTATTATTAGAAATAATTATGTATTAATTATGGTTTACTGACTTGAGGAATTGTAAGAGAAAGGGATGAAATGTCGAAAAAGAGAATGTGAAGAAATGTGAATATTTTTACGTAAAAAGCGGAGCTTTTACGTAAAAATTAGGCCTCTGGTTTAGTACGTGGCAGGTTAGAATAGGTTAGATGGTTTTGAGGTGTTTCCTAAACGCCAGAAACGCAAAAATTAAGCGGAAATGCTGTCGAATTTTCTAAAACAGCACAAAGGGGTATTTTAGGAAACGAGGGGTGAAAATGTGATCAGGATGGGAACCCGAGCCCCCTCGATGACCTAGGTCCAGGAAAAAAGGGCGGACGTTTACAGGATTAGTGAACCGCCCAATTAGAAATCTCGAAATGTGAGAAAACGACCCCTAAATCAGAATAGTGCCACTCGAGGGACGGGTGTGATCTAAGTATAAAATTTGGGGCGATTACATCGGTAACGGTAACTCGACAGGCTAAATGGTCATACGGGAGGTATTCAGTCAGTCGACTGGTCGGTTAGCCAGTCAAGGACCAAGTCGAAATGGGATAGTGAGAGACAGTTATTAATTTGTCAAGTAGACAAATTAATCAAGCACGATTAAAAATTAGATATCAAATTTCCCAAAGTAGAGCAGTTGGGTACCGATAGGCATCGGTACCACACAACGATAAGTTTATTAGTTCCTAACGATAGAGTGACCTAAGAGCGATGTTAATTAATTTATTGGGTAAATAAATTAATTAACAATGATTAGAAAATCAAATTCTTAAGAAGAGGGCAATTAGTACCGACAAGGATCGGTATCACTAACGATAGAGTTTTTATTAGTCACTAAGGACCACAGTGACCTAAGAGTAAATGTTAACGAAATGTATTATGATTACAGGGAGGTACCTGTATTATGACGAAGGCGAGAGTATAAACTGTCTGATGACAGGTAAGAATAACTCCGCCTACAGCATGGATAAAATGAATTTAAAATGATGCTTTTCCAGTATTTTAAGTATGTATCTTGCACATGATGCTGCACAGCATACATAAGAGCATATAGTTTCACAATCGAGTAGATTGATGAAAGAATAAGTTAGAAGCCATAGATCCCTATCGCGTAGGATTGGGGACAGCTTAGAGAAGCGTATGGCTAGAACAGTTAAACAAGATGGAAATAAATAGGTGTGTCGTACCGACTCCTTCAGTCGAAGGGGTTTCCAGTTAAAGAAAATTAAGGCCAAAAGTTGAGCATCAGTTGATGGCTCTTCGGCATTAGTTGACCTCGGGCGTTACCGTTGGTCTGCGCGCACACAGTACTGACACATGGGCCCTAAATAGACAAGAAAAGAAAAGAGAAGTTTGAAGCATAAATGAACATAACCGGATCATGCATTAGTTATAGTTCGTTATGCTTTCCTTTTCAGTAGACTGCATACAGTACACGATGCTTCTGTCATGCATAAAGTATGTGAAGTTTTATATTCAGTGTTATGACATGTTATGTGATGACATGATATGTGAGCTGATATGTGATATGCTTAAATAGTATGTGATTTATTAAGTGATATATGTCATGCTTAGGATTTTAAGTATGTGCTATGTTTTAAACATGTTTTGCGGTTAACATGTTGAACTTACTGGGCATAAAGCTCACGGAGTGTGTTCAAGCTGTAGGTAAGCTTCCTATAGCGCAAACACCAAGGGGCGATGATGGCAGCGGAGGTGGATGTGAGGATGAGGTTATGGATACACCGCGAGTATTCTTCCGCACAATATGAGTAAATAATATTTTGAACGGTGACAGTTAAACAGTATTTTGAATAGTAAAGATTAATTGGTATATTAGAACAGTAAACATTATATGTATGAATAGTATATTTAAATAGTGTCTGGTGAATATTAATCAGATAAACAAGTATATAAGTGTGTATGTATATTTGAAATCCTTATGTTTTTCAAATCCCGCATTTTAATAGTGTACGTATGTGAATAGTAAATACGTACGCATATATTAAAAAAAAAATCCCTCTAAATTTATGGTATTAAATTCAGCAAGTTTAAGTATTGGTTTTAAAGAGGAAGTATAAGTAAAAGCTAAAGAAGCAAGTAATAATTTTCAGTGACTGTCCGGGCCACTGAGGGCACGGGATGTCACATCTCCGAACTACACTACGCGTTCTAAAGGAGCACCAATTGTATGCCAAGTTTTTGAAGTGCAAATTCTAGCTAAATAAAGTCCATTTCTTGGGACATGTCGTCTCTAAAAATGGGATTTCAATAGACCTAGCAAAGATAGAAACAGTCAGCAAATGATCTCCTCTGAATAATGTGACTGAGATCCAGAGTTTTTTAGGATTGGCAGTATATTACCACAGGTTTGTAGAGGGATTTGCAAGATTAGCTGCCCCTCTCACGGCCCTCACCCGAAAGGAGAAGAAATTTGAATGGACAAAGAAGTGTGAAGAAAGTTTTCAAGAACTGAAGACTCGGCTGACCAGTGCTCCAATTCTTATGATCCCAAAAGATGAGGGAGAATTTGACATTTATAGTAATGCATCTAGGACGGGACTAGGAGCTGTCTTGATGCAAGAAGGAAAGGTGATAGCTTATGCATCTCGCTAACTTAAAGAGCATGAGAAGAATTACCCAACTCACGATCTAGAGTTAGCAGCTATTGTATTTGCACTCAAGATATGGCAGCATTACTTATATGGAGCTCGATGTAGGATCTTTATGGACCATCAGAACATAAAGTATTTCTTCACCTAGAAAGAGCTCAGTATGAGACAAAGGAAATGGCTAGAATTGGTAAAAGACTACGATTATGAAATTCTTATCACCCCGGCAAGGCAAATAGAGTAGCAGACGCGTTGAGTCGCAAGTCAATAATGCCAAAACGAGTAGTCATCGATAAGCTACCCAAGCCACTGTAGTGTGAAATTTCCTCACTCAGAATGGAGCTAATTTTAGGAAAGTTAGTGGTAATGTAATTAAAGCCAACAATCCTAGAAGAAATCAAGGAAGCTCAAGAGCAAGATGATGTTCTTAGAAGACTTAGAGAAGAAGCTTCCAAGAAGGAAAAGTCAGAATTCCATTTCTCTGATGATGGAACACTACTCTTTCAAGGACGAATTTGCGTGCCAGACAAAGAGGATTCAAAGAAAAGAATTCTAACAGAAGCACATGATACTCCTTATTCAGTACATCCTGGTAGTACGAAAATGTACCAAGACCTGAACAGCACTTTTTGTGGAGAAAGATGAAGAATGACATTGTTGAACATGTTAGTAGTTGTTTAACATGCCAGAGAATCAAAGCTGAGCATCAACGACCAGCAGGCGAGTTACAGCCATTGGAGATCCCAGAATGGAAGTGGGAGCACGTGACTATGGATTTTGTGGTAGCATTGCCTAAGACAAGTGAAGGATTTGACATAATATGGGTAGTGGTGGATCGATTGACCAAATTCGCTCACTTTATACCCGTAAAGATGACATACACATTGGAGAAATTGGCAGAATTGTACATTGCCAACATTGTGAGATTACATGGAATACCGACAACAATAGTGTCAGATCGTGACAGTCGGTTAACGTCTAATTTCTGGAAAAGTGTACAAGAAGCAATGGGCTCAGAATTAAGATTCAGCACTGCATTTCATCCCCAGACTGATGGACAGTCTGAGTGCATAATCCAAACTCTATAGGATATGCTTTGAGCATGCGTACTAGATTTTAAAGGAGCATGGAACAAGAAACTACCATTGATTGAATTCTTCTACAATAATAGTTATCAAGCCTCCATTGGAATGGCTCCTTACAAAGCGTTATATGGTAGGAAATGCAGATCTCCTATCCATTGGTACGATCTGAGGGAGAAAGAACTGCATAAGACCGAGTTCATTCAGGAGACAATTGATACAGTTAAGAAGATCCAACAGAGGATGAAAACTGCATAGAGTTGTCAGAAAAGTTATGCAAACAAAAGACAAAGATTCCTGGAATTCAATGAAGGGGACTTCGTATTTTTAAAGATAGCACCAATGAAGGGTGTCACGCAATTTGGAAAGAAAGGAAAGCTAAGTCCAATATATATAGGGCCTTTTTCGATTATTAGCCGCATTGGAAAGGTAGCCTATAAGATAGCATTGCCACCAAAATTATCCTCAGTACATAATGTCTTTCACGTATCAATGCTGAGGAAGTACATATCAGACCCTTCCCATGTTCTCGACTATGAGCCGATTCAAGTACGAGAAGACTTATCTTATGAGGAGCAACTTGTACAAATACTTGCTCGAGAAGAGAAAATGTTGAGAAACATAAGTATTCCATTGGTCAAAGTCTTATAGAGAAATCATAGTATAGGAGAGGCCATGAGGGACAGAGAAGAAGAAATGAGAGAAAAGTACCCCCACTTATTCTAATTTTTGAGGACGAAAATTTTTAAGGAGGGGTGATTGTGATGATTCAAAGAATTTTAATAGTGTTACCTATGTTAAACTAAGGTTTTCTAAGATTTTTGTGAATAAAAATGTATGAGAACTTTGTATTTGTAAATAAACGAATGATAGTATTAATAGAAATAAATAAATATTTTGGAGGAGTTAAAATCTCCCAAAAATGATCAAAGAATACAGTTTATGATTGAGAAAGTAATTTCAGACCAAAATGCTCGAATTGGAGTGGTTTCGGTTTCTGAAAAGCATAGATAAAAAGAAAAGGCTAGTCAAAGAAAAACTAAGATAATATTAAGTGTTTTAGGGTTTTAAGAGTTTATAGATTGAGTTAGATGAAATTGATGGCACAAAAGGGTAGAAAAGTCCTCTAGTGCACTTTCCCCTAAATTTTGGCATTTTTAGTAAAATGAAGATGTCATTTAGAAACCGAAAACCCCAATAGATTACCTTAAGTAAACTAAGTTCACTAAAGGATGAAAAATTACGGTTTTGATTTTAAGATAAACCACAGTGAAATAAGGCAAACCAATCGCACGGACAGCCTCAGAAACTCGCCTACGCGATTTCAGTGCAAAACCGTTCGGTTTGACTTTTGGTCAAAAAGTTTGACCAAGATAATTATGTGGAGTCAAAGATTTAGTGTGAAACTTTGAATGGATGTATGGGTACATCAAGATCCAAGGGCTAGGGTTAAAGGCCACTTTGATCCAATGGTTAGGATGCAAAGTCAACCTAAAAATTCAAGGAAAAGTTAGCAAATTTTCAAGATACTTCTAGGGCATGAAAGGTGGCGGTTTTTCATGGGAAATCAGAAAAAATATCAGGTCAATTTCATTTAATTGCAAGACAGCCCATAAAGGTTTGAAAAATTACACATAAAGCTTGCAAAAAGGTCCCTAAAAATGTTGCAACTTGGTCCCTCCTTTTTGGCTTCAAAAGTGCACGGTTTTGGTATGAAATAAATCAGAAAAAATTGTGTTCTTTCAGCCTCCAAACAGCCGTGAGCTCTTCTCCATTAAAGGAAGAAAATTTCTTCAAGTTTTGTTCAAGAAAAGTGTGCAAAATACCTCGCTAGCATCAAGAAATCAAGAAAGCAAGGTAAACTTTCATTTTTGCATGATTTCTTCTTCTTTTTCCAAGCAAAACCATGTCGGATATGGGCTGATTTGAAGTAGGAATTTTAGATTTTATTTGATGGTGTTGGTGTTATAAATCATGTGAAAAGGAGTGATAAAGGAAAGTGATGAAATAGAGTTGAAAAACATCAACTTGGGTGCTTGTTTTCTTATGAAATCCATGGGTTACCATGTGTAGGAAATGGAAAATGGTTGCATTAAGTTTGTTATGTTTGCATGTTAATGTGTTTTTGAGACAAAGAAAAGCATGGAAATGAAGTTTGGTTAGCATTGGAAGCAAGAATAAAAAGTTTGGTTATAAGATGGTATGAAACCATGTATGTGTATGTGTATGTTGGTGAATGAAAAATTTATGTCAAGCTTGGATTTCTAGTGGTTTGATAATGAAATTTAATGTGGGAAATTGATGAGAAAAGGAAGAGAACATAAAAATGAAATTTTATGTTTGATACCTAAGTGGGAGCCGTGGGATTCCAAAGAGAAAATGCATGAAATTTTGATGGATTAGGTTAGTTTTTGTGTTGTAATAACATGTATTGATGTGGAAAAATTTAATGATAACAAATAAAGTTTTGAAACAAATTTTTTTTATGTTTTCATAAGAAATCTGTGCATGAATTAAGGGACAAAAAGTTTGTAATTATGTGATATGTTAAGTAATGTAATGAAGAGGAATTGATGTGTTAAGCTAGACTTTAAAATGAGAAAGAACGGGTTGAAATCCCGTTAGAAACAATGTTGTTTTAAAGGAAAAATTTTACGTAAAAAGTTTGTAACTTTTGCGTAAAATTAGGTTTGTGGTATAGTACGTGGTAGGTTAGGATAGGATAGATGGTTTTGAGGCGTTACCTAAACGTCGGGAACCTAGAATTTTAGCGGAAATGCTGCTGAAATTTTTATAATGGCACGAAAGGCATTTTAGGAAACGAGGGGTAAAGTTAGGATCAGAAATTGGAAACCCGAGCCCCTCGGAAACCTAAGCTCGAGAAGAGAATAAGGAACGATTACATAACTAGTGAAATAGCCATTTGAGGTCCCGAACAGTTAGAAAAAAACAAGAAACAACCCCGAGGGTTGGAAAAGTACCACCCGAGGGTCGGGTGAATATTAACCTAAGCATTTCAGCAAGAAATGTCGTAAAAGCTCAGTAAGACCTAAGAAATATTATTTTATGATTTTTTGGATCAAAAAACGTAGTTAAAACATTAAAATATGAATTTTACGGTCTAAGATCCCGACAGGGCCAAAATGGTCATTTCGATCTAAAATTTTAGAAAGGTCAAAAGAGGAATGTTGAACCTCCTAGAAGGTTATTTTATGACTTTTGGGATTAGAAAAGTTAGTTTAAGCAGTAAAAGGAAATGTTCACAGTCTATGTTAAAGTCACTATTCATGATTAATAGTATTTTACGCAGTCAAAAGTTACTATTCATCATTTTGATCAAAATTTTTGAACAGCTGAGAAAAGATTGTTAGAGTCCCAAAAGAGTCTAAACAGGATTTTAAAGGTCAGAATCAAAGATTTAAGCTTGATAAGCAGAGAAAAACCCTACCAGGGGCAAAACGGTAATTTTGCCTAAAATCTAGGGCAAGTTGGTAATTATTCAAAGAGGTTCCAGAAAGGTCTAAATAGGATTGTTTGGGCTTTAAATAATGTCCTGGGGCTTTAGTTAAGTTTTTAAAAGCCTAAATTTAGATGTTAGTAGAACAAAAGTTCTTTAGTAAAAGGGTAACTAATCAATGACCTTAATGATTATAGGGAACCCGACCGGAGACGGGCGCAGGATTCCAAAGGATTCAAGAAAGTTTACGTTAGCACAAACATTATAAGCATAGACATTTACATGTCTACTCACGAACTGACTTACTGTAGAATTATGTGTATATATATATGTGTGTGATGATGCTATAACAACCCAACGTGCTCACCAAGTTAGAAAAGTATGGAAAGCTAACGTAATGAAAGATAAAAGTAAGCAAGATAATAAGACTGAAAATGTAAGGTTGGCATACCGGCCTCCCTGGTGTGAGGTTCTAAAGATAGTCTCCACCCCAGTGTGTGGTAGTTACTGGCTTAATATGCTACCCCAAGTGTGGTAGTGTTAAGATTGGCCTTGGGGTCGATTGATGGGTCGCTCCCCCTCTCCCCCATTGGTCTGCACACATTAGGTACGTCCAACCATGGGCCCACAAGTGAAAGATAAAGAAAGATCAAGAAAGAAAAGAAAAGAAAAGAAAAGAGAAGAAAAGAAAAAAATAGAATAGAGAGAACAAAGAAACCATAACAACTGAAAATAGACACACCTAGTAGACTAACCTTAAGTGTTAGATATAATTCATGCTTTGTCTGTATGTTTGTACTTATTGAGCTCTAGCTCACTCTAGTCTGTTCGTGATGTAGGTAACAAGGGTAAATAACTTGCATTATGAAGAGAAAGAGAAAAAGGGACTGGCAGACAGATTCCCATGGTGTCATGGACGGGTTGTGGATCCACTACGCAAACTACCCACTGTAAAAAGAGAGTGGTACAAGAATGTATGTATAAATGTATAAAGACAAGACAAGTGTGTTATGTATAAAGTGAAGTAAGTTTAAAAATATACTTATGTATGATGTGTATTTATATTATTAAGTATTTTAAATATTATTAAGTATTTTCAAGTACACAAGATAACAAGTATATAAAAAAAAAATTTCCACGTTTTTTCAAACACTAATCTTTTAAAGAAATGTAAGTTAAGTTAAAGAAACTAAAGAGCAAAGAAAGAAAGAAAGAAAGTGGACCTCTCGAGCTAGTCGGGTGGCCCACAAATAAGGTGAGCCTTAAAATTGGAATTTTCTTCCCCATTTTTGGTTATGAAATCCATGGGTATATTGTGAAGAAAATGATGAAAATTTGTTGTTGATTTGTTGAATTTAAGTGTTCGTTTTGTGATATGTTGATTAAGGTAACTCATGTATTGGATTTGCATGAAAAAAATTAAAGTTTGGCATGTTTTCCCCCATGAAATCAGTGGGTTAAAAGGGTGATATTGGTGATGAAATTTTATTGGACATGTTGTTATGTTGTGTGAAAACATGTTTTGGAAGTTTGGAAACATAAATTTCATATTGAATTTGCTTAGAAAAATTTTAGTGCAAATTGTGCATAGTGTGGCTGTGGGACATTTAAGAGGAAAGGATAGAAAATTTTGTGTTTTGGATGTTGTTAGATGCTTCAAATCAAGTCTTGGTGTGATGGAAATGTAAGGACCACCCCGATCATATACTTTAATTTTCAATTTAATGAGAAATTGAAGAATAATTTGATGCATTTTAATATAATTTTTAAAAGTACACAGTCAGATACACGGCCATGTAAGTGGCTGTGTACCACTCAGACTGTGTACGTGTGTATAGCCATGTAAATGTGCATGGCCGCGTAACATAACATAGTCAGGTACACGGCTGTGTACCGCTCGGGTCGTGAACGTGTGAGAAGCCATGTAACTGAACATGGCCGTGTAGTAGAACACGGTCATGAACACGGTCGTGTAAAAGGCCGTGTACCTCTCGAGTTAATGAACGTGTAAAAGGCTGTGTTTTCAAACATGGCCGTGTTGAAGAAATTCAGCTAGTACATGCCCATGTCCGGTGTATACACGCCCATGTTACATTATACACACCAGTATTAGAGGCCGTGTTGAAGGTCGTGTAATGAGCAGAAAGCCGTTACACAGACCCTCAAATTGTATGAAACCTAATTACTATGCAATGAGAAATTAAGTTGGAAAATATAGTATATTTCCCCATTAAATAGACTAAATAGATACGGTACTGTTTAAGTACTATTCATGCAGTGAAAGGGGCAACTGACAGTGAACCTGATCCACCCTATTATGTGTATATATGAATGAGACAAGCAGTGTCAAGAAACTAGTCCGGACGATCATTTCTTGACATAAGACTGGTAAATAGATCACCAGAACGCTCGGACCGAACATCTGAGCACAATAACGAGAGGTAGCCCTAACAAAGGTACGATATCAAGAAAATGGTCCAGATGACCTCTTCTCATCTAGAGACTGACAAAATCAAAGTCGGAGCATTCAGACCAGTCAGTTAAGTAGAAAATGGTGGATGATGAATAGTGAGAAATGCAGTGTCAAGTTATTGGCCAAGACGGCTGTGACGACCAGAGAATTTTAGCGGTGTGACCTAGTTTAATCTAGGGTTTTCTATGAGTTCTGTAAGTAAGAATGTAAAGAAACACTATGGTTGTAATTAGACAAATTATAGTGTTGATAGAAATAAATAAATGTTTTGGAGGAATTAAAATCTCCAAAAATAAGTAGAGAATAAAGTATATGAGTAAGAAAGTGAATTCAGGCCCAAAATGCTCAAAAAGGAGTAGTTTCAGTATCTGAACAGTATAAAGATAAGAATATGGCAAGTTAAAGTAAGAGCACAGTAAGAAAAGTACAAATATATGCATATAATAATTTGTACTATTTAAAGAGTGAAATAGATGTATTTATATTGTTTAGAATATATTAAAATGTTCTAACAATACTGACGAGTAAGGATTCAGTGTGGGAAAAATTCACTGAGTTGAAACGGCTGAAACGGTGCCAAAACCGGCATTGAAAACCCTAATAGGAGCTCAAAAAGACGGAAAATTTCCGGGATTGATTTTGATCAAACGGAAGCAATTTAAATTGATCCGACTGCACAGGAGACCTCAGGAACACGCCGGGACGATTCCAGGAAAATTTCGGCTCGAACCGGTATCGGTCAAAAAGTAGTCGAATTAATGTGAATAGTGAAAGTCAAAGTCAACTTTGCTTTAGCAATTATGACATCATAAATCCATTTACAAAATGGAAAGAAATATGGTAGTTGGTAGAATGAATGGCCATGATTCACTTACTTTTTGATCCAAAGGCCAAGATTTAGCCAAAAATTAACCATTTTAATTTTTGAAAATGTTGGAAAGAAATGGTGTTGAAAGGTGGTGAATTTTCATTGGTTAATGGCCAAATTAATTGGCTTTCTTCCATGCATAAGTCGGCAAATTTGGGACATAAAGGCCGAGACAAAAATTGAAAGCAAAACATAACAAAATTTTTTCTAAGTTGTTTCCATGGTGAGCCGTGAGTGACCAAAGGAGAACCAAAGGATTTCTTCAACTTTTCTTCACAAAAAGAGTGTCAAAGTGTTCCTAGAAGACAAAGGAAGCATTAGACCAAGGTAACTCCCTTTTGCACTAAATTTTCATGGTTTTTCTTCATAAAATCCGTGGCTGAATAGTGAGAAAAAGATGGAAAATTTTTGGTTGTTTTCCATTGAATTGATGTTGGGTTTTGTTAAGGATGAAATAAGGAAGAAAACCATGTAATTTGTTTAAAGAAAAACCAAAATTTTGTTGGTTTTTCAAGGGTAAATCCGTGGGTTACCTTAAGTAACCAGTGAGAAAAAGTTGTGGTTTAATTGCTAACTTGCTTCCAAGTTTAAATTTGTGAAGAATAAAGCTTGTATTTCCTTGTGAAAAGCTTGAGAAAAATTTTGGTGTGAATTGCCTAATGTGACCGTGAGTTTACTAAAGGTTTGGAAGAAAAATTTTGCATGAATCATGTGGTATTTGGTTAATTTAAATCATGCAATTTAATGTGTAAATGGTGGAAATGTGATTGAAAGAATGAAACAAAAATGTTTGACATGTTTAGCATTCAATGGCCGTGGGTTATACAAGGGTAAAACCCTAAGAAATTTGGTTGAAAAGTACAAGAAAATGGGCTTGAAAATGTGTTAAAAAAATGACATTTGAATGGCCTAAAGTGTGGTGAAAGTTTGACAAATTTTTGGTTCGGTTTGGTTGTGAAAACCGAAACCAAATTAAGGGCAAAATTGTGAAAAAAATTTGGTAATGTAGGTGATAATGTGAAATTTGAAATTTGTGGGCTTTTATGTAAAAGTTTGGAAAACTTTTACATAAAATAGGCTTGCGGTATAGTACGTGGCAGGTACATATGGTTCGAGGCGTACCTAACGCCGGAAGCCTTAAATTTACGTCGAAATGCCGCCGAAATTTCGAAAACGGCTTTCGGGGTAAAATAGGAATTAAAAAAATAAAAGTTTAGGGTCGGGTCGGAAACCCGAGTCCCTAACGGAGAATTGAATAGGGAAAACCTAAGGGGTGATTCGTGAATAGTAGACCGTCCCCTAAAAATGTAAAATGCGAGTGAAACGGAAAAACCGACCCCGAGGGGGGGGGGGTTTTGGAAATGAAATAAAGGTCCGAGTCGGGTACGGAAAATCTGAGCCTCGGAGACCTAGGTCGGGAATGTCTAGATGAACGTTTTAAATACTAGTGAAACGTCCATTTGAGGCTCCGAAACGATAGAAAATCACTAAACCGACGTAAGGGTCGGAATAGTGCTTCCCGAGGGTCGAAAAAGTGAAAAGTGGAAATAAAATAGAAGCGAACCCGGTAATGATTAGAAAAGAGTCAGAAAAGTTCCTGAGGGCCAAAAAATGCAGTCTGGATCAATAAAATTCCGTCAGGGGCAAAACTGCAATTTTGCCAAAATATAGGGGCAAAATCATAATTTTGCAAAAGTTGGGGAAATGATAAATAAAGCCCAAAAAGTTGTAAATAGGTTCTATTTAAGCTTTTTAATGAAAAATAAAAGCTATAAATGGAAATGAAATTAACAGACAAAGTTTGTCTGTAGGATCCAAAAATCGACCTACAAGGAGGGCGATCAAAGATCCTAGAGAGAAAAAGTGAAGAGATTGATAAGGTAAGTACAGACATTTAATTGTCTACTCACGAATGGACTTACCCTAGAGTTGTGTTATATATATATACACATTTAAGCTATTCAGTTTGTGACATGATACTAACATGTTCACGAGAATAGTAAGCAAGATTAGAAAAAGAAAAGAGGAATAAGTTAAGTCAAATAATAAGACTTAAAAGTTAAGGTTGGCGTACTGGCCTCCCCAGTTGTGAGGTTCAAAGCTAGCCTCCACCCCAGTTGTGTGGCACTGCCTCGTTAATAATGAGGTAGTTGATGGCTTAACTTCCAGCCTCCACCCCAGTTATGTGGCGCTGCCTCGTTAATAATGAGGTAGTTTATGGCTTGACTTACTGCCTATAAGGTAAGTAGTCCAGAGATGACCTTAGGGTTGATTGGTGGGTCGCTCCCCTGATCCTCTATTGGTCTGCGCGCACTAGGTACGTCCAACCATGGGCCCACAAGTGAAAGATTAAGCAAGATAAAGTAAAGCAAAGAAAAGAAAGAGATAGAATAGAAAGAACAAGTAGTATAAGAGAAAAAAAATAAATAATTGTTCATAAGTTGACTAAACCTAAGTGTGGTGTATTCAGCTTATTTACTTGTATGTTTGTACTTACTGAGCGTTAGCTCATTAGTCTATTCGTGATGTAGGTAATAAAGGAAAGCAACCAGTAAGATGAAACAAGAGTAGCGGACTGGCAGGCAGATCCCAGCGATGTCATGGACGGGTTATGGTTCCGTTTCGCAGAGTTCCGCTGTCATCAAAGTGTAAAAGAAAGAAAATGTAATAGTGAGGTATATGTAGAAAGATAAGATAAGAGTGCAGTATGTAAAGTAGTGAAACAAGCTTAAAAGTATGTTTCTATTTTTACGTAAATTAAAGTAACAAGACTCCAAAATATATTTTGGGAAAAAGTATTAAGAAGTACGTATATATTTATGTATACACAATTTTCAAGAATTAGTAGTTTCCTCCAGTTAAAAAAAAAAATATTCCTAGTTTTTCAAGAACAAATCTTTTAAACCCCAAAGAGAAGAAAGTTATAGAGACAAGCAAGCTAAGTAAGACTAAGCAAAGAATAAAGAAAGCAAGCAAGATAAGGTGGACGACCTAAGCTAGAGGGGTCGCCCACAACGGCCTTAATTTGACCTAGAATTGATACACGAACTGTTAGTAGACTCGATCTAGTTGATTGTGTATAAAATGAGATTTTTAGTTCGAGAGATATGCAGTATCAGGATAAGGGTCAAGACGACCTCGACTCGCCCCGAAACTGATATATTTGGGCTAAAAACGCCCAAATTAATCCATCGGACACCGGACACGTTTTTCGAGATGGGGTCACACACAGATCCCGAAAACTGGTCTAGATGACCTCCGATGGATGTAAAACTGATAAAAATGAAATCAACACATCTAAATTAGTCAAGAGAGATTGTGTCTGAAATTTCGCCCGGGAACGCCTCAGTTTGCATGCGAAAGGACAACACAGTATAGACACAACCATAGTATAGGATGTAAACAGTAATTTAGACTGATAATGGGCTCTTAGATAGTAGGAAACAACCAGGAATTTACAGTACAAAAATTGGATTCAGAAAACCAATTTTCTGGTGAAAATTGGAACATTGCCGAGAAAGGACCGAACACCGTATTATAAAATTAGACTGCAATGAGAAGCCAACACAGATAAAATTGGCCTTAAATTTCTGTGCCCCTTTAGCTGCAAAAGCAGCTGTAATCTACAGCACACATAGCCCAAAAGGTGGCCATTAAAATAATTCCCTAGCCATGACACACTTGAATATTTTATTCAAGAGTTTTCAAAAAACTAGTTAACAACAATTGTTTATTCCTTCCTCCTCCCAATGAGCAGCCCCACACCCATTTATTCTAAAAATTGGCAGCATATTTGTCCCAAGATTTGGCTAATTTTGATAGACAATTAAGTAGGATTAAGCCTAAGTAGTTTGGTTAAGGTTTGCCTATAAAAGGCACCCTTGACATAAGGCATGGACTTTTGCTTCCACACACCTAAAACCACAAGTCTTTCTCTTCTTCTTTTCCTTGCTTGCTGCCTAATCATATCAGCCCCGAAAGCCAACATTTTACAAGCCAAAACCTTGACCAAAACTCACAAAAAAATGACCTCTTCCAAGCTTGAGCAAGGGGAGACAGAACCAAGCTTTTTGGGTGCACCAAGGGTAAGTGCAAAACCGATTTTCCTTGTGTTTTGATTCTTGGTTTTGAGTTGTTGTTTGAATGAGTTTTTTTTTTTTTGGTAACTTGGCTAGCATAAAACCAACCTCAAGCCCTTGAGTTTCCATGGCATTTTGACCCCCCACGCCTAGCCAAAAGTGTGCTTGAGTCCAAAGCACCAAAGGTAAAAATCGAAACCCTTCTCATGGTGATTGGTTGAAAAATTTAGTTTTCAATCTAAGGGTTTTATGTGTATTTGTTTATGCACAAGGTTGTATTAAGTTATTTGAGCCCTTAGCTTTCATTTCTTAAAGTCATTATAGTTGTGATTGTGTTTACTTTAAGTTGCATATGGTTTGTGGATGTGAATGCATGGATGTGTATTATGGTGGCTGGACACAAATCTATCCTTAGAAAACGTCCACGGATTTTGGCCATTTTGACCCACTTAGGGTCCGAATCTGGGATTTGGTAAAACACGATGTTAAACACAATATTTTAAGGAAATTTGGATACGGTCATTTTTGTGTCAAAAAAATCTCAGCCAAAAATGACCCTAAGATAGACTTTTCGGCCAGTTTTGGTTCGATGTCCACAACTGGGAACAAAAGTCTGAGTGTTGAAACAGTCTTGGGTTTTGCTACAAATGACCCATTTAGAGTCCGAACCGGTTCTCAGACTCAACACGAAAGTTGTAGATCTAATCGAGACCTTGAGAACCACTCGTGAGTGTCAAAAATTTGGCTGTTTCGAGCCTCAAACCGAGCTGTTTTTATAGAGATGTAAAATTGGGACTTTGACAAAAAAACTGGGCACCAAGCTCACGGGTTTAATGAAATTAGGAGCCATTAGAGTTAGATTTAGGCTCTGAGAAGAACATGAGATTTGTTCATCTTGTCGAGGACGAAAACTTTCATGTTCGACAAAATTTCAAACAAAGTCGATTAGACTAAGTTTCAAAATTGTTTTCAAAAGTGGTTCAAAAACCACCTTTAAAATGCAAGCTTTAAAAATATAAATTATACACTTCAAAATAAAAATGTGTTTTTAATACTTTAAAATATGAACAAGGCTTTCATAAAAACGTCCCCCACCTTCCAACGGGGTGATTAGGGGACGGTTTCAAAAAAGAGAATTTTTCCAAGATTTTTACAAGCCAACCCAAATATTTTTTTTTTAAAATAGTGTGTGTAGCCCGGTAGGCTACCACACCAAACAAGCCTTAGTAGCCTGGTAGGCTACTAGCCCAAGCAAGCTATAGTGGCCCGGTGGGCCATTACACCAAACAAGCCTTAGTAGCCCGGTAGGCTACCACACCCCAACAAGCGAAGTAACCCAGTCGGTTACTATACTAAGTTCACGTATAGTAACTTGATAGACTACTTAGTTACCAACGCGTGAGTTAATTGGTCAGCTGACTGAGCGGTTAACCAGTCAAGGGTCGTGTTTTTTAACAACACAGTGAGGAACGATGATTAATATGTCAAGTAGACGATTGATCGAGCACGATACGAGTTAGACACCAAATCCCCATAATAAGCCAATATGGTACCAACGGGTCTCGGTACCCCGTAGAAATGCAAGTTATAGTCACTAACGTTAATAGTGACTCAACGAGAGTATTAATAAGAAAATTTATTAATGACAAGTGGTAACCTGTGAATTGATAAAGGCGTGATTTCAAGTTGCTTACAACTAGGTAAGTACAACTCCACCTATGGCATGAATAAAAATGCTTTTCAATGATATTTTATAGTATGTTAAAATATGTATGCCATGCACACAATGTTGCACCTCATGTTTAAGAGCATATAGTTTCACAATCAAGTAGATTGATGAAAAAGCAAGTTAGATGCCACACGTCCCTGCCATTGTAGGATAATAAATCGGTAAAAACGTATCAGAGTGGCGCAGCGGAACAATAAAAATTTTTAGATCATTAAATATCTCATGATGCCATATACAATAAACCAACTGTAGGATAATAAATCGGTAAAAACGTATCAGAGTGGCGCAGCGGAACAATAAAAATTTTTAGATCGTTAAATATCTCATGATGCCATATACAATAAATCAATAACAATTAAAACTCATACCTCAAGGATGCCAATCTTGCAGGAGGAGAATGACCGGAGGCTTCAACCAACTAGCCTTCTCTACTATTCTCCAATTCCCGAATGGCTGAGTGTGTGGGCACTCTGAACCTCGATCGGTATGCTAGCACTGCTAGTCTTCTTCCGACCACCCAGATCTCTAAAGAACTTTATTTTCACGATGAGCTGTGCAACAATAAGCCTGCTCACCTGAGAGTCTGTGGTCTGAGAGAACTGGAGTGGCAGGACTTCTATTTATAGACCTGCATGAGGTGAATCTCTGAATTTGAATTGGATTAGGAAAAGATTTTCTCCCTTATCCAAACCAAAAAATCCGAATTTTCCAAGGGAGAATCTCCACAATTAAATTCGGTTTTCCTAGGACAAATCCAATCCAAATCTAAACAAGATTTTAACTAGAATTTTATCTCTCTTTTTCAACCAAAAAATCCGAAATCTTTAGGAGAAAATCTTCTCCAAATTTTCGGCCACTTTTAGGATAAGGAAGAATCAAAATTCCACTAGGATTTTTCAAGCTAAATCTCATCTCAACCTTATCCAAAAATAACCGAATTTCCTAGGATTTAGGCTCCAAAATTTCGGCCACTTTTAGGGAGGAGAGAATCCAAATCTAACTAGGATTGAAGCTTGAATTTACTCTTGAATCTTATCCACAAAATCCGAAATCTTTCATGAGGATTATCCTCAAAAATTTCGTCCCTTATTTGTTGGGATTTGGATTCAAAATTCAAGTAGGATTCTAACAAGATTATCCTCTCCAAATCCAACTCAAATTCGAATTTCAAACCTTGTGGATTTTCCACAAAAAATTCGAATCCTACTTGGACTGTGATTCAAAATTTGAATTTCAAATTTCAAATTCAAATTTCAAATTTCAAATTTCAAATTTAAATTTCAAATTCAAATTTCAAATTCGAATTTCAAATTCAAATTTCAAATTCAAATTTCAAATTCAAAATTCAAAATTCAAATTTCAAAATTCAAATTTCAAATTCCACAAAACGGTTGTATTTCATATTCTTGTTCTCATGGATAATTTTCTACAACTCCAATCCGATCTCAAATAAAATCATGGCAACTTTATTTGGAGTTCGAATAATTGTGTACTCTATTATCCAAAACAAAATCTGAATCCAACCGGAGAGAATCTTGTCTACCATCCTAATCCTGTGTCATCACCATCCATGCATAATAAACTAGCCAATAGCATACACAAATCAATTTGCCAAACGTTAAGGAATTATATGGAGCTAATAGAGGGACTGATTGGACATATATAATCGGGCTCCCGTGATTCCATATGATCATCATTCTGTACCGAACAACTCAATCATATGATCACTAATTTCAGAGTCACACCACTATAAACCTGAAACTGAACTCCCAATTATATACCGTATTACGTAAGCCTGTGACGAGCTACCATCCAATGACCTTGTCATATATGCAAAACCCTCATATGATATCCATGATCAGCCTTAGGTCAAAGTCCGTTTAATCCTACTGATCAGGCTATCTTAAAGTTCCATTATACTACCGAATCTAGAAAATGATTATTCATCATATGTGAATAAGAAGTCATCCGCCCAGCAGACGACCCAAGGCCTTGTCCATTCTCACATTCAGTATAATGCCTTTAAGAGGATACCTTTAACACCTCAGAGCTATGATTCCGATATCTGCAAACAAACCCTCCATCGTATACAAGTCATGCACCCAACGAACCGGTCTATAAGCTTACTACCTCTGAGACGCTTTAGCCATTGGAACATCAAAGTACACAAGTCATATACATGAAGTAGTTCATTTACTCAGGATTAAGGTTATTGCACAATGAACGTCAAAAGTAGATTGATCCACTCATAGCGGACTACGTAGATCAATCACGCTTTAGTCCCGGCCTAATATGTCACCACCGAGCAACATATCCATGTCTCTACTTGGGAGTCCAGCTCCAGACAGTCAAGACAGACCGTCCCCTCCAAGGCTTTAGACAACATAATAGTCTTAACATGAGTTAGATGCTCGGTCTAACCCCATAGACTACAGACCATAGTTTAGACTGCTAACTTTAGAACATTGTCTTCTCACATACAAAAGTCCATTGCATGCAACGTTCCAACTGTTTTAACACAAGCAGTCAGTGAGCCATATTTGCTTACATTTACTTTAACATGTAAATAAGACGAGGACAAATAGCAATGTAATGAATAACCTCTATGTATAATTTTATTATCCAGTTCAAAATGAATACATCAAAATGTCTCTAATACTTAGGGCATTTCCTAACACCAACAACAATTAAAACTCATACCTCAAGGACGCCAATCTTGTAGGAGGAGAATGACCGGAGGCTTCAACCAACTAGCTTTCTCTACTATTCTCCAATTCCCGAATGGCTGAGTGTGTGGGCACTCTGAACCTCGATCGGTATGCTAGCACTGCTAGTCTTCTTCCGACCACCCAGATCTCTAAAGAACTTTATTGTCACGATGAGCTGTGCAATAATAAGCCTGCTCACCTGAGAGTCTGTGGTCTGAGAGAACTGAAGTGGCAGGACCTCTATTTATAGACCTGCATGAGGTGATTCTCTGAATTTGAATTGGATTAGGAAAAGATATTTTCCCTTATCCATAACCAAAAAATCTGAATTTTCCAAGGGAGAATCTCAACAATAAAATTCGGTTTTTCTTAGGATAAATCCAATCTAAATCTAAACAAGATTTTTAACTAGAATTTTATCTCCCTTTTTCAACCCAAAAAATCCGAAAATTACAAAGAGAATATCTCCTAAAAATTTCGGCCATTATGGATAAGGGAGAATCAAAAATTCCACTAGGATTTTCAAGCTTGAATCTTATCTCAACCTTATCCAAAATAACCGAATTTTCCTAGGAGATTTTCTCCCTAATTTCGGCCACTTTTCAGGGAAGGAGAGAATCCAAATTCAACTGGGATTGAAACTTGAATTTTTCCCTTGAATCCTATCCACAAAAATCCGAAATTTCCTTGAGGATTATCCTCAAAATTTCGTGCAACATTTGTTAGGATTTGGATTCAAAATTCAAGTAGGATTCTAACAAAATTATCCTCTCCAAATCCAACCCAAATTCGAATTTCAAACCTTGTGGATTTTCCACAACAAATTCGAATCCTACTTGGACTGTGATTCAAAATTTGAATTTTAAATTTCAAATTCAAATTTCAAATTCAAATTTGAAATTTAAATTTCAAATTCAAATTTCAAATTCAAATTTCAAATTTCAAAATTCAAATTTCAAATTCCACCAAACGGTTGTGTTTCATATTTTTGTTCTCATGGATAATTTTCTACAACTCCAATCCAATCTCAAATAAAATCATGGCAACTTTATTTGGAGTTCGAATAATTGTGTACTCTATTATCCAAAACAAAATCTGAATCCAACCAGAGAGAATCTTGTCTACCATCCTAATCCTGTGTCATCACCATCCATGCATAATAAACCAGCCAATAGCATACACAATTCAATTTGCCAAACGTTACGGAATTATGTGGAGCTAGTAGAGGGACTGATTGGACATATATAATCGGGCTCCCGCAAATCCATATGATTATCATTCTTTTACCGAACAACTCAATCATATGATCACTAGTTTCAGAGTCACACCACTATAAACCTGAAACTGAACTCCCAATTATATACCGTATTACGTAAGCCTGTGACAAGCTATCGTCCAATGACCTTGTCATATATGCAGAACCCTCATATGATATCCATGATCAGCCTTAAGCCAAAGTCCGTTTAATCCTACTGGTCAGGCTATCTTAAAGTTCCATTATACTACCGAATAAAGAAAATGATTATTCACCATATGTGAATAAGAAGTCATCCGCCAAGCAGACGACCCAAGGCCTTATCCATTTTCACATTCAGTATAATGCCTTTAAGAGGATACCCTTAACTCCTCATTAGAGCTATGATTCCAATATCTGTAAACGAACCCTTCATCGTATACAAGTCATGCACCCAACGAACCGGTCTATAAGCTTACTACCTCTGAGACGCTTTAGCCATTGGAACATCAAAGTACACAAGTCATATACATGAAGCTGTCCTTTTACTCAGGATTAAGGTTACTGCATAATGAACGTCAAAAGCAGATCGATCCACTCAAAGCGGACTTCGTAGATCAATCACGCTTTAGTCCCGGTCTAATATGTCACCACCAAGCAACATATCTATGTCTCTATTTGGGAGTCTAGCTCCAGACAGTCAAGACAAACCGTCCCCTCCAAGGCTTTAGACAACATAATAGTCTTAACATGAGTTAGATGCTCGGTCTAACCCCATAGACTACAGACCATAGTTTAGACCGCTAACTTTTGAACATTGTCTTCTCGCATACAAAAAACCATTGCATGCAACGTTCTAACAGTTTAACACAAGCAGTCGGGGAGCCATATTTGCTTACATTTACTTTAACATGTAAATAAAACAAGGACAGATAGCAATGTAATGAATAACCTCTATATATAATCTTATTATCCAGTTCAAAATAAATACATCAAAAATGTCTCTAATGCTTAGGGCATTTCCTAACAATCTCCCACTTGCCCTAAGCCAGCAAATGTGCCATGTTATGCATCCTCATCGCCTCTACGTGCCTCTCAAAGCTTCTAGCCATCAAAGTCTTAGTAAAGGGATCGGCGATGTTGTCCTCGAACGCGATCTTACATACATCCACTTGTCCTGTCTCCACATGCCCTCTAATAATATGATATCTTCGATCGATGTGCTTGGTCCTCTTGTGGTGCTGAGATTCCCTTGTGTTGGCAATAGCCCCTGTATTATCACAGTAAAGTGTGATAGGCTTGTCAACACCCAGAATGACCTCAAGGTCTCTAAAGAACTTGCGGAGCCAAACCGCTTCTTTAGATACCTCAGCCGCAGCCACATACTCAGCCTCCATAGTAGAGTCAGCTGTACAGCCCTGCTTCATGCTCCTCCACACAATGGCGCCTCTTCCGAGTAAAAACACTAATCTAGATGTCGATTTCCTCGAATCCTTACAAGTCTGGAAGTCTGAATCCGTGTATCCTACGGGTGTTAGGTCCCCTCCAGAATACACCAGCATATAATCCCTCATTTTCTTAAGATACTTGAGTATATGCTTTACTGCTTGCCAGTGCTTGGTTCCAGGATTCGCTTGATATCGACTCACCATACCAACTGCAAAACGTATGTCCAGGCGAGTGCAAAGCATAGCGTACATAAGGCTACCCACAGTGGATGCATAAGGTGTGGCGGCCCGCCCCTTGTGGAGATCATAAAATACTATTACAGTTGAGCTTTATCGCTAACTGCGATAGGTTGTACTCTCATGGGTCGCCGGCTTATCTCTCTACTCTTTTTAAATCATAACGTTTTTGGGAAAATTTTTTTTTTTTCCTTAAACATCATATAAAATCTTTTTCCACTAATTACTTTGTTGACAAGTACAAAGTAATATAAATAATACAGTACTTTTGTAAAATATATATATAATTACAAAAGAACTGTTTCCCCTTCACTTTTATCGCTCAGCGGCAAGACTCTGGCAGTACCATATCCCTCGCCCAGTTATCCCATTTGACACGCACCATCCCGTCCGCATCCAGTCAAACAAGCTACTGAGCTAGTCGCTTACCTGCAACATTAGCAAAAATGGTGAGCTACAAGCTCAGTAAGTTCAAACATGCAAGAAATAAAATTTCTATGAATAGTACTATACATCGTGAATAGTCCTTTGACCACTATTCATATGTGAATAGTAACTTTGACCACAACACTGTATCACACTAGTACATCTACCGCGATGTTAGTGCTCTCACTAAACTGTCTTATGCTCAATTATGGCACAGTTTCAGTTTTAGGTCATTATCTTTGATTACGTTCTGGTTTTGAGCTCAGGTTGGCAGTACCATTTAAGTGCGCATGACTGGGAGCGGTACATTAGTGCTGACCTCCACAGCCTTAATCTCATAGCCCCGAAGGCAAAATAGTACATTACTGGGAGCGGTACATCAGTGTTGACCTCCACAGCCTTATCTCATAGCCCCGAAGGCAAAAGTACCTCCCTATACGGAAGGCTGGTACGCCAGAAAGTGGTTTCATTACCGACTTTTTAACATTCTAACCCGGTGACTTCACATTGTCCCGTGGTTAGGAATGGTTCACATTTTAATTTTAGTTGAGTGAGTTTTATTAACCTCGTTCTAGTGCCCGAAGCACAATTAACCATGTGTCCCATTCTTATAGTTCCCGAAGCACATTACGTCTCTCTCTCTACTCTATAATAGTGCCCGTAGCACATATGTACCTAACTTATAGTTAGTACATTAAAGTTAGCACAATATTGCTATATGTTGCAGACAGGTAAATGTCTGAACTTACCTTATCAGCCTCTTTCCTTTTTCCCTCTTGGATCTTGAATCGCCTTCCTTGTAGGTCGATTTTGGGATCCTACAGACAAAACCTTGTCTATTAATTTTATATCCATTTATAGCTTTTATTTTTCATTAAAAAGCTTAAATAAAACCTATTTATAACTTTTTAGGCTTTATTTATTATTTCCACCATTTTCCCCCAACTTTTGCAAAATTACGATTTTGCCCCTATATTTTGGCAAAATTACGATTTTACCCCTATATTTTGGTAAAATTACGATTTTGCCCCTATATTTTGGCAAAATTACAATTTTGCCCCTGACGGAATTTTATCGATCCAGACTGCATTTTTGGCTCTCAGGAACTTTTCTGACTCTTTTCTAATCATTACCAGGTTCGTTTCTATTTTATTTCCACTTTTTGCTTTCCCGGCCCTCGGGAAGCACTATTCCGACCCTTACGTCGGTTTAGCGATTTTCTATCATTTCGGAGTCTCAAATGAACGTTTCACTAGTATTTAAAACGTTCGTCTAGACTCTCCCGACCTAGGTCTCCAAGGCTCGGATTTTCCGTTCCCGACTCGGACCTTTATTTTATTTCCAAAAACGCCCCCCCTCGGGGTCGGTTTTTTTTTTTTCAATTTCGCTCGCGTTTTAAATTTTCAAGGGGACGGGTTACTGTTCACAAACCACCCCTTAGGTTTCCCTTATTACATTTTTCCGTTAGGGACTCGGGTTTCCGTCTCGGCCCTAACTTTTATTTTTAATTTCCATTTTACCCCGAATGCCGTTTTCGAAATTTCGACAGCATTTTGGCGTAATTTTAAGGCTTCCGGCGTTAGGTACGCCTCGAACCGTATGTACCTGCCACGTACTATACCACAAGCTTATTTTTATGTAAAAGTTTTCCAAACTTTTACATAAAAACCCCACAAATTTCCAATTTCACATTATCACCCACATTACCACATTTTTTTTTTCACAATTTTGCCCTTAATTTGGTTTCGGTTTTTCACAATCAAACCGAACCAAATTTTGTCAAACTTTTCACCACACTTTAGGCCATTCAAATGTCATTTTTTCAACACATTTTCAAGCCCATTTTCTTGGCATTTTCAACCAATTTCTTAGGGTTATAACCCACGGCCTCATGAATGGAAATCATACTCAACATTTTTGTTTCATGCTTTCAATTATAAATTCATTATTTGCATATTAAAATGCATAATTCCAATCAACCAAATACTACATAAATCAAGCAAAATTTTCTTCCAAACCATTAGGAAACCCCACGGCCACCTTATGAAAATGCATACCAAAAATTTTTTTCAAACTTTCCACAATGAAATTCATGCTTTATTTTTCACCAATTTTAAGCTTGGAAGCAAGTTAGCAATTAAACCACAACTTTTTCTCATTGGTTACTTAAGGTAACCCACGGATTTTCCTTTGAAAAACCAACCAAAATTTGGTTTTTCTTTAAACAAATTACATGGTTTTCTTACTTATTACAACCTTAACAAAACCCAACATCAATTTCCATGAAAAACAACCAAAATTTTTCCATCTTCCTATCACTATTCACCCACGGATTTTATGGAGAAAAACCATGAAAAATTAAGTGCAAAAGGGAGTTACCTTGGTCTAATGCTTCCTTTGTCTTCTAGGAACACTTTGACACTCTTTTTGTGAAGAAATTTTGAAGAAAAAGCTTGGTTCTCCTTTGGTCCCTCACGGCTCCCCCATGGACGAGACTTAGAATTTTTTTGTTTTTCAAATGTTTCGGCCATTTCATTCCCAAGTTTTGCCGACTTATGCATGAAAGAAAGCCAATTAATTTGGCCTTTAACCAATCAAATTCCAACACATTTCAAAGCCATTTCTTTCCACCTTTTTCAAAAATTAAAAATGGTGAATTTTGGCCAAATCTTGGCCTTTAGATCAAAAAGCAAATGAATCATGGCCTTTAATTCCACCAACCACCTTATTTCTTTCATTTATTAATCTTGATTCATGATGTCATAAATGCTAAAGTGAAAGTTGACTTTGACTTTCACTATTCACATTAATTCGACTACTTTTTGACCGATACCGGTTCGAGCTGAAATTTTCCTGAAATCGTCCCGGCGTGTTCCTGAGGTCTCCTGTGTAGTCGGATCAATTTAATCTGCTTCTGTTTGATCAAAATCAATCCCGGAAGTTTACTGTCTTTTATTGGCTCGGTTAGGGTTTTCAATGCCGGTTTTGGCACCGTTTCACCTGTTTCAACTCAGTGAATTTTTCCAACACTGAATTCTTACTCGTCAGTATTGTTAGAACATTTTCATATATTCTGAACAATATAAATACATTTATTTCACTCTTTAAATAGTATAAATTGTTATATACATACAATTGTACATTTTTCATCCGAGAACTGCCTGAATTTCCCGGTTGTCACATTCACCCCTCCTTATAAAATTTTCGTCCTCGAAAATTAGAACAAATGGGGGTATAAACTCCTCATCTCGTCTTCTCTTTCCCACGTAGCTTCTTTAATGTTGTGATTTTTCCATAAAATCTTCACTAGTGGGATTACCTTATTCCTCAGTACTTTCTCTTCACGAGCTAGTACTCGAATAGGTAGTTCCTCGTATGTCAAATCCTCGTGGATTTGAATAGGCTCATGCTTCAACACATGGGACGGATCTGGTATATATTTTCTCAGCATCGACACATGAAATACATTGTGCACTGCCGACAATTCTGGAGGTAGCGCTAATCTGTAAGCGACCTTTCCAATGCGTTCGATAATTTCATAAGGTCCAATATATCTTGGACTCAGTTTCCCCTTCTTACCGAAACGCATAATTCCCTTCATAGGCGATACCTTGAGAAACACGAAGTCTCTTTCATCAAACTCCAAGGATCTTCGCCTTTTATCCGCGTAGCTCTTTTGTCGACTTTGCGCAATTTTCATTTGACGCTGAATTCTAGCAACTGCATCGGAAGTCTCTTGCATGAAATCCGTCTTATGCAACTGCTTTTCTCGCAAATCGTACCAATGTAATGGTGATCTGCACTTCCATCCATACAAAGCCTCGTAAGGTGCCATGCCTATCGAAGCTTGGTAACTATTATTGTACGAGAATTCAATCAATGGTAACTTCTCGTTCCAATTTCCCGCAAAATCCATAACACAAGCTCGGAGCATGTCTTCTAACGTCTGAATTGTCCGCTCTGACTGCCCGTCTGTTTGCGGATGAAAAGCCGTACTGAGTCTCAATTCAGTACCCATGGCCTCTTGCACACACTTCCAGAAATTCGAAGTGAATCGTGCATCTCGATCTAATACAATGGATTTTGGTACTCCATGTAATCTGACGACATGAGTTACGTATAGCTGAGCAAACTTTTCCAGCAAAAAAGTCCTCTTGACAGCTATGAACCGTGCCGTCTTGGTCAGTCTGTCCACAATAACCTAAATGGCGTCATAACCTTCTCGGGTTTTTGGGAGTCCCACTACAAAATCCATCGTAATGTGTTCCCATTTCCATTCAGGAATCTCCAGTGGTTCCAATCTTCCTGCTGGATGTTTATGTTCCGCTTTGATTCTCTGACAGGTCATGCATCTGCTCACGAATTTAGCTATATCATTCTTCATCCCTTTCCACCAGAACTGTAACTTCAAGTCCTGATACATCTTGCTAGCTTCGGGATGAACCGAATAGGGTGTCTCATGGGCTTCTGACATAATCCGTCTTCTAAGTTCCTCATCAGCTGGAACATTTATCCTTCCTTGATAAAGGATCATTCCATCCTTGGAAATTCCTTCTTGAGAACTCGTCATTGTTGGATCTCGCCTCTGAGCTTCCTTTATATCCTCAAATAGCGATGATTCCACTTGTAGTGCAGCTAATCTTCCAGATATCAGCTCCAAGTTCAAAGAATTTATCTCTTGCTGCAATGGCTTTGGGAGCCTGTTTATTGGTAGTTGGTGCGATATAGTAGACTTTCTACTTAAAGCATCCGCTACACGGTTGGCCTTTTCTGGATGGTATAGGATTTCACAATCATAATCCTTCACCAGTTCCAACCATCGTCTCTGTCGCATATTGAGCTCTTTTTGCGTGAAGAAATACTTCAAGCTTTGGTGATCAGTGAAAATCTGACATTGAGCTCCATAGAGATAGTGTCGCCAAATTTTAAGTGCAAACACTACTGCAGCAAGTTCAAGGTCATGCGTAGGATAATTCCTTTCATGCTCCTTTAATTGACGGGAAGCATAGGCAATCACCTTGCCATTTTGCATTAGGACTGCTCCCAATCCTATTTTCGATGCATCACTGTAGATCACGAACTTCTCCCCTTCAGTGGGAAGCGTAAGGATTGGTGCGCTTGTCAGCCGTCTCTTTAACTCCTGGAAGCTTCTTTCGCATTCCATAGTCCACTCGTACTTCCTTTCCTTGCGTGTAAGAGCAGTAAGAGGTGCAGCTAGTCGCGCGAATCCCTCTACAAATCACCGATAATAACCAGCTAACCCCAAGAAACTGCGTATTTCAGTCACACTCTTGGGTGCAGGCCACTGGTTAATTGCCTCTACCTTTGTCGGATCTATAGCAATACCTTCCTAGGATACAACATGTCCGAGGAAATGTACTCTGTCCAGCCAAAACTCACATTTTGAGAATTTGGCATACAGTTGATGCTTCCTTATCGTATTCAACACGATCCTCAGATGCTTCTTGTGTTCCTCATAAGTCTTCGAGTATATAAGAATGTCATCAATGAATACAATGACAAACTTATCCAAATACTCTTTAAAAATTCTGTTCATCAAGTCCATGAACGCTGCCGGCGCATTTGTTAATCCGAATGGCATCACAAGGAACTCGTAGTGCCCATAACGAGTCCTAAACACCGTCTTAGGAATATCACTCTCTTTGATTCTCAGCTGGTGATATCCTGATCGTAAGTCGATCTTGGAAAATACCGCTGCGCCTTTTAACTGGTCTAATAGGTCATCAATTCTAGGTAACGGATACCTATTTTTGATCGTAACCTTATTCAACTCCCGGTAATCAATGCACAGTCGGAATGTTCCATCCTTTTTCTTGACGAATAACACAGGTGCACCCCATGGAGAAAAACTCGGCCTGATAAATCCCTTATCCAAAAGCTCCTTTAATTGTTCCTGCAGCTCCTTCAACTCCACTGGAGCCATACGGTATGGTGCTTTGGAAATGGGTGCTGTTCCAGGCATCAACTCAATTTCAAATAAGATTTCTCTCTCTGGAGGTATCCCTGGTAACTCTTCTGGAAATACGTCAAGAAACTCATTAATCACCGGAACATCTTTAGCTTGAAGCTTCTGTTCCTCTGCAGTATCCACCACATATGCCAGATATCCCATGCAACCACTGGCTATCAGCTTGCTAGCTCTCAGTGAACTGATGATCATCTTCCCGAGTCTTCGAGAAGTATCAACATACTCGAAACTCTCTTTTTCCTCGGGTTGGAAGACTATCTTTCGATTTCGACAGTCGATCGTAGCTTGGTATTTCCCTAGGAAATCCATGCCTAGAATCACATCGTAATCCATGATCTCCATTACGATCAACTCCGCATATAGTTCCCTATTTGCCACATATACTGGTACATGAGGTAGCCAGTAATTGGACAACAATACTTCCCCAGAGGGTAAAGCTGTCTTAAATACCCTTCCCATATTATCCTTAGGAAGTCCTATCTTGTCAGTAAATGCATAGGAAACAAATGAATGCGTAGCACCGGAATCGAATAGTACAGAGGCTACATGATTAGTGATAGGAAGCTGACCTGTCACCACGTTTGATGTTCCTGCCTCTGCGTCTTCCTTGCTGTAGGCCATCACACGAGTATCAGCACGTGACATTCGCTCCTGGCGTTGCGACCTCACTGGTGACTCTTCCACTCTGGCTTGAAGGGAATGAGCTTGTGGGTGTGTCGGTGCGGTTGGGAAGTGCCTTGTCCACCCTGCCTATTTGGACAGTTCCTGGCATAATGGCCTTCCTTTCCACATTCGTAGCAAACAAGTGGCCTAAATCTGCATTGCCCAGAATGTCTTTTCCCGCACATAGGGCAATTTTGCACATTGGATTCTGCATTACCAGCTGTTCTTCGCTGCTGGTTTCGATTATTTCCCTGGCGATTCCCAGAAAAATTCCCTTTTCTCTTATTTTGCTAGGATCCTTGGTTGTTGCCCTGGCTTGGTTTCGCATTCTGACTAGGCTTGCTCGATTGACCAACTTACGTAGACTTCACCAAAGCCCTCTCCTTCTTCTTGGCCTCCCAGTGTTTTTCTCTTTCTTCTTTCTGTCGAGCTACATGGAACTCAGCTCTGATGGCCCGACTCACACAATCGGCTACAGAAGTAGGTGGCACTTGTCCAGTGTCTACCAATGCAGCAATTTCCGGCCTGAACATTCCGATCATTTTCTGTATCTTTTCCCTCTCAGTAGGAACCACATAAGGGCATAAACGGGATAGCTGATCGAACTTTCGGCAGACTTCGCTTACCGACATGTTCCCTTGTGTCAACTCTGAGAATTCTTTCTGTTGCTGTCTCAGAGATGCAGGGTCATAATATTTCTGGTTAAATTCTTCCAGAAATTCCGCCTAACTCATGGTAGACACGTCTCTTCTAATTCGTACAGTGTCCCACCAAAAACGAGCATCTTTTCTCAGCACAAAAGACGCACATGCAACCTTCTCCCAGTCGGTTAGGTTCATGAATTCCATGATCACTTGTAATGATGACAACCAGTCTTCAGCCTCTAGCGGATTTGTAGACCCTTCAAATTCTGGCGGTCTCATGCGCCTGAATCTTTCATAGAGGGGTTCCAAATTCAATACTGGTTGTGGTTTAGGAGCTCTCTCATGTACTGCAGCTGGAGGAATAACTGGATCTACCTCAGCTTGTTGTTCTACTTGGGTACCCTCAGAGCCTTGTCTCTGTTCTAGCTCCTCTACCCGTCGCCTCAGATTCGCATTTTCTTGTATCTGAGCTTCCAACAGAGCTTGTATCTGATCCAGTCTCTCCATAATATCAGGACGTCGCTCTCGTCCTTCTGGTCGATTACGCAAATCCACCATCTTGCCTATTGTCCTATTATGGCACAATAATTCACCGTTAGCTTTTCCATAACCACATTCGTAAAATTATATCGATTCACGAAATTTAGGGTAATGTAAAGCCACATCATCGTAACACATCATCGTACAACATATAATCATTTTCATATTTCATTCATAGCAAAACATTTATGTCATACCTAGTCATCACCAGTCATATATACATCGGCCTGAGGTACAAAATGGCCACAAGTCTATACAAAAGAGCTTTTCTCTAAGCTACTTATGTACATATACACATCTACTAATCACGCATTTCCTACGTCTGGGACTAGAGGATATTCTTCCGGATCCTCATCGTCATCGGTATCATTTGAATCGTCATCGTCTCTAGGCAATGCTCCCTGTCCTAAGTCATCGCCTCTTCGCAGTCTAGACGGTCCGGCCTCATGATCATTCATCATTCTCCTCGGTCTGAAGATGCGTGCAATCATCTCATCTTGACCCAGTGTCTCTCGTCGACTCTGCGTCAGATGCTCGATCAGAATCTCTCTTTCGATCGTTCTGATCGTTACCACGAACTCTTGGAGCGTAGGAGGAAATAACTTAATCACCCTCTGTCTCAACTCCAAGGGTAAACCTCTCCAAAATAGCTCACAGCAGTTTGCTTCCGTGAGATTGGGCAATGGACATCTCCTCCGAATGGTCTCCTCAAACCGCGCTGCGTAAGACATCATTGTCTCACCAGACAACATGACCATCCTCTCAGTCTGGAGAATATAGTCCCTGACCTCATTGAAACCAGGGTACGCAGGTGTATCAGCCTCTCGTCTCTCTGGAGGTGCTGGAGCAGGTGCTGGGTCTCTAGGTGGAAACTGATCAGCCAATCGCTGACAGAACTCAGCCCAACTGAATCCCAATAAAATCTCCTGGTCGCAATATTGCCAGAACACTCAAGCGTCTCCCTGAAACATACTGACTGCCAGCTGGATCCACATATCTCGATCGATGTCACATATCGCCATAATCCTCTCAATGGCATGGAGCCAGTCCTTAGTCTCCATCGACTGTCGTCCACCGTCGAACATCGGAGGACTGCTAGCTCGAAATGCCTGTACTGCCCGTGCTGACACTCTCACCCCAATATGTTGGCGTCCACCAACAACTGGAATGTCCACTACCACCGGTGGATGAACTATCGGTCGTGGCTGTACAATATCTACTGGCGCTGGTACTGATGCTGGTACTGGTACCGGAGGTCTCTCGGGCACCGGGGGTCTGCTTACCAGTCGTTGGGACATAGACGGCCTCACAATAGACCTCGTCCATACCCGTAATACTCCTCTCGGTCGTGGTAGTGGTGGTCTCACATATGGAGGTCTGGTCATCTTGCTACCTATAAGATAATTATTTTCATATAAGAAAATAATTAACTAAACTTAAGTAAACAACTTACTTAGATAGCGGTACAGGATGCGCAAAGTGTCAAATCAGGATATGGTTACACTGCTCTGATATACCAACTGTAACAGCCGTTGGTATTTAAAACTTAACCCATCTCAAACCAGGCTCTGATATACCAACTGTGGCGGCAGTTGGTATTCAAAACCAAATCAGTCGCAAACCTTGCTCTGATACCAACTGTGGCGGCCCGCCCCTTGTAGAGATCATACAATACTATTACAGTTGAGCTTTATCGCTAACTGCGATAGGTTGTACTCTCATGGGTCGCCGGCTTATCTCTCTACTCTTTTTAAATCATGACGTTTTTGGGAAAAATTTTTTTTTTACCTTAAACATCATATAAAATCTTTTTCCACTAATTACTTTGTTGACAAGTACAAAGTAATATAAATAATATAGTACTTTTGTAAAATATATATAATTACAAACAAACTGTTTCCCCTTCACTTTTATCGCTCAGCGGCAAGACTCTGGCAGTACTATATCCCTCGCCCAGTTATCCCATTTGACACGCGCCATCCCGTCCGCATCCAGTCAAACAAGCTACTGAGCTGGTCGCTTACCTGCAACATTAGCAAAAATGGTGAGCTACAGGCTCAGTAAGTTCAAACATGCAAAAAATAAAATTTCTATGAATAGTAGTATTCATCATGAATAGTACCTTTGATCACTATTCATACGTGAATAGTAACTTTGACCACAACACTGTATCACACTAGTACATCTACCGCGATGTTAGTGCTCTCAATTATGGCACAGTTTCAGTTTTAGGTCATTATCTTTGATTACGTTCTGGTTTTGAGCTCAGGTTGGCAGTACCATTTAAGTGCGCATGACTGGGAGTGGTACATTAGTGCTGACCTCCACAGCCTTAATCTCATAGCTCCGAAGGCAAAATAGTACATTACTGGGAACGGTACATCAGTGCTGACCTCCACAGCCTTATCTCATAGCCCCGAAGGCAAAAGTACCTCCCTATACGGAAGGCTGGTACGCCAGAAAGTGGTTTCATTACCGACTTTTTAACATTCTAACCCGGTGACTTCACATTGTCCCGTGGTTAGGAATGGTTCACATTTTAATTTTAGTTGAGTGAGTTTTATTAACCTCGCTCTAGTGCCTGAAGCACAATTAACCATGTGTCCCATTCTTATAGTGCCCGAAGCACATTACGTCTCTCTCTCTACTCTATAATAGTGCCCGTAGCACATATGTACCTAACTTATAGTTAGTACATTAAAGTTAGCACAATATTGCTATATGTTGCAGACAGGTAAATGTCTGAACTTACCTTATCAGCCTCTTTCCTTTTTCCCTCTTGGATCTTGAATCGCCTTCTTTGTAGGTCGATTTTGGGATCCTACAGACAAAACCTTGTCTATTAATTTTATATCCATTTATAGCTTTTATTTTTCATTAAAAAGCTTAAATAAAACCTATTTATAACTTTTTAGGCTTTATTTATTATTTCCACCATTTTCCCCCAACTTTTGCAAAATTACGATTTTACCCCTGTATTTTGGTAAAATTACGATTTTACCCCTATATTTTGGCAAAATTACAATTTTACCCCTGACGGAATTTTATCAATCCAGACTGCATTTTTGGCTCTCAGGAACTTTTCTGACTCTTTTTTAATCATTACCGGGTTCGTTTCTATTTTATTTCCACTTTTTGCTTTCCCGGCCCTCGGGAAGCACTATTTGTCAATTATTTTATCTATGTATGAAGCTTGGGATAATGCTATCATTTTGTTTTTTCGATCTCTGAAGAGACGAATGCCTAGAACATAATTAGCTTCTCCCAAGTCCTTCATGTCAAACTGCTGGTGTAACCAAAGCTTGACCGATGATAAGTTCCCTACATCATTCCCAATGAGTAGTATATCATCGACATAGAGTATCAGAAAGACCACTTTTCCATCCTTAATACGTTTATAAACACAAGGTTCATCAACGTTCTGCTTAAAACCAAATGTCTTAATCGCTTGATCAAACCTCTGGTTCCATGAGCGGGATGCTTGCTTTAATCCATAAATGGATCTAAGCAACTTGCAGACTTTCCTTTCCTGGCCTTTCGCTATGAGCCCTTCGGGCTGTATCATATAGATACACTCTTCAAGATGGCCATTCAAGAATGCCGTCTTGACATCCATTTGCCAGATCTCGTAATCGAGAGCCGCAGCAATGGACAAAAGAATATGGATAGACTTCAGTATAGCAACAGGCGAAAAGGTTTCATCGTAATCGATTCCAGCCTTTTGCGTGTATCCCTTTGCAACTAGTCTAGCTTTGAAAGTTTTCACTCTCCCTTCCGCATCCTTCTTTCTTTTGTAGACCCATTTGCATCCAATGGGTTTTATCCCATCCGGCAAATCTACAAGTTCCCAAACAGAGTTGGATTTCATAGAGTCCATCTCATCGTTCATAGCCTGTTTCCAAGATTTAGAATCAACATCATTTATAGCTTCATCATAGGTGACCGGATCATCCTCATGCTCATGAGCCTCGGCCTGGTATACCTCAGCATCATACATGAAGAAATTAGGTTTCTTAGAAACCCTCCCACTACGACGAGGCACCCTAAATTGTTGATCATCTGCAGGTCTTTCACTGGAACTCGAACTTGCGTCGAAGACTGAAATCTGTGGAGCAATTCTTTCACCCGATAACTCCTCTAGCACCACTTTGCTTCGAGGCTTAAAGCCATTCATGTGACTTTCCTCCAAGAATGTCGCATGGGTTGAGACAATAACTTTTTGTTCCTTCGGGTTATAGAACAGACCTCCTTTAGTTCCTTTTGGATACCCTACAAACATGCACAATTCTGATCTTGGTTCCAACTTTTTTGCATCCCCATCCAGTACATGTGCCGGGCAGGCCCATATTCTCATATGTCCAAGGGAGGGCTTCCTGCCACGCCACAATTCATACGGAGTTCTGGGAATTGATTTGCTCGGAACTTAGTTCAGAATATAGCACGCCGTTTGTAAAGCATATCCCCAAAATGATAATGGCAGCGTTGCGTAACTCATCATGGACCGTACCATATCCAATAAGGTCCTATTTCTCCTTTCGGCTACACCATTCTGTTGTGGAGTACCAGGTGCAGTCAATTGGGATAATATCCCGTTCTCTACAAGATGTCCTAGAAATTCGTCAGAGAGGTATTCGCCACCTCGATCAGATCGAAGTGTCTTTATGGATTTATCTAATTGCTTTTCCACTTCCGCACGATACTCTTTGAACTTGTCAAAGGTTTCGCTCTTGCGGTGCATCAGATACACATATCCATACCTCGAGTAATCATCTATAAAAGAGACATAATACTCGAACCCTCCTCGTGCTGTGATGTTCATGGGGCCACATACTTCAGTATGCATAATTTCTAAGAGCTCCTGAGCCCTTGTACCCTTAGCTCCAAAAGACCTCTTAGTCATCTTACCTTCTAGACAAGACTCACATTGGGAAAGACGTACCTCCTCTAGAGATTCCAGAGGACCATCTTTCACCAATCTTTGAATCCTATCCTGATTAAAATGACCAAGTCTTAAATGCCAAAGATACGCCTTGTTAGAGTGAGAAACTTTCAACCTTTTAGAGTTATCAGTTAATTCAGTGTCAAGCAGTGAGTACATCTTTGGTTTGATCAAATATAGGTTTCCATCCATCCATCCAGAATAGATAAAAGACTTATTTCTACGAATATCAACTCTTTTACTAAAAGAAACTGAATAAGAATCCTTTATTAAACAAGCTACCGATATAAGGTTCCTCCTGAAATTAGGAACATAAAAACAGTCTTTTAATAAAATAAACCTAAGTTGATCAAAATAAAGGTAAACATCTCCCACTGCCTCAACCACCACCAAGCTGCCGTCCCCAGTTCGCAACGAGAGGCTCCTATCTTGTAGAGTTCTCGTTTCCATGAACCCCTGCATAGAAACACAAACATGATTAGTGGCGCCCGAATCAATGACCCAAGTGTCTTTTGATTCTTCCACCAAACACGCTTCTAAGTAAAGAAGTTCCTTACCTTCCTTGCCCTTGACGGCTAGGATTTCCCGGCAAGCCTTCTTGAAATGACCTACCTTCCCACAATGGAAGCACATGGACTTTTTAGGGTCCCTAGGCTTCTTGTTCTTCTTCTTCTTCTTCCAATCCGAGACAGGAGGATTAGAAGAACTGGAAGCTGCTTGCTTCTGATTTGGCCTCTTCCTCTTTTGTGAGGGTTTGGAAGATTCCGCCAAATTGGCCTCACCTTTGGGTTGCACAGCATCCCCATCCCTGATCATCCGTTCATAAGCTTGGAGTTGCTTCATGAGCTCGGTTAGTCCTAACTCCCTTGTCGTCAGATTGTATGCGGCCTTAAACCCCACAAAATCTTTAGACAGAGTTTTGAACACCATCTCGATCTGGGTGTTGTAGTCCAACTCAGCACCGTTTTCGGCAGCCTCAGTGAAGAATCCCATTAGAGTGATCATATGGTCCTTCACCGGAGTACCCGCCTTCTGCTTAGAGTTTATAATACTGGTGATAGCGGACAGTCGAGCCAATTTTTCTTGGCCTCCGAACATGTCCTCCAGATTTTCCATGATCTCCCTAGCAATTTGATAAGTCTCATGCTGCTTTTGTAAAGCACTCGTCATGCTAGCAAGTATGTAGCATCGAGCTATATCATTGGATTCTCTCCAACGAGTATAGGCAACCGGGACCTCCTCAATCGGCGTGTCAGGTTTTGGCCCTGGTGGGCATGGTTTGTCCAGTACGAACTTGTGTCTCTCGCAGCTAAGAACTATTAATAGATTTCTTTTCCAATCCTTATAATTGTCGCCATTCAGTTTATTCTTAGTAAGTATTGAAATGAGGGGTGTCGGTGACATTTTGAACTGAAATAAAATTATACTAGACATCATTACAAAGCCCAAGCAAATATATAGATAATTTAGCAAATAAAAACATACAAGTATGTTCCTACATGAAACTTGAAAAACATGTAGCATTGCAACGGTGATTCTCAGCACCTATTGCCCCAAGCCACCGAGGGGTGGTCATGAGAACAAATAGCTGGAACATGGACCCTGTCCAATTAATATATGTTGCATTAAATCCTCCAAGGTTAAGACATATATTAATAACCGCTTATTTGGCCACCAGTTTAGTTAACAGAGCTTCTAGGGAAGGTTAACAACTAAACGAGTCTTGAGTGTATAACCATTGTTTACGTAGCCCGATCCACGTCCTACCAAGCCACCGAGGGGTGGTCATGAATAGGATCGCACCTGAACACGTTTTCCACGTAGGAGATCCAATCTAGTATACTGGCGGCGGTAAACACCTACCGAGGGGTGTGGTCAGGGTAGAACTGACGCAAGGCGTTACCATGCTTTCACATATGGATCAACAATGGAGGCCGTGGGTTTTGTTTGAAACCCTCTCCCACTCAATATTTTGAAAAACATGCAAGTTTTGACAAATTATGTATGATCAATATAGTATGAGCGGCACTCACCTATCCTATATGACATGTTATCAAATATGCATACAAAATATCCATCAATACATATTTATACATCTATGACATATCACAGAAAAAATAATTGACAGAATAACCAAGTCATGGTTCCATCCTAGAACAAAGAAAATAAAGATTACAAAATTCCATCCAAAGCATTCTTTGGGTCTTGAATTCTGTTCCGTCTTATTGTATCCATCTTTATGTAGCCTCTCCATCTATTTCTCATCCCAAGAATTATTTAAAATTTAAATCTCCAAAAATTTAAATTTCAAATTCAAATTCCAAATTCGAATTTCAAATTTAAATTTCAAATTTAAATTTTAAACAATTTTAAACATCGTGTGTAATAATATGTAATTTCAAAAATTTTAAATTTTAAATTACATATTTTTAAACATGTTTTAAAATTAAATCTCAAATTTAAAAATCAAAATTTTTTCGAATTTTGGACCATCGAACCGCCGCCCCCGAAGGCGGCAGCCGCCGTGGGCCGCCACCAGCCCCAAAGGGCCTGGCAACCCACAGCTGCCCCCTATGTGCAGCCTTGTCGGGCTGCAGGCCAAGCCTGCAGCGCCAGGCTGCACGCCCAGGCTGGGCGCAGCAGCCGGCAGGCTACAGGCAGCGCCTGCAGCCAGAGGCTGCACGCCCAGGCTGCGGCCAGCCTTGGGTAGGCCACGGCCACCCTCGGCTGCAGGCCAAGCCTGCGGCCGTGGGTTGTGTTGGCCTGTACAGGGGCTGCCGCAGCCCCATCCTGGCCGAGGGCAGGGGCTGCAGCCCCACCAAGGCCCATCGGCCTATCCCGAGGGGTCGTGTCTCGATTTTCGTGTCATATTCCAATTTACCTATTAGGATCTCCAAAAATTAATTTGAATCCCAATTAAATGGAAATTTTCCACACAATCAAAATTTCAACCTTTAAATCAAATTTAATTTTTTTGGAAAAAATAAATTACGGTCTTCAATCTTCAATCTCCTCAAAGAATAATTACATAAAATTTCCTAAACCGTTTCCGGTGTACAAAAATTCTAACCATAAAAATTCTAAGAGACAAAAAATAAAATCCATGGGAAAATTACAGTGTTAATAAACTGCTCCCATGGTTACATAAAAATTCCTAGATACAATTTTTCTAAATTCTAAGGAACCATAACCAATATAAACAAGCATGCTTATAATAATTCAAAAATTAAAATAACCACATACTTTATACATAATCCATGATAACAACATAAAGGAACCCTAGAATGCCACTCTCTAAATATCAAATCCATATATAAATAAAAAGACTAAGTAATTGTCTAATTTATGTACATGGCATAGTCATGAGATGGCTCTGATACCAATTGTAGGAAAATAAATCGGTAAAAACGTATCAGAGTGGCGCAGCGGAACAATAAAAATTTTTAGATCGTTAAATATCTCATAATGCCATATACAATAAACCAACAACAATTAAAACTCATACCTCAAGGACGCCAATCTTGCAGGAGGAGAATGACCGGAGGCTTCAACCAACTAGCCTTCTCTACTATTCTCCAATTCCTGAATGGCTCAGTGTGTGGGCACTCTGAACCTCGATCGGTATGCTAGCACTGCTAGTCTTCTTCCGACCACCCAGATCTCTAAAGAGCTTTATTGTCACGATGAGCTGTGCAACAATAAGCCTGCTCACCTGAGAATCTGTGGTCTGAGAGAACTGGAGTGGCAGGACCTCTATTTATAGACCTGCATGAGGTGATTCTCTGAATTTGAATTGGATTAGGAAAAGATATTTTCCCTTATCCATAACCAAAAAATCTGAATTTTCCAAGGGAGAATCTCAACAATAAAATTCGGTTTTTCTTAGGATAAATCCAATCCAAATCTAAACAAGATTTTTAACTAGAATTTTATCTCCATTTTTCAACCCAAAAAATCCGAAAATTACAAGGAGAATATCTCCTAAAAATTTCAGCCATTATGGATAAGGGAGAATCAAAAATTCCACTAGGATTTTCAAGCTTGAATCTTATCTCAACCTTATCCAAAATAACCGAATTTTCCTGCGAGATTTTCTCCCTAATTTCGGCCACTTTTCAGGGAAGGAGAGAATCCAAATTCAACTGGGATTGAAACTTGAATTTTTCCCTTGAATCTTATCCACAAAAATCTGAAATTTCCTTGAGGATTATCCTCAAAATTTCGTGCAACATTTGTTAGGATTTGGATTCAAAATTCAAGTAGGATTCTAACAAAATTATCCTCTCCAAATCCAACTCAAATTCGAATTTCAAACCTTGTCGATTTTCCACAACAAATTCGAATCCTATTTGGACTGTGATTCAAAATTTGAATTTTAAAATTCAAATTCAAATTTCAAATTTAAATTTCAAATTCAAATTTCAAATTCGAAATTCAAATTCAAATTCAAAATTCAAATTTCAAATTCCACAAAACGGTTGTGTTTCATATTTTTGCTCTCATGGATAATTTTCTACAACTCCAATCCAATCTCAAATAAAATCATGGCAACTTTATTAGGAGTTCGAATAATTGTGTACTCTATTATCCAAAACAAAATCTGAATCCAACCGGAGAGAATCCTGTCTACCATCCTAATCCTGTGTCATCACCATCCATGCATAATAAACCAGCCAATAGCATACACAATTCAATTTGCCAAACATTAAGGAATTATGTGGAGCTAGTAGAGGGACTGATTGGACATATATAATCGGGCTCCCGCAAATCCATATGATCATCAATCTTTTACCGAACAACTCAATCATATGATCACTAGTTTCAGAGTCACACCACTATAAACCTGAAACTGAACTCCCAATTATATACCGTATTACGTAAGCCTGTGACAAGCTATCATCCAATGACCTTGTCATATATGCAGAACCCTCATATGATATCCATGATCAGCCTTAGGCCAAAGTCCGTTTAATCCTACTGATCAGGCTATCTTAAAGTTCCATTATACTATCGAATAAAGAAAATGATTATTCACCATATGTGAATAAGAAGCCATCCGCCCAGCAGACGACCCAAGGCCTTGTCCATTTTCACATTCAGTATAATGCCTTTAAGAGGATACCCTTAACTCCTCATTAGAGCTATGATTCCAATATCTGTAAACGAACCCTTCATCGTATACAAGTCATGCACCCAATGAACCGGTCTATAAGCTTACCACCTCTGAAACGCTTTAGCCATTGGAACATCAAAGTACACAAGTCATATACATAAAGCTGTCCTTTTACTCAGGATTAAGGTTACTGCACAATGAACGTCAAAAGCAGATCGATCCACTCAAAGCGGACTTCATAGATCAATCACGCTTTAGTCCCGATCTAATATGTCACCACCAAGCAACATATCTATGTCTCTACTTGGGAGTCCGCTCTAGACAGTCAAGACAAACCGTCCCCTCCAAGGCTTTAGACAACATAATAGTCTTAACAAGAGTTAGATGCTCGGTCTAACCCCATAGACTACAGACCATAGTTTAGACCGCTAACTTTAGAACATTGTCTTCTCGCATACAAAAAACCATTGCATGCAACGTTCTAACAGTTTAACATAAGCAGTCAGGGAGCCATATTTGCTTACATTTACTTTAACATGTAAATAAGATGAGGACAGATAGCAATGTAATGAATAACCTCTATATATAATCTTATTATCCAGTTCAAAATAAATACATCAAAAATGTCTCTAATGCTTAGGACATTTCCTAACAACCATGTAGGATTTGGGACAGCTTAGAGAAGCATATGGCTAGAAAAGATAAACAAGATAGAAAGTAGTAAGCGTGTCGTACCGGCCCTTTAAAATGAAGGGGTTTTTAAGTTGAAGCAGAAAGTTGAGCATCCGTTGATGGCTCTCCGGCTATTTTACCACGGGTGTTGCCGATGGTCTGTGCACGCATGGTACTGACACATGGGACCCAAATAGACAAGAAAAGAAAAGAGAAGTTTGAAGCATAAATAAACATAACCAGATCATGCATTAGTTATAGTTCTCTATGCTTCTAGATACATTCAGTGCGCGATGTTTCTGTGATGCACATGTTATGTTAAGTTTTATAATCCTTGATATGATATGTGATATATAGTATGTGATATGTTAAAGTGGTATATGTGATACGTGACTGCTTATATGTTTTTAAGTATGTACTATGTTTAAACATGTTTTGCAGTAAACATGTTGTACTTATTGGGCATAAAGCTCATGTAGTGTGTTCATGCTGTAGGTAAGCGTCCTATGGCTTAAATCCAAATGGGCGATGGTGGCGGCAGAGGTAGATGTGAAGGCAAGGTTATGGAGATACCGCGAGTTTATCTTCTGCAAAGTTTGAGTATCAGTATTTTGAATAGTAATGATTAAATAGTACTTTGAATAGTAATTGCTAGACAGTATGTTTGAATAGTAATCATAAATCGTATTTTTGAATAGTAATCGTTAAATGGTATTTTTGAATAGTAATCGTAAATAGTATTTTTAAATAGTAATCATCAAATAATATTTTTAAATAGTAACCGTTAATTAGTATTTTTGAATAGTAATCGGTATACGTACATATACAGTAAATATGTACATGTAAAAAAATCCCTAATTTTATGATATCTAGTTAAGTATAAGATAAGCAAGCAAGTTTAGTAGTTTTAGTGACGGTCCGGGCCACTAAGGGCACGGGGCGTCATAGGCTAAACTTAGGAAAGCGAAAAAATTTTGGTACATTGTAGTTGATTTACAAATTAGTAATTGTGCAAATTTTTATGTAAAAGTTTGGGAAAATTTTACATAAAATAGAACTCTATTATAGTACGTAGCAGGTACATATGGTTCGAGGTGTACCTAATGCCGGTAGCCTTGAATTTACACCAGAATGCTGTCAAAAATTCAAAAACAGCATTAAGGGCATAAACGGGAAACAAGAGTAAAAGTTTAGGATCGGGTCGGAAACCCGAGTCCCTTAAGGAAAATTGAATGAGGAAACCTATGGGGTGGTTCATGAATAGTAACCCATCCCCTTAAAAACGTAGAATGTGAGTGAAACTGAAAACCGACCTCGAGGGGGGGGGGGGGGGGGCAACCAAATGTTTGAGTCAGGTAAGGAAAATCCAAGCCTCAGCGACCTAAGTCGGGAAACTCTAGATGAACGTTTTAATTAGTAAAATGCTCATTTGAGGCTCCAAAACAATAGAAAAACACGAAACCGACGTAAGGGTCAGAATAGTACTTTCCGAGGGCCGGGAAGTGAAAATTTGGGATAATGAAAGAAAATTACCCGGAGAAGGTCCAGTAAAATTTTAAACGGCGATTTGAGGATTTTTGGAATTAAAAAATTAAGTCTAAGAATTGAGAATGAGAATTTGCGATAAAATGACCCGATATGGGCAAAATGGTCATTTTGATCAGAATTTTCCAAAAGGTGGAAAAAGAACCCTAAAGATCCTTGAATGATAGAATAAGGTTCCTGAGTGTCAAAAGTGAATTGTACGTCGAGAAAATCCCGTCAGGGGTATAATTGTAATTTTTCTAAAATTTAGGCGCAAAATCGTAATTTTACAAAAGTTAGGAGAAAATGTGAAAATGGTTAATAAAGCTTAGAAAACTGTCATAAGGCTTAATTAAAGGTTTTAAGACCAAATTTGAGCTTTTTATTTAAATAAAAGCTACAAATGAAAATGAAATTAACAAATAAGGTTTTTGTCTATAGGGTCTCAAAGCCAGTAAGGAAAAGGGACGTTGGGGGATCCCAAGAAACAGATACTAGTAGACGTACTACAAGTTCAGACATTTATTTTTCTGTAACAGGTAGTATTATTATTGCTAACTTTGATGTACTAACTGTAAGTTAGGTACATATGTGCTACGGGCACTATGATAAAATAGAGAGAGAGAGACGAAATGTGCTACGGGTACTATTGGCAAATGGGACACATAATAAATTGTGTTTCGGGTACCAGAGTGAGGAATGGTTCACTCACATAAAATTAAAATGTGAACCATTCCTAACCACAGGGCAATATGAAGTCACCAGGTTAGAACTTTAAAAAAGTCAGTAATAAAACTACTTTTGGCGTATTAGCCTTCTGTACGGGGGAGGTATACTTTGCCTTCGGGGCTATGATGATGAGATTAAGGCTGTGGAGGTCAGTACTAATGTACCACTCCCAGTCATGTGCACTAAAATGATACTGCCAACATGAGCTCAAAACCAAAGCATAAATAAAGATAATTACGTAAAACTAAAACTATGGCATAATTGAGCATGAGATATTTTCGTGAGAGTGCTAACATTGAGGTTGATGTACTGCTGATATACTTTGTTGTGGTCAAAGTCACTATTTATGATGAATAGTAGTCAAAGTTACTATTCATGATAAACAGTAATATTCGTAGAAATTTTATTTTTTGCATGTTTGAACTTACTGAGCCTGTAACTCGCCATTTTGATCATGTTGCAGGTAAGCAACTAGCTCACTAGCTTTGTATGGCTGGATGGTGGATGGGATAGTAGGTGTCAAATGGGATGCAAAGCCAAGGGATATGGTTCTGCAAGAGTTTTCCATTGAGCATCAAAAGAGAGGGAAAGAAAACAGTTCTTTTGTGATAATATGTATTTTATGAAAGTACTGTATTACGTAAATTACTTTGTACTTGCAAACAAAGTAATTAGTGGATAATGTTTTGCGTTATGTTTAAAAAATATATATATTCCCCCAAAAATACCATGTTTTAAAAAGAGATAGATTAGCCGGCGACCCATCAGAGTACAATCTATCGCAATTAGCTATGAAGCTTAACTGTCATAGCATTGTATGATCTCTATGAAGGGCGGGCCGCCACATTTTTGCAGCTAAAAACATTTGGTTTTCAGCTAAGGACACATGGTTTTTGAGGCCAAAAATTCATCTGCATTTTCCTTTTGTTGCCGTCTAATTTTCTACCGCGGTATTCGGTCCTTTCTCGGCAGTATTCTAATTTTCACCCGGAATTGGATTTTCTGAATCCAATTTTTACACAAATCATTCTTGGTCGGTTTGTACTGTCTAAGAGCCTATTCTGTGTCAGTTTACTATTCATTTCCTATAAGGTAGTTGTGTCACACTGTGTTGTCCTTTCGCACGTAAAACAAGGCGTTCTTGTGTGAAATTTCAGACACAGTCTCTCTTGACTAATTTAGATATGCTAATTTCAATTTTATCAATTTTGTGTCCATCTGAGGTCATTTGGACCAGTTTTCAGGATCCCTGTGATCTCACCTCAAAAAACGTGTCAGGTACACGATAGACTAATTTGGGTGTTTTGAGTCCAAATATATCAGTTTCGGGGCGAGAAAAGGTCATCTTGAACTTCATCCTGACACTATGTATCTCCCAAACTAAAATTCTTGTTTTGTGCTCAATTGACCAGATTGAGCCTACTAATCGTTAATATATCAGTTTTAGGTCAGATTAAGGCCGTCTTGACCATTAATCTAACACTGCATTTTCACTATTCACTTTTCACTGTTTTCTTTCTGACTGACTAATCTAAGTATTCTGACTCTGATTTTATCAATCTCTGGGTGAGAAGAGGTCATCTGGACCCTCATTCTTGAGAAATGTACCTCTGCTAGGGTATTTCTTGCTGTTGGGCTTAGACGTTCGGTCTGAGCGTTCTGGTGATCTATTAACCAGTCTTGTGTCAGGAAATGGTTGTCTAGACCAGTTTCCTGATACTGTGCATCTTACACACTCAAACACATAATAGGGTGGACTGGTTTCACTGTCGGGCGCCGTTTTCACAGTATGAATAGTAACTAAACACTACTGTGCTTGTTTAAACTATTCCACTGGAAAATATACTATATTTGAGCAACCTAATTACTTATTGCATAGTATTTAGGTTGTCGGCATTACGAGAGTCTTCATAATTGTTCTCAGTTCCATACATGGCCTTCTACACGGGTTCATACACGAGAGTGTACCAGGCAACACGGGCGTGTACCAGTTGAGACTGCTCAATACGACCGTGTCTTGGAAACCCATTCTTCTACCCGAGTGGTACACGGCTGTGCACCTGACCGTGTTAATCAATATTGCATTAAAAGACATCAAATTAACCCAAATTCATTCCTTAATTTATCATTATATAGAATTTAATTTACAGGAATGGGCTGATCCTTACAGCCTAGTCCCCCTATAAAATTTTCATCATTAAAAATTAAAATAAGTCCGTGAAGTCTCTTTTAATATCCTCTTCCCATTCCTAGGTGGCTTCTTTTATATTGTGGTTCCACCATAATACTTTTAATAACTTTATTCCTAAGGACTTTATTTTCCTTGGCTAAAATTCACACGGGTTTTTCTTCATATGTCAGATCGGCGTGGACTTCGATTGGTTCTTGGCTCAGAACGTGGGAACTGTCCGGCACATATTTCTTTAGCATTGACACATGGAAAACATTATGTACCCAAGCTAATTCGGGAGGGAGCGCTAATCTGTAGGTCACTTTCCTAACTCTCTCGATGATCTCGAAAGGTCCTATATATCTAGAACTGAGCTTTCCTTTCTTCCCAAAATGCATCACCCCTTTCATGGGTGCCACCTTGAGGAAGATTGAGTCTCTTTCTCAAAACTTGAGGGGTCTACGGCATTTGTTGGCATAGCTCTTCTGACGATTGTGCATTGTTTCCAGCCTCTCTCTTATTAGCTTCACATCCACTGTAGTATCCTTGACGAAGTATATACTGATAAGCTTTTTCTCTTCGGTCTTGTGCTAGTGAACTAGAGATCGACATTTTCTTCCATAGAGTGCCTCGTACGGAGCCATCTCAATTGAGGAATGGTAGCTGTTATTCTATGAGATCTCTATCAACAGTAACTTCTGGTCCCAGCTTCCTTTGAAGTCTAGGACATAAGCTCTCAGCATATCCTCTAATGTCTAAATGGTCCCCTCGGATTGACCGTCAGTCTGAGGATGAAAAGCTGTGCTGAACTTTAACTGGGTTCCCAATGAGGCTTGAACGCTTTGCTAAAACTTGGAAGTGAAGCATCCATCGCGATCTGAAATGATTGACTTCGATACTCCATATAACCTTACTATCTGAGCCACGTACATATCTGTCAACTTTTCTACTGAGTAGCTCAGCTTCATAGCTAAAAATCGAGCTAATTTCATTAATTGGTCCACAATTATCTAGATTATGTCGTTGCCACTTGATGTTCTGGGCAATCCGACCATAAAATCCATTGTAATTTGCTCCCATTTCCACTTAGGCAGCTTGATTTTCTACAATTCTCTAGTCAGTCGTTGGTGTTTTACTTTAATTCTCTGGCATATGAGAGAACTTGCAATGAACTCGGCGATGTTGTTCTTCATTTTAGGCCACCAAAAACTCTCTTTCAGGTCTTTGTATATTTTGTTCGCCCCTGGATGTATCGAGTATGGCGTGTCATGGGCTTCTAAAAGGATCTTTTTCCTGAGTTCTTCATCCTTCAGAACACACACTCTATCTCTGAAATAGAGTATGCCATCCCTAGAGACTCGAAATTCTGAACTCTGGTCCTCCGTTGCCTCCTTTTTGAGCTTGTCCAAGGACAAATCGAGGTCCTGGCCAGCCTTAATCTCTTCTAAGAGTGTTGATTAGAGGGTCATTTCGGATAACCTCCCTACTAAAATCTCTATCTCGCTGCTATATAGCTCCTTTTGAAATGCTTCTGGCAAGGCATGGATAGCTATAAGCGTTAACGAGTGCTTTTTACTTAGCGCATCAGCCACCTTGTTGGCCTTTCCTGGGTGGTACAGGATTTCACAGTCGTAATCCTTAACCAGTTCCAACCATCTTCGTTGCCTCATGTTGAGCTCCTTCTGAGTGAAGATGTACTTGAGGCTTTGGTGGTCCATATAGATCTCACACATAACACCATATAAGTAACGCCTCCAAATTTTAAGCACAAAAATGACCGTTGCAAGATCCAGGTCGTGTGTCAAGTGATTTTTCTCATGGTTCTTGAGTTGTCACGAAGCGTATGCGACTACTCTATCATTTTGCATTAGTACAGCTCCTAATTCCGTCTTAGAGGCATCACTGTAGATCATAAAATTTCCCTACCTAGCATCCGGTATGGTCAGGATCAGAGCACTTGTGAGTCTGCGTTTTAGCTCTTGGAAGCTCCTTTCGTACTTGTCAGTCCACTTATACTTCTTCTCTTTCTTGGTAAGCACTGTGAGTGGTGCAACTAACTTTAAGAAGCCTTCGACGAAGCGTTGATAATAACCTGCTAGTCCTAGGAAGCTGCGGATTTTTGTTATGTTCTTCGAGGTCAGCCAATCACTAACTGCTTCAACCTTTGTCGGTCTATTAATACTCTTTCCTTAGATACTACATGGCTAAAAAAGTGGACATTCTCTAGCCAAAACTGGCACTTGGAGAATTTGGCACACAGCTGATGCTCCTTCAACTTGAGTAGGATGGCCCTTAGATACTCCTCGTGCTGTTCTTTTGCCTTGGAATATACAAGTATGTCATCAATGAACACAATGACAAACTTATCTAAGAATTCCTTAAAGACATAGTTCATTAAGTCCATGAAGTCTGCAGGGATGTTCGTCAGCCCCGAACGACATAATGAGGAACTTGTAATGTCCATATTGTGTTCAGAAGGCTGTCTTAGGCATGTCTGCATCCCTTATTCGTAGCTGATGGTACCCGAAATGCAGGTCAACCTTTGAGAATACTACAGTACCTCGGAGCTGATTGAATAAATTGTCGATTCGTGACAACGGGTACTTGTTCTTTATCGTGATCTTGTTCAGCTCCCTATAGTTTATACACATTCTCAGCGTTTCATCCTTTTTCTTCACGAATAAAACAGGTACTCCCCATGGTGAACTACTGTATTGGATGAAGCCCTTGTCCATCAGATCCTTCAACTGAGTCTGAAACTCCTTTAACTTTACTAGGATCATTCTGTACGAGGCCTTGGATATGGGGCCTGATTTTGGTAATAGCTAGATCTCAAATGATATCTCTCATTTTGGTGGAAGTCCTAGGAGATCTTCTGGAAAGACTTCTACGAACTCCTTAACTACTGGCACGTTGTCCGGTCTTGTCCTACCACTTGGTTCTTGTCCACTCTGTGTGCCAGGAAGCCAGTGCATCTGCTGGATAGTAGCTTGTGAGCCTTCATAGCTGATATCACCACCTTAGGTTGCTTCGGTGATAAGCCCTTGTAGACAAACTTCTCGTACCCATTTGGTTCGAAGGTGACCTCCCGTCTTTGACAGTTTATAATGGCATTATAGTTGGCGAGGAAGTCCATTCCTATGATTATGTCGTAGTCACATATATTGATAACAATTAGGTCCACGCTCAGCTCGTGCCCACTGATAACTACTAGCACGTGACGTATCCAATAGCTAGACAACAAAACTTCCCCAGAGGGAAGGGCAGTTTGAAAAGTTTGTTTCATCCTATCTATGTTCTGGCCTATCTCCCTAGAAAACTTTGATGATGTAAAACAGTGTGTAACTCTAGAATCAAATAATACTAGTGGAGTGGAGTTGGTGATAGAAACCTAACCTATCACCATCGTCGAGGTGCTGGCTTCTACATCCTCTGGAGTGAAAGTGTAGATCCTCCCCTACGTCTCTGAAGCCTATAATCTGCCTTGGGTGATTGATGGGCCTTCGATTCTAGCCTGAGCGGTGTGCAACTGACAGCTAGTGGCACGGGCTTGGCCCTGTTGATTTTGCAGGTTGGAGCAGTAGTGCTTAGTATAGTGGCATTCTTTGCCACAGATGTAGCAGCCATTGGTTCTTTGATGGCATTCTCCTGGATGATTCTTTCCATACTTTGGACAAGGTAGGTGTGGGTTGTCATTTCCCTCTAGTTGTTCTTTTTCTAGGGGAAATTCCCATGCTGCCCTTAGTTGCTTGGATTCCCTTTCCTCTTGTTGTTGGGATGGGATTGTCTGTGATTCTGGCTGTTCCCCGTATTCTGACCCTTATGTTGTGAGTAGGGGTTCCGTACTCCCTTGGGCTGTCTAGCCTGTGTCTTCTCTTCTCTTTTGGCCTTGAAGATTTGGGCCCTTCTTTCTTTGTCCTAAGCTAACCAATATTCTGCTTGGATGGCTAGGCTGACACATTCGGTAATTGTTGCTGGCCTGTGGCTTCCACCGCATACTTGGATGGTAATGTCCGTTCTGAACATTTTCAACATTCTTCTAACCTTCTCCTTCTTGGTCGGTACTAAGTTTGGGCAGAATCGAGCCAGCTACTCGAACTTCCTTACTGCCTCCATGATAGTTGTGACAACCGGGAAATTCAGGCAATTCTCGGACGAAAATGTACAATTGTATGTATATAACAATTTGTACTGTTTAAAGAGTGAAATAAATGTATTTATATTGTTCAGAATATGTGAAAATGTTCTAACAATACTGACGAGTAAGAATTCAGTGTTGGAAAAATTCACTGAGTTGAAACGGGTGAAACGGTGCCAAAATCGGCATTGAAAACCCTAACCGAGCCAATAAAAGACGGTAAACTTCCGGGATTGATTGTGATCAAACGGAAGCAGATTAAATTGATCCGACTGCACAGAAGACCTCAGGAACACGCCGGGACGATTTCAGGAAAATTTCGGCTCGAACCGGCATCGGTCAAAAAGTAGTCGAATTAATGTGAATAGTGAAAGTCAAAGTCAACTTTCACTTTTGCATTTATGACATCATAAATCAAGTTTATTAAATGGAATAAATAAGGTGGTTGGTGGCATTAATGGCTAGGATTTAATCACCTTTTGATCTAAAGGCCAAGATTTGGCCAAAATTAACCCTTTTTAATTTTTGAAAATTATGGAAAGTAATGGCTTGGAAAGGTGTTGAAATTTGATTGGTTTAGAGCCAAATTAATTGGCTTTTGGTTGCATTAAGTCGGCAACTTTGGGACATAAAGGCCGAGACCCATTTTTCATGCCAAAACCAAAGAAAAAATTTTCTAAGTTAACTTCCATGGTGTCTACGTGAGGGACCAAAGGAGAACCAAGTTTTCTCTTCAAAGTTTCTTCACAAAAAGCGTGTTAAAACACTCCTTGAAGACAAAGGAAGCAATTGATTAAGGTAACTCCCTTTTTCACTTGATTTTTCATGGTTTTTCTTCTTAAAATCCGTGGGTGAATAGTGATTGGAAGATGTAAAATTTGTGGTTGTTTTTCATGGATTTGATGTTGGGTTTTGTTAAGGATGTATTAAGGAAGAAAACCATGCAAATTCATTAAAGAAAAACCAAATTTTGGTTGGTTTTTCAAAGGTAAATCCGTGGGTTACCTTGAGTGACCAATGAGAAAAAGTTTTGGTTAATGGTTAACATGCTTTCTAAGTTTAAATTTGTGAAGAATAAAGCTTGTATTTCATTATGAAAAGCTTGGAAAAAAATTTCTTGTGTGAATTCCATTAAATGGCCGTGAGTTTACAATGGGTTTGGAAGAAAAATTTTCATTGGTTTATGTGGTATTTGGTTGATTGAAATCATGCAATTTAATGTGTAAATGGTGGCAATGTGATTGAAAGAATGAAACAAAATTATTTAGCATGTTTTCATTCTTTGGCCGTGGGTTTTAAGTGTGTAAAAACCCTAAGAAATTTGGTTGAAAATGCCAAGAAAATGGGCTTGAAAATGTGTTAAAAATGTGACATTTGAATGGCCTAAAATGTGGTGAAAGTTTGACAAAATTTGGTTCGGTTTTGTTGTGAAAACCGAAACCAAATTAAGGGTAAATTTGTAAAAAAATGTTGTAATGTGGGTGATAATGTAAAATTGGAAAATTGTGGGCTTTTATGTAAAAGTTTGGAAAACTTTTACATAAAATAGGCTTGTGGTATAGCACGTGGCAGGTACTTATGGTTCGAGGCGTACCTAACGCCGGAAGCCTTAAAATTACGCCGAAATGCTGCCGAAATTTCAAAAAACGGCATTCGGGGTAAAATAGGGATTTAAAATAAAAGTTAGGGCCGGGACAGAAACCCGAGTCCCTAACGGAAAAAGTGAATAAGGGTAATTTAAGGGGTGGGTCGTGAATAGTTACCTGACCCCTTAAAAATGAAAAACGCGTGTGAGATTGAAAAACCGACCCCGAGGGGGGGGCGTTTTTGGAAATAAAATAAAGGTCCGAGTCAGGAACGGAAAACCCGAGCCTCGGAGACCTAGGTCGGGAAAGTCTAGATGAACGTTTTAAATACTAGTGAAACGTCCATTTGAGACTCCGAAACGATAGAAAATCGCTAAACCGACGTGAGGGTCGGAATAGTGCTTCCCGAGGGCCGGGAAAGCAAAAAGTGGAAATAAAATAGAAACGAACCCGGTAATGATTAGAAAAGAATCAGAAAAGTTCCTGAGAGCCAAAAATGCAGTCTGGATCAATAAAATTCCGTCAGGGGCAAAACTGCAATTTTGCCAAAATATTGGGGCAAAATCGTAATTTTGCAAAAGTTGGGGAAAATGGTGAAAATAATAAATAAAACCTAAAAAGTTATAAATAGGTTTTATTTAAGCTTTTTAATGAAAAATAAAAGCTATAAATGGGAAAAAAAATTAACAGACATAGTTTTGTCTGTAGGATCCCAAAATCGGCCTACAAGGAAGGCGATTCAAGATCCAAGAGAGAGAAAGAGAACAGTCTGATAAGGTAAGTTCAGACATTTACCTGTCTGCAACATATAGGAATATTGTGCTAACTTTAATGTACTAACTATAAGTTAGGTACATATGTGCTACGGGCACTATGATAGAATAGAGAGAGAGACGAAATGTGCTACGGGCACTATAAGAATGGGACACATGGTTAATTGTGCTTCGGGCACTAGAGCGAGGTTAATGAAACTCACTCACCTAAAATTAAAATGTGAACCATTCCTAACCACGGGACAATGTGAAGTCACCGGGTTAGAATGTTAAAAAGTCGGTAATGAAACCACTTTCTGGCGTACCAGCCTTCCGTATAGGGAGGTACTTTTGCCTTCGGGGCTATGAGATAAGGCTGTGGAGGTCAGCACTGATGTACCGCTCCTAGTCAATGTACTATTTTGCCTTCGGGGCTATGAGATTAAGGCTGTGGAGGTCAGCACTAATGTACCGCTCCTAGTCATGCGCACTTAAATGGTACTGTCAATCTGAGCTCAAAACCAGAACATAATGAAAGAAAATGACCTAAAACTGAAACTGTGCCATAATTGAGCATAAGACAGTTTAGTGAGAGCACTAACATCGCGGTAGATGTACTAGTGTAATACAGTGTTGTGGTCAAACTTACTATTCACGTATGAATAGTGGTCAAAGTTACTATTCACATATGAATAGTAGTCAACAGTACTATTCACGATGAATAGTACTATTCATAGAAATTTTATTTCTTGCATGTTTGAACTTACTGAGCCTGTAACTCACCATTTTTGCTAATGTTGCAGGTAAGCGACCAGCTCAGTAGCTTGTTTGAATGGATGGCGTACGGGATGGTGCGTGTCAAATGGGATAACTGGGCGAGGGATATGGTACTGCCAGAGTCTTGCCGCTGAGCGTTAAAGTGAAGGGAAAAAGGGGGAAATAGTCTTTTGTAATTATATATATTTTACGAAAGTACTGTATTATTTATATTACTTTGTACTTATCAACAAAGTAAATAGTGGGAAAAGTTTTACATGATGTTTAAAGAAAAAAAATGAAAAAAAAAAATTTCCCAAAAAACGTCATGATTTAAAAAGACTAGAGAGATAAGCCGGCGACCCATGAGAGTACAATCTATCGCAGTTAGCGATAAAGCTCAACTGTAATAGTATTGTATGATCTCTCCGAGGGGCGGGCCGCCACAGTTGGTATCAGAGCAAGGTCTGAGATTGGTCTAGTTTATAATACCAACTGCTGTCACAGTTGGTATATCAGAGCATCGTTTTCGAGTGGCTAAGTTTTGAATACCAATTGTCGTCACAGTTGGTATATCAGAGCAGTGTGACCATATCCCGATTTGACACTTTGCGCATCCTGCACCGCTATCCAAGTAAGTAGTTTACTTAAGTTCAGTTAATTATTTTCTTATGTGAAAATAATTATCTTATAGGTAGCACGATGACCAGACCTCCATATGTGAGACCACCGCTACCACGACCAAGAGGGGTATTACGGGTATGGACGAGACCTATTGTGAGGCCGCCCATTTCCCAAAGGCCGGTAGTCAGATCCCCGGTACCCGAGAGACCTCCGGTACCAGTACCAGCACCAGTGCCAGCGCCAGTAGAGATAGTACAGCCACGACCGATAGTTCATCCACCGGTGGTAGTGGACATTCCAGTTGTTGGTGGACGCCAACATATTGGGGTGCGAGTGTCGGCACGGGCAGTACAGGCATTTAGGGCCAGCAGTCCTCCGATGTTTGATGGTGGACGACAGTCGATGGAGACCAAGGACTGGCTCCATGCCATTGAGAGGATCATGGTGATTTGCGACATTGATCGAGATATGTGGATCCAGTTGGCTGTCAGTATGTTTCAGGGAGACGCTCGAGTGTTCTGGTAGTATTGCGACCAGGAGATTTTATTGGGATTCAGTTGGGCCGAATTCTGTCAGCGGTTGGCTGATCAGTTTCAACCTAGGGATCCAACACCTGCTCCAGCATCTCCAGAAAGACGAGAGGCTGATACACCTGCGTACCCTGGATTCGATGAGGTCAGAGACTACATTCTCCAGACCGAGAGGATGGTCATGCTGTCTGGTGAGACAGTGATGTCTTACGCAGCGCGGTTTGAGGAGACCATTCGGAGGAGATGTCCGTTGCCTAACCTCACGGAAGCAAACTGCTGTGAGCTGTTTTGGAAAGGTTTATCCTTGGAGCTGAGACCGAGGGTGATCAAGCCGTTTCCTCCGGCGTTCCAAGAGTTCGTGGTAACGATCAGGGCGATCGAGAGAGAGATTCTGATCGAGCATCTGACGCAGAGCCGACGAGAGACGCTGGGTCAAGATGAGATGTTTGCACGCATATTCGGGCCGAGAAGAATGATGAATGATCATGAGGCCGGACCGTCTAGACCACGAGGTGATGACTCAGGACAGGGAACATTACCTAGGGGTGGTGACGAGTCAGATGACGATGAGGATCCAGAAGAATATCCTCTAGTCCCAGATGTAGGGAACGAGTGATCAGTAGATGTGTATATGTACATAAGTAGTTTAGAGAGAAAAGCTCTTTTGTATAGACTTGTGGCCATTTTGTATAAACGGCCGATGTATATATGACTGGTGATGCCTATGTATGACATATAAATGTTTTGCTATGAATGAAATACCAAAATGATTATATGTTGTACGATGATGTGTTAAGATGATGTGGCTTTACAGTACCCTAAATTTCGTAAATTGATATAATTTTACGAATGCGGTTATGGAAAAAGCTAACGGTGAATTATTGTGCCATAATAGGACAATAGCCAAGATGGTGGATTTGAGAAATCGACCAGAGGGACGGGAGCGACGTCCTGATATTATGGAGAGACTGGATCAGATACAAGCTTTGTTGGAAGCTCAGATGCAAGAAAATGCGAATCTGAGGCGACGGGTAGAGGAGCTAGAACAGAGACAAGGCTCTGAGGGTACCTAAGTAGAACAACAAGCTGAGGTAGATCCAGTTATTCCTCCAGCTGCAGTACATGAGAGAGTTCCTGAACCACAACCAGTATTGAATTTGGAACCCCTCTATGAAAGATTCAGGCGTATGAGGCCGCCAGAATTTGAAGGGTCTACAAATCCCTTAGAGGCTGAAGACTGGTTGTCATCATTACAAGTGATCATGGAGTTCATGAACCTAACCGACCGGGAGAAGGTTGCATGTGCGTCTTTTGTGCTGAGAAAAGATGCTCGGTTTTGGTGGGACACTGTGCGAATGAGAAGAGACGTGTCTACCATGAGTTGGGCGGAATTTCTGGAAGAATTTAACCAGAAATATTACGACCCTGCATCTCTGAGACAGCAACAGAAAGAATTCTCAGAGTTGACACAAGGGAACATGTCGGTAAGCGAAGTCTGCCGAAAGTTCGATCAACTATCCCGTTTGTGCCCTTATGTGGTCCCTACTGAGAGGGAAAAGATATAGAAAATGATCGGGATGTTCAGGCCAGAAATTGCTGCGTTAGTAGACACTGGACTAGTACCACCTACTTCTGTAGCAGACTGTGTGAGTCGGGCCATTAGAGCTGAGTTCCATGTAGCTCGATAGAAAGAGGAAAGAGAGAAACACTGGGAGGCTAAGAAGAAGGAGAGGGCTTTGGCGAAGTCTACACAAGTTGGTCAATCAAGCAAGCCTAGTCAAAATGCGAAACCAAGCCAGGGCAATAGTCAGGGATCCCAGCAAAACAAGAGGAAAGGAAATTTTTCTGGGAATCGCCAGGGCAATAATCGAAACCAGCAGCGGAGAACAGCTGGTAATGCAGAGTCTAACGTGCAAAATTGCCCTACATGCGGGAAAAGACATTCTAGGCAATGCAGATTTGGGCCACTTGTTTGCTACGAATGTGGAAAGGAAGGCCATTACGCCAGGAACTGTCCAAATAGGCAGGGTGGATAAGGCACTTCCCAACCGCACCAGACACGCCCACAAGCTCATTCCCTTCAAGCCAGAGTGGAAGAGTCACCAGTGAGGCCGCAACGCCAGGAGCGTATGCAACGTGCTGATGCTCGTGTGATGGCCTACAGTAAGGAAGACGCAGAGGCAGGAACATCAAACGTGGTGACAGGTCAGCTTCCTGTCGCTAGTCATGTAGCCTCTGTATTATTCGATTCCGGTGCTACGCATTCATTTGTTTCCTATGCATTTGCTGACAAGATAGGACTTCCTAAGGATAATATGGGAAGGGTATTTAAAACAGCCTTACCCTCTGGGGAAGTATTGTTGTCCAGTTACTGGTTACCTTATGTACCAGTATATGTGGCAAATAGGGAACTATATGCTGAGTTGATCGTAATGGAGATCATGGATTATGACGTGATTCTAGGCATGGATTTCCTAGGGAAATACCAAGCTACGATCGACTACCGAAATCGAAAGATAGTCTTCCAACCCGAGGAAGAAGAGAGTTTCGAGTATGTTGATACTTCTCGAAGACCCAGGAAGATGATCATCAGTTCGCTGAGAGCCAGCAAGCTGATAGCCAGTGGTTGCATGGGATATCTGGCATATGTGGTGGATACTGTAGAGGAACAAAAGCTTCAAGCTGAAAAGGTTCCTGTGGTTAATGAGTTTCTTGACGTATTTCCAGAAGAGTTACCAGGGATACCACCAGAGAGAGAAATCTCGTTTGAAATTGAGTTGATGCCTGGAACAGCACCTATTTCCAAAGCACCATACCGCATGGCTCCAGTGGAGTTAAAGGAGCTGCAGGCACAATTAAAGGAGCTTTTGGATAAAGGATTCATCAGGCCGAGTTTTTCTCCATGGGGTGCACCTGTGTTATTCGTCAAGAAAAAGGATGGAACATTCCGACTGTGCATTGATTACCGGGAGTTGAATAAGGTTACGATCAAAAATAGGTATCCGTTACCTAGAATTGATGGCCTATTCGACCAGTTAAAAGGCGCAGCGGTATTTTCCAAGATCGACTTACGATCAGGATATCACCAGCTGAGAATTAAAGAGAGTGATATTCCTAAGACGGCGTTTAGGACTCGTTATGGTCACTACGAGTTCCTTGTGATGCCATTCGGATTGACGAATGCGCCAGCAGCATTCATGGATTTAATGAATAGAATTTTTAAAGAGTATCTGGATAAGTTTGTCATTGTATTCATTGATGACATTCTTATATACTCGAAGACTCAGGAGGAGCACAAAGAGCATCTGAGGATCGTGCTGAATACGATAAGGAAGCATCAACTGTATGTCAAATTCTCAAAATGTGAGTTTTGGCTGGACAGAGTACATTTCCTCGGACATATTGTATCCCAGGAAGGTATTGCTGTAGATCCGATAAAGGTAGAGGCAATTAACCAGTGGCCTGCACCCAAGAGTGTGACAGAAATACGTAGTTTCTTGGGATTGGCTGGTTATTATCGGCGATTTGTAGAGGGATTCGCGCGACTAGCTGCACCTCTTACTGCTCTTACACGCAAGGAAAGGAAGTACGAGTGGACTACGGAATGCGAAAGAAGCTTCCAGGAGTTAAAGAGGCGACTGACAAGCGCACCAATCCTTACGCTTCCCATTGAAGGGGAGAAGTTTGTGATCTACAGTGATGCATCGAAAATAGGATTGGGAGCAGTCCTAATGCAAGACGGCAAGGTGATTGCCTATGCTTCCCGTCAGTTAAAGGAGCATGAAAGGAATTATCCTACGCATGACCTTGAACTTGCTGCAGTAGTGTTCGCACTTAAAATTTGGAGACACTATCTCTATGGAGCTCAATGTCAGATTTTCACTGATCACCAAAGCTTGAAGTATTTCTTCACGCAAAAAGAGCTCAATATGCGACAGAGACGATGGTTGGAATTGGTGAAGGATTATGATTGTGAAATCCTCTACCATCCAGGAAAGGCCAACCGTGTAGCGGATGCTCTAAGTAGAAAGTCTACCATATCGCACCAGCTACCAATAAAAAGGCTTCCGAAGCCATTGCAGCAAGAGATAAATTCATTGAACTTGGAGCTGATATCTGGAAGATTAGCTGCACTCCAAGTGGAATCATCGCTATTTGAGGATATAAAGGAAGCTCAGAGGCGAGATCCAATGATGAAAAGTTCTCAGGAAGGAATTTCCAAGGATGGAATGATCCTTTATCAAGGAAGGATAAATGTTCCAGCTGATGAGGAACTTAGAAGACGGATCATGTCAGAAGCCCACGAGACACCCTATTCGGTTCATCCTGGAGCGAGCAAGATGTATCAGGACTTGAAGTTACAGTTCTGGTGGAAAGGAATGAAGAATGATATAGCTAAATTCGTGAGTAGATGCATGACCTGTCAGAGAATCAAAGCGGAACATAAATATCCAGCAGGAAGATTGGAACCGTTGGAGATTCCTGAATGGAAATGGGAACACATTACGATGGATTTTGTAGTGGGACTCCCAAAAACCCGAGAAGGTTATGACGCCATTTTTGTTATTGTGGACAGACTGACCAAGACGGCACGGTTCATAGCTGTCAAGATGACTTTTTCGCTAGAAAAGTTTGCTCAGCTGTACATAACTCATGTCGTCAGACTACATGGAGTACCAAAATCCATTGTATCAGATCGAGATGCACGGTTCACTTCAAATTTCTGGAAGTGTGTGCAAGAGGCCATGGGTACTGAATTGAGACTCAGTACGGCTTTTCATCCGCAAACAGACGGGCAGTCAGAGCGGACAATTCAGACGTTAGAGGACATGCTTCGAGCTTGCGTTATGGATTTTGCGGGAAATTGGAACGAGAAGTTACCATTGATTGAATTCTCGTACAATAATAGTTACCAAGCTTCGATAGGCATGGCACCTTACGAGGCTTTGTATGGACGGAAGTGCAGATCACCATTACACTGGTACGATTTGCGAGAAAAGCAGCTGCATAAGACGGATTTCATGCAAGAGACTTCCGATGCAGTTGCTAGAATTCAGCGTCAAATGAAAATTTCGCAAAGCCGACAAAAGAGCTACGCGGATAAAAGGCGGAGATCCTTGGAGTTTGACGAAGGAGACTTCGTGTTTCTCAAGGTATCGCCTATGAAGGGGATTATGCGTTTCGGTAAGAAGGGGAAACTGAGTCCAAGATATATTGGACCTTATGAAATTATCGAACGCATTGGAAAGGTCGCTTACAGATTAGCGCTACCTCCAGAATTGTCGGCAATGCATAACGTATTTCATGTGTCGATGCTGAGAAAGTATATACCAGATCCGTCCCATGTATTGAAGCATGAGCCTATTCAAATCCACGAGGATTTTACATATGAGGAACAGCCTATTCAAGTACTAGCTCGTGAAGAGAAAGTATTGAGGAATAAGGTAATCCCACTAGTGAAAATTTTGTGGAAAAATCACAATATTGAAGAAGCTACATGGGAACGAGAAGACGAGATGAGGAGTTTATACCCCCATTTGTTCTAATTTTCGAGGACGAAAATTTTATAAGGAGGGGTGAATGTGACAACCGGGAAATTCAGGCAATTCTCGGACGAAAATGTACAATTGTATGTATATAACAATTTGTACTGTTTAAAGAGTGAAATAAATGTATTTATATTGTTCAGAATATGTGAAAATGTTCTAACAATACTGACGAGTAAGAATTCAGTGTTGGAAAAATTCACTGAGTTGAAACGGGTGAAACGGTGCCAAAATCGGCATTGAAAACCCTAACCGAGCCAATAAAAGACGGTAAACTTCCGGGATTGATTGTGATCAAACGGAAGCAGATTAAATTGATCCGACTGCACAGAAGACCTCAGGAACACGCCGGGACGATTTCAGGAAAATTTCGGCTCGAACCGGCATCGGTCAAAAAGTAGTCGAATTAATGTGAATAGTAAAAGTCAAAGTCAACTTTCACTTTTGCATTTATGACATCATAAATCAAGTTTATTAAATGGAATAAATAAGGTGGTTGGTGGCATTAATGGCTAGGATTTAATCACCTTTTGATCTAAAGGCCAAGATTTGGCCAAAATTAACCCTTTTTAATTTTTGAAAATTATGGAAAGTAATGGCTTGGAAAGGTGTTGAAATTTGATTGGTTTAGAGCCAAATTAATTGGCTTTTGGTTGCATTAAGTCGGCAACTTTGGGACATAAAGGCCGAGACCCATTTTTCATGCCAAAACCAAAGAAAAAATTTTCTAAGTTAACTTCCATGGTGTCTACGTGAGGGACCAAAGGAGAACCAAGTTTTCTCTTCAAATTTTCTTCACAAAAAGGGTGTTAAAACACTCCTTGAAGACAAAGGAAGCAATTGATTAAGGTAACTCCCTTTTTCACTTGATTTTTCATGGTTTTTCTTCTTAAAATCCGTGGGTGAATAGTGATTGGAAGATGTAAAATTTGTGGTTGTTTTTCATGGATTTGATGTTGGGTTTTGTTAAGGATGTATTAAGGAAGAAAACCATGCAAATTCATTAAAGAAAAACCAAATTTTGGTTGGTTTTTCAAAGGTAAATCCGTGGGTTACCTTGAGTGACCAATGAGAAAAAGTTTTGGTTAATGGTTAGCATGCTTTCTAAGTTTAAATTTGTGAAGAATAAAGCTTGTATTTCATTATGAAAAGCTTGGAAAAAAATTTCTTGTGTGAATTCCATTAAATGGCCGTGAGTTTACAATGGGTTTGGAAGAAAAATTTTCATTGGTTTATGTGGTATTTGGTTGATTGAAATCATGCAATTTAATGTGTAAATGGTGGCAATGTGATTGAAAGAATGAAACAAAATTATTTAGCATGTTTTCATTCTTTGGCCGTGGGTTTTAAGTGTGTAAAAACCCTAAGAAATTTGGTTGAAAATGCCAAGAAAATGGGCTTGAAAATGTGTTAAAAATGTGACATTTGAATGGCCTAAAATGTGGTGAAAGTTTGACAAAATTTGGTTCGGTTTTGTTGTGAAAACCGAAACCAAATTAAGGGTAAATTTGTAAAAAAATGTTGTAATATGGGTGATAATGTAAAATTGGAAAATTGTGGGCTTTTATGTAAAAGTTTTACTTTTACATAAAATAGGCTTGTGGTATAGCACGTGGCAGGTACTTATGGTTCGAGGCGTACCTAACGCCGGAAGCCTTAAAATTACGCCGAAATGCTGCCGAAATTTCAAAAAACGGCATTCGGGGTAAAATAGGGATTTAAAATAAAAGTTAGGGCCGGGACAGAAACCCGAGTCCCTAACGGAAAAAGTGAATAAGGGTAATTTAAGGGGTGGGTCGTGAATAGTTACCTGACCCCTTAAAAATGAAAAACGCGTGTGAGATTGAAAAACCGACCCCGAGGGGGGGGCGTTTTTGGAAATAAAATAAAGGTCCGAGTCAGGAACGGAAAACCCGAGCCTCGGAGACCTAGGTCGGGAAAGTCTAGATGAACGTTTTAAATACTAGTGAAACGTCCATTTGAGACTCCGAAACGATAGAAAATCGCTAAACCGACGTGAGGGTCGGAATAGTGCTTCCCGAGGGCCGGGAAAGCAAAAAGTGGAAATAAAATAGAAACGAACCCGGTAATGATTAGAAAAGAATCAGAAAAGTTCCTGAGAGCCAAAAATGCAGTCTGGATCAATAAAATTCCGTCAGGGGCAAAACTGCAATTTTGCCAAAATATTGGGGCAAAATCGTAATTTTGCAAAAGTTGGGGAAAATGGTGAAAATAATAAATAAAACCTAAAAAGTTATAAATAGGTTTTATTTAAGCTTTTTAATGAAAAATAAAAGCTATAAATGGGAAAAAAAATTAACAGACATAGTTTTGTCTGTAGGATCCCAAAATCGGCCTACAAGGAAGGCGATTCAAGATCCAAGAGAGAGAAAGAGAACAGTCTGATAAGGTAAGTTCAGACATTTACCTGTCTGCAACATATAGCAATATTGTGCTAACTTTAATGTACTAACTATAAGTTAGGTACATATGTGCTACGGGCACTATGATAGAATAGAGAGAGAGACGAAATGTGCTACGGGCACTATAAGAATGGGACACATGGTTAATTGTGCTTCGGGCACTAGAGCGAGGTTAATGAAACTCACTCACCTAAAATTAAAATGTGAACCATTCCTAACCACGGGACAATGTGAAGTCACCGGGTTAGAATGTTAAAAAGTCGGTAATGAAACCACCTTCTGGCGTACCAGCCTTCCGTATAGGGAGGTACTTTTGCCTTCGGGGCTATGAGATAAGGCTGTGGAGGTCAGCACTGATGTACCGCTCTTAGTCAATGTACTATTTTGCCTTCGGGGCTATGAGATTAAGGCTGTGGAGGTCAGCACTAATGTACCGCTCCCAGTCATGCGCACTTAAATGGTACTGCCAATCTGAGCTCAAAACCAGAACATAATGAAAGAAAATGACCTAAAACTGAAACTGTGCCATAATTGAGCATAAGACAGTTTAGTGAGAGCACTAACATCGCGGTAGATGTACTAGTGTAATACAGTGTTGTGGTCAAACTTACTATTCACGTATGAATAGTGGTCAAAGTTACTATTCACATATGAATAGTAGTCAACGGTACTATTCATGATGAATAGTACTATTCTTGCTAATGTTTGAACTTACTGAGCCTGTAGCTTACCATTTTTGCTAATGTTGCAGGTAAGCGACCAGCTCAGTAGCTTGTTTGAATGGATGGCGTACGGGATGGCGTGTGTCAAATGGGATAACTGGGCGAGGGATATGGTACTGCCAGAGTCTTGCCGCTGAGCGTTAAAGTGAAGGGAAAAAGGGGGAAACAGTCTTTTGTAATTATATATATTTTATGAAAGTACTGTATTATTTATATTACTTTGTACTTATCAACAAAGTAAATAGTAGGAAAAGTTTTACATGATGTTTAAAGAAAAAAAAAATGAAAAAAAAAAATTTCCCAAAAAACGTCATGATTTAAAAAGACTAGAGAGATAAGCCGGCGACCCATGAGAGTACAATCTATCGCAGTTAGCGATAAAGCTCAACTGTAATAGTATTGTATGATCTCTCCGAGGGGCGGGCCGCCACAATAGTCATGTTTCCTTGACATAGGTTGTTGATTTCATCCTGTTGGGCTACCAGGGCCTCGTCGTTAAAATACACCTCTTTAAACTCATCCATAAAGTCTATCCAGCTCATCTCATTAACATTTCTCCTGATGGCCACGGTCATCCACAGTTGTCGTGCCCCCTTATGTAAGGCGAGGGATGCATGCAATACTTTCTTTCTTTCTGTCAATCTTACGAGGTCCAAGATGACCTGGATATCGGTCAGCCAGTCGTTGGCTTCAATAAGATTCGTGGTTCCATCAAATTCTGGCACTTTCAAGCACCGGAATCACTCATAGAGGTTGCCTTTTCTAGGAGTTGGCATAAGAACGTTGGCTACCGAGGGAGCAGCCACGATTGATGGTTCCAGAGGCACTTAGGTTGGGGGAGCCACTTGCTCCCTTAGAGTATCAGGGGCTATCGAAGCCTCTTGTACTGGCACTTTTGCCATCTGCGGTGTCCGAGGTCACTGGTTCAGTTGCTCCCTGAGTTGAGCAATTTCCTATTGTTGATTTAACATCTCTTACATGGCTGTGAGCCGTGCCATTAGCTCGTCTTCTTGAGTAGCTTGATTAGTCTAAGCTCTTGTTCTCACCATGGCTTCCTATGTAACCCTGTCACATTACGAGAAAGAAAACTATGAGTCTTTAAAATTCCATACTTTGGACTCATATCACATATTACCTTTTCTTACTTAACAATCATAGATATAAATATACGTATTATATCTTTCTTTTATTCTCTTGTTCTGTGATGTTCAATACAATTGTCTCATCGTCTAAGTACCAGGAACTGTCTTGCACTTTTTGTCTCACTACTGATATGTGTGGAAATCATCCAATTTAAGCCCTCTAGACAAAACTATACTGCTTTTCATAATATATATCACAAAATATGTATATATACATCAAAAACTCGATTTTAGCGGGAATGACACACACTTCCCAATATACGATCCCACAAGTACATTTAGCTAAGTCTGGCGGGAAAAGCTACTGTTCCCCTCTATATAATTACATAACAAAAATTCTCGTGGAAAGGGTTACCACTACTCAGAGAACACTCCTGACTCAGCATCGGACATCATCTCGTCCTCACTGTTACTAAGTGGGAACTCCTTTGGGTCCTCCTCTTCGTCTCCCCAGATGACACTGCCTTCATCATCGTTGGTGATGATGACTTGGGGTTCGTATATCCCCATCTACTCATCGTCATTGAAGTGATTGGGGTGTAGGAATAAAATCAGTAAAAATGCATCAGAGCGGCGCAGTGGAGCAATAAAAGTTTTTTAGGATCATTAAATATCTCGTGATGCCATATACAATAAACAAACAACAATAAAACTCATACCTCAAGATGATGCCAATACAACAGGAGGAGAATGACTGGAGGGCTTCAACCAACTAGCCTTCTTTATTATTCTCCAATTCCCGGATGGCAGAGTGTGTGGGCACTCAGTTCCTCGACCGGTATGCTAGCACTACTAGTCTTCTTCCAACCACCAAGATCTCTAAAGAACTTATTGTCACAATGAGTTGTGCAACAATAAGCCTGCTCACCTGAGAGTCTGTGGTTTAAGAGAACTGGAGTGGTAGGACCTCTATTTATAGACTTGCATGAGGGGATCCCTTGAATTCAAATTGGATTAGGAGAATATTTTCTCCCTTATCCATTAATAAAATTCAAAAATCCCATAGGCAACAATCATGGGAATAGTCGGCCAACCTTGGGATTTCAGCAATCCAAATTCAAATAGAATTTTAACCTGAATTTAATCTCTTCATTTATCCATAATAACCGAATTTTCCTAGGCCATAAACAAGGCTAGATTCGGCCACTTTAATGTGAGGAGAATCAAAATTCAAATAGGATTTTCTAGCTTGAATTTTATCTCACCCTTATCAACTAAAAAACCAAAAATCTCCTTTGGGATTATCCTTGAATTTTCGACTACTTTTGTGAGGGGAAGAATCAAAATTCAAACAGGATTTTCTAGCTTGAATTTAATCCCACCCTTATCCACAAAAACCAAAAAATCTCCTTGGATTTATGCACAAAATTTCCGGCACTTTAGGGAGGGAGAGAATCTGAATTTAACTGGGATTGAAACTTAAATTTTCCCTGCATCCTTATCCATTAAGAATCTGAATTCTCCTAGGAGTCATCCTCCCTAACAAACTCAGTTTTTCTAGATAGATTAGGACTCAAAATTCAAGTAGGATTTAAACAAGATTTTTCTCTCTATAATCCAACTCTAATTCGAATTCTAACCCTGTGGAATTATCCACTAAGAATTCAAATTCCACTTGGACTGTGATTCAAAATTTTAATTTCAAATTTCAAAATTCAAAATTCAAATTTAAATTTCAAATTCAAATTTCAAATTCAAATTTCAAATTCAAAATTTAAATTTCAAATTTCAAAATTCAAATTTCAAAATCCACAGAAAAGTTGTATTTCAAATTTTTGTTCTCATGGATAATTTTCTACAATTCCAATCCAATCTTAAATAAAATCATAGCAACTTTATTTGGAGTTCGAATAATTGTGTACTCTATTATCCAAAACAAAATATGAATTCAACCGAAGAGAATCTTGTCCACCATCCTAATCCTATGTCAACACCATCCATGCATACTTAACTAGCCAATAAGCATACACAAATCAGTTTGCCAACCATTAAGGAATTATGTAGAGCTAGTAGAGGGACCGATTGGACATATATAATCGGGCTCTCGTGAATCCATAAGATCATCATTCTGCGTCGAGCAACTCAATTATATGATCACTAATTTTAGAGTCATACCACTATAAACCTGAAACTGAACTCTCAATTATATACCATATTACCAAAGCCTGTGACCAGCTAATGTCCAATGACCGTGTCATGTATACAGAAACCTCATATGATATCCATGATCAGCCTGAGGTCAAAGTCTATTTAATTCTACTGATCAGGCTATCTTAAAGTTCCACTATACTACGAATAAGAAAATGATTATTCACCATATGTGAATAAGAAGTCATCTGCTGGCCTTGTCCATTTTCATATCCAGTATAATGCCTTTAAGAGGATACCTTTAACTCCTTATTGCTATGATTCTGATATCTGTAAACAAATCGTTCACCGTATACAAGTCATGCACCTAACGAACAGATCTATAAGCTTACTACCTCTGAGATGCTTTAGCCATTGGAACATCAAAGTATACAAGTCATATACATGAAGTAGTTCATTTACTCAAGATTAAGGTTATTGCATAATGAACGTCAAAAGCAGATTGATCTACTCATAGCAGACAACATAGATCAATCACGTTTTAGTCCCGGTCTAATATGTCACCACCAAGCAACATATCTATATTTCCACTTGGGAGTCTATGCTTCGGACAGTCAAGACAAACCGTCCCCACCGTGGCTTTAGACAACATAATAGACTTAACATAAGTCAGATGCTTGGTCTAACCCCATAGACTACAGACCTTAGTTTAGACTGCTTACTTAAGAATATTGTCTTCTTGCATACAAAAGTCCATTGTATGCAACGTTCTAATAGTTTTAACACAAGCAGTCAGTGAGCCATATTTGCTTACATTTACTTTAACATGTAAATAGAATAAGGACAAACAACAATATAATGAATAACCTCTATATTATAATTTTATTAACCAGTTCAAAATAAATGCAGAAAATGTCTTTAATGCTTAGGGCATTTCTTAATAATCTCCCACTTGCCCTAAGCCAGCAGATGTGCCATATTACGTATCCCATCGCCTCTACATGCCTTTCAAAGCTTCTAGCCACCAAATTCTTAGTAAAGGGATTGACAATGTTGTCTTTGGACGTGATCTTACATACATCCACTTGTCCTGTCTCCACGTGCCCTCTTATAATGTGATACCTCTGATCTATGTGCTTGGTCCTCTTGTGGTGCTGAGATTCCCTTGTGTTGGCAATAACCCCCAGTGTTATCACAGTAAAGTGTGATAGGCTTGTCAACACTCAGAATTACCTTAAGGTCTCTAAAGAACTTGCGGAGCCAAATCACTTCTTTAGATGCCTCAGCCGTAGCCACATACTCAGCCTCCATCATAAAGTTAGCTATGCAACCCTGCTTCATGCAACTCCACACAATGGCACCTCCTCTGAGTAAGAACACTGATCCTGATGTTGATTTCCTTGAATCCTTGCAAGTCTGGAAGTCTGAATCCATGTATCCTATGGGTGTTAGGTCCCCTCTAGAATACACCAGCATATAATCCCTCGTTCTTTTAAGACACTTGAGTATAAGCTTTGTGCTTGCCAGTGCTTGGTTCCAGGATTCGCTTGATATCGACTCACCATACCTACTGCAAAACATATGTTCGGGAGAGTACAAAGTATAGCATACATAAGGCTACCCACAGCGGATGCATAAAGGACCTTACTCATATGCTTTCTTTCTTCATATGTCTTGGGACAGTCATCTAATGAAAGAGTTAAACTAGCAATGGAAGGTTGTGAACCTTTCTTTGTCTCTTGCATTGCATATTTATCAATTATTTTATCTATGTATGAAGTCTAGGATAATGCTATCATTTTGTTCTTTTGATCTCTGAAGAGACAAATGCCTAGAACATAATTAGCTTCACCAAGTCCTTCATGTCAAACTATTAGTGTAGCCAGAGCTTGACCGATGATAAATTCCCTACATCATTCCCAATGAGCAGTATATCACTGACATAGAGTACTAGAAAGACCACTTTACCATCCTTAATACGTTTATAAACACAAGGTTCATCAACGTTCTGCTCAAAATTGAAAGTCTTGATCACTTGATCAAATCTCTGGTTCCATGAGCGGGATGCTTGCTTTAATCTATAAATGGATCTAAGCAATTTACAGACTTTTCTTTCTTGGCCTTTTGCCACGAACCCTTTGGGCTATATCATGTAGATACATTCCTCAAGATGGCCATTCAAGAATGCCGTCTTAATGTCTATTTGCCAGATCTCATAATCAAGAACCGTAGCAACGAACAGAAGAATACGGATAGACTTCAGCATAGCAACAGGCGAAAAGATTTCATCGTAATCAATTCCAGCCTTTTGCGTGTACCCTTTGTTAGGAAATGCCCTAAGTATTAGAGACATTTTGATGTATTCATTTTGAACTGGATAATAAAATTATACATAGAGGTTATTCATTACATTGCTATCTGTCCTCGTCTTATTTACATGTTAAAGTAAATGTAAGCAAATATGGCTCACTGACTGCTTGTGTTAAAACTGTTAGAACGTTGCATGCAATGGACTTTTGTATGCGAGAAGACAATGTTCTAAAGTTAGCAGTCTAAACTATGGTCTGTAGTCTATGGGGTTAGACCGAGCATCTAACTCATGTTAAGACTATTATGTTGTCTAAAGCCTTAGAGGGGACGGTCTGTCTTGACTGTCTGGAGCTGGACTCCCAAGTAGAGACATGGATATGTTGCTTGGTGGTGACATATTAGACCGGGACTAAAGCATGATTGATCTACGTAGTCCGCTATGAGTGGATCAATCTGCTTTTGACGTTCATTATGCAATAACCTTAATCCTGAGTAAATGAACTACTTCATGTATATGACTTGTGTACTTTGATGTTCCAATGGCTAAAGCGTCTCAGAGGGTAGTAAGCTTATAGACCGGCTCGTTGGGTGCATGACTTGTATACGATGAAGGGTTTGTTTGCAGATATCGGAATCATAGCTCTGAGGAGTTAAAGGTATCCTCTTAAAGGCATTATACTGAATGTGAAAATGGACAAGGCCTTGGGTCGTCTGCTGGGCGGATGACTTCTTATTCACATATGGTGAATAATCATTTTCTTGATTCGGTAGTATAATGGAACTTTAAGATAGCCTGATCAGTAGGATTAAACGGACTTTGACCTAAGGCTGATCATGGATATCATATGAGGGTTTTGCATATATGACAAGGTCATTGGATGGTAGCTCGTCACAGGCTTACGTAATACGGTATATAATTGGGAGTTCAGTTTCAGGTTTATAGTGGTGTGACTCTGAAATTAGTGATCATATGATTGAGTTGTTCGGTACAGAATGATGATCATATGGAATCACGGGAGCCCGATTATATATGTCCAATCAGGCCCTCTACTAGCTCCACATAATTCCTTAACGTTTGGCAAATTGATTTGTGTATGCTATTGGCTAGTTTATTATGCATGGATGGTGATGACACAGGATTAGGATGGTAGACAAGATTCTCTCCGGTTGGATTCAGATTTTGTTTTGGATAATAGAGTACACAATTATTCGAACTCCAAATAAAGTTGCCATGATTTTATTTGAGATTGGATTGGAGTTGTAGAAAATTATCCATGAGAACAAGAATATGAAATACAACCGTTTTGTGGAATTTGAAATTTGAATTTTGAAATTTGAAATTTGAATTTTGAAATTTGAAATTTGAATTTTGAATTTGAAATTTGAATTTGAAATTTGAATTTGAAATTCGAATTTGAAATTTGAATTTGAAATTTAAATTTGAAATTTGAAATTTGAAATTTGAAATTTGAATTTGAAATTTGAATTTGAAATTTGAAATTCAAATTTTGAATCACAGACCAAGTAGGATTCGAATTTGTTGTGGAAAATCCACAAGGTTTGAAATTCGAATTTGAGTTGGATTTGGAGAGGATAATCTTGTTAGAATCCTACTTGAATTTTGAATCCAAATCCCAACAAATAAGGGACGAAATTTTGAGGATAATCCTCATGAAAGATTTCGGATTTTGTGGATAAGATTCAAGGGAATATTCAAGCTTCAATCCTAGTTGAATTTGGTTTCTCTCTCCTCCCAAAAGTGGCCGAAATTTTGGATCCCTAATCCTAGGAAATTCGGTTATTTTTGGATAAGGTTAAGATGAGATTTTGCTTGAGAAATCCTAGTAGAATTTTGATTCTCCCTTATCCTAAAAGTGGCCGAAAATTTGGAGGATTTTCTCCTTGTGAATTTCGGATTTTTTGGTTGGAAAAGGGAGATAAAATTCTAGCTAAAATCTTGTTAAGATTTGGATTGGATTTATCTAGAAAAACCGAATTTAATTGTGGAGATTCTCCCTTGGAAAATTCGGATTTTTTGGTTTGGATAAGGGAGAAAATCTTTTCCTAGTCCAATTCGAATTCAGAGAATCACCTCATGCAGGTCTATAAATAGAGGTCCTGCCACTCCAGTTCTCTTAGACCACAGACTCTCAGGTGAGCAGGCTTATTGTTGCACAGCTCATCGTGACAATAAAGTTCTTTAGAGATCTGGGTGGTCGGAAGAAGACTAGCAGTGCTAGCATACCGATCGAGGTTCAGAGTGCCCACACACTCAGCCATTCGGGAATTGGAGAATAGTAGAGAAGGCTAGTTGGTTGAAGCCTCCAGTCACTCTCCTCCTGTTCATTGGCGTCCTTGAGGTATGAGTTTTAATTGTTGTTGATTTATTGTATATGGCATCATGAGATATTTAACGATCTAAAAATTTTTATTGTTCCGCTGCGCCACTCTGATATGTTTTTACCGGTTTATTTTCCTACACCCTTTGCAACTAGTCTAGCTTTGAAAGTTTCTACTCTCCCTTCCGCATCCTTCTTTCTTTTGTAGACCCACTTGCATCCAATGGGTTTTATCCCATTCGACAGATCTATAAGTTCCCAAACAGAGTTGGATTTCATAGAGTCCATCTCATTGTTCATAGCCTGTTTCCAAGATTTAGAATCAATATCATTTATAGCTTCATCAAAAGTGACCGGATCATCCTCATGTTCATAAGGCTCGGCCTGGTATACCTCAGCATCATACATGAAGAAATTAGGCTTCCTTAAAACCCTCCCACTACGACGAGGCATCCTAAATTGTTGATTGTCTACAGGTCTTTCATAGGAACTCGAACTTGCATCCAAAATCGAAACCTGTGGAGCAGTTCTTTCACCCGATAACTCCTCTAGTACTACTTTGCTTTGAGGCTTAAAGTCATTCATGTGACTTTCTTCTAAGAATGTCACATGGGTTGAAACAATGACTTTTTGTTTCTTCGGGTAATAAAACAGACCTCTCTTAGTTCCCTTAAGATACCCTACAAACATGCATAATTCTGATCCTGGTTCTAACTTTTTTGCATCCTCATCCAGTACATATGCCGGGCAGCCCCATATTCTCATATGTCCAAGGGAGGGCTTCCTGCCACACCACAATTCATATAGAGTCCTGAGAATTGATTTGCTTGGAACCTGGTTCAGAATATAGCACGTCGTTTGTAATGCATATCCCAAAAATGATAACGGCAGCATTGAATAACTCATCATGGACCGTACCATATCCAATAAGGTCTTGCTTTTCCTTTCGGCTACACCATTCTATTGTGGAGTTCCAGGTGCAGTCAATTGGGATAATATCCCATTCTCTACAGGATGTCCTAAAAATTCATCGGAGAGGTATTCACCACCTCGATCAGATCAAAGTGTCTTTATGGATTTATCTAATTGCTTTTCCACTTCCACACAATACTCTTTGAACATATCAAAGGTTTCACTCTTGCGATGCATCAGGTACACATATCCATACCTCGAGTAATCGTCTATAAAGGAGACATAATACTCAAACCCTCCTCATACTGTAACATTCATGGGGTTATATATGTCAGTGTGCATAATTTATAAGAGTTCCTGAGCCCTAGTATCCTTAGCTCTAAATGACCTCTTAGTCATCTTACCCTCAAGACAAGATTCACATTGAGGAAGACGTACCCCCTCTAGAGATTCTAGAGGGCCATCTTTCACCAACCTTTGAATCCTATCCTGATTAATATGACCAAGTCTTAAATGCCAAAGATATGCCTTATTAGAGTGAGAAACTTTCAACCTTTTAGAGTTATCTGTTAATTCAGTGTCAAGCAATGAGTACATCTTTAGTTTAATCAAATATAGGTTTCCATCCATCCATCCAGAACAGATAAAAGACTTATTTTTAGGAATATCAACTCTTTTACTAAAAGAAACTGAATAAAATCTTTTATTAAACAAGCTACAGATATAAGGTTCCTCCTAAAATTAGGAATATAAAAACAGTCTTTCAATAATATAAACCTAAATTCATCAAAGTAAAGATAAACATCTTCCACTGCCTCGGCCACCACCAAGCTACCGTCTCTGGTCCGCAACGAAAGGCTCCTATTATGTAAACTTCTCGTTTCCACGAACCCTTGCATAGAAGCACAAACATGATTAGGGGCGCCCGAATCAATGACCCAAGTGTCTTTTGATTCTTCCACCAAACATGCTTCTAAATAATGAAGTTCCTTACCTTCCTTGCCCTTGGCGGCCAGGAATTCCTGTCAAGCCTTCTTGAAGTGACCTACCTTCCCACAGTGGAAGTATTTGGACTTTTTAGGGTCCTTAGGCCTCTTGTTCTTCTTCTTCTTCTTCCCATCTGAGACAAGAGGATTAGAAGAACTGGAAGCCACTTGCTTCTTATTTGGCCTCTTCCTCTTCCGTGAGGGTTTGGAAGATTCCACCAAATTGGCCTCTCCTTTGGGTTAGATCGCATCCCCATCCCTGATCATCCACTCATAAGCTTGGAGTTGTTTCATGAGCTCGGTGAGTCCTAACTCCCTTGTCGCCAGATTATATGCGACCTTAAACCCCACAAAATCCTTAGATAGAGTTTTAAACACCATTTCGATCTGGGTGTTGTAGTCCAACTCAACACCATTCTCGGTAGCCTCAGCAAAGAATCCCATTAGAGTAATCATATGGTCCTTCACAAGAGCACCTACCTTTTGCTTAGAGTTCATAATGCTGGTAATAGCAGACTGTCGGGCCAATTTTTCTTAGCCTCTGAACATGTCCTCCAGATTTTCCATGATCTCCCTAGCAACTTGATAAGTCTCATGCTGCTTTTGTAAAGCGCTCGTCATGCTAGCAAGAATGTAGCATCGAGCTATCTCATTGGATTCTCTCCAATGAGTATAGGCAACCGGGACTTCCTCAAGCGATGTGTCAAGTTTGGGCCCAGGTGGCCATGGTTCATCCAGTACGAAATTATGTCTCTCGCAGCTGAGAACTATTAGCAGATTTCTCTTCCAGTCTTTATAATTATCACCATTCAACTTATTTTCAATAAGTATTGAAATAAGGGGTGTCAGTGACATTTTGAACTGAAATAAAATTATACTAGACATCATTACAAAGCCTAAGCAAATATATAAATAATTTAGCAAATAAAACATACAAGTATGTTCCTACATGAAACTTGAAAAAAACATGTAGCATTACAACGGTAATTCTCAGCATCTATTGTCCCAAGCCACCAAGGGGTAGTTATGAGACAAATAGCCAGAACATGGACCCCGTCCAATTAGTATATGTTCCCTTAAATCCTCCAAGGTTAAGACATATCTTAATAACTGCTTATTTTGGCCACCAGTTTAGTTAACAAAGCTTCTTGAGTGTATAACCATTGTTTACGTAGCCCGATCCACATCCTACCAAGCCACCGAGGGGTGGTCATGAATAGAATCGTACCCGAACACGTTTTCCATATAGGAGATCCAACCTAGTATACCAGCGGTAGTAAACACTTACCGAGGGGTGTGGTCAGGGTAGAACTGACATGAGACATTACCATGCTTTCACATATGAATCAACAATGGAGGCTGTGGGTTTTGTTTGAAACCCTCTTCCACTCAATATTTTGAAAAACATGCAAGTTTTGACAAATATACATGATCAATATAGTATGAGTCGCATTCACCTATCTTATACGACATGTTATCAAATATGCATACAAAACATCTATCAATACATATTTATACATCCATGACATATCACAGAAAAAATAATTGATAGCAAAATAACCGAACTATGGTTTCATCCTAGAATAAAGAAAATAAAGATTACAAAATTCCATCCAAAGCATTCTTTGGGTCTTGAATTTTGTTCCGTCTTCTTCTATCCATCTTTATGTAGCCTCTTCATTTATTTCTCATCCGAAGAATCATTTAAAATTTAAATTTCAAATTAGAATTTCAAATTTAATTTTTAAACAATTTAAACTTCGTGTGTAATAATATGTAATTTCAAAAATTTTAAATTATATATTATTAAACATGATTAAAAATTAAATCTCAAATTTAAAAATTAAAATTTTTTCATTTTTTTTGACCCACAAGGCCCGAAGGCCCACAGCCGTCGTGGGCAGCCCCCAGCCCCCAAGGGGGCTGGCAGCCCACAGTCACAGGCCATGTGCAGCCATGCCGGGCTACAGGCTAAGCCGGTAGCTTCAAGCTGCACACCTGGGCTATGCGCAGCAGCTGCCAGGCTACAGGTAGCGCTTGCAGCCATGGGTTGCACATCCAGGTGGGCACAGTAGCCCACCAGGCGATAGGCAGTGCCTGCAGCCATGGGCTGCACACCCAAGGCCACTAGTTCCTTAGCGTCATTCTCCCGGATGATTCTTTCCATACTTTGGAGAAGGCGGGTGTGGGTTACCATTTTCCCCCCGGTTGTTCTTTTTCTAGGGGAAATTCCTCTACTGCCCTTGGTTACTTGGATTCCCCTTCCTCTTGTTGTTGGGATGGGATTGTCTGTGATTCTGGCTGTTCCCCACATATGTTGTGAGTCGGGGTTCAGTCTTCCCTTGGGCTGCCTAGCCTGTGTCTTCTCTTCTCTTTTGGCCTCGAAGATCATGGCCCTTCTTTCTTTATCCTAAGCTAAACAATATTCTGCTCAGATGGCTCGGCCAACACATACGGCCATTGTTACTGGCCCATGGCTTCCACCACATACTTGGATGGCAGTGTCCGTTCTGAACATTTTCAACATTCTTCTAGCCTTCTCCTTCTCGGTCGGTACTAAGTCTGGGCAGAGTCGAGCTATCTACTTGAACTTCCTTACTACCTCCATGGCAGCATGTTTCCCTAGCATAGATTGTTGAATTCATCCTGCTGGGCTGCCTGGGTCTCGTCGTTAAAATACACCTCTTTAAACTCATCCACAAAGTCTGTCCAACTCATCTCATTAACATTTCTCCTGATGGCCACAGTCTTCCACTGTTGTCGTGCCCCCTTGTGTAAGGCGAGGGATGCACACAATACTTTCTCTTTCTCTGTCAATCCAACGAGGTCCAAGATGAACTGGATATCAGTTAGCCAATCGTTGGCTTCCATAAGATTCGTGGTTCCTTCAAATTCTAACACTTTCATGCACCGAAATCACTCATAGAGGTTGCCTTCTCTAAGAGTTGGCATAAAAACATTGGTTATCGGGGGAGCAGCCCCGACTGATGCTGCCGGAGCCGCTTGGGTTGGGGGAGCCACTTGCTCCCTGGGAGTATCAGGGGCTATTGAAGCCTCCTGTACTGGCACTTCTGCCGTCTGCGGTGTCTGAGGTCACTAGTTCAGTTGCTCTTTGAGTTAAGCATGTTCCTGTTATTGATTTAACATCTCTTACATGGCTGCGTGTCATGCCATTAGCTTGTCTTCTCGTGTAGCTTGATTAGTCTGAGCTCTTGTTCTCCCCATGGCTTCCTATGTAACCCTATCACATTATGGAAAAGAAAACTATGAGTCTTTTAAATTCTGTACTTGGGACTCGTATCACATATTATCTTTTCTTACTTAACAATCATAGATATAAATATACGTATTATATCTTTCTTTTATTATCTTGTTCTATGATTTTCAATACAATTGTCTCATCGTTTTGGGACATCGTCAAAGTGCCAGGAACTATCTTGCACTTTTTGTCTCACTACTGACATGTGTGGAAATCATCAAATTTAATCCCTCTGGACAAAACTATTCTGCTTTTCATAATATATATCACAAAATATGTATATATACATCCAAAACTCCAGTTTAGCAGGAGTGACACATACTTCCCAATATATGATCCCGTAAGTACATTTAGCTAAGTCTCATGGGAAAAGCTACTGTTTCCCTCTATAAAATTACATAACAAAAATTCCTGTGGAAATGGTTACTACTACTCAGAGAACACTCCTGATTCAGCATCGAACATCATCTCGTCCTCACTGTTACTAAGTTGGAACTCCTTTGGGTCCTCCTCTTCGTCTCCCCAAATGACACGGCCTTCATCGTCGTCGGCGATCATGACTTTGGGCTCTTATATCCTCATCCACTCATCATAACTGAGGTGATTGGGGTATAAGAATAAAATCGGTAAAAACACATCAGAGCTGCAGCGGAACAATAAAAAATTTTTAAGATTGTTAAATATCTCACAATGCCATATACAATAAACTAACAATAATAAAACTCATACCTCAAGAGGATACCAATACTGAAGGAGGAGAATGACTAGGGGGCTTCGACCAACTAGCCTTCTCTACTATTCTCCAATTCTCAGATGGCAATGTGTGTGGGTCCTCGGTTCGTCGATCGGTATGCTAGCACTGCTAGTCTTCTTCTGAGCACCCAGATCTCTAAAGAACTTATTATCATGGTGAGTTATGCAATAATAAGCCTGTTCACCTGAGATTCTGTGGTCTGAGAGACCTGGAGTGGCAGAACCTCTATTTATAGACTTGCATGAGGTGATCCCTTAAATTCGAATTGGATTAGGAGAAGATTTTCTCCCTTATCCATTAATAAAATTCGAAAATCCCATAGGCAACAATCATGGGAAGATTCGGCCAACCTTGGGATTTTTGCAATCCAAATTCAAACAGGATTTTAACTTGAATTTAATCTCCTCATTTATCCGTAATAACCGAATTTCCCTAGGCCATAAACAAGGCTAGATTCGGCCACTTTAATTTGAGGAGAATCAAAATTCAAATAGGATTTTTTAGATTGAATTTTATCTCACCCTTATTCACTAAAAAATCGAAAATCTCCCTTAGGATTATCCTTGAATTTTCGGCCACTTTTGTGAGGCGAAGAATCAAAATTCAAACAGGATTTTCTAGTTTGAATTTAATCTCACCCTAATCCACAAAAACCAAAAAATCTCCTTGGATTTATGCATAAAATTTCATGCACTTTAGGGAGGGAGAGAATCCAAATTTAACTAGAATTGAAACTTGAATTTTCCCTACATCCTTATCCATTAAGAATCTGAATTCTCCTAGGAGTCATCCTCCCTAACAAACTCGGTTTTTTTAGATAGATCAGGACTCAAAATTCAAGTAGGATTCAAACAAGATTTTCCTCTCCATAATCCAACTCAAATTCGAATTCTAACCCTGTGGAATTATCCATAAAAAATTCAAATTCCACTTGGACTGTGATTCAAAATTTGAATTTCAAATTTCAAAATTCAAATTTGAAAATCCACAAAAAAGTTGTATTTCAAATTTTTATTCTCATGGATAATTTTCTACAACTCCAATCCAATCTCAAATAAAATCATGGTAACTTTATTTAGAGTTTAAATAATTGTGTACTCTGTTATCCAAAACAAAATATGAATTCAACTGGAGTGAATCTTGTCCACCATCCTAATCCTATGTCAACACCACCTAGGCATAATCAACTGGCCAATAAGCATACACAAATTAATTTGCCAACTGTTAAGGAATTATGTAGAGCGAGTAGAGAGACCAATTGGACATATATAATCAGGCTCCCATGAATCTATATGATCATCATTCTATATCAAACAACTCAATTATGTGATCACTAATTTTAGAGTCACACCACTATTAATCTGAAACTGAACTCCCAATTATATACCATATTACGAAAGCCTGTGACAAGCTAATGTCCAATGACCTTGTCATGTATGCAGAACCCTCATATGATATCCATGATCAACCTTAGGTCAAAGTCCATTTAATCCTACTAATCAGGCTATCTTAAAGTTTCATTATACTATCGAATAAGAAAATAATTATTCACCATATGTGAATAAGAAGTCATCTGCCCAGTAGACGACCCAAGGCCTTGTCCATTTTCATATCCATTATAATATCTTTAAGAGAATACCTTTAACTCCTTAGAGCTATGATTCTGATATCTGTAAACAAATCCTTCATCGTATACAAGTCATCCACCCAACGAACCGGTTTATAAGCTTACTACCTCTGAGACGCTTTAGCCATTGGAACATCAAAGTACACCAGTCATATACATGAAGTAGTTCATTTACTCAAGATTAAGGTTATTACATAATGAACGTCAAAAGAAGATTGATCCACTCATAGCGAACAACTTAGATCAATCATGCTTTAGTCCCAGTCTAGTATGTCCCCACCAAGCAATGTATCTATATCTTTACATGGGAGTCTATGCTCCCGATAGTCAAGACAAACCGTCCCCACCATGGCTTTAGACAACATAATAGTCTTCACATGAGTCAGATGCTCGGTCTAACTCCATAAAACATCATAAAACATGGCTTTAGACCGTCCCCACCATGGCTTTACCGGTCTAACTCCATAAAACATCATAAAACATCATAAAACATGGCTTCAGAATATAGCACGCTGTTTGTAAAGCATATCCCCAAAATGATAATGGCAGCGTTGAGTAACTCATCATGGACCGTACCATATCCAATAAGGTCCTGTTTCTCCTTTCGGCTACACCATTCTGTTGTGGAGTACCAGGTGCAGTCAATTGGGATAAAATCCCGTTCTCTACAAGATGTCCTAGAAATTCATCGGAGAGGTATTCGCCACCTCGATCAGATCGAAGTGTCTTTATGGATTTATCCAATTGCTTTTCCACTTCCGCACGATACTCTTTGAACTTATCAAAGGTTTCGCTCTTGCGGTGCATCAGATACACATATCCATACCTCGAGTAATCATCTATGAAAGAGACATAATACTCGAACCCTCCTCGTGCTGTGATGTTCATGGGGCCACATACGTCAGTGTGTATAATTTCTAAGAGCTCCTTAGCCCTTGTACCCTTAGCTCCAAAAGACCTCTTAGTCATCTTACCCTCTAGACAAGACTCACATTGGGGAAGTCGTATGTGGCGGCCCGCCCCTTGTGGAGATCATACAATACTATTACAGTTGAGCTTTATCGCTAACTGCGATAGATTGTACTCTCATGGGTCGCCGGCTTATCTCTCTCCTCTTTTTAAATCATGACGTTTTTGGGAAAAATTTTTTTTTTTTCTTTAAACATCATATAAAATCTTTTTCCACTATTTACTTTGTTGACAAGTACAAAGTAATATAAATAATACAGTACTTTCGTAAAATTATATATAATTACAAAAGACTGTTTCCCCCTTTTTCCCTTCACTTTACGCTCAGCGGCAAGACTCTGGCAGTACCATATCCCTCGCCCAGTTATCCCATTTGACACGCGCCATCCCGTCCGCATCCAGTCAAACAAGCTACTGAGCTGGTCGCTTACCTGCAACATTAGCAAAAATGGTAAGCTACAGGCTCAGTAAGTTCAAACATGCAAGAAATGAAATTTCTATGAATAGTACTATTCATCATGAATAGTACCTTTGACCACTATTCATGATGAATAGTAAGTTTGACCACAACACTGTCTCACACTAGTACATCTACCGCGATGTTAGTGCTCTCACTAAACTGTCTTATGCTCAATTATGGCACAGTTTCAGTTTTAGGTCATTATCTTTATTTACGTTCTGGTTTTGAGCTCGGTTGGCAGTACCATTTAAGTGTGCATGACTGGGAGCGGTACATTAGTGCTGACCTCCACAGCCTTAATCTCATAGCCCCGAAGGCAAAATTTTACATGACTGGGAGCGGTACATCAGTGCTGACCTCCACAGCCTTATCTCATAGCCCCGAAGGCAAAAATAGTACCTCCCTGTACGGAAGGCTGGTACGCCAGAAAGTGGTTTCATTACCGACTTTTTAACATTCTAACCCGGTGACTTCACATTGTCCCGTGGTTAGGAATGGTTCACATTTTAATTTTAGGTGAGTGAGTTTCATTAACCTCGCTCTAGTGCCCGAAGCACAATTAACCATGTGTCCCATTCTTATAGTGCCCGTAGCACATTACGTCTCTCTCTGTTCTATAATAGTGCCCGTAGCACATATGTACCTAACTTGTAGTTAGTACATTAAAGTTAGCACAATATTGCTATATGTTGCAGACAGGTAAATGTCTGAACTTACCTTATCAGACTGTTCTCTTTCTCTCTCTTGAATCTTGAATCGCCTTCCTTGTAGGCAAATTTTGGGATCCTACAGACAAAACCTTGTCTGTTAATTTCATTTTCATTTATAGCTTTTATTTTTCATTTAAAAGCTTAAATAAAACCTATTTATAACTTTTTAGGCTTTATTTATCATTTTCACCATTTTCCCTCAACTTTTGCAAAATTACAGTTTTGCCCCAATATTTTGGCAAAATTGCAGTTTTGCCCCTGACGGAATTTTATTGATCCAGACTGCATTTTTGGCTCTCAGGAACTTTTCTGATTCTTTTCTAATCATTACCGGGTTCGTTTTTACTTTATTTCCATTTTTTGTTTTCCCGGCCCTCGGGAAGCACTATTCCGACCCTCACGTCGGTTTAGCGATTTTCTATCGTTTCGGAGCCTCAAATGGACGTTTCACTAGTATTTAAAACGTTCATCTAGACTTTCCCGACCTAGGTCTCCGAGGCTCGGGTTTTCCGTTCCCGACTCGGACCTTTATTTTATTTCCAAAAACGCCCCCCCTCGGGGTCGGTTTTTTTTCAATTTCACTTACGTTTTTCATTTTCAAGGGGACGGGTTACTATTCACGACCCACCCCTTAAATAAAATTTCTTCCTTATCCAATTTTTCCGTTAGGGACTCGGGTTTCCGTTCCGGCCCTAACTTTTATTTTAAATTCCTATTTTACCCCGAATGCCGTTTTTTGAAATTTCGGCAGCATTTCGGCGTAAATTTAAGGCTTCCGGCGTTAGGTACGCCTCGAACCATAAGTACCTGCCACGTACTATACCACAAGCCTATTTTATGTAAAAGTTTTCCAAACTTTTACATAAAAGCTCACAAATTTCCAATTTCACATTATCACCCACATAACAAAATTTTTTTCACACTTTTGTCCATAGTTTGGTTTCGGTTTTCACAACCAAACCGAACCAAACTTCTCAAATTTTTCAACCACTCTTTAGGCTATTAAATGCCATTTTTTTAACACATTTTCAAGCCCTTTTTCAATGCATTTTCAACCACATTTCTTAGGGTTTTTATGCACTTATAACCCACGGCCATTGAATTGAAAACATGCACACATTTTTGTTTTCATTCTTTCAATCACAATTCCATCATTTGCATATTAAAATGCATAATTCCAATCACCAAATACCACATAAAACCAAGCAAAATTTTCTTCCAAACCCATTAACAACCCCACGGCCATTTAATGGAATTCACACCAAGAAATTTTTTTTTCAACTTTTCACAATGAATTCATGCTTTATTCTTCACAAAATTAAACTTCGAAAGCATATTACCAATTAACCAAAACTTTTTCTCATTGGTTACCCAAGGTAACCCACGGATTTTCCCTTGAAAAACCAACCAAAATTTGGTTTTTCTTTACACAATTTGCATGGTTTTCTTACTTATTTCATTCTTAACAAAACCCAACATCAAATCCATGAAAAACAACCAAAAATTTTGCATCTTTCTATCACTATTCATCCACGGATTTAGTGAAGAAAACCCATGAAAAATTGAGTGAAAAAGGGATTTACCTTGGTCTAATGCTTCCTTTGCCTTCAATGAACACTTTGCCACTCTTTTTTGTGAAGAAAATTGAAGATATTGCTTGGTTCTCCTTTGGTCCCTCACGTAGACTCCATGGAAGAACTTAGAAAATTTTTTTGTTCTTTGATTTTGCATGAAAAATGGTTTCGGCCTTTCACTCCAAAACTTGCCGACTTAAGCCATCAAAAAGACCAATTAATTTAGCCTTCCACCAATGAGAATTAGACATCTTTCAAGCCATTTCTTTCCCCATTTTTCAAAAATTAAAAATGGTATATTTTGGCCAAATCTTGGCCTTTAGATCAAAAGTTAAATGAATCTTAGCCATCCATCCTACCAACCACCATAATTCTTTCCATTTATAATCTTGAATTATGATGTCATAAATGTAAAAGTGAAAGTTGACTTTGACTTTCACTATTCACATTAATTCGACTACTTTTTGCCCGATACCGGTTCGAGCCGAAATTTTCCTGAAATCGTCCCGGCGTGTTCCTGAGGTCTCCTGTGCAGTCGGATCAATTTAATCTGCTTCAGTTTGATCAAAATCAATCCCGAAAGTTTACCGTCTTTTATTGCTCCGGTTAGGGTTTTTAATGCCGATTTTGGCACCGTTTCACCCGTTTCAACTCAGTGAATTTTTCCAGCACTGAATTCTTACTCGTCAGTATTGTTAGAACATTTTCATATATTCTGAACAATATAAATACATTTATTTCACTCTTTAAATAGTACAAATTGTTATATACATACAATTGTACATTTTCGTCCGAGAATTGCCTGAATTTCCCGGTTGTCACATCGTACCTCCTCCAGAGATTCCAGAGGACCGTCTTTCACCAATCTTTGAATCCTATCCTGATTAATATGACCAAGTCTTAAATGCCAAAGATACGCCTTGTTAGAGTGAGAAACTTTCAACCTTTTAGGGTTATCAATTAATTCAGTGTCAAGCAGTGAGTACATCTTTGGTCTGATCAAATATAGGTTTCCATCCATCCATCCAGAACAGATAAAAGACTTATTTCTACGAATATCAACTCTTTTACTAAAAGAAACTGAATAAGAATTCTTTATTAAACAAGCTACCGATATAAGGTTCCTCCTAAAATTAGGAACATAAAAACAGTCTTTCAATAAAATGAACCTAAATTGATCAAAATAAAGATGAACGTCTCCCACTGCCTCAGCCACCACAAAGCTACCATCTCCAGTCCGCAACGAGAGGCTCCTATCATGTAGACTTCTCGTTTCCACGAACCCCTGCATAGAAACACAAACATGATTAGTGGCGCCCGAATCAATGACCCAAGTGTCTTTCGATTCTTCCACCAAACACGCTTCCAAGTAATGAAGTTCCTTACCTTCCTTGCCCTTGGAGGCTAGGAATTCCCAGCAAGCCTTCTTGAAGTGACCTACCTTCCCACAATGGAAGCATTTGGACTTTTTAGGGTCCTTTGGCTTCTTGTTCTTCTTCTTCTTCTTCCCGTCCGAGACAGGAGGATTAGAAGAATTGGAAGCCACTTGCTTCTTATTTGGCCTCTTCCTCTTCCGTGAGGGATTGGAAGATTCCGCCAAATTGGCCTCTCCTTTAGGTCGGACCGTATCCTCATCCCTGATCATCCGCTCATAAGCCTGTAGTTGCTTCATGAGCTCGGTAAGTGCTAACTCCTTTGTCGCCAGATTGTATGCGGCCTTAAACCCTACAAAATCTTTAGACAGAGTCTTGAACACCATCTCGATCTGGGTGTTGTAGTCTAACTCAGCACCATTCTCGGCAGCCTCAGCGAAGAATCCCATTAGAGTGATCATATGGTCCTTCACCGGAGTACCCGCCTTTTGCTTGGAGTTCATAATGCTGGTGATTGCAGACTGTCAAGCCAATTTTTCTTGGCCTCCGAACATGTCTTCTAGATTGTCCATGATCTCCCCAGCAACTTGATAAGTCTCATGCTGCTTTTGTAAAGCACTCGTCATGCTAGCAAGGATGTAGCATCGAGCTATCTCATTGGATTCTCTCCAACGATTATAGGCAACCGGGACCTCCTCAAGTGGTGTGTCAGGTTTGGGCCCAGGTGGGCATGGTTCGTCCAGTACGAACTTGTGTCTCTCGCAGCTGAGAACTATTAATAGATTTCTTTTCCAATCTTTATAATTGTCGCCATTCAACTTATTTTCAGTAAGTATTGAAATGAGGGGTGTCGGTGACATTTTGAACTGAAATAAAATTATACTAGACATCATTACAAAGCCCAAGCAAATATACAGATAATTTAGCAAATAAAACATACAAGTATGTTCCTACATGAAACTTGAAAAAAAACATGTAGCATTACAACGGTAATTCTCAGCACCTATTGCCCCAAGCCACCGAGGGGTGATCATGAAAACAAATAGCCGGAACATGGACCCCGTCCAATTAATATATGTTACCTTAAATCCTCCAAGGTTAAGACATATATTAATAACCGCTTATTTGGCCACCAGTTCAGTTAACAGAGCTTCTAGGGAAGGTTAATAACTAAACGAGTCTTGAGTGTATAACCATTGTTTACGTAGCCCGATCCACGTCCTACCAAGCCACCGAGGGATGGTCATGAATAGGATCGCACCCGGACACGTTTTCCACATAGGAGATCCAATCTAGTATACCGGCGGCGGTAAACACCTACCGAGGGGTGTGGTCGGGGCAGAACTGACGCGAGGCGTTACCATGCTTTCACATATGGATCAACAATGGAGGCCGTGGGTTTTGTTTGAAACCCTCTCCCACTCAATATTCTGAAAAACATGCAAGTTTTGACAAATTAGGTATGATCAATATAGTATGAGCGGCACTCACCTATCCTATATGACATGTTATCAAATATGCATATAAAACATCCATCAATACATATTTATACATCCATGACATATCACAGAAAAAAAATTGACAGAATAACCAAGCTATGGTTCCATCCTAGAACAAAGAAAATAAAGATTACAAAATTCCATCCAAAGCATTCTTTGGGTCTTGAATTCTGTTCCGTCTTCTTGTATCTATCTTTATGTAGCCTCTCCATTTATTTCTCATCCCAATAATTATTTAAAATTTAAATCTCCAAAAATCTAAATTTCAAATTCAAATTCCAAATTCGAATTTCAAATTTAAATTTCAAATTTAAATTTTAAACAATTTTAAACATCATGTGTAATAATATGTAATTTCAAATTTTAATTACATATTTTTTAAACATGATTTAAAATTTAATCTCAAATTTAAAAATCAAAATTTTCTGATTTTTGGACCGTCGGACCGCCGCCCCCGTAGGCGGCAGCCGCCGTGGGCAGCCACCAACCCCGGAGGGGCTGGCAGCCCACGGCTACCCCTTGTGCAGCCCTGCCGGGCTGCAGGCCAAGCCTGCAGCGCCAGGCTGCACGCCCAGGCTGGGCGCAGCAGCCGGCAGGCTGCAGGCAGCGCCTGCAGCCAGTGGCTGCACTCCCAGGCTGCAGCCAGCCTTGGGCAGGCTGCGCCACCCTCGGCTGCAGGCCAAGCCTGCGGCCGTGGGTGATGTTTGCCTGCAGAGGGGCTGCCGCAGCCCCATCCTGCCCGAGGCCAGGGGCTGCAGCCCCACCAAGGCCCGTCGGCCTATCCCGAGGGGTCGTGTCTCAATTTTCGTGCCATATTCCAATTTACCTATTAGGATCTCCAAAAATTAATTTGAATCCCAATTAAATTGAAATTTTCCACACAATCAAAATTTCAATCTTTAAATCAATTTTAACTTTTGGGAAAAATAAATTACGGTCTTCATTCTTCAATCTCCTCCAAGAATAATTACATAAAATTTCCTAAACCGTTTCCGGTGTACAAAAAATTCTAACCATAAAAATTCTAAGAGACAAGAATTAAAATCCATGGGAAAAGTACAGTGTTAATAAACTGCTCCCATGGTTACATAAAAATTCCTAGATACAATTTTTCTAAATTCTAAGGAACCATAACCGGTATAAACAAGCATGCTTATAATAATTCAAAAAATTAAAATAACCACATACTTTATACATAATACATGATAACAACATAAAGGAACCCTAGAATGCCACTCTCTAAATATCAAATCCATACATAAATAAAAAGACTAAGTAATTGTCTAATTTATGTACATGGCATAGTTATGAGATGTCTCTGATAACAATTGTAGGAAAATAAATCGGTAAAACGTATCAGAGTGGCGCAGCGGAACAATAAAAATTTTTAGATCGTTAAATATCTCATGATGCCATATACAATAAATCAACAACAATTAAAACTCATACCTCAAGGACGCCAATCTTGCAGGAGGAGAATGACCGGAGGCTTCAACCAACTAGCCTTCTCGACTATTCTCCAATTCCCGAATGGCTGAGTGTGTGGGCACTCTGAACCTCGATCGGTATGCTAGCACTGCTAGTCTTCTTCCGACCACCCAGATATCTAAAGAACTTTATTGTCACGATGAGCTGTGCAACAATAAGCCTGTTCACCTGAGAGTCTGTGGTCTAAGAGAACTGGAGTGGTAGGTCCTCTATTTATAGACCTGCATGAGGTGAATCTCTGAATTTGAATTGGATTAGGAAAAGATATTTTCCCTTATCCAAACCCATAAAATCTGAATTTTTCCAAGGGAGAATCTCCACAAAAAATTCGGTTTTTCTTAGGATAAATCCAATCCAAATCAAAACAAGATTTTAACTAGAATTTTATCTCCCTTTTTCAACCAAAAAATCCGAATTTTTCTTGGAGAAAATCTCAACAAAAGTTTCGGCCATTATGGATAAGGGAGAATCAAAAATTCCACTAGGATTTTCAAGCTTGAATCTCATCTCAACCTTATCCAAAATAACCGAATTTCCTAGGAGATTTTCTCCCTAATTTTGGCCACTTTTCAGGGAAGGAGAGAATCCAAATTCAACTAGGATTGAAACTTGAATTTTTCCCTTGAATCCTATCCACAAAAACCGAAATTTGCTTAAGGATTATCCTCAAAATTTCGTCCCTTATTTGTTAGGATTTGGATTCAAAATTCAAGTAGGATTCTAACAAGATTATCCTCTCCAAATCCAACTCAAATTCGAATTTCAAACCTTGTGGATTTTCCACAACAAATTCGAATCCTACTTGGACTGTGATTCAAAATTTGAATTTCAAATTTCAAATTCAAATTTCAAATTCAAATTTCAAATTTCAAATTTCAAATTTCAAATTTCAAATTTCAAATTTAAATTTCAAATTCAAATTTCAAATTCGAATTTCAAATTCAAATTTCAAATTCAAATTTCAAATTCAAAATTCAAATTTCAAATTTCAAAATTCAAATTTCAAATTTCAAAATTCAAATTTCAAATTCCACAAAACGGTTGTATTTCATATTCTTGTTCTCATGGATAATTTTCTACAACTCCAATCCAATCTCAAATAAAATCATGGTAACTTTATTTGGAGTTCGAATAATTGTGTACTCTATTATCCAAAACAAAATCTGAATCCAACCAGAGAGAATCTTGCCTACCATCCTAATCCTGTGTCATCACCATCCATGCATAATAAACTAGCCAATAGCATACACAAATCAATTTGCCAAACGTTAAGGAATTATATGGAGCTAGTAGAGGGACTGATTGGACATATATAATCGGGCTCCCGTGATTCCATATGATCATCATTCTTTACCGAACAACTCAATCATATGATCACTAGTTTCAGAGTCACACCACTATAAACCTGAAACTGAACTCCCAATTATATACCGTATTACGTAAGCCTGTGACGAGCTACCATCCAATGACCTTGTCATATATGCAAAACATTCATATGATATCCATGATCAGCCTTAGGTCAAAGTCCGTTTAATCCTACTGATCAGGCTATCTTAAAGTTCCATTATACTACCGAATTAAGAAAATGTTTATTCACCATATGTGAATAAGAAGTCATCCGCCCAGCAGACGACCCAAGGCCTTGTCCATTTTCACATTCAGTATAATGCCTTTAAGAGGATACCTTTAACTCCTTAGAGCTATGATTCCGATATCTGTAAACAAACCCTTCATCGTATACAAGTCATGCACCCAACGAACCGGTCTATAAGCTTACTACCTCTGAGACGCTTTAGCCATTGGAATATCAAAGTACACAAGTCATATACATGAAGTAGTTCATTTACTCAGGATTAAGGTTATTGCACAATGAACGTCAAAAGCAGATTGATCCACTCATAGCGGACTACGTAGATCAATCACGCTTTAGTCCCGGTCTAATATGTCATCACCGAGCAACATATCCATGTCTCTACTTGGGAGTCCAGCTCCAGACAGTCAAGACAAACCGTCCCCTCTAAGGCTTTAGACAACATAATAGTCTTAACATGAGTTAGATGCTCGATCTAACCCCATAGACTACAGACCATAGTTTAGACTGCTAACTTTAGAACATTGTCTTCTCGCATACAAAAATCCATTGCATGCAACGTTCTAACAGTTTTAACACAAGCAGTCAGTGAGCCATATTTGCTTACATTTACTTTAATATATAAATAAGACGAGGATAAATAGCAATGTAATGAATAACCTCTATGTAAAATTTTATTATCCAGTTCAAAATGAATACATCAAAATGTCTCTAATACTTAGGGCATTTCCTAACATCCCTCTTGGCACGAGACGCAACCTGCTCGTCTATCCAAGTTAGCCTAGTTTTGAATTAGTAGTTGTTTGTTTATTGGAAAATAAACGACTTAGATGAAATGAGATGATGAGATCAATGAATGTGGACTCACGATTGTATAGTGCTAGTGGACTACCACAATACGGCTATTCAGAGTTCGAGATAGAGAATTACCATGATTATGATCATACAGTGCTAGAGAATGAACAAGGAAGGCTGCTTAGAGAATAAATGAAGATTGCCATCGAGTTATATAGAACTCCAATGTCAGCTGCCCACAAAGTTTGGAGTAGCGAACAGTCTTTCAGAATTTCATAGGAAGGCAAGATTAGTGTCACGTTATTGAAATGATTTTCCGGCTGTGTACCATTAATCGGGATGATGGGTCTTGTTGGCTATTGACAATGCTTTTCGGGGAGATACTCTCGTGTGTATTAGGATTCTTATGACAAGGAGTAGCGCTTAACTGGACCAAGTTTCACCATGCCACGATTGAGTAAATCTTCTCTCAGAAAAAGTCTAATATCAGCCCCAACTCCTTAAGGGCAAACAGGGTATCACTTTTAACGTCACTTGAGTTCCTTAGAGTTGCGAACATACGAGAATAAGTTCATCGAACTGAGAAACTGCAGTCGATGTCCGGTGACATAGTTCTAACGTATGCTGTGCGCTTCGAGGAACTGATGAATCCCCTCCAATTTGTGTGGAATTCACAACGGAACTTAAGCCGAGACGAGCGTAGATCCAAGAATGTCTATAGGTGAACGATCTAGTCAAGGAAGAAGAGGACCCGTAAAAGTTTCCTGTAGACTAGGAAAATTAGATGTATTAGGCTATATATATATCCTTTATGTTATATTGAAATGTTATGTAATGACATGTGTATGTAGTGACATATGTGTGATAAATTGTTAGGAACTGTCAAAATGTGTTGATATAATATAATGAGTTTTGTTGTTTTGTCCTATATGAAAAGGCATAATATACGATAAATGGGCCATGTGCATTTATTGCGCTAGAAATGGTCCGGATGAAGAGAAAAAAAGATCCGAAGGAATTTTCCTTTGAAACCGGATCGATAGAATGACTAAAATGTAGAGTGGTACATATGTGTATATATGTATACTCAATGTAAAAGAGGCTGTTGTATATACAAGGCCTTAATATTGTCATGTATGTGAACGTCATGAAACTAGTTATAATAATGCCGTACGATGATATGGCATTAGCATTTCTTTGAATTTCGGCAAATCTTAAAAATTTTCTGAAATATATATATACATTGAAAATCTAATGATTGATTTTCAAACGATTATAGGAAAATAGAAAATATGGTGAATACATGTGGTCAAGAAAATATGAGTGAATGTCTCATCCTATCAAAAAGGGTGGAGAAATTATAAGGCCTTTTAGAGGTTTAGATGCAAGAAAACGCTGAATTAAGACGGCGTTTAGATGAGATAGAACCTAGGCAGGGTGCTAAATAGGTTCAGCCACCACTGACCCCTACAGTTGAATAGGTAGTATATCATCACTGTTCCTGAAAGGATACAGGAACTACGGTCAATAGTAAATTAAGAGTTATTATATAAGCGATTCCATGGAATGAAATCTCTAGAATTTGAGGCCTCTACAGATCTTTTGAAAGTAGAAGAATGATTTTCCTCTATATAGATGATTTGAGACTCATAAACTTGATAGAACAAGGAAAAAGTTCTACGTACGTCCATTGTTATAGATGAAGGATGCTAAGTTCTGATAAAACATAGTCAGAATGAGAAGATATGAGACTACTGTGAACTGAAATGAATTTCTGGTTGAATTTCATTAAATATATTATGATCCTGCATTACGGAAATCGTAACGAAAAAAAGTTTACCGCATTAAAGCAAGGAAATGTATCATTGAGTGAAGAGCATCGGAAAATGATCAATTGTCCAAATAATGCCCTTACGTGGTAATTATTTAGAGGGAAAAGATATAGAGAATGATTGGAACGTTCCGACCAGAGATCTTTGCTTTGGTGGATAGTGGTCTAATGCCATCACCTTCAGTGACAGACTGCGTCAATCGCGCTCGGCAGGTTAAATACCAGCGGACTAGATAGAAAAAAAGAAAGAGAAAAAGTCTGAGAAACCTGGAAGAGGGAAAGGACTTTGACTAAATTTTTCCTAATTTCGAACCTAAATTGGCCAAAGCAGTAAACCTAATCAGAATGTTAGGCCAGGACAGTTTAACGCTCCAGGCCTATAGTCGTAGAATAAAGGAAAAGGCAAATTTTTCAAGAAAATGAAAACCTAACCTGGGATAATAGAAGGCAGCAAAGGAAGCTGACCAATAATATAAGATTAGATGTATCCAGTTGCGCTACAAGTGAGAAGGGGCATTGGCCACAGTGCTGATTTGGCCCCAGTGCATGTTAGCAATATGGGAAAAGAAGGCTATTATGCTAGAAACTGTCCTACAAATCGGTAGAATACACAGGAAACGTTTTAACCACAGCAACAATGTCCCAAGCCCGTGTGTTATAGACTAGATTTGAAAGATCATTGGTAGTACTGGAAAGACAAGAACGCATGCCACGTGCTGATGCTCGTGTCTTAGCATACATCAAGGAGGATGCGAAAGTAGGAACATCAAACATAGTGATAGAATCGATTGTTATAAGGTTAGTTGATTGTGACGTAATCCTAGGAATGGATTTCCTAGGGAAATATCAAACCATAGTTGATTACCGGAATAGAAAGATAGTATTTCAACTAGACGACGAAGAAAGCTTTGAACATGTGGATTTGTCACGTAAATCGAGGAAGATGATAATTAGCTCGTGAAGTGGGAGTAAGCTAATGTCCAATGATTGAGTTCGATATTTGGCCTATATGGTAGATATAATAGAGGAACAGAAACTTTAATCAGAAAATGTTCCCATTGTCCATGAATTTCTTGACGATCTTTTAAAGAAATTGTCTAGATTTTTGTAAGAACAAGAAATTTCCTTTGAGATAGAGCTCATGCAAAGAACTGCACCCATTTTCAAAGGTGTGGCAGTATTCTCTAAGACTGATTTACAATTAAGAATACCATCAACTGAGTGTTCAAGGAATTCCTAGATAAGTTGTCATTGTGTTTATCGATGACATACTTATATATTCATAGACTCATAAGGAGTATGAAGAGCATTTGAGAACTACTCTGCACATTATGAGATAGCACCGACCCTATGCAAAATTCTCCAGGTGCGAATTTTGGCTAAACAAAGTGTATTTTCTCAGACATGTAGTCTCCAAACAAGGAATCGTCCTAGATCCTATCAAGCGAAGATGACTAACGAATTGCTGGCACTTAAGACTGTAATGGGAATATGGAATTTCTTAGGTTTGGTTGGCAACTATAGAAGACTTATGGAAAGGTTCGCATGATTAGCAGCACCTCTTACGACTTTTACGTGCAAGGAGAGGTAATATGAGTAGACTGAAGAATGTGAAAAGAGTTTTCAAGAGTTGAAAAAAATTAACTAACAAGCGTGCCAATTCACACGCTTCTCACAAAAAGGGAGAAATTCGTGATATATTGCGATGCATCAAAAGAGAATCTGAATATGTGGCAAAGAGAATGTTGGAGTTGGTGAAGGATTACAACTGTGAGATCCTCTACCACTCAGAAAAAAAAATAATCAACCGTGTGATGGATGCCTTTAGCAGAAAGTCTACTGTCCCGTACCAGTAGCCAAAAGAAAAAAATTGTAGAATAATTACTACAAGAGATACACTCATTGGAGTTGGAGCTGATATCCGAAAGGTTAGCTGTACTCCAATTAGAGTCATCGCTATTCAAAGACACTAAAAGGGCTCTGAAGCAAAATCAAATCTAATAAGTTATCAAGAAGGGATTTCCAAGGGTGGAATGATCCTACATTAAGGAGGAATTCATATTCTAACTAATGAAGGATTAATGAGGTGAAGTATGGCAAAAGCCCATAAAATGCCATATTCAATGCATTTCGGAAAGAGTAAAGTATACCATAAATTAAAATTGCAATTCTGGTGGAAAGAGACGACGAATGAAAGCGCAAAATTTGTGAATCGATGCATGACCGTCAAAAGATCACGACTGAACGAAACATCTAGGTAGAAAACTGGAATCATTGGAAGTTCCCGAACGTAAGTGGGAACGTATTACGATGAATTTTGTAGTGGAATTATCAAGGACCCAAGAGCGATATAACGCCATCTAAATTATGGTGGATAAATTGATGAAAACCGCAAGAGTCATAGTAGTGAAAATGACTTTTCACTGGAAAAGTTAACGAATTTCTATGTAAACCATGTTGTCAGATAACATGGTGTTTCAAATTTGTCATATTTGATTTAGATGCGCAATTCACTTCGAATTTTTGGAAGTGTGTACAAGGAGTCATGGGAACGAAATTGCGTCTTAGTGCGACTTTTCATCCCTAGATATCAATCCGAGCGAATTACTCGGACACTAGAAGACTGTGACGCCTTAAATTTTATTTAAGGGTCAATATATAATTTAAAAAAAATTAGTGTGCCAAAAATTAATTAAAAATCCTTTTGGAAACCCTTGGTTGGTTTCCTAGTCAAATTCCACTCAAAAAGTCAACAATTTGAACTTAAAAAAAAAAAAAAAAACCCTAAAACATTCGGCCATCACTTGGGATTTTAAATTAAAATTTAAATTCCACAAATCCAAGAAGGATTCAAATTCAAATTTCATTCCTTAGATATAAAGAATAAATTCGGCCATAAAGTGTAGGAAATAAAGGAGATTTTATTTAAATTAAAAGCTAGGTTAGAACTCAATTAAAATTCAAATTTTTTTTCCTTAAAAACTAAGGGATAATTTTCGGCCACTTAAGGGGAAATAAGAGAGAAAACCCTAGCCTCAAAACAGCACAAAAACTTTCCCTTTTGCCCCTTAAAATTTTCAGCCAAACAAGGAAGAGAAAGGGAAAGAAAAACCTAGTATAAAAACCCCCTTTTAACTCTCGTTCACCCCTCCTTTCACCCTCAAAATTTCGGCCAGCTTTCCCCTCTCCCCTCTCTGAATTTTCTCTCCCAAAACACACCCAAAACAGCAAACAAAACCTACCAAAAGGCAGCTCAAAGATTCAACAACTTTTGAGACAAAAACAAGGTGAGAAATCAAACTTTTTCCTTCCTTCTCCTTTTGATTTTAAATCTGAAATTTATATGGTTTTCTCCACTATTTCCATACTGTTTTGAAGACTCCAATACTCACACAAATTCAGCCAAAAGGGAGACCAAGCATCAAAAATAGGGTAGCATAAACAAGGTGTGATTTTTCTCTCAAACCCTAAAATTTTGCCTTATTGATCCCCTTTTCAAAAACCCTATTATCATATGTGTAAGATTTTATGATTTTGTAAATTTGATTCTTGGGTTATGTTAATGACATATAAATAAGGTTTTCCACAAAATTTCGTGATCATTGGATGAAAATTGAATTGGTTTGAGGCTAATCGAAATTCGGACACAGAAAAACGGAAATCTGGAAAATTACCATATGAACAGTAAATTTGTGTCAGCCATAACTTGAGTTTTAAAAACGATTTTTGAGTGATTCTTGAGCCTAAAATTAAATTCAAGATGTCCCCTAAATTCTTACAAAATTTCAGAACCAAACTCATTCATTTGCGCAGTCAAAATATTTTTCTAAGATAGGCGGACAGAACGGCCAGGTTTTGAACCGAAACTGAAACCCAGATTTTTATGCCTGAAAGCAACCCTCGGTTTTTGGCCTAGTTGAATGACCAAACGATGTCCAAAAATTATAAAAATTATATAGAACTAAAGCTACGGATGTCTAGTTTAACATATTAAAAATTTAGAATTTTTGGGATGAAAAATAAATTAATATGGATTTTACATTCAGCCTAGGTCAGTCTGCCCATGACCAGAAATATCTTAACTTAGAGTTTTTCAAAAATTTTAAATCCCAAATGTTTATTAAACATTTTAAAATCTTTTGAGGCACACTAAAATGATTGGATGATTATGTCTAGACCTAGACTAATCATATGTTGTGATTATAGGACTTATTTGACGTTCTTGCTAGATTTATGGATCACGTTATCGTAACGCTTGTGCGATAATCGAGGTAGGACATTCAAGCCTTTTCTGGGAGTAGTCAAGTGTTTTAAATTCCCTTGTTTTATTGATGGCATGCTGTTTTCGATTTATGAAATTATTATACTATTTTTGATGAAATAAACGCATGCAACGTATTTTATAATAAATGTGTATTTTAAAGAGTGTTTTGATTAATGGCATAATATAACTTGGTAAATACCATCTTTTGAATAATCCGGTGAACATAATTGAGCTCTAGTTCACGATCATTGTAAATGATGCGTGCGTCCCGAAGTTGACGCCATGGGGGAAGGTCCCTAAACCTGCGCAGGGCCGTTCGGCCTATTTAGACCGTAACGCAATGATGTAGGATAATTCAAATTCGAGGCACGTATATTATAGCTACGACAAGTCCTCACTCATAATATGATGGTTGTTTTAATGATTTATTATTTTCATATTGGGGCACGTATATTGCAGCTACGCTAAGTCCTCAGCAGAATAAAACTTGTATTAAAAATGTTTTCACGAAATTGTTGACTATTTGTTTTAAATTATTATTATGCCATGTATTCTTAAATTGTTGATTTTATTTTTGAAAACGAATATTATGCCATACATTTAAATGCTACCTGTTTAATCCACCTTTGTTTCTGTCCTACTGAGCCAGCGCTCACGTCCCTTTTCTTTGTGATTTCGAAATGACTACTTCCAGGTACGGGAGGTAGCAGTTCCAAAATTCGTTGAGATATCCGTTACTACCGAAGATGATGCTATCCGTTTTCTCCATCTTCTTCTTTCTGTTTCTCGTTCTGATGTAATGAGACTTTAAGTTTGTACTTTATTTCACGTTATTCAAATTTCATGCTTGGGAATATTTATGGTTGGTAATTTCTTTTGAAAACCGATTTTGTGTTTGATTTCCGCATTAAAAGGTATTTACTTTCTACTTTATTTTGTTTTGTGGTTATGATGCTACTTTATAATTAGGCTTAGCTAAATTATAATGTTGACCCGTTGTTTTTGTAATAAATGTTTTCCTTAAATCTCGGGTTGATATTATGATTTGGCTGCCGTGTCACGTGTCTAAATTTTGGGCCGTGACAAAGACATGTTTCGTGTCTAAGTCATAGATTTTCTAAGAATTGGAACGAGAAGTTACTGTTAGAAGAAATTCTCGTACAACAACAGCTACCAAGCTTCTATAGGAATGGTACCCTATGAAGCTTTAGATGGACGAAAGTGTAAATTGCTTACCTATTGGTATGACCTGCGAGAGAAACAGTGGCACAAGACCGATTTCGTATAAGAAACATCCGATGTAATTGTGAAAATACAGCGATGAAGAAAGATCGCACAAAGTCGGCGGAAGAATTATGCAGATAAACTCTGAAGATCCCTAGAGTTTAATGAAAGGGATTTCATATTCTTAAAAAGTATTCCCATTGAAGGGAATAATGTGTTCGGTAAGAAAAGAAAATTTAGTCCAAGATGTACTGGACCCTATGAAATTTTTGAACGTATTGAAAAGGTTACCTATAAATTGGTACTACCTCAGAACTGTCAGCAGTACATAGTGTTTTTCACGTATGTAGGCTAAGGAAACAGGTATCGAATTTATCTCATATATTGAGGTACGAATCGATTTAGATTTAGGAGAATCTGACATATGAAGAGCAACTTATTCAAATTTTGTTCGGAAAGATGAAACGAGAATGTTGTACCCTCATTTGTGCTAAATTTTCGAGGTCGAAAATTTTATAAGGAGGGGTGAACGTAATAACCTGGAAATTTTACTGTTCTCGGAATATTGTAAATTGCATGTACATGATGAATTTCATGTTTAAAATGTAAAATGTATGATCAATATTGTGTAGAACGAGATAAAATATTCTAACAATATTACAAATTAAGAATTCGGTGATGTAAAAGCATGCCGAATTGAGCTAGGGAAAAACAGTGAACTGTAAACCCTAGTACGTGACTCAGGGTAAGCTGAGTGCACAAAAAGATAAAATACTGATAGTAGTGATTTTAGACGTGAGTGCATGTGTGTGTGTTGCACATAGTATTGAGAAGTTGGTCTAGATGACCTCTTCTTGACCTAAAATTGATATATTTAGATTCAGCATGCCCAAATTAGTCAATTGAGCATGAAAAGTAATATTTGATCCGAAGATACGCAGTATCAAGAAATTGGTCAAGATGACATTTTCTTGATATAAAACTGAGATATTTGGAATCAGAATGCTCTAATTAGTCAATTAAGCATAAAATGAAAATTTTGACCGGGAAATGTACAGTATCAGAAACTGGCCGAGATGACCTCGGATGACGATGAAACTGATATATTTGGATTCAGGACGTCCAAATTAGTCAGTATAGCCTATGAGAATGCTCAAATTAGTTACTTGAGCACAAAGGTAATTTTTGACGGGGAATTTGCAGTACTGGAAACTGGTCGAAACGATCTCGGATGAAAACGAAACTGATATATTTGGGTTCAGCACGCCCAAATTAGTCAGGATAGCTCATGTTGAAAATTTGGACAAAAATGGTATAAAAGGGCGAAATTGCAGAAAAGGCCCCATAATTTTCATTTTCTAGATTTTCTCCCCCACACCTACACCGTCGGTGAACAGTAACCGACCACCGGAAACGGTGTCCGTTTTCGACACCGCCGGTCTCGTTGGAAAGCTCTCAATAAGCTAAGTCCAACGGTGTGCTAAATCGACGGAACCGATGACGGAGAACGCCGCACGCGCCGCCCGAAGCTGCCGATGGCCGAAAATTTCAAACGGCCGTATCTTCGCCGTCTGACCTCCGATCGACACGATTCCGGTCCCAAAAGACTCATGGTGAAGAGTAGAACAAAACCCAAGCTTCATTTCGGCTCAACAGTCACCGGATCGCACCGCCCGAAGCCGCGCCGTGAAGCCGCCGTGGAATTCGTCGATTCCGGTGGAGTTGAGTGACGTGGTTGGTCTCAAAATGCTCAGAGAAGAACGGGGAGCAAAATTCCTCAAACAATTTCGGGCAACAACCCCGGCACAACGGAGATTCAATGCTGCCGCCGTGGGTCGTGTTTTCGAGGCCGATTGTCGACGATCGGAGCCTCCAATGGTGAAATTGACACCGCCAATGGACTCCTCTCGTCGAGATCTTCAAGGTGGACACCTCCGTTGTTTGTGCCGACGCCGTTCACCGCCGGTCAACGCCGGTCAACGCGGTCAACGCCGGTCAACGGCGACCGGGGGCGGAAAAATGAAGAATGGTCCGTTGGCCTATTTTCGACATTCTGGACACATCCGCAGCATCAGAATTGCCAACCGGGATTCGGAACGTGAAGAACGGAGACAAAAAGTTTGCACAGTCAAGATCGAATGGTTCGTCCGATCACCGACGGGACGATTTCGGTAGCGATTTCATTTCCCTTCATTCCTTATGTATATATTGGAATGATTTGTATGTAATTTGTATTCAAATTGTAAAAAGAAAAGAAAAAAGAAGAGTAAAATGAATGAAATGTCAGAAAAAGAAAATGTATGGGAAATGTGAATATTTTTACGTAAAAAGTTGAGTTTTACATAAAAATTAGGCCTCTGGTATAGTATGTGGTAGAATAAAATAGGTTAGATGGTTTTGAGGCGTTTCCTAAACGCCGAATACCTAGAAATTTAGCGGAAATGCTACCGAAATTTTGAAAACGACACTATGGGAATTTTGGTGAAAAACGAGAGGGAAATTGTGTTTGGTAATGGAAACCGAGACCCTTCGATGAGTTAGGCTCGGAAAATAGGAAAATGAACCTTTGAGGAATAGTAAACCATCCCTCCGAGATTGTGAAAATGTAAGAGAACGGAAAAACTAATGGCAAGGGTATTTTAGGAAACGAAAAGTAAATTTGAGGTCGGGATGAAAACCCGAGCCTACGCGATGTCTAAGGCTCAGGATTAGCATAACAAACGTTTCAGGAGTAGTGAAATACCCATTTAAGGCTCTGAAACGTGAGGAAAACGAGAAACGACCTTAGGTGTCGGAATAGTATCACCCGAGAGTCGGATGACCAATAGTCGTCTATGGAACAGCAATGGATGCTGTAAAAGTGTGTAAAAGCTTAAGAAATATTATTTTATGATATTTGGGCTTAGAAAATCCTGTTAAAAGTCACAGTAAGCATATAACGGTCCCAAGACCCGTCAGGGGTAAAATGGTCATTTTGACCAAAAATTTATGAAAGGCTCGGAAAGGACCGTGAATGCCTAAGGATAGTTAAAATGAAATTATAAAAGTTAAATTGGGTCTTAAACCAACAAAAAATAGGTTTATGATGAGAGACCAAATCAGGGGCAAAATGGTAATTTTGCCAAGAGTTAGTGTAAAAATGGAAAATAGGATTTTAGATTCCTAAGGCCATTTACGGGATATAAAACGTAGAATTTTTATGTTTTACTAAATTTTGAATATGAAATGAAGATTTAGAATAACCGTGGTTATTACGGTTATAGGAACCCGATCCAAAAGCGGCAAAGGAACGTCTGCAGAGTCGGGGAAGGAAATGCTAGCGAAAGTATCTGTAAGTTCAAATATTTAATTGACTGCAACATGAATAGACTATTATGTCTAAGTGTGATATGTGTAAGTTCCAGCATTCATTTGTCTGCTCATGAACATTCTGATGTTGTTCATTATATGAATGAATTGATCTATTATGTCTAGGTTTATGTGCTATATGAATGTTTCATAGTGCGATGCTATGATAAATGTTTGGTAAGCTCAGATATTTACATGTCTGCAGCATGAATTACTATTTGATTGATTTAAGTACTTGTCGTACAAACTTGTAAAGTCCTACGGGCAATAGGGGTGTAGTTAAACTAACTCACCTAATGAAATGAGAAATTAAAAAGTGTATAAATAATACACTATGGAGAAGTGTTAGGGCACTATAGTGTGGTTAATTAAAAACACACATAAAGAAATAAATGTACAGACCTACGGGCAATAAGGGTTCTACCGTGGGATGATTCATATGAATGTCGCCGGTGGGGAACTATAAGAAAGATGGTAATGAAACCACTAAGGCGTACCGCCCCTCCAACATAGTGGTGGAGGTTTTTCTCAGATCCTACAAGGATATCAGGGCTGTGAAGGCCGATGTTCTAAGGTCGCTCCTTAGACCCTCCTAGTCAGCGTGTTAATAATCATCGATACTGCCGTAAACAGAGCTCTAAACTAGAAATCCAATAGAGAATAAACAATCAATAAAATGATAAAAATGATAATTGAGCATAATCGAACCTTACGCTAAAATAATGTAAATTCGGTTAGGGAATGTGAATAGTTACCCGTTAAGGTAAAATGAATAGTAACCAGTTAGGGTAACTGTTACTATTCATCGATCAAAGGTCAAAATTACTATTCATGATAAACAGTACTATTCATAAAAAAAATTGAGTTTTAGTGTTTTTGAATCAATATGATTCTTACTATGTATGTTTGAACTTACTGAGCCTGTTAGCTCATCAGTTTGTTCATGTTGCAGGTGAAAAACCTGTCCGGTAGATTTCTGGATGGCGGCAGGATGCGAGCGTGTCAAAGGGATAGGGAATCCACTGTGGATATGGTCTTGCTACAAGTTTTCCGCTGAACGTTGAAAGAGGAGATTTGAATAAAGAAAAGACATGTATTGCAAAAAGATTTGAATTATGTATTGTGTATAAACTATGTTTGTACTTTTAAAAGTGACAAACATAGTTCAGTTTAATTACGTTATGTTTACAAACAAGAAAAAGTATTAAAAAAAATGATTCCATATTTCACAAAGGGTTTAAAGGAAAGAAAAGAATTTAGGCGACTCGACGAAGTTCACGAGCTATTTCAGTCGGCTAAGGAGCTTGATTGTAATAGTTTCGGTGGACCGAGGTCGGGGGCGTCACAACATATATAATATATATCTGTACTGTATATTTTGTTTCCAAACATATTTTCTTCAACTCAAAAACCTTAGCGGAAAACTTATGGCAGGACCAAGTCTACGGTGAGTTTCCAATCCCCTTGATACGCTTGCATCCTGTCGCCATCCAGGAATCTACTGGACAGGTTTCTTACCTGCAACATGAACAAACTGATGAACTAACAGGCTCAGTAAGTTCAAACATACATAGTAAGAATCATATCGATTCAAAAACACTAAAAACTCAATCTCCTATGAATAGTACTATTCATCATAAATAGTAACTTTGACATTTGATCGATGAATAGTACCAGTTACCCAAACTGATTACTATTCACTTTACCCTAATTGGGTACTATTCACATATCCTAACCGAATTTACATTACTCTAACGTAAACTTCGGTTATGCTCAATTATGATTTTTATCAGTTGGTCGATTGTTTATTCTCTATTTGCTTTCTAGTTTAGAGCTCTGTTTATAACAGTACCGATGATTATTAGCGCGCTGACTGGGAGGGTCTAAGGAGTGACCTTAGAACATCGGCCTCCACAGTCCTGATAACCCCGTAGGATTTAAACAAACCTCCACCACTATGTTATAGTCTTGACTAAGTGATCTTATATGTCACTTCAAGGTCACTATCTTCCATTGCCCGTAGGTCTTACTTATACTCGTTATTTGGGACATGTTATTCTAACTAACCCCCAAATGCTTATAGGATTTTATATCTAGTATACACCTAGTACAGAATAGATCAACACAATATTTCATGTTGCAGACACGAAAATGCTTGAACTTACCAATACTGCGCTAGTGTCCACTTCCAAAACTCCTCCGCAGTTCTATCTCTATTTTGGGTTCCTACAGACGTAATATTGTCCGTTAATACCCGATTTTAATTATCACTTTAAATATACATTTATTTCACTTAATAATTCAATACTTTTAAATTTTTTTTATAGTACACGGCCTGAAACACACCTGTGTTCAAGCCCGTGCACCTCTCGGGTTGAAAAATTCTTTATGCACACGACTGTGTATTTTTTTTTTCTACACGCCCGTGTTCTTTGAAATTTTTAGATTTTTTTAACTCTAAAGCCTTTATGTTGAGTCTTAGAATTTCATCTAAGTTATTTTAAGTCTTTTAGGGTCCTTCCAAGCCTTTCAAAAATTTTTGGTCAAAATGACCATTTTACCCCTAACGGGTCTCGGGATCGTAACTGTTCTGTTTTATCAATTTTTTTTCAAATTTTCTAAGTCTAATTATTTTAAAATAATATTCCCTAGGTTTCTATATCATTTTACAGCTTAAATTGCTGCAAAATCTCAACCTTATTTTTCCCATCCCTTGGTTACTATTCATCCATCACCTAGGGTCGTTTTTTCATTTTTTGAGCATTTCGGAGACTTAAATGGCCCTTTCACTATTTATTAAACGTTATTTATCCCGTCCCCGGCCCTCGGTCCTCGAGAGGCTCGGGTTTCCTATCCCGACCTAAATTTTTCCCTCATTTCCCAAAATACCCCTCACATGAATTTTTTTTCCTATTTTAGGCATTTTAGTGTTTTATGGTCGATTTACTATTCCTTTTGGATTGATTTTCTATTTCTAATCCTAACTTACCGAGGGGTCTCGGTTTCCTTCCCGAGTTCAATATTTTTACCCCTCGTTTCCCGAAATGTCCTTAAGTCGATTTTAGAAATTTCAACAGCATTTCCGCTTATATTTTAAGGTTTCTCGGTGTTAGGTACACCTCAGAACCTTTGTACCTGTCATGTACTATACCAGAGGCCTATTTTATACAAAGTTTCCAAACTTTGTATAAAAATTTTCAACATGGTTCAATATTCAGAAACCAACACAAACCACAACATTTTTCTTTCAAACTAGCCTCGGTTTACTAGTTAATCACATCCAAATAATTTTTCATCACATCACATCATTCTTAGGTTTTCTAATGTATAAAACAACATCAAAAACCAAACAAAATATGCATTCAAACCCTAGCATAGGCACGGATTTTTATGCATAAACACATAGAAAATTTCATTTTCTTTCCTAGGGTTTTTATCAACATTCTTCAACATTAAAAAATTTTCATTTCTTAATGTTCATGCCCACGGTTTTAGCAAGAAAATTACATCAAACTTTTCTTGTTTCCTTATTCCAATTCATGCTTAATTCAACACATAATTGAATGAACATAAACACTAAATCGAAACATCAAAACTCATGCATTTTTAACACCATTGAAGCCACGGTTTTTCAAGGGAAACATGCAAAATTTTTGCTTGTTTCTAAACCCTAATTCATGCTTTAAATACTACAATGTCAAACTAATCATAGAATTAACAAAACAACAAATTTTTTCATTGTTTTTCAACACTCCAAACCTACGGATTTTCTAAGGAAAATCAAAGGAAAAAGCTTCAATTTTGAAGCTTACCTTGATTAGTTGATGCCTTGAGATTGGAAATGCAATCCAAGCTAGGTTTGATGTGAAATTGAAAACAAAATTTTTGGTTTAAGGGAGGAGAAGCTCATAGTTTTTGGGCTTAAGAAAAGGCAAGAGTTTGGCTGGTTTTTTTCATTTTTTTGATTAAATTTTGATGCCTATTTATAGGCAAAAACCAAGGGCTTGTTTGTAATTTTTTCCCAACAATTTCCTAATTGTTCAAGGACTAAAAAGTAAAGATTTTGGGGTAAAAATCAAACTTTTTTCTTCTCCCTTTCCAAGTGGCCGAATGGCCTTCTAAAATTTTTACAAAATTTTTTTCAATGGCTTTTTGGCATGATCTTAGCCATTGATCATAAAGTAGGCTAATCTACACCATGCACCTTTCAAAATTACTTTCCAAATTAAGGAAAATAATTTTGTATTATGGCATAATCAAGGTGATGTCATCCAACTATTCATATTAATTCATTAATTAATTCGTGGTCAATTTTTGACTGTAATCTAATCCGAACGGAACTTCACCGAAATCACATAGGCGGGTTCTTGGCGCCTGTAGTGCTATCGGTTTGTCTTATTTTACTTCTGTTTGATCATAATTCTCTACCGTAAATTTCTGTTATTTTAGTTTATTTTAATGCACTCTCTAGGGTTTTCAGCTCTGATTTTGAATCGTCTCACCCAATTATGTTCGGTAAGATTTTCCACCCCCGAACTCACACACTTTAACACTGCCAAAGCATTTTTACACTATTCATAACAATAATAAAACACAACGTTTTCACATTTTATTCATTAAAATTGTTATATACATACAATTTTATCCTACTCCGAGAATTCAAAATTCTTGGTTATCACATTCACCCCTCCTTATAGAATTTTCATCCCCGAAAATTTAAAACAAGTGGGGGTACAAATTTTTCATTTCATCCTCATGCTCCCATGTAGCCTCTTCAATGTTGTGATTTTTCCATAGCACTTTAACTAATGGGATTGTTTTATTCCTCAACACTTTATCCTCGCGTGCTAGTATTTGAACAGGTTTCTCTTCGTAGGTCAGGACTTCCTGAATCTAGATCGGTTCATGTTTCAGTACATGGGATGGATCCAATATGTACTTCCGTAGCATCGATACGTGAAACACATTATGTATCGCTGACATTTCTGGAGGTAATGCCAATCTATAGGTGACTTTACCAATACGTTCGATGATCTCGTATGGTCCAATATATCTTGGACTTAACTTCCCCTTCTTTCCAAACCACATTATGCCTTTCATTGGTGAAACTCTTAGGAATACGAATTCCTCTTCATTGAACTCCAGGGATCTTCGTTTCTTGTCCGCTTAGCTTTTCTGTCGGCTCTGGGCTATCTTAATCCACTGCTGTATTTTTGTAACTGTATCCACTGTTTCTTGGACGAAATCAGTCTTATGCAGTCGTTTCTCTTGTAGGTCGTACCAGTGAACCGGTGATCTACACTTCCTTCCGTACAAAGCTTCATAAGGTGCCATACCTAGTAAGCGGTCTAAACTAATGTCTGTAGTCTATGGGGTTAGACTGAGCATCTAACTCATGTTAAGACTATTATGTTGTCTAAAGCCATGGTGGGGACGGTTTGTCTTAACTGTCTGGAGCATAGACTCCCAAGTAAAGACATAGATATGTTGCTTGGTGGTGACATATTAAACCAGGAGTAAAGCATGATTGATCTATATAGTCCGCTATGAGTGGATCAATCTACTTTTGACATTCATTGTGCAGTAACGTTAATCGTGAGTGAATGAACTACTTTATGTATATGACTTGTGTACTTTGATATTCCAATGGCTAAAGCATCTCAGTAGTAGTAAGCTTATAGACCAGTTCGTTGGGTGCATGACTTGTATAAAATGAAGGGTTTGTTTACAAATATTGGAATCATAACTCTAATAAGGAGTTAAGGGTATCCTCATAAAGGCATTATACTGGATGTGAAAATGGAGAAGGCCTTGGGTCCTCTACTGGGCAGATGACTTCTTATTCACATATGCTGAATAATCATTTTCTTATTTGGTAGTATAATGGAACTTTAAGATATCCTGATCAATAGGATTAAATGGACTTTGGCCTAAGGCTGATCTTGGATATCATATGAGGGTTCTGCATACATGACATGGTCATTGGACAATAGCTTGTCATAGGCTTACGTAATACGGTATATAATTAAGAGTTTAGTTTCAGGTTTATAGTGGTGTGACTCTGAAATTAGTGATCATATGATTGAGTTGTTCAGAAAAGAATGATGATCATGGATTCACCGGAGCCCGATTATATATATCCAATTGGTCCCTCTACTAGCTCCACACAATTCCTTAACGATTGGCAAATTGATTTGTGTATGCTACTGGCTAGTTGATTATGCATGGATGGTGTTGACATAGGATTAGGATGGTAGACAAGATTCTCTTCGGTTGAATTCAGATTTTATTTTGGATAATAAAGTGCACAATTATTCGAACTCCAAATAAAGTTGCCATGATTTTATTTGAGATTGGATTGGAGTTGTTGAAAATTATCCATGAGAACAAAAATTTGAAATACAACTGTTTGTGGATTTTGAAATTTGAATGTTGAAATTTGAAAATTGAATTTGAAATTTGAATTTTGAAATTTGAAATTTGAATTTGAAATTTGAATTTGAAATTTAAATTTGAAATTCGAATTTGAAATTTGAATTTGAAATTTAAATTTGAAATTTGAAATTTGAATTTGAAATTTAAATTTGAAATTCGAATTTGAAATTTGAATTTGAAATTTAAATTTGAAATTTGAAATTTGAATTTTGAAATTCAAATTTTGAATCACAGCCCAAGTGAAATTTGAATTCCTTTTGGATAATTCCACAAGGCTAGAATTCGAATTTGAGTTGGATTATGAAAAGGAAAATCTTGTTTGAATCCTACTTGAATTTTGAATCCTAACTCTAACAAAAGTGGCCAAATTTTGTTAAGGAAAATCCTCCAAGATATTTTTAGTTTTTGTGGATAAGGATGCAGGGAAAAATTTAAATTTCAATCCCAGTTGAATTTGGATTCTCTTCTCCTTAAAAGTGGCCGAAATTTTGAAGGCAAATCTCAAGGAGATTTTCGGTTATTTTGGATAAGGAGGAGATAAAATTCAAGCTTGAAAATCCTACTTGAATTTTTTATTTTCTCCGTACTTTAGTGGCTGAAATTTTTAAGGTAATCCTAAAAGGGATTTTTGGATTTTTTGGTTGGATAATGGTGAGATATAATTCAAGTTAAAATCCTGTTCGAATTTGAATGCAAAATCTTGAAGGTGGCCGAATTTTTTTGTTGGGATTTGGCCTTGTGGATGGATAAAGGAGAAAATCTTCTCCTAATCCAATTCGAATTCAGAGGACCATCTCATGCAAGTCTATAAATAGAGGTCCTGCCACTCCAGTTCTCTCAGATCACAAACTCTCAGGTAGGCAGGCTTATTGTTGTACAACTCACCATGACAATAAGTTCTTTAGAGATCTGGGTGGTCAGAAGAAGACTAGCAGTGCTAGCATACCGATCGAGGTTCAGAGTGCCCACACACTCAGCCAATCAGGAATTGGAGAATAGTAGAGAAGGCTAGTTGGTTGAAGCCCTTCGATCGTTCTCCTCCTACAGATTGGCATCCTTGAGGTATGAGTTTAAATTGTTGTTGGTTTATTGCATATGACATCATGAGATATTTAACGATCTTGAAAAATTTTCATTGTTCTGCTATGCCACTCTGATACATTTTTACCGATTTATAACCAACAATTGGTATCAGAGCCATCTCATGACTATGCCATGTACATAAATTAGACAATTAGTTAGTCTTTTTATTTATGTACGGATTTGATATTTAGAGAGTGGCATTATAGAATTCCTTTATATTGTTATCATGGATTATGTATGTAGTATGTGGTTATTTTAATTTTTGAATTATTATAAGCATGCTTGTTTTATGCCGGTTATGGTTCCTTAGAATTTAGAAAATTGTATCTAGGAATTTTTATGTAACCATGGGAGCAGTTTATCATTACTGTAATTTTCCCATGGATTTTAATTTTTTGTCTCTTAGAATTATTATGATTCGAATTTTTGTACATCGGAAATGGTTTAGGAAAATTTATGTAATTATTCTTCGAGGAGATTGAAGTTTAAAGACCGTAATTTATTTTTTTCCTAAAGTTAAATTTAAAGGTTGAAATTTTAATGGTGTGGAAAACTTCAATTTGATTAGGATTTAAATTAATTTTGGAGATCCTAATGGGTAAATTGAAATATGGCATGAAAATCGAGGTCTAACCCCTCAGGATGGAGCGCCAGCCATGATGGGGTTGCAGTCCCTGCCCTCGAGCAAGATGGGGCTACGATAGCCCCTGCCCATGGCTGCACCACCCACGGACGCAGACACTGCCTGTAGCCGAGGGTGGCCGTGGCCCCCCATGGGTTGGCCGCAGCCCTGGGCTACAGCCAGGTGGGCTGTTGCACCTACACAGGTGTGCAGCCTGGCGGCTACTACGCCCAGCCCAGGCGTGCAGCCTGTGGCCTGCTGCCATGGGTTGCCAGCCCCTCGGGGGCTTGGGCCTGCCCACGGCAGCTGCCGGCCTCCAGGGTCGATGGTTCGAAAATCAAAAAAAAAAAATTTTGATTTTTAAATTTGAGATTTAATTTTAAATCATGTTTAAAAATATGTAATTGAAAATTTAAAATTTTTGAAATTACATGTTATTACACATGATATTTAAAATTATTTAAAATTTTAATTTGGAATTTGAATTTGAAATTTAAATTTTTGGGATTTAAAATTTAAATGATTCTTAGGATGAGAAATAAATGGAAAGACTACATAAAGATGGATACAAGAAGATGGAACAAAATTCAAGACCCAAAGAATGCTTTGGATGGAATTTTGTAATCTTTATTTTCTCTGTTCTAGGATGGAACCATGGCTTGGTTATTATTCTGTCAATTATTTTTTCTATGATATGTCATGGATGTATAAATATCTATTAATGGATGTTTTTTGTACATATTTGATAACATGTCATATAAGATAGGTGAATGCCGCTCAGACTATTTTGATCATACATATTTGTCAAAACTTACATGTTTTTCAAAATATTGAGTGAGGGAAGGTTTCAAACAAAACCCACGGCCTCTATTGTTGATCCATATGTGAAAGCATGGTAACGTCTCGCATCAGTTCTGCCTTGACCACACCCCTCGGTAGGTGTTTACCACCGCCGGTATACTAGGTTGGATCTCCTATGTGGAAAACGTGTTCGGACACGATCCTATTCATGACCACCCCTCAGTGGCTTTTTTAGGACGTGGATCGAGCTACGTAAATAATGGTTATACACTCAAGACTCATTTAGTTATTAACATTCCCTAAAAGCTCTGTTAACTAAACTGGTGGCCAAAATAAGCAGTTATTGATATATGTCTTAACCTTGGAGGATTTAAGGCAACATATATTAATTGGATGGTGGTCCATGTTCCGGCTATTTGTTTCATGACCACCCCTCGGTGGCTTAGGGCAAAAGGTGTTGAGAATTATTGTGATAACCGGGAATTTTAGATTCTCAAAATAGGTTAAAATTGTATGTGTATAATAATTTTAATGAATAAAATGTGAAAAAGTTGTATTCCAACACTATTGTGAATAGTGTAAAAATGTTCTGGCCGTATTAAAGTGCGTGAATTTGGGATGGAAAATCTTACGGGACATAATTGGGTGAAACGGTTAGAAATTAGAGCCGAAAACCCTAGAGAGTGCATTGAAATGTACTAAAACAATAGAAATTTACGGTAGAGAATTCTGATCAAACGGAAGCAAAATAAGACAAACCGATCGCACCGGAGGCATTGAGAAATTGCCTACGCGATTTCAGAAAAGTTCCGTTCGGATCGGATTACAGTCAAAAATTGACCACGAATTAATTAATGAATTAATATGAATAGTTGATGACATCACCTTGATTATGTCATAATACAAATTATTTTACTTAAATTTGGAAAGTAATTTTGAAAGGTGTATGGTGTAGATTAGCCTACTTTATGATCAATGGCTAAGATCATGTCAAAAAGCCATTGAAAAAAATTTTGTAAAAATGTTAAAAGGCCATTCGGCCACTTAGAAAGGGAGAAGAAAAAAAATTGATTTTTGCCCCAAAATCTTTACTTTTTAGTCCTTGAACAATTAGGAAATTGTTGGGAAAAAATTACAAAAAAGCCCTTGGTTTTTGCCGATAAATAGGCATCAAAATTTAAGCAAAAAAATGAAAAAAACCAACTAAAGTCTTGCCTTTTTTCTTCAGCCCAAAACCGTGAGCTTCACCTCCCTTAAACCAAAAATTTTGTTTTCAATTTCACATCAAACTTAGCTTGAATTGCATTTCCAATCTCAAGGCATCAACTAATCAAGGTAAGCTTCAAAATTGAAGCATTTTTCCTTGATTTTCCATAGAAAATCCGTGGGTTTGGAGTGTTGAAAAACAATGAAAAAAATTGTTGATTTGTTGATTCTATGATTGGTTTGATGTTGTAGTATTTAAAGCATGAATTAGGATTGAGAAACAAGCAAAAATTTTGCATGTTTCCCTTGAAAATCCGTGGCTTCAATGGTGTGAAAAATGCATGAGTTTTGATGTTTTGATTTAGTATTTATGTTCATTCAATTATGTGTTGAATTAAGCATGAATTGGAATAAAGAAACAAGAAAATTTTGATGTAATTTTCTTGCTAAAAGCGTGGGCATGAACATTAAGAAATGAAAAATTTTTAATGTTGAAGAATGTTGATAAAAACCCTAGGTAAGAAAATAAAATTTTCTCTGCGTTTATGCATAAAATCCGTGGCTATACTAGGGTTAGAATGCATGTTTTGTTAGGTTTTTGGATGTTGTTTTATACATTGGAAAACCTAAGAATGATGTGATGTTATGAAAAATTATTTAGATGTGATTAATTAGTAAATCGAGGCTAAGATGAAAGAAAAATATTATGGTTTGTGTTGGTTTCTAAATGTTGAATCATGTGAAAATTTTTATACAAAGTTTGGAAACTTTGTATAAAATAGGCCTCTGGTATAGTACGTGGTAGGTACAAAGGTTCTGAGGTGTACCTAACGCCGGGAAACCTTAAAATATAAGCGGAAATGCTGTCGAAAATTCTAAAATCGGCTTAAGGGCATTTGGGGAAACGAGGGGTAAAAATATTGGACTCGAGAAGGAAACCGAGACCCCTCTGTAAGGAAATCGAGATCCCTGTGTAAGTTAGGATTAGAAATGGAAAACCAACCCAGAAGAAATAGTGAACTGACCCTAAAATACTAAAATGCCTAAAACAGGAAAAAAATTCATGTTAGGGGTATTTTGAGAAACGAGAAAAAATGTAGGTCAGGATAGGAAACCCGAGTCTCTCGAGGACCGAGGGCTGGGGATGGGATAAATAACGTTTAATAAGTAGTGAAAGGGCCATTTGAGGCTCCGAAAAACTCGAAAAATGAAAAAACAACCCTAGGTGATCGGTGAATAGTAATCCAGGGCTGGGAAAAATGAAGTTGAGATTTTACAGCAAATTAAGCTGTAAAATGATACAGAAACCTATAAAATATTATTTTAAAATAATTAGACTCAGAAAAATTGGAAAAAAATGATAGAACGAAACAATTACGAACCCGAGACCCGTTAGGGGCAAAATGGTCATTTTGACCAAAAATTTCTGAAAAGGCTCGGAAAGAACCCTAAAAGACCTAGAATAACTTAGATAAAATTTTAAAACTCAAAATAAATATTTTAGAGTTAAATTTCTAAAAATTTTGAGGAACACGGGCGTGTAGAGGGATACACGACCGTGTATAGGAAAAATTTTATAACCCGAGAGGTACACGGGCTTGAACACGGGCATGTATCGAGCCGTGTATAGTTACACGGCTAAGAAAGAAAACAACATGGTCGTGTAGAATAGACCTGAGAGGTACACGGGTGTGTTGCAGACCGTGTACCACAAACAAAATTTAAATGTGTAGAATTGTTAAGTGAAATAAATGTATATTTAAAGTGATAAATAAAACAGGGTATTAACAGACAATATTATGTCTGTAGGAACCCAAAATAGAGATAGAACTACGGAGGAGTTCCAGAAGTGGACACTAGTGTAGTATTGGTAAGTTCAAGTATTTTCGTGTCTGCAACATGAAATACTGTGTTGATCTATTTTGTACTGGGTGTGCACTCGATATAAAATCCTATAAGCATTTGGGGATTAGTTAGAATAACATATCCCAAATAACAAAAATAAGTAAGACCTACGGGCAATGGAGGATAGTGACCTGGAGGTGACATATAAGATCACTTGGTCAAAACTATAAATTGAAAGATGGTAATGAAACCATTAAGGCGTACCGCCCCTCCAACATAGTGGTGGAGGTTTGTTTAAATCCTACGGGGTTATCAGGACTATGGAGGCCGATATTCTAAGGTCGCTCCTTAGACCCTCCCAGTCAGTGCACTAATAATCATCGATACTGCCATAAACAGAGCTCTAAACTAGAAATCAAATAGAGAATAAACAATCAACAAAATGATAAAAATCATAATTGAGCATAACCGAAGTTTACGTTAGAGTAATGTAAATTCGGTTAGGATATGTGAACAGTACCCAATTAGGGTAAAGTGAATAGTAACCAGTTAGGGTAACTGGTACTATTGGTAGATCAAAGGTCAAAGTTACTATTTATAAGAGATTGAGTTTTTAGTGTTTTCGAATCAATATGATTCTTACTATGTATGTTTGAACTTATTGAGCCTGTCAGCTCATCAATTTGTTCATGTTGCAAGTAAGAAACCTATCCAGTAGATTCCTGGATGGCGGTAGAATGCGAGCGTATCAAGGGGATAGGGAACTCACCGTGGACTTGGTCCTGCCATAAGTTTTCCGCTGAGCTTTTTGAGTCAAAGAAAATATGTTGAAGACAAAATCTACGGTACATATATATAATATATGTTGTATAATATGTTGTACTGATTTAAGACATAGAAAAGCCAGTATTATATTTTACATCGCTTTCTTACTTGGTATTCGTAAGAAAAAGTATGTATTAAAGGAAAATATTTTTATGGGCGAAAATTTAGGCCTCGGTATTTAAGAATTATGAGCAAAAGAGTTTAAAACTAACGACTCGTATTCGGTACACGAACGGTCTTGGTCAGCCGTAGAGTCGATTCATGACGGTTGCGGGTGGTTGGAATCAGGGCACGTCACAATTACCATTGCAATGCTACATGTTTTTTCAAGTTTCATGTAGGAACATACTTGTGTGTTTTATTTGCTAAATTATCTATATATTTGCTTAGGCTTTGTAATGATGTCTAGTATTATTTTATTTCAGTTCAAAATGTCACCATCATCCAATACTTACTGAAAATAAGCTGAATGGTGATAATTATAAAGACTGGAAAAGAAATCTACTGATAGTTCTCAGCTGCGAGAGACACAAGTTCGTGCTGGACGAACCATGCCCACCTAGGCCCAAACCTGACACACGGATTAAGGAGGTCCTGGTTGCCTATACTTGTTGGAGAAAATCCAATGAGATAGCTTGGCTACATTCTGGCTAGCATGATGAGTGCTTTACAAAAGCAGCATGAGACTTATTAAGTTGTTGGGGGAGATCATGGAAAATCTAGAGGACATGCTCAAAGGCCAAGAAAAATTAGCTCAACAGTCTGCTATTACCAGCATTATGAACTTCAAGCAGAAGGCAGGTACTCCGATAAAGGTCCATATGATCACTCTAATGGGATTCTTTGCTGAAGCTGTCGAAAATGATGCTGAGTTAGACTACAACACCCAGATCGAGATGGTGTTCAATTTTCTATCAAAAGATTTTATGGCGTTTAAGGTTGCATACAATCTGGCAACAAGGGAGTTAGGACTCACTGAGCTCATGAAGCAACTCCAAGCTTATGAGCGGATGATCAGGGATGCGGATGCAGTCCAACCCAAAGGAGAGGCCAATTTGGCAGAATCTTCCAAACCCTCACGAAAGAGGAAGAGGCCAAATAAGAAGCAAGTGGCATCTAGTTCTTCTAATCCTCTCGTCTCAGATGGGAAGAAGAAGAAGAAGAACAAGAGGCCTAGGGACCCTAAAAAGTCCAAATACTTCCACTATGGGAAGGTAGGTCACTTCAAGAAGGCTTGATAGGAATTCTTGGCCACCAAGGGCAAGGAAGGTAAGGAACTTCACTATTTAGAAGCGTGTTTGGTGGAAGAATCGAAAGACACTTGGGTTATTGATTCGGGTGCCACTAATCATGTTTGTGTTCCTATGCAGGGGTTCGTGGAAACGAGAAGTCTACATGATAGGAGCCTCTCGTTGCGGACTAGAGACAGTAGCTTGGTGGTGGCTGAGGCAGTGGGAGATGTTTACCTTTACTTTGATAAATTTGGATTTATTTTATTAAAAGACTGTTTTTATGTTCCTAATTTTAGGAGGAACCTTATATCTGTAGTTTATTTAATAAAGGATTCTTATTCAGTTTCTTTTAGTAAAAGAGTTGATATTCGTAGAAATAAGTCTTTTATTTATTCTGGATGGATTGATGGAAACCTATATTTGATCAAACCAAAGATGTACTCACTGCTTGACACCGAATTAATAGATAACTCTAAAAGGTTCAAAGTTTCTCACTCTAACAAGGCATATCTTTGGCATTTAAGACTTGGCCATATTAATCAGGATAGGATTCAAAGGTTAGTGAAAGACGGTCCTCTAGAATCTCTGGAGGAGGTACGTCTTCCTCAATGTGAGTCTTGTCTTGATAGTAAGTTGACTAAGAGGTCTTTTGGAGCTAAAGGTACTAGGGCTCAGGAACTCTTAGGAATTGTGCACACTGACGTATGTGGCCCCATGATTGTCACAATGTCTCGTTTATAGACGATTACTAGAGGTATGGATATGTGTATCTAATGCACCGCAAGAGTGAAACCTTTGATAAGTTCAAAGAGTATCATGCGGAAGTGGAAAAGCAATTAGATAAATCCATAAAAACACTTCGATCTGATCGAGGTGGCGAATACCTCTCCGACGAATTTCTAGGACATCTTATAGAGAATGGGATATTATCCCAATTGACTACATCTAGTACTCCACAATAGAATGGTGTAGACGAAAGGAGAAATAGGACTTTATTGGATATGGTACGGTCCATGATGAGTTATTCAATGCTGCCATTATCATTTAGGGATATGCATTACAAATGGCGTGCTATATTCTGAACCAAGTTCCATGCAAGTGAATTCGCAGGACTTCGTATAAATTGTGACGTGGTAGGAAGCCTTCCCTTAGACATATGAGAATATGGGGTTGCCTGGTACATGTACTAGATGGGGATGCAAAGAAGTTAGAACCAAGATCAGAATTGTGCATGTTTGTAGAGTATCCTAAGGGAATTAGGGGAGGTCTGTTCTATATCCCGAAGGAACAAAAAGTCATTGTTTTAACCCATGCGACATTCTTGGAGGAAAGTCACATGAATGACTTTAAGCCTCAAACCAAAGTAGTGCTAGAGGAGTTATCAGGTGAAAGAACTGCTCCATAGGTTTCGGTCTTGGACGCTAGTCTGAGTTCTGGTGAATGACCTACAGACGATCAACAATTTAGGGTGCCTTGTCATAGTGGGAAGGATTCGAAGAAGCCTAATTTCTTCATGTATGATGCTGAGGTATACCAGGCTGAGGCTCATGAGCATGAGGATGATCTGATAACCTATGATGAAGCTATAAATGATGTTAATTCTAAATCTTGGAAACAGGCCATGAACAATGAGATGGATTTTATGAAATCCAACTCTGTTTTGGAACTTGTAGATTTGCCAGATGGGATAAAACCCATTGGATGCAAGTGGGTCTACAAAAGAAAGAAGGATGTGTAAGGGAGTGTGGAAAGTTTTAAAGCTAGACTGGTTACAAAGGGGTACACGCAAAAGGCTGAAATCGATTACGATGAAACCTTTTCACCTGTTGTTATGCTGAAGTCTATCCATATTCTTCTGTCCATTGCTGCGGCTCTCGATTATGAGATCTAGCAAATGGACGTCAAGACGGCATTCTTGAATGGCCAAAAAAGAAAAGTCTGCAAGTTGCTCAGATCCATTTATGGATTAAAGCAAGCATCCCACTCATGGAACCAGAGATTTGATCAAGCGATCAAGACATTTGGTTTTGAGCAGAACGTTGATGAACCCTATGTTTATAAACGTATTAAGGATGGTAAAGTGGTCTTTCTAGTACTCTATGTCGATGATATACTACACATTGGGAATGATGTAGGGAACTTATCTGTGATGTCCCCTGATTCCAACCACTCGCAACCGTCATAAATCGACTCTATGGCCGACCAAGACCGTTCGTGTGCTGAATCTGAGTCGTCAGTTTTAAACTCTTTTGCTCATAATTGGTAAATACCTAGGCCTAAAATTTCACCCATAATTTTTTTTTCTTTAATGCCTACTTTTTCCTACGAACACCAAGTAAGAAAACGATATAAAATATAATACTGGCCTTTCTACGTCTTAAATAAGTACAACATATTATACAACATATATAATATATACATGTACTGTATATTTTGTCTTCAAACATATTTTCTTTAACTCAAAAAGCTCAGAGGAAAACTTATGGCAGGACCAAGTCCATGGTGAATTCCCTATCCCCTTGACACTCGCATCCTGCCGCCATCCAGGAATCTACTGGGCAGGTTTCTTACCTGCAACATGAACAAACTGATGAGTTAACAGGCTCAGTAAGTTCAAACATTCATAGTAAGAATCATATTGATTCAAAAATACTAAAAACTCAATTTCCTATAAATAGTACTATTTATGGTGAATAGGAGTATTCATCATGAATAGTAACTTTGACCTTTGATCGATGAATAGTACCAGTTACCCTAACTGTGTACTATTCACATATCCTAACCGAATGTACATTACTCTAACGTAACTTCGGTTATGCTCAATTATGGTTTTTATCATTTTGTTGATTGTTTATTCTCTATTTGATTTCTAGTTTAGAGCTCTGTTTATAGCAGTACCGATGATTATTAGCGCACTAACTGGGAGGGTCTAAGGAGCGACCTTAGAACATCGGCCTCCACAGTCCTGATAACCCCATAGGGTTTAAACAAACCTCCACCACTAAGTTGGAGGGGTGGTACGCCCTAATGGTTTCATTACCATCTTTCAATTTATAGTTTTGACCAAGTGATCTTATATGTCACCTCCAGGTCACTATCCTCCATTGCCCGTAGGTCTTACTTATTTTTGTTATTTGGAATATGTTATTCCAACTAATCCCTAAATGCTTATAGGATTTTATATCTAGTGTACATCTAGTATAGAATAGATTAACACAGTATTTCATGTTATAGACACGAAAATACTTGAACTTACCAATACTGCGCTAGTGTCCACTTCCAGAACTCCTCCGCAGTTCTATCTCTATTTTGGGTTCCTACAGACATAATAGTGTCTGTTAATACCCTGTTTTAATTATCACTTTAAATATACATTTATTCCACTTAACAATTCTACACATTTAAATTTTGTTTGTGGTACACAGTCTGCAACACGCCCGTGTTCCGACCCGTGTACCTCTCGGGTCTATTCTACACGGCCATGTTGTTTTCTTTCTTAGTCCTGTAACTGTACACGGCTCGATACACGCCCGTGTTCAATCCCGTGTACCTCTCGGGTTATAAAATTTTTCCTATACACGGCCGTGTATCCCTCTACACGCCCGTGTTCCTCAAAAATTTTTGAATTTTAACTCTAAAATCTTTATTTTGAGTTTTAGAATTTTATCTAAGTTATTCTAGGTCTTTTAGGGTTTTTTCCGAGCCTTTTTGGAAATTTTTGGTCAAAATGACCATTTTGCCCCGAACGGGTCTCGGGTTCGTAATTGTTTCATTCTATCATTTTTTTCCAAATTTTCTAAGTCTAATTATTTTAAAATAATATTTCCTAGGCTTCTGTATCATTTTACAGCTTAAATTGCTGCAAAATCTCAACTTCATTTTTCCTAACCCTCGATTACTATTCATCCGTTACCTAGGGCCTTTTTTCATTTTTCGAGCGTTTCGGAGTCTCAAATGGCCCTTTCACTACTTATTAAACGTTATTTATCCCGTCCTCGACCCTCGGGTTTCCTATTCCGTCTTAAATTTTTTCCTCGTTTCCCAAAATATCCCTAACATGAATTTTTTTTCTGTTTTAGGCATTTTAGTGTTTTAGGGTCTGTTTACTATTCTTTTTGGGTTGGTTTTCCATTTCTAATCCTAATTCACCAAGGGGTCCCGGTTTCCTTTCCGAGTTCAATAGTTTTACCCCTCGCTTCCCGAAATGCCCTTAAGCTGATTTTAAAAATTTCGGCAGCATTTCCGCTTATATTTTAAAGTTTCCCGGTGTTAGGTGTGATGATCGGGAATTTTAGATTCTCGAATTATGTTAAAATTTTTATGTAAATAACAATATTAATGAATAAAGTGTGAAAAAATTGTATTTCAATACTGTTGTGAATAGTGTAAAATATTCTGGCAGTGTTAAAGTGTGTATGTTCAGGGATGGAAAATCCTACCGGACATAATTGGGTAAGACGGTTCGAAATCAGAACCGAAAACCCTAAAGAGTGCATTGAAATGTACTAAAACAATAGAAATTTATGGTAGAGAATTCTGATCAAACGGAAGCAAAATAAGACAAACCGACCACACGGGAGGCGCTGAGAACTCGCCTACGCGATTTCGGTAAAGTTCCGTTCGGATCGGATAACAGTCAAAAATTGACTACGAATTAATTCGAGATTAATATGAATAGTTGATGGCATCACTATGATGATGTCATAAAGCAAATTAATTTTTCATCAAATTAGAAAACTTTTGAAAGGTGTATGGCTAGGATTGGTTTGCTTTTTGATCAAAGGCCAAGATCATGCCAAAATTCACTTAGAAAAAAAATAAAAAATTTTATGGCATTTTGTTGAAAGGCCATTCGGCCATGTGGAAAGGGAGAAAGGGAAATTTGATTTTTGACCCCAAAACCTTTACTTTTTGGTCCTTGAACAATTATGAAATTGTTGGAAAAAGATTGCAAAAAGACCCTTGATTTTTGCCTATAAATAGGCATCAAAAATTCAAGAAAAAAATGGAAAAACATAACTAATCTCTTGCCAAAATTTCCAGCCAAAAACGGTGGCAGAAAAACCCCTTGAACCAAAAATTTTGTTTTGAATTTCATATCCAATCTAGCTTGAATTTCATCTCCAACACCAAGACAACAACCAAACAAGGTAAACCTCAAATTTGAAGCATTTTCCTTGATTTTTTTCCATAAAAACCGTGGGTTTGGAATTGAAAAACAATGGGAAAAAAATTGTTGAATTGTTGATTCTAGGATTTGTTTGATGTTGTGGTGTTCAAAGCATGAATTAGGATAGAAAAACAATCAAAATTTTTCATGTTTTTCTTGAAAAATCCGTGGCTCCTAGGATGTGAAAACTTCGTGAATTTTATTGTTTTAATTTAGTGTTAATATTCATTCAATCATATGATAAGTTAAGCATGAAATGAACTTAAGAAACAAGAAAAATTTGAGGAAGAATTCTTGCTAAAACCGTGGGCATGAATGTGAGGAAATGGGAAGATTTTTTTTATGTTGATAAAAGTGATAAAAACCCTAGGAAAGAAAGTAAAATTTTCTTTCTATTTTTGGCATAAAATCCGAGGCTATATCTAGGGCTAGAATGTATGTTTTGTTAAGTTTTTGAATGTTAACTTATACATTGAGAAGTATAAGGGTAATGTGGTGTGGTGATGAAAATTTATTAGATGTAAAAACCTAGTAAACTACGGTTAGTTTGGAAAAAAAAATGTGATGTGACTTGTAAAAGCTGAATCATATGGAAAGTTTTTATACAAAATTTGGAAACTTTGTATAAAATAGGCCTCTGGTATAGTACGTGGCAGGTACAAAGGTTCTGAGGCATACCTAACGCCGGGAAACCTTAAAATTTAAGCGGAAATGATGTCGAAATTACTAAAATCGACTAAAGGGTATTTCGGGAAACGAGGGGTTAAAATATTGAACTTGGAAAGGAACCAAGACCCCTCAGTGAATTATGATTAGAAATGGAAAACCAACCCAAAAGGAATAGTAAACCGACCCTAAATCACTAAAACGCCTAAAACAGGAAAAAATCGATGTTAGGGGTATTTTTGGGAAACGAGAGAAAATTTTAGGTCGAGATAGGAAGCCCGAGCCTCTCGAGGTCCGAGGGTCAGGGACGGGTTGAATAACGTTTAGTAAGTAGTGAAAGGGCCATTTGAGGCTCCGAAACGCTCGAAAAATGAAAAAACGACCCTAGGCGACGGATGAATAGTAATCGAGGGTCGGGAAAAATGAAGTCAAGATTTTACGGCAATTTAAACTGTAAAATGATACGAAAGCTTAGGAAATATTATTTTAAAATTATTAGACTTATAAAATTTGGAAAAAACAATAGAATAAAGCTAATTATGGTTCCGAAACTCGTTAGGGGCAAAATGGTTAATTTGACCAAAAATTTCCGAAAGGGCTCGGAAAGAACCCTAAAAGACCTAGAATAACTTTGATAAAATTATAAAACTCAAAATAAGGATTTTAGAGTTAAAATTCTAAGAATTTTAAGAAACACGGGCGTGTAGAGGGATACACGGCCGTGTATAGGAAAAATTTTATAACCCGAGAGGTACACGGGCTTGAACACGGGTGTGTATAGAGCCGTGTACAGTTACACAGCTAAGGAAGAAAATAACATGGCCGTGTAAAATAGACCCGAGAGGTACACGGCCTGGAACACAGGCGTGTTGCAGACCGTGTACGACAAATAAAATTTAAATGTGTAGAATTGTTAAGTAAAATAAATATATATTTTAGATAATAAATAAAAAGGGGTATTAACAGACACTATTATGTCTGTAGGAACGCACAATAAAGATAGAACTGCGGAGGAGTTCCGGGAGTGGACACTAGTGCAGTATTGGTAAGTTCAAGCATTTTCATGTCTGCAACATGAAATACTGTGTTAATCTATTCTATACTAGCTGCACACTAGATGTAAAATCCTATGAACATTTGGGAAGTAGTTAGTATAACATATCTCAAATCAAGAAAATAAGTAAGACCTACGGGCAATAGAGGATTGCGACCTTGAGGTGACTTATGCAACCACTTGGTCAAAACTGTAAATTGAAAGATGGTAAATGAAACCATTAAGGCGTACCGCCCCTCCAACATAGTGGTGGAGGTTTGTTAAATCCTACGGGGTTATCAAGGCTGTGGAGGACGATGTTCTAAGGTCGCTCCTTAGACCCTCCCAGTCAGTGCGCTAATAATCATCGGTACTGTCATAAACAGAGCTCTACATTAGAAATCAAATAGAGAATAAACAATCAATAAAATGATGAGCATAACCGAAGCTTACAATAGAGTAAGGTAAATTCGGTTAGGGTATATGAATAGTATCCTGGTAGAGTAAAGTGAATAGTAACCAGTTAGGGTAACTGGTACTATTCACCGGTCAAAGGTCAACTATACTATTCATTGTGAATAGTACTATTCATGGTGAATAGTACTATTCATGGTGAACAGTACTATTCATAGGAGATTGAGTTTTTCTTGTCTTTGAATCAGTATGATTCTTATTATGAATGTTTGAACTTACTGAGCCTGTTAGCTCATGAGTTTGTTCATGTTGCAGGTAAGAAACCTGTCCTATAGATACATGGATGGCGGCAGGATGCAAGCGTGTTAAAGGGATAGGGAACTCACCGTGGACATGGTCCTGCCGTAAGTTTTCTGCTGAGCTTTTTGAGTAAAGAAAATATGTTTGCAGAAAAAGCCTACAATACATATAAATATTATATTTGTATCAAATATGTCGTATTTATTTCAGACAAGGAAAAACCAGTATTATATTTTACATCGCTTTCTTACTTAATATTCATAAGAAAAAGTATGTATTAAAGAAAAAAAAAATTTTGGGGTGAAATTTTAGGCCCTTGTGTTTAAGCAGTTTTAGTAAAAGAGTTTAAAACTGACGACTCGGATTCAACACCCGAACGGTCTTGGTCGGCCATTGAGTCGATTCATGATGGTTGCGAGTGGTTGGAATCTGAGGACATCACAGGTTGGTATTAGAGCGGTTGACAATATCCCTATTGACACGAAGTGCGATCTGCTCGTCAATCCAAGTAAGTTAGCTTCTTTAAGACTAGTTAACTTTCATTTATTCGAAGTTATATGTTTTGTAGGAGTTAAGATGACTAGACCACCATATGTGAGACCTCATCCATACCAACCTAGAGGACCGATTCGGGTATAGACTAGGCCCGTGATCAGACCGTCTATGATGAGACGGGAGATGCAACCACTACCTGTACCTAAACCACTAGCGGAGAGGATCGTAGCGCCAGCACCAGTACAGGCACCACCCCCGCGACCAATAGTAAACCCTCCCGTGGCAGTAGATATCCCAGTGGTGGGAGATCGAGGCCGTATAGGGCCCAGAGTATCAGTACGGGCTGTACATGCATTTAGAGGTAGTCATCCACCATCATTCGAGGGAGGTCAACAGGGGATCTCTACGAGAGACTGGCTACACGATATTGAGGTCATCATGCGCCAGTGCAATATCGATCAGGATTGCTGGGTTCTGATGGCCATTGGCACCTTCCGTGAGGATGCACGGCTGTATTGGGAATATTGCGATCAGGAGATGCTGCTAGCAATGGATTGGGTTGAGTTTCGCCAAGTCATGCTGGAACAGTTCCCATAAAAGAGCTCGGCACCAGTTGCAGGCCCTTCTGAGAGTAGGACAGTGCCACCACCACCGGCCATGCCTGATTACGCGGATATCAGAGATTTTGTTCTGAAGGCAGAGAGGCAGCAGATGATGTTGAGTGACACTGTATTCTCATATTCAATCCGATTCCAAGATAGCATCGTGAGGGCGTGTCCTCTAACCAATATCACAAATGATAACTTTTGTGATATATTTTGGAAGGGACTCACCCTAGATTTACGACAGAGAGTAACCCCTCTATACCCTGCTACTTTATGTGAGTTTATTATTGATGTAGCTAAGGTAGAGGAGGAAATGATGATGGAGCGCATGGTGCGCAAGAGGCAAGAGCAGTTACTACAAGAAGCCATGTTAGATCGCCTATACGAATCCGGGCTGATGGCAAATGATCATGAGGCAGGTCCGTCAAGACAACCAGAGGGAGTAGACCCAGCTGAAGGTTCAACACCGACTGAGGCCGGAAACGGAATAGACAATGAAGAAATGGATCCAATCGAGTTTTTGGCAATCCCAGAGGAACCTTAGCCAGAAGAGTAGTTATAGAAATGCATGTGTTGTATAAGTATGTATATATATAACTGTATATGTGTATATATGACAACGTTGAAAGGCTATTTTGAGGGAAGCCTTCAAGCTGATGTAGTTTTGAAATGAAAAGAAATGATAACCATATTTTGACATATGCAATGTGTGAAATGTTAAAAGTATGTGATGATTAAAATTAATTGAACTTATATTATAGAAATATGACTGTGAAAAGCCTAATGATTGACTTTTATGCGATTTTAGGAATAAGATAAGATGGTGAACCCAAGAAATCTGCGGAATATGCAAGGACGTCCAGTGCTATCAGAAAGAGTGGACGAGCTAGAAGCCTTGATAGAAGCTCAAATGAGGGAAAATGCTGAGTTAAGACAAAGACTAGAGCAAATGGAGCGGAGACAGGAACCGGAACAAGACCAAGCCCCTCCAATGGCTGTACCAGAACCGGAAGTACCTCCAGCGGCATAAGAAGAAGTGGTACAGCCCCAACCACAACTTAGGAATAATATTGAGCCATTGTATGAAAGATTCCGACGCATGAGGCCACCAGAGTTTGAGGGCTCCACAAACCCTGTGGATGCGGAGGAATAGTTCTCTTCACTCCATACGATATTGGAGTTTATGGAGTTGAATGACCAAGAAAGGATTCTGTGTGCGTCCTTTGTCCTAAAAAGGGATGCAAGGTTCTGGTGAGAGTTAGTTAAGCTAAGAAGAAAGTGTATACCATGTCCTGGTTGGATTTTCTGGAAGAATTCAATCAGAAGTATTATAATCCAGCACTATTGCGACCACAACAAAGAGAGTTCACAGAGCTAAAACAAGGGAACATGACTGTGATAGAAGTCTGTAATAAGTTTGATCAGTTATCCAGACTTTGCCCCTACACTGTCACCACCGAGAGGGAGAAAATCCAGAAGATGCTAGGGATGTTTCGTCCCGAGATTTCAGCATTGGTGGATAGTGGGTTAACGCCGCCTGACACCATTTCTGATTGTGTTAGCCGTGCGTTAAGGGCAGAGTATTATATGATTAGACAAAAGGAAGAAAGAGAGAAGGTCTGGGATGCAAAGAAAAATGAGAAGATCTTGACTAAAGCCATACAAGCTGGACCTCAAACTGGACAAAGCAGCAAACAGAGTTTGATTGTCAAGGCTGGACAGCCCAGTACTTTCGGCCAACAGTCTCAGGGAAAGAGAAAAGCAAATAATCCCGGGAACCAGAACCAGCAAAGGAGAATAAATAATAATGCTAGTCCTATGGTTCGAAACTATGTGAGCTATGGGAAAAGACATTCAGGTCGATGCAGACTGGCCCCAAACGCCTGTTTTCAGTGTGGGAAGGATGGTCACTTCGCCAAAAACTACCCAGAAAATAGGCAGAATGTGCAAAGTTCATCACAGACCCAACAACGTCCTCAGGCACATGCACTACAGGTCAAAGCTGAAGGGTCATCCCATTCTGAGAGGCTAGAAAGACCAGAATGCTTGCCTTGAACAGATGCAAGAATTATGGTCTACAAGAAGGAGGAAGCAGAAGCGGGAATGTCAAATGTAGTGACATGTCAGCTTTCTGTCACTAATAATTTGGCATCTGTTTTATTTGACTGTGGAGCTACGTACTCTTTCATTTCACACCAATTTGCGAATAGGATAAGATACCCTCAAGACCACATGGGTATGACATTTAAAACTGCATTACCCTGGGGGGAGTCCTGATGTCCAATTACTGATTACCACATGTGCTAATAATTGTGGCAAATAGGGAGTTATTTGCAGAATTGATTGTGATGGAGCTCGTCGACTATGATGTGATACTGGGAATGGATTTCCTAAGGAAGTATCGAGCTACGATCGATTGCTGGAAACGGATGATAAGGTTTCAACCTGATGAAGAAGAAGGATTCGAGTATCTCGACACGACACGAAAATCACAGAAGATAATGATTAACTCGATGGAAGCTAAAAGGATGATGTCTAGCGGCTGTACTGCATACCTAGCATGTGTTCTAGACGTGACAAAGGAATTGAAGCTCCAACCTCAAGACGTCCCTATTGTAAAAGAATTCATTGATGTTTTTCCAGAAGAATTACCAGGACTACCACCTGAACGGGAAATTTCCTTCGAGATCGAGTTGATGCCAGGAACTGCACCAATCTCAAAGGCACCATATCGAATGGCACCGGCAGAGTTAAAGGAATTACAAGAGCAACTGAAGGAACTTCTTGACAAAGGATTCATACACCCAAGCCATTCCCCATGGGGAGCTCCAGTGCTGTTTGTTAAGAAGAAAGATGGCTCATTCCAGATGTGTATTGATTATCGGGAACTGAACAAGGTTACCATCAAGAATAGGTACCCGCTACCTAGGATTGATGACCTGTTCGATCAACTCACAGGTGCAGTCGTTTTCTCCAAGATTGATCTGCGATCAGGATATTATCAATTGAGGATCAAGAAGAGTGACATCCACAAGACCGCATTTCAAACCCGTTACGGTCATTACGAATTTCTGGTAATGCCGTTTGGGTTAACAAATGCCCCAGCAGCTTTTATGGATCTGATGAATCGAGTCTTTAAGGAATATTTAGATAAGTTTGTTATTGTGTTCATCGATGACATTCTTATATATTCCAAGACTCGAGAGGAGCACGAAGAGCATTTGAGAATTGTTCTGCAAATAATAAGGGAACATCAACTCTATGCCAAGTTCTCTAAATGCGAATTCTGGCTGAATAGGGTACATTTCCTTGGACACGTGGTTTCCAAAGAAGGAATCGTAGTGGATCCTGCTAAAGTGGAGGCGATCAATGAGTGGCCTGTACCAAAGAGCGTGACTGAAATACGAAGTTTCTTAGGTTTGGTCGGCTATTATAGAAGATTCATTGAAGGATTTACATGGCTTGCCGCTCCTATTACAGCTCTTACGTGCAAGGAAAGGAAATATGAATGGACTGAGCAGTGCGAGAAAAGTTTCCAAGAACTGAAGAAACGACTCACGAGTGCGCCAATACTTACACTTCTGACGGAAGGAGAAATGTTCGTGATATTCAGCGACGCTTCAAAAATGGGATTAGGGGCTGTCCTGATGCAAGGCGATAAGGTGATTGCCTATGCCTCGCGTCAATTAAAGGACCATGAGAAAAATTATCCCACGCACGATCTGGAGCTTGCCGCAGTAGTGTTCACATTAAAGATTTGGCGTCACTACCTATATGGAGCTTAATGTCAGATTTATACAGACCATTAGAGTCTGAAATATTTCTTCACACAAAAGGAGCTAAATATGCGACAAAGGCGATGGCTGGAGCTGGTAAAGGACTATGATTGTGAAATCCTCTGTCACCCAGGAAAGGCCAATCGAGTTGCAGATGCGTTAAGTAGGAAATCTACTGTTCCACAGCAACTACCGATCAAAAAGCTCCCCAGGCCATTACAGCAGGAAATCAACATGTTGGAGATGGAGCTGATAACTGGAAAGCTAGCTGCAATACAACTGGAGTCAACATTGTATAAGGACATCAGAGAAGCTCAAGAGAAAGATCCGACACTAGCAAGCCCGCAAGGAGAAACATCTGAAGATGGATTAATCCTACATCAAGGGAGAATTCAAGTTCCAGATAATGAAAGATTAAGGAAGCAGATTATGGCTGAAGCCCATAAAACACCCTACTCAATACATCCCGGAGTCAGTAAGATGTACCAGGATCTGAAGCTACAATTCTGGTGGAAAGGGATGAAGAAGGACATAGCAGAATTTGTAAGCAAGTGTATGATGTGTTAGAAGGTTAAGGCTGAGCATCGTTATCCAGGTGGGAAACTAGAGCCGTTAGAAATTTCGGAGTGGAAGTGGGAGCATATCATGATGGACTTTGTGATGGGACTACCAAAGACTCAGAAGGCTATGATGCCATCTGGGTTATTGTAGATAGACTGACAAAAACGGCAAGGTTTATCGCAGTAAAGATGACCTTCCCGTTGGAAAGGTTGGCAGAACTGTATGTTAACCACATAGTCAGACTACATGGAGTTCCTAAATCCATTGTGTCAGATCATGATCCAAGATTTACCTCGAACTTTTGGACATGCGTACAAGAGGCGATGGGAATAGAAGTACGACTAAGCACAGCGTTTCATCCGCAAACAGATGGGCAATCTGAGCGAACCATTCAGACTCTTGAAGATATGCTGCGTGCGTGTACAATAGATTTTCCAGGGAGCTGGAATGAGAAACTTCCATCGGTAGAATTTTCATATAACAACAGCTACCAAGCTTCGATAGGTATGGCACCTTATGAAGCCTTGTATGGGAGGAAGTGTAGATCACCAGTTCACTGGTATGACCTACAAGAGAAACAACTGCATAAGACTGATTTCATCCAGGAAACGGTGGATGCAGTTACAAAAATACAGCAGCAGATGAAAACAGCCTAAAGTCGACAGAAAAGCTACGCGGACAAAAGACGAAGATTTCTGGAGTTCAATGAAGGGGATTTTGTATTCTTAAGAGTTTCCCCGATGAAAGGGATCATGCGATTCGGAAAGAAGGGAAAGTTAAGTCCAAGATATATTGGACCATACGAGATCATCGAACGTATTGGCAAGGTCGCCTATAGATTGGCACTACCTCCAGAAATGTCAGCAGTACATAATGTGTTTCATGTGTCGATGTTACGAAAGTACATATCGGATCCATCCCACGTGCTGAAACATGAGCCGATCCAGATTCAGGAAGATATGACTTATGAGGAGAGACCTGTTCAAATACTGGCACGTAAAAATAAAGTCTTGAGGAATAAAACAATCCCATTATTCAAAGTGCTATGGAAAAATCACAACATTGAAGAGGCTACATGGGAACGTGAGGACGAAATGAAGAACTTGTACCCCTACTTGTTCTAAATATTCGAGGACGAAAATTTTATAAGGAGGGGTGAATGTGATGACCAGGAATTTTAGATTCTCGAATTATGTTAAAATTTGTATGTAAATAACAATATTAATGAATAAAGTGTGAAAAAATTGTATTTCAATTGTGGCGGCCCGCCCCTCGTAGAGATCATACAATACTATTACAGTTAAGCTTTATCGCTAACTGTGATAGATTGTACTCTCATGGGTCGCCGGCTAATCTCTCTCTCAGTAAATCATAACGTTTTTGGGGAAAATTTTTTTTCTTTTCTTTAAACATCATGTAAAACATTTCCCACTATTTACTTTGTTGGCAAGTACAAAGTAATTCATATAATACAGTACTTTCGTAAAATATATACTATTACAAAAGAACTGTTTTCTTTTTCCCTTCTCTTTTATCGCTCAGCGGAAAGACTCTGGCAGGACCATATCCCTCGCCCATTTATCCCATTTGACACACGCTATCCCGTCCGCCATCCAGTCAAACAAGCTACTGAGCTGGTCGCTTACCTGCAACATAAGCAAAAATGGTGAGCTACAGGCTCAGTAAGTTCAAACATGCAAGAAATAAATACTAGTGATAACACGTCATATAGGATAGGTGCATGTTAAACCAACCTCGATACTAGCCCACCAGGTAGAGGCTAGACCTACCAGCTTATTGGAAAATTTGGGGTATTGTTATTGATAACACGTCATATAGGATAGGTGCATGTCACTCAAACTATATTGATTATACATATTTGTCAAAACTTGCATGTTTTTCAAAATATTGAGTGGGAGAGGGTTTCAAACAAAACCCACAGCCTCCATTGTTGATCCATATGTGAAAGCATAGTAATGCCTTGCATTAGTTTGGCCCTAACCATACCCCTCAGTAGGTGTTTACCACCGCCGGTATACTAGGTTGGATCTCCTATGTGGAAAACATGTTCAGCACGATTCTATTCATGACCACCCCTCTGTGGCTTGGTAGGACGTGGATCGGGCTACGTAAACAATGGTTATATACTCAAGACTCATTTAGTTATTAACCTTCCCTAGAAACTCTGTTAACTAAACTGGTGGCTAAAATAAGCGGTTATTAATATATGTCTTAACCTTGGAGGATTTGAGGCAACATATATTAATTGGACGGGGTCTATGTTTTGGCTATTTGTCTCATGACCACCTCTCGGTGGCTTGGGGTAATAGGTGCTGAGAATTACCGTTGCAATGCTACATGTTTTTTTTCAAGTTTCATGTAGGAACATACTTGTATGTTTTATTTGCTAAATTATCTGTATATTTGCTTGGGTTTCGTAATGATGTCTAGTATAATTTTATTTCAGTTCAAAATGTCACCGACACCCCTCATTTCAATACGTACTGAAAATAAGCTTAATGGCGATAATTATAAAGACTGGAAAAGAAATTCGCTAATAGTTCTCAGCTGTGAGAGACAAAAGTTCGTGTTGGACAAACCATGCCCACTTGGGCCCAAACCTGACACACCACTTGAGGAGGTCCCGATTGCTTATACTCATTTAAGAGAATCCAATGAGATAGCTCGGTGCCACATACTTGCTAGCATGATGAGTGCTTTACAAAAGCAGCATGAGACTTTTTGAGTTGCTAGGGAGATCATGGAAAATCTGGAGGACATGTTGGGAGGCCAAGAAAAATTGGCTTGACAATCTGCTATTACCAGCATTATGAACTTTAAGCAAAAGGTAGGTACTCCGGTAAAGGACCATATGATCACTATAATGGGATTCTTTGCTGAGGCTACCGAAAATGGTGCTGTGTTAGACTACAACACCCAGATCAAGATAGTGTTTAAAACTCTATCTAAGGATTTTGTGGGATTTAAGGCCACATATAATCTAGTGATAAGGGAGTTAGGACTCACCAAGCTCATGAAGTAACTTCAAGCTTATAAGCGGATGATCAAGGATGGGGATGCAGTTCAACCCAAAGGAGAGGCCAATTTGACAGAATCTTCCCCTCATGGAAAAGGAAGAGGCCAAATAAGAAGCAAGCAACTTCCAGTTGTTTTAACCTTCCTGTCTTAGATGGGAAGAACAATAAGAAGAACAAGAAGCCCAAGGACCCTAAAAAGTCCAAGTTCTTCCACTGTGGGAAGGTAGATCATTTTAAGAAGGCTTGCCAGGAATTCCTAGCCACCAAAGGCAAGGAAGGTAAGGAACTTCATTATTTAGAAACGTGTTTGGTGGAAGAATCGAAAGACACCTGGGTCATTGATTCGGGCACCACTAATCATGTTTGTGTTTTTATACAGGGGTTCTTGGAAATGAGAAGTCTACATGATAGGAGCCTCTCGTTGCAGATCGGAGATGGTAGCTTGGTGGTAGCTGAGGTAGTGGGAGATGTTTATCTTTACTTTGATGAATTTAGGTTTATATTATTGAAAGACTGTTTTTATGTTCCTAATTTTAGGAGGAACCTTATATAGGTAGCTTATTTAATAAAGGATTCTTATTCAGTTTCTTTTAGTAAAAGAGTTGATATTCATAAAAATAAGTCTTTTATCTATTCTAGATGGGTGGATGGAAACCTATATTTGATCAAACCAAAGATATACTCACTGCTTGACACCGAATTAACAGATAACTCTAAAAGGTTGAAAGTTTCTCACTCTAACAAGGCGTATCTTTAGCATTTAGGACTTGGTCATATTAATCAGGATAGGATTTAAAGGTTAGTAAAAGATGGTCCTCTAGAATCTCTAGAGGAGGTACGTCTTTCTCAATGTGAGTCTTGTCTCGAGAGTAAGATGACTAAGAGGTCTTTTGGAGCTAAGGGTACTAGGGCTTAAGAACTCTTAGAAATTGTGCACACTAATGTATGTGGCTCCATGAACATCACAGCACGAGGAGGGTTCGAGTATTATGTCTCCTTTATAGATGATTACTCGAGGTATGGATATGTGTACCTAATACACCGCAAGAGTGAAACCTTTGAGAAGTTCAAAGAGTATCGTGCGGAAGTGGAAAAGCATTTGAGTAAATCCATAAAGAGACTTTGATCTGATCGAGATGGTGAATACCTCTCCGATGAATTTCTAGGACATCTTGTAGAGAATGAGATATTATCACAATTCACTACACCTGGTACTCTACAACAGAATAGTGTAGCCGAAAAGAGAAACAGGTTATTGGCTATTGTATGGTCCATGATGACTTATTCAATACTGTCATTATCATTTTGGGGATATGCATTACAAACAGCGTGCTATATTTTGAACCAGGTTCTAAGCAAGTTAATTCCCAGGACTCCATATGAATTGTGGCGTGGTAAGAAGCCCTACCTTGGACATATGAGAATATGGGGTTGCCCGGCACATGTACTAGATGGGGACGAGAAAAAGTTGGAATCAAGATCAGAATTGTGCATGTTTGTAGGGTATTCTAAAGGAACTAAGGGAGGTCTGTTCTATAACCCAAAGGAACAAAAGGTCATTGTTTTAACCCATGCAACATTCTTGGAGGAAATTCATATGAATGACTTTAAGCCTCGAAGCAAAGTAGTGATTGAGGAGTTATCAGGTGAAAGAACTACTCCACAGGTTTCGGTCTTAGACACAAGTCCGAATTCCAGTGAAAGACTTGCAGATGATCAACAATTTAGAGTGCCTCGTCACAGTGGGAGGGTTTCAAAGAAGCCTAATTTCTTCATGTATAATGCTGAGGTATACCAGGCCGAGGCTCATGAGCATGAGGATGATTCGGTCACTTATGATGAAGCTATAAATGATATTGATTCTAAATCTTAGAAATAGGGCATGAACAATGAGATGGATTCAATGAAATCCAACTCTATTTGGGAACTTGTAGATCTACTGGATGGAATAAAACCCATTGGATGTAAGTGGGTCTACAAAAGAAAGAAGGATACAGAAGGGAGAGTATAAACTTTCAAAGCTAGACTGGTTGCAAAGGGGTACACACAAAAGGCTGGAATCGATTACGATGAAACATTTTCGCCTATTGCTATGCTGAAGTCTATCCATATTCTTCTGTCCATTGCTGCGGCTCTTGATTACAAGATTTGCCAAATGGACGTCAAGACGGCATTCTTGAATGGCTATCTTGAGGAATGTATCCACATGATAGAGCCCGAACGGTTCATGGCAAAAGGCTAAGAAAGAAAAGTTTGCAAGTTGCTTAGATCCATTTATGGGTTAAAGCAAGCATCCCGCTCATGGAACCAGAGATTTGATCAAACGATTAAAGCATTCAGTTTTGAGTAGAACGTTGATGAATCCTGTGTTTATAAACGTATTAAGGATGGTAAAGTGGTCCTTCTAGTACTCTATGTCGATGATATACTGCTCATTGGGAATGATATAGGGAATTTATCATCGGTCAAGCTTTGGTTACACCAATAGTTTGACATGAAGGACTTGGGAGAAGCTAATTATGTTCTAGGTATTCTTCTCTTTAGAGATCGAAAGAACAAACTGATAGCGTTATCCCAGGCTTCATATATAGATAAAATAATTAACAAGTATGCAATGTAAGAGGCAAAGAAAGGTTCACAACCTTCTATTACCAGCCTAATTCTTTGATTGGATGACTGTCCCAAGACATCAAAAGAAAGAGAGCATATGAGTAAGGTCCCTTATGCATTTGCTGTGGGTAGCCTTACGTACGCTATGCTTTGCACTCGCCCGGACATATATTTTGCAGTAGTTATGGTGAAACGATATCAAGCGAATCCTGGAGCCAAGCATTGACAAGCTGTAAAGTATATACTTAAGTATCTTAAGAGAACGCGGGATTATATATTGGTGTATTCTGGAGGGGACCAAACACCTATAGGATACACGGACTCAAACTTCCAAACTTGCAAGAATTCGAGGAAATCAGCATCAGGATTAGTCTTCTTACTCAGAGGAGGCACCATTATATGGAGGAGCATGAAGCAGGGTTGCACAGCTGACTCTATGATGGAGGCTGAGTTTGTGGCTGCGGTTGAGGCATTTAAAGAAGCAGTTTAGCTCCGTAAGTTCTTTAAAGACCTTGAAGTCATTCTGGGTGTTAACAAACCTATCACACTTTACTGTGATAACACTAGGGCAATTGCTAACACAAGGGAATCTTGGCACCACAAGAGGACTAAGCACATAGATAGGAGGTATCACATTATTAGAGGGCACGTGGAGACAGGATAAATAGATGTATGTAAGATTACGTCTGAGGACAACATTGCCGATCTCTTTATTAAGACTTTGGTGGCTAGAAGCTTTGACAAGCATGGAGAGGTGATGGGGATGCGTAACATGGCACATTTATTGGCTTAGGACAAGTGGGAGATTGTTAGGAAATACCCTAAGCATGAGAGACATTTTGATGTATTTATTTTGAACTGGATAATAAAATTATAATATAGAGATTATTCATTACATTGCTGTTTGTCCTTATTCTATTTACATGTTAAAGTAAATGTAAGCAAATATGGATCACTGACTGCTTGTGTCAAAACTGTTAGAACATTGCATGCAACAGATTTTTGTATGCGAGAAGACAATGCTCTAATGTAAGCAGTCTAAACTAAGGTCTATAATCTATGGGGTTAGACCGAGCATCTAACTCATGTTAAGACTATTATGTTGTCTAAAGCCATGGTGGGGATGATTTTTCTTGACTGTCTGGTGCATAGACTCCCAAGTAGAGATATAGATATGTTGCTTGGTGGTGACATATTAAATCAGGACTAAAGCGTGATTGATCTACATAGTCCACTATGAGTGGATCAATCTGCTTTTGACATTCATTATGTAATAACCTTAATTCTGAGTAAATGAACTACTTTATGTATATGACTTATGTACTTTGATGTTCCAATGGCTAAAGCGTCTTAAAGGTAGTAAGCTTATAGACCAATTTATTGGGTGCATGACTTGTATACGATGAAGTGTTTGTTTACAAATATCAGAATCATAGCTCTAAGGAGTTAAAGGTATCCTCTTAAAAGTATTATATTGGATGTGAAAATGGACAAGGCGTTGGGTCATCTACTGGGTGGATGACTTCTTATTCACATATGGTGAATAATCATTTTCTTATTCAGTAGTATAATGGAACTTTAAGATAGCCTGATTAGTAGGATCGAACGGACTTTGACCTAAGGCCGATCATGGATATCATATGAGGGTTTTGCATACATGGCAAGGTCATTGGACATTAGCTTGTCACAGGCTTTCGTAATATGGTATATAATTGCGAGTTCAGTTTCAGGTTTATAGTGGTGTGACTCTGAAATTAGTGATCATATGATTGAGTTGTTTGGTACACAATGATGATCATATGGACTCATAGGAGCCCGATTATAGATATCAAAATGGTCCCTCTATTAGCTCCACACAATTCTTTAATGGTTGGCAAATTGATCAGTGTTTGCTTATTAGCTAGTTGACTTTGCATGGATGGTGTTAACATAGGATTAGGATGGTGGACAAGATTCTCTTCGGTTGAATTCAGATTTTGTTTTGGATAATAGAATACACAATTATTCGAACTCCAAATAAAGTTGCCATGATTTTTTGAATTGAATTAGAGTTGTAGAAAATTATCCATGAGAACAAAATTTGAAATACAACTTTTTGTGGAGTTTGAAATTTGAAATTTGAAATTTGAAATTTGAAATTTAAATTTGAATTTGAAATTTGAATTTGAAATTCGAATTTGAAATTTGAATTTGAAATTCGAATTTGAAATTTGAATTTGAAATTCGAATTTGAAATTTGAATTTGAAGTTTGAATTTGAAATTTGAACTTTGAAATTTGAATTCAAATTTTGAATCACAATCCAAATGAAATTCAAATTCTTTGTGGATAAATCCACAGGGTTAGAATTCAAATTTGAGTTGGATTATGAAGTGGAAAATCTTGTTTGAATCCTACTTGAATTTTGAATTCTAATTTGAGCAAAAGTGGCTGAAATTTGTTGAGGAAAATCCTCCAAGATATTTTTGGTTTTTGTGGATAAGATTCAGGGAAAAATTCAAGTTTCAATCCTAGTTGAATTTGGATTCTCTTCCTCCTTAAGTTGACTAAAATTTATTGGATAAATCTAAAGGGAATTTCAGATTTTCTAATGGATAAGGGTGAGATTAAATTTAAGCTAGAAAATCCTATTTGGATTTTGATTATCCTCACTTTTAATGGCCAAATCTAGTCATGTTATTGGCACTAGGGAAATTCAGTAATTATGGATAATTGAGGAGATAAAATTCAAGTTAAAATCCTGTTTGAATTTGGATTGTAAAATCCCAAAAGATGGCTGAATGTACCCTTAATTTTGACCTTGTTAATTTCAGATTTTTATGAGTGGACAAGGGAGAAAATCTTCTCGTAATCCAATAGGAATTCAAGAGATCACCTCATGCAAGTCTATAAATAGAGGTCTTGCCACTCCAGTTCTATCAGATCACAGACTCTCAAATGAGCAGGCTTATTATTGCATAACTTACCGTGACAATAAGTTCTTTAGAGATCTGAGTGATAGGAAGAAGACTAGCAGTGCTAGCATACCGATCGAGGAATCGAGTGACCACACACTCGGCCATCCGGGAATTGGAGAATAGTAGAGAAGGCTAATTAGTTGAAGCCCTCCAGTCATTCTCCTTCTACAGTATTGGCGTCCTCTTGAGGTATAAGTTTTATTATTGTTAGTTTATTGTATACAGCATCACGAGATATTTAATAATCTGAAAAAATTTTTATTGTTCCACTGCACCGTTCTGATGCATTTTTACCGATTTTCTCCTACATAATGGGCCAAGGCCCAGGATCAGGGGCATTCCTGACAATCCATGTGCACTCGGTACTGACACAATGGCCCTATGTAAACATAAGAAAGAAAAGAACATTGAAGCATAAGATGAGCATAATCAGACCATGCATTGTTCACGATATAATTCACTATGCTTCCATTTACAGTAAGATGCATTCAGTATATTATGTTTCTGTTATGCATTCAGTATGTTATGATTCTGTATATGATGTTCTGCATTCGGTGATATATGTTGCTCTGATATGTGGAATGTCTCAGTGAGATGTATTGGTTATGATATGCTTACATGGTTTTAAGTATGTACTATGATATGCCGTAGGTAAGCGTCCTATGGCTTAAACCACCATGGGTGATGACGGCGGCAGAGGCGGATGTAAAGGCGAGGTTATGGATACACCACGAGTTAATTTTCCACACAGATCGAGTAAACAGTATTTTTGAATAGTAACCATTAAATAGTTTTTTTGAATAGTAATAGTTGAACAGTATTTTTAAATAGTAACCGTTAAATAGTATTTTTTGAATAGTAATAGTTAGACAGTATATTTTGAATAGTAAATAGTTAAATAGTATTATATATGTGTATGTGTACTTGAACTCCCAATAATTTAGACGATGCATATTTAAAGTATACATACGTGAATAGTAAATATGTACGCATAAAAAAAATCCCTAAAATTAGGTTATCTAAGTAAATAGACTTTAAGTAAGCATTAATTATTTATATGAAAGTATAAGTATCAGTACAAGTAGTAGTTTTAAGTGATGGTCTAGACCACTAAGGGCATGGGACGTCACAGTTAGTATCAGAGCGATATCCTGCCACCCTACCTCACATCACCGCACGCCTGCCTCATCTATCTAAGTAAGTCAGTTTTTATTTTAGAATATTAGTTTGTAAGTTAATGACTGAGTTACAGTAGGCGACCATCGCGGTACCAGTGGAACCTGTATTGCTAGAACATGTACCAGTAGCACCTACTCCCATAGGCCCTCACTAGATACAAGAAGATCGCCAAGCGAGTATGGCTTTCGTTGCCATGCAACCAGACAAATATGATGGGTATGATCCAGATGAGCTCCCACTATGGATTCACAACATGAAAATTAGCTTCCAAACTTGCCACATCCCACCACACCTATAAGCGGTTTTGGCAGGCAGCAGGCTAGAGAGGCCAGCTATGGCCTGGTGGAGTCAATATCGCAAGGGTAAAGACCCAATCGTACATTAGGAGGATTTCCGCCGAGACCTCCTCAACCACTATGGACAGGCCGGTGAGGACACCGTGGCCAACCGTCAGCTAGAGGACCCTATTCCGGCTATACCATTAGCAGTATATCACCCCAATGTGGAGATCAATGATGATGATGATGTTCCTTACTTCATCAGCAATGACAACGGGATGGAGTCCAAACTGGAATCTCAGGTTAATAGAGCCAACGATGACGAGGCCAGCTCTGGTCTAGAAAACGAAGATGACCTGGAGGAGTTTTCCATCGGCGGGAGTGATAATGAGGATATCTCTGATGCAGAATTAGTACTAACCTCTGAGTAGCAGTGACCCATATTAGCAAAACGTTTGACTATGTATATGGGCATGAAGGGTAGTAGTAGCTTACCCTTACTAGACCTTTCCTAATATGTCTTTTTGAGACTATGTACTGGGAAATGGTCACCACTCCCAACAGAGTGATGTTATGTATCCATATGAAAGGCAATACAATTTTGCCCAAGGATTTAGATACAATATTTTCACACATGAGTAAAAAGGTAAATAGGTGACGTGATTTCCTAGTATGTAAACGAATGACCTATAAATCCTTTTCCGTTATGTGATAGAGTTCGAAAGACATCATGATTGGAACGCATGTCCAAATAACCCAGGCATCCCAAGAGGATAAGTTGATAGCACAACTCATGGCTAGGCGATGAAATGATAGGAAACCAGTAGCATGAATTGAACCAGCTTAGGGAACAGCTGGGCCAGCAAACCACGGGTAGCAGCAGTGCCAACCTAGGAGGCATTAGCACCCATAGAGACTTCAGGGGGGGTGAGCAACTTCCCTAACCCAAGGATTTCTGTGAGGGCAAGAATTTCCTGCATCACTACCAGCACCCCCAGCAACAGCTATTCCTGTAGCAGCCAACGCTCTTCCACTGATCCCCTTAGGGAAGGTGACTTTTACGAGAGGTTCCGGCGCATGAAGGCACCAGAGTTTAAAGGAACCACCAACCCCATAGGAGCTGATGATCGGTTAGCAGATAACCAAGTAGTATTGAATTCTAGGTGAATTGGCCGATGAGAGAAGATGATGTACATATCCCTTACCTCAAGGAAGAGGTGCGTCAAAAATAGAAGACAGCAGTGACCAAGAAGAACATTAGTAAGATGAGTTGGAGTGACTTCATTAAGGAATTAAGAGGGATGTACTTCAATGAAGAAGCACTAATAGTGCAGCAAGACGAATTCAACAACCAGCACCAAGGTGGCATGACTATTATAGAGGCAGTCAGGGAAATTGAGCAGCTGGCTCAACCTTGTCCAGATTTGGTACCGACTGAAAAAGAAAGAGTCAGAAGGGATGGTAAGGTTACCATACGTAGAATCACAACCATGCAGTGCTAAGGAACTATTTAAAGTAGGAACATGGATTGCCACCCGAATTGTATCGATCTTCAGGTATCGATCTTTAGGGCTAGTTGTCTACTAAGTTTTGAGTAGCAAACAGTACTCTGCACTCCATGAGAATGTCAGGACTGGTTTCACGTTATCAAAATGATTCCCTAATTGTACGCCATTAATCAGGATAATTGAGTCCTGATGGTTGTTGATATCTTTCAGCAAGGTACTCTCGTGGGTATTGAGATTCTTATGACCAGGATGAGCTTTTAACTGGGTCAAGTTTTGCCACACCATGATCAAGCAAATCACCAAAAGGAGTCCAGCATTAGCCCCAGTTTTTCTCTGTGGGCAAGCTGGGAGGTGAAACCACCTAAGTTCCCTAGAGTTGCAGATATACAGGAATCTGTTCATCGGACTGAGAGACTGCAGCAGATGTCTGGTGACATAATTCTAACGTATGTCGTGCGCTACGAGGAAACTAATATGGAATTCGACAACACATGTTGAAGAAGGATCATGATGAAACCAAGGAAGAGCATCAGCATGAAGCACTTGAGGACGTCAAGGGAACCCATGGAAGAGCTTGAACTAGCCCCTTCGTCTCCTGAACCCCTCTTAGAGGTGGAAGGCAACGACGACAATGACAAGGACCATGAGAAGAACTATCGTGCTCATGATATGGAACTAACAGCAGTCATTTTTGTGCTTAAGATATGGAGGCACTGTCTGTACGACATTAAGTGCAAGATTTACACGGGCCACCAGAGCCTCGAGTACATCTTCACGCAGAAGGAGCTCAACGCGAGGCAGCGAAGATGGCTAGAATTAGTAAGGAAGTATGACTGTGAGATCCTTTACCAATTAGGAAAGGTCAATAAGGTGGCCGATACGCTAAGTCAAAGGCATTCTTTGTCGCTTATGGCTATCAGTACCCTGACGGGAGCGTTACAAAAAGGGACTATAAAGTTATGAGATCGAGATTTTTATGGGGAGGTTGTCATACTTGACCATCCAATTGACACTCCTAGGAGGAATTAAGACAGGTCAGGACCTAAATTCATCCCTAATGAAGCTCAGAAAAGAGGCTATAGAGGACTAGGATTCAGAATTTCGAGTCTTTAAGGATGACATGCTCTATTATAGAGATAGGGTATGCATTCTGATGAATAAGGAACTCAGGAAGCGGATCCTCTTAGAGGCTCATGAAATGCCATATTCTATACATCCAGGGGCAAATAAGAGTTACAAGGACTTGAAAGAGAGTTTTTGGTGACTTAAGATGAAAGAATGACGCCACCGAGTTCGTCACCAGATGCCTTACATGTCAGAAGATTAAAGTGGAACATCAATGGCTGGTAGGAGAACTATCGAAGATCGAGTTACCCAAATGGAAATGGGACCAAATTTTGATGGATTTCATAGTTGTCACGGCCCAAAATTTAGACACATGACACGGCAGCCAAATCATAATATCAACCCGAGATTTAAGGAAAACATTTATTACAAAAACAACAGGTCAATATTATAATTTAGCTAAGCCTAATTATAAAGTAGCATCATAACCACAAAATAAAATAAAGGAGAAAATAAATGCTTTTTAATACGGAAGTCAAACACAAAATCAGTTTTCAAAAGAAATTACCAACCATAAAATATTCCCAAGCATGAAATTTGAATAACGTGAAATAAGTACAAACTTAAAGTCTCATTACATCAGAACGAGAAACAGGAAGAAGAAGATGGAGAAAACGGATAGCATCATCTTCGGTAGTAACGGATATCTCAACGAATTTCGGAACTGCTACATCCCGTACCTGGAAGTAGTCATTTCGAAATCACAAAGAAAAGGGACGTGAGCGCTGGCTCAGTAGGACAGAAACAAAAGTGGGTTAACAGATAACATTTAAAAATATGGCATAATATTCGTTTCCAAAAATAATCAACAATTTAAAAAAAATACATGACATAATAATCATAACAAAAAAATAATCAACAAATTCGTGAAAAATATTTTTTTTAATGCAAGTTTTATTCTGCTGAGGACTTAGCGTAGCTGCAATATACGTGCCCCAATATTAAAATAATAAATCATTAAAACAACCATCTTATTATGAGTGAGGACTTGTCGTAGCTATAATATACGTGCCTCGAATTTGAATTATCCTAGATCATCTCGTTACGGTCTAAATAGGCCGAACGGCCCTGCGCAGGTTTAGGGACCTTCCCCCATGGCGTCAACTTTGGGACACACGCATCATTTACAATGATCGTGAACTAGAGCTCAATTATGTTCACCGAATTATTCAAAAGATGGTATTTACCAAGTTATATTATGCCATAAATCAAAACACGTTTTAAAATACACATTTAATTACCAAATACGTTGCATGCGTTTATTTCAAAAAAAACAATATAATAATTTCATAAACTGAAAACAGCATGCCATCGATAAAACAGGGAAATTTAAAACACTTGACTACTCCCAGAAAAGGCTAGAACGTCCTACCTCGATTATCGCACAAGCGTTACGATAACGTGATCCACAAATCCAGCAAGAACGTCAAATAAGTCCTATAATCACAACATATGATTAGTCTAGGTCTAGACATAATCATCAAATCATTTTAGTGTGCCACAAAAGGATTTAAAACGTTTAATAAACATTTGGGATTTAAAATTTGTGAAAAACTCTAAGTTAGGATATTTCTGGTCAAGGGCAGAGTGACCTAGGCTGATTGTAAAATCAATATCAATTCATTTTTAAACCCAAAAATTCTAAATTTTTAATATGTTAAACTAGATATCCGTAGCTTTAATTCCATATAATTTTTATAATTTTTAGACATCATTTGGTCATTCAATTAGGCCAAAAACCGAGGGGTTGTTTTCAGGCATAAAATCTGGGTTTCAGTTTCAGTTCAAAAACTGGCAGTTCTGTCCGCCTATATTAAAAAAATATTTTGACTAGGCAAACGGATGAGTTTGGTTCTGAAATTTTGCAGGCATTTAGGGACATCTTGAATTTAATTTTAGGCTCAAGAATCACTCAAAAATCGTTTTTAAAACTCAAGTTATGGCTGACACAAATTTACTGTTCATATGGTAATTTTCCAGATTTCCGTTTTTCTGTGTCCGAATTTCGATTAGCCTCAAACCAATTCAATTTTCATCCAATGATCACGAAATTTTGTGGAAAACCTTATTTATATGTCATTAACACAAGCCAAGAATCAAATTGGCAAAATCATAAAATTTACACATGTGATATTAGGGTTTTTGAAAGGGAACAAAGAGGCAAAATTTTTAGGGTTTGAGAGAGAGATTCACACCTTGTTTGTGCTGCACTATTTTTGATGCTTGGTCTCCTTTTTGGCTGAATTTGTGTGAGTGTTGGAGCCTTCAAAACAGTAGGGAAAACAATAGAGAAAACCATATAAAAATTCAGATTTAAAACCAAAAGGAGAAGGAAGGAAAAAGTTTGATTTCTCACCTTGTTTTTGTCTAAAAAAATTGTTGAATCTTTGAGCTGCCTTTTGATAGGTATTGTTTGCTGTTTTGGGTGTGTTTTGGGAGAGAAAATTCAGAGAGGAGAGAGGGGAAAGCTGGCCGAATTTTTGAGGGTGAAAGGAAGGGTGAATGAGAGTTAAAAGAGGTTTTTATACTAGGTTTTTCTTTCCCTTTCTCTTCCTTGTTTGGCTGAAACATTTTAAGGGGCAAAAGGGAAAGTTTTTGTGCTGTTTTGAGGCTAGGGTTTTCTCTCTTATTTCCCCTTAAGTGGCTGAAAATTATCCCTTAGTTTTTAAGGAAAAATAATTTGAATTTTAATTGAGTTTTAACCTAGCTTTTAATTCAAATAAAATCTCCTTTATTTCCTACACTTTATGGCCGAATTTCTTCTTTATGTCTAAGGAATGAAATTTGAATTTGAATCCTTCTTGGATTTGTGGAATTTAAATTTTAATTTAAAATCCCAAGTGATGGCCGAATGTTTTAGGGTTTCTTTTTGAAGTTTAAATTGTTGACTTTTTGAGCGGAATTTGACTAGGAAACCAACCTAGGGTTTCCAAAAGATTTTTAAATTAATTTTTGGCACACTAATTTTATTTAAATTATATATTGACCCTTAAATAAAATTTAAGGCGTCACAAATATCTACCACTAAAAATAGTTTCGTCCTCGAAACATTAAGAATTACACCACACTAAACAAGAGAATAAGAATATGAATAACTTCTCATTTCATTAAGCAGTTTAAATGCACCTTTCAAAACATATAGTGGTATATCTACCACTATGAACAGAGTAGGGTTACAAAACAAACTTAAGTCGACTACATTACATGTACTCTACTGCTTAGCGAACCATTCAGCATGGTTCTCGCACATATCTTTCTCGGTTTCCCATGTGGCTTCCTCTTCACCATGCTTACTCCAAAGAACCTTCACCATGGGTATTGTTTTCGTTCTCAGCTGCTTGACCTTACGATCCAAAATCTTCACCGGAACCTCGACTGATGAAACTCTGACAAGATCTCCTGTATAAGCTCTAGGATGTGTGGCACTGCTAAGCGACCTTCGTTGTAAAGAATTCCACTGGCGTCCATCGACCACTCTGCAACACGCTTTCCCTTTAATAATCTATCTCGGATGTCAACGAAACGTGTATCTGCCAACTGATTCTCCTTGATCCTCTGCACGTAGTCTGGTTCCATCACTAAGTTGTACAACACTGGGTGACCCTGAACTTCGCCAAAACGAACCTGATAAGCTGTAAGAACTCTGTCCTTTTCCCACTCGTCTATCTGCATAGCCATTATAGAAGCATCATGATCAGGATTGGGAACTGCCTCTCTTTTCCTACTTAGTGTATCTGCAACCACGTTTGCTTTACCCGGATGGTACTCGACTTGGAAGTTGTAGTCTTACATGTATTCTACCCATCTTCTCTAACGCAGGTTGAGATCTTTCTGTGTAGCTAGGTATTTCAAACTCTTGTGATCTGAAAACAGTCTAAAACTGGCACCATACAGATAACAACGCCAAATCTTAAGCGCGAACACTACTGCAGCTAACTCTAGATCGTGTGTAGGGTAGTTTCGTTCATGTTGTTTTAGCTGTCGTGAGGCATAAGCGACAACTCGGTTCTGTTGCATCAAAACTGCTCCAAGACCTTGATGAGAAGCATCGGTGTAGACGTCATATACTTGATCCTGATATGGAATAATAAGGATAGGTGCAGACGTCAAACGACTCTTTAACTCCTGGAAAACTGACTCACAGCTGTTGTCCCAAACGAAAGGTATATCCTTCTTTGTCAGATTGGTGAGGGGAGCGGCGAGCTTACTGAAGTCCTGTACAAAACGTCGATAATATCCCGCTAAGCCCAAGAAGCTTCAAATCTCTGGAACATTCTTCGGTCGTTCCCACTTAAGAATCGCTTCGACCTTGGATGGATCCACTGATATACCGTCTCCTGAGATTATATGCCCGAGAAACTTAACCTCTGTCATCCAAAACTCACATTTTTCTTTCTTGGCGTACAATTGATGTTCACGAAGAGTCTGTAAAACTATATTGAGATGCTGTGCATGATCTTCACGAGTTCGGGAGTAGATGAGGATGTCGTCGATGAATACGATGACGAACTTATCAAGAAAAGGTCGGAAGACTCTATTCATCATATCCATGAAGGCTGCTGGCACGTTTGTCAAACCGAAAGGCATTACTAAGAACTCATAACTGCCATACCTCGTTTGGAACGCCGTCTTCGGGATATCCTCCTCTCTAACACGAAGTTGATGATAACCGGATCTCAAATCAACCTTGGAGAAGAAATAAGCTCCACTCAACTGATCGAACAAGTCATTTATACGTGGTAACGGATACTTATTTTTTATGGTCACACTGTTGAGCTTTCTGTAGTCCACACAGAGACGTAGCGAACCGTCGGCTTTCTTAATGAAAAGGACTGACGAACCCCAAGGTGAGTTACTGTCTCGGATAAAGCCCGGTGATTTCAACTCATCCAGCTGCTTGCTCAACTCTTTCATCTCTAGAGGTGCCATACGATACGGAACAGAAGCAAAAGGAGCTGTTCCGGGAACTAAGTCGATACGAAACTCTATTTCTCGATGAGGCGGTAAACCTGGAAGAGCGTTTGGAAAAACATCTGGAAAACTATCGACAACAAGTATAGGTTGGGTACTCTTTTCAGAACTAGATCCTTCCATCGCACACAAGGAAAAGAAACAAAGAATACCCTGTCTACTCTTCGACACTAACCTCAGAGCAGATCTATCAACATCTGAAACTAAGCTTAACTGATAGGACACTACATGTCTGAAATCAGTTGTAAAGATAACGTGACGATTACGACAATTAAGCATAATCCCATATCGGGAAATCCAGTCATATCCCAGAATAACATCATAAGCAAACATATCATTACTACAAGTGATGCCTCCAAACTAACATCCCTAACATAAACATAGGCTTGACACCCATCACTAACGGTAGTCGTGCCCAACGGGGATTTCACACATAAGGGAGAGTCAAGATTTTGCAGTTTTAAACCAAGTGAACGAGCATAATGTTGGGCTATAAAAGAATGTGTAGCCCCGGTGTCAAACAAAACATATGCATATGTACCAAAGATAGGAATTATACCATCTAATGCAGTCGGTGCATGATCTATCTCCATGCTGTCAGCTCCAAGAGCGTGTACCTGTGGTGCCTTACCACGATTTTGAGCTGTATTCCCTCGCTGATAGCCCGTACTCTGACCCTGTAGTGGTGGTCTCTGATAACTCGGCACTGGGAACTGCTGTAGCGGTGTAGCATGTGAAGCATAAGGCACAGTGTACTGGCTCGTGCGCTGAGGCTGATAGGGAGCCAGAAGCTGAGGGCGCTGTGACTGCAAAGACTGAGAAGTAAACTGTTGTCTCTGTGGAAGGCCATTCTGATTCCTCTGATGATGATGTCTATGAGTATTGTCTCTCGACTGTCTCTTCGGGCAGGCATTTCTTTTGTGGCCTTCATCACCACACTCGAAGCAGGTAATCACATTCACCCGACCCTGTCGCTGTCTAGAGAACTGATGAGAACCTAATCCCTGAGACTGCTGGTTCTTCTGGTAAGGAGTCTATGGCTTGTGTTGAGGTTTGTTGCGGATTGGTCCAGACTTGTTTTTGTTATGAGCTTCAAGGAACTCCTTGTCGCTCTCTTTCACTGTCAACGCCTTAGCAACTATCTGCTGGTAGCTATCCCTGATCTGGAATGGTTGTACATCCCTCTTCACATAAAGGCTAAGGCCTTCTTCAAAGCGGAGACACTTAGTAGCTTCATCCAAAACGTGATTCTTCGCATATCGGGCCAACTCAGTGAACTTGGTGTGGGCGACCCCTCTAGCTTAGGTCGTCCACCTTATCTTGCTTGCTTTCTTTATTCTTTGCTTAGTCTTACTTAGCTTACTTGTCTCTATAACTTTCTTCTTCTTGGGGTTTAAAAGATTTGTTCTTGAAAAACTAGGAATATTTTTTTTTTTTAACTGGAGGAAACTGCTAATTCTTGAAAATTGTGTATACATAAATATATACGTACTACTTAATACTTTTTGTTTTTCCAAAATATATTTTTGGAGTCTTGTTACTTTAAAGTACGTAAAAATAGAAACATACTTTTAAGCTTGTTTCACTACTTTACATACTACACTCTTGTCTTGTCTTTATACATATATCTCACTATTACACTTTCTTTCTTTTACACCTTGAGTACAGCGGAATTCTGCGAAACGGAACCATAACCCGTCCATGACATCGCTGGGATCTGCCTGCCAGTCCCCTACTCTTGCTTCATACTGCTGGTTGTTTTCCTTTATTACCTACAGCACGAATAGACTAATGAGCTAAAGCTCAGTAAGTACAAACATACATACAAGTAAATAAGCTGAATACACCACTCTAGGGTTAGTCAACTTAGGACCAATTATTTTCTTTAGTCCTATACTACTTGTTCTTTCTATTCTATTTCTTTCTTTTCTTTGCTTTACTTCATCTGCTTAATCTTTCACTTGTGGGCCCGTGGTTGGACGTACCTAGTGCGCGCAGACCAATAGAGAATCAGGGGAGCGACCCACCGATCAACCCTAAGGTCATCTCTGGACTATTGACCTTATAGGTAGTAAGTCATGCCATAAACTACCTCATTATTAACGAGGCAGCGCCACACTTCTGGGGTGGAGGCAGGAAGTTAAGCCATAAACTACCTCATTATTAATGAGGCAGCGCCACACTTCTGGGGTGGAGGCTATCTGGGAACCTCACAACTGGGGAGGCCGGTACGCCAACCTTAACTTTTAAGTCTTATTATCTGACTTATTTTATTCCTCTTTTCTATTTCTGATCTTGCTTACTATTCTCGTGAACATGTTAGTATCATGTCACAAACTGAATAGCTTAAATGTATATATATATATAACACAACTTTATGGTAAGTCCATTCGTGAGTAGACAATTAAATGTCTGTACTTACCTTATCAATCTCTTCTCTTTTTCTCTCTAGGATCTTTGATCGCCCTCCTTGTAGGTCGATTTTTGGATCCTACAGACAAACTTTGTCTATTAATTTTATTTCCATTTATAGCTTTTATTTTTTTCATTAAAAAGCTTAAATAGAACCTATTTACAACTTTTTGGGCTTTATTTATCATTTCCCCATTTTTCCCCAACTTTTGCAAAATTACGATTTTGCCCCTATATTTTGGCAAAATTGCAGTTTTGCCCCTGACGGAATTTTATTGATCCAGACTGCATTTTTGGCCCTCAGGAACTTTTCTGACTCTTTTCTAATCATTACCGGGTTCGTTTCTATTTTATTTCCACTTTTCACTTTCCCGACCCTCGGGAAGCACTATTCCGACCCTTACGTCGGTTTAGTGATTTTCTATCGTTTCGGAGTCTCAAATGGACGTTTCACAAGTATTTAAAACGTTCATCTAGACTTTCCCGACCTAGGTCTCCGAGACTCGGATTTTCCGTACCCGACTCGGACCTTTATTTCATTTCCAAAAACGCCCCCCCCTCGGGGTCGGTTTTTCAATCTCACACGCGTTTTTTTTTTCATTTTTTGGGGACGGGTTACTATTCACGAACCGCCCCTTAGGTTTTCCTTATTCAATTCTCCGTTAGGGACTCGGGTTTCCGACCCGACCCTAAACTTTTATTTTTAATTCCTATTTTACCCCGAAAGCCGTTTTCGAAATTTCGGCAGCATTTCGGCGTAATTTTAAGGCTTCCGGCGTTAGGTACGCCTCGAACCATATGTACCTGCCACGTACTATACCACAAGCCTATTTTATGTAAAAGTTTTCCAAACTTTTACATAAAAGCTCACAAATTCCAATTTCACATTTTTAACTACATTACAAAATTTTTTTACAATTTTGCCCTTAGTTTTGGTTTCGGTTTTCACCACCAAACCGAACCGAAATTTCTCAAACTTTTCAACCACTTGTTAGGCTATTAAATGCCATTTTTCTAACACTTTTCAAGCCCATTTTCTTGTTCTTTTCAACCAAATTTCTTAGGGTTTTACCCTTGTATAACCCACGGCCATTGAATGCTAAACATGTCAAGCATTTTTGTTTCATTCTTTCAATCACATTTTCATCATTTACATCACAAAATGCATGATTTCAATTAACCAAACATCACCTAAAAGCATGAAAATTTTTCTTCCAAACCATTAGGAAACCCACGGCCACTTTGAAATAAATGAACACCAAAATTTTTCCAAGCTTTTCCATAGTGAAATTCATGCTTTATTCTTAATAAAACATAAGTTAAAAACATGTTAACACATAAATCACACAAATTTCTCATTGCTTACCAATGGTAACCCACGGATTTTCCTTTGGAAAACCAACCAAAAATTGGTTTTTCTTTAAACCAATTGCATGGTTTTCTTCCTCCTTACACCCTTAACAAAACCCATCATCAACTTAATGAAAAACACCCAAAATTTTTCCATCTTAATTCACTATTCACCCCACGGATTTCCTAAAGAAAAACCATGAAAAATTTCAATCCAAGGGAAGTTACCTTGTTCACTTTCTTCCTTTGTCTTCAAGTGATGTTTTGCCACACTTTTTGTATAGAAAACTTGAAGAAATTAATTGATTTTCCTTTGGTCACCCACGGCTCCCATGGAAGAAAAAACTTAGCAAAATTTTGTTATGTTTTGCTTGAAAATTGGCTTCGGCCACTTATCCCCCATGTTTTGCCGACTTAAGCCACCAAAAAGACCAATTAATTTGGCTTCCACCAATGAAAATTAGACACCTTTCACCCTAATACTTTCTCCATTTTTCAAAAATTAAAAAGGCATATTTTTGGCCAAATCTTGGCCTTTGGATCAAAAAGCAAATGAATCATGGCCATTCATCCTACCTAACACCAATTTCTTTCCATTTCTTAAATGGATTTATGATGTCATAATTACTAAAGTGAAAGTTGACTTTGACTTTCACTATTCACATTAATTCGACTACTTTTTGACCGATGCCGGTTCGAGTCGAAATTTTCTTGAAATCTTCCCGGCGTGTTCCTGAGGTCTCCTGTGCAGTCGGATCAATTTAAATTGCTTCCGTTTGATCAAAATAAATCCCGGAAGTTTACCGTCTTTTATTGGCTCGGTTAGGGTTTTCAGTGCCGGTTTTGGCACCGTTTCACCCGTTTCAACTCAGTGAATTTTTCCAACACTGAATTCTTACTCGTCAGTATTGTTAGAACATTTTAATATATTCTAAACAATACAAATACATCTATTTCACTCTTTAAATAGTACAAATTATTATATACATATATTTGTACTTTTCTTACTGTGCTCTTACTTTGACTTGCCATATTCTTATCTTTATACTGTTCAGATACCGAAACTACTCCTTTTTGAGCGTTTTGGGCCTGAATTCACTTTCTTACTCATATACTTTATTCTCTACTTATTTTTGAAGATTTTAATTTCCTCCAAAACATTTATTTATTTCTATCAACACTATAATTTGTCTAATTACAACCATAGTGTTTCTTTACATTCTTACTTACAGAACTCATAGAAAACCCTAGATTAAACTAGGTCATACCGCTAAAATTCTCTGGTCGTCACATTCACCCCTCCTTAAAAATTTTCGTCCTCGAAAATCAGAATAGGTGGGGATATTTGGCTCTCATCTCATCTTCTCTTTCCCACGTGGCCTCTTCTACATTATGATTTTTCCATAGAACTTTGACCAGCGGGATGCTTTTATTTCTTAATATCTTCTCTTCTCGAGCAAGTATTTGCACTGGTTGCTCTTCGTAAGAGAGATCCTCTCGAACTTGGATTGGCTCATAATCTAGGACATGTGAAGGGTCCGAGATATACTTTCTTAGCATAGATACATGAAAGACATTATGCACTGAAGATAATTCTGGTGGCAAAGCTATCTTATAGGCTACTTTCCCAACCCGGCTAATAACTGGGAAAGGTCCTATGTATCTTGGGCTCAACTTTCCTTTCTTTCCAAAACGCATGACACCTTTCATTGGTGCTACTTTTAAGAATACGAAGTCACCCTCGTTAAACTCTAGGAATCTTCGTCTTTTATCTGCGTAGCTTTTCTGACGGCTTTGTGCAGTTTTCATTCTCTGCTGAATCTTTTGGACCGCGTCTATCGTTTCTTGGATAAACTCGGTTTTATGAAGTTCTTTCTCCCTGAGTTCATACCAGTGAATGGGAGATCTACACTTTCGTCCATATAATGCCTCATAAGGAGCCATCCCGATGGACGCTTGATAGCTGTTGTTGTAGGAGAATTCTATCAATGGTAGCTTCTTGTTCCAGGCTCCCTTGAAATCTAAAATACAAGCACGAAGCATATCTTCTAGCGTTTGGATCGTGCGCTCAGACTGTCCGTCGGTCTGAGGATGAAATGCAGTGCTGAATCTTAGTTCGGAGCCCATTGCCTCTTGTACACTTTTCCAGAATTTGGATGTGAACCGACTGTCACGATCTGACACTATTGTTGTCGGTATTCCGTGTAATCTCACAATGTTGGCAATGTACAATTCTGCGAATTTCTCTAATGTGTATGTCATCTTTACGGGTATAAAGTGAGCAGATTTGGTCAATCGATCCACCACTACCCATATCATGTCAAATCCTTCACTTGTCTTGGGTAGCCCGACCACGAAATCCATGGTTACGTGCTCCCACTTCCATTCTGGAATCTCTAATGGTTGCAGCTCTCCGGCTGGCCGCTGATGCTCTGCTTTGACTCTTTGACATGTTAAGCAACTGCTGATGTGTTTAACAATGTCATTCTTCATCTTTTTCCACCAAAAGTGCTGCTTTAGATCCTGATACATTTTCGTACTGCCCGGATGCACTGAATATGGAGTGTCATGGGCCTCTGTCAGGATTCTTTTCTTCAAAACTTCTTCATCTGGTACACAAATTCTTCCTTGGAAGAGTAAAGTTCCGTCTTTGGAGAGATGGAACTCTGACCTGTCATTCCTAGAGGCCTCTTCTTTAAGCCTTTTGAAAGCAGCATCTAGCTCTTGAGCCTCTTTAATCTCCTCAAGAATTGTTGGTTTGAGTTGCATTGCTGCTAATTTTCCTGAATTTATCTCCACTCCCAACAAGGAGATCTCATGTTGAAGTGGCTTGGGCAACTTATCGATGGCTATTTGCTCTGGCATCATTGATTTACGACTCAACGCGTCTGCCACTCTGTTTGCCTTACCGGGGTGATATAAGATCTCACAATCGTAATCTTTTACCAACTCCAGCCATCTTCTTTGTCTCATGTTAAGCTCTTTCTGAGTAAAGAAATACTTTAAGCTCTGGTGGTCGGTGAAAATTCTGCACCGAACTCCATATAGATAATGTCGCCATATCTTCAAAGCAAATACGACGGCTGCTAACTCCAAATCATGAGTCGGATAGTTCTTCTCATGCTCCTTGAGTTGTCTTGATGCATAGGCTATTACTTTTCCATCCTGCATCAGCACAGCTCCTAGACCTGTCCTGGAGGCATCGCTATAAATGTCGAAGTCTCCTTCATCCTTTGGAATTGTGAGAATTGGAGCACTGGTCAACCGATTCTTCAATTCTTGAAAGCTTTCTTCATACTTCCTTGTCCACTCGAACTTCTTCTCTTTGCGTGTAAGAGCAGTGAGAGGGGCAGCTAATCTGGCAAATCCCTCTACAAATCTCCGATAATAGCCCGCTAATCCGAGAAAACTCCGGATCTCGGTCACATTCTTTGGAGGAGACCATTTGCTTACCGCTTCGATCTTTGTTGGGTCTACTGAAATTCCGTCTTTGGAAACGACATGTCCTAAGAAGTGGACCTTACCTAGCCAAAATTCACATTTGGAGAACTTTGCATATAGCTGATGCTCCTTCAGAGTGCGTAACACAATCCGAAGATGCTTCTCATGCTCCTCCCAATCTTTCGAGTATATAAGGATGTCATCGATAAACACAATGACAAACTGATCTAAAAATTCCTTGAATACTCGATTCATCAGATCCATAAAAGCGGCTGGTGCATTCGTTAATCCAAAAGGCATAACGAGAAATTCGTAGTGCCCATACCGTGTTCGGAACGCGGTCTTTGGAATGTCTCTTTCTTTAATTTTTAACTGATGATAGCCGGATCGAAGATCAATCTTCGAGAAGACGGTGGCTCCTTTTAGCTGATCGAATAAATCATCAATCCTTGGTAGAGGATATTTATTCTTGATCGTGACTTTGTTGAGCTCACGATAATCTATGCACATTCGGAGGGTTCCATCCTTTTTCTTCATGAAGAGAACTGGAGCTCCCCACGGCGAATAACTGGGCCGTATAAAACCTTTCTCTAATAACTCCTTCAGCTGAGCTTGTAATTCTTTAAGCTCGGCCGGTGCCATTCTGTAAGGGGCCTTTGAAATCGGAGACGTTCCTGGCAGCAACTCGATTTCGAAGGTAATCTCTCGATCAGGAGGAAGTCCTGGTAATTCTTCTGGAAATACCTCCACGAACTCGTTGATCACTGGTACCTCGTTCGGTTGTAGTTCTACCTTCTTGGTGGTGTCCTTGACATAAGCTAGATATCCAGTACAGCCACTAGATATCAGCTTTCTTGCCCGCAGGGAACTGATCAGCATTTTCGACTGCTTCTGAGAATGCCCTTGATACTCAAACTGGTCTTTTTCTCCAGACTGAAACACTACTTTTCGTCGTTGACAGTCAATGGTCGCTTGATATTTTGCAAGGAAATCCATTCCAAGGATAACGTCATAATCGACTAACTCTAAGACGACTAAGTCGACGTACAACTCCCTACCAGCAACAATTACTGGCACGTGACGTAACCAGTAATCAGATAATAATACCTCACCAGACGGTAAGGTGGTTTTAAACACTTGGCCAATTTTATCCTTGGCATGACTAACTCTTTCTACAAAGCTATGTGAGGCAAATGAATGCGATGCACCGGAGTCAAATAAAATAAATACAGGGCTTTGGGCGACAAGAAGCTGACCTGTCACCACAGCCGAGGTGCCTGCCTCTACATCTTCCCTGGTGTAGGCTAATAGATGTGCCTCGGTCTTTGGTATATTCTCCTGGCCTCCAGGTTGAGTATGCGATCCTTGTATAGCATGGACCTGGCTCATCTGTCGGGACTGGAAGGATCCCGGCTGGTTCTGTGGGTTGGATGGGCAGACTCTAGCATAATGACCTTCTCTACCACAAACATAGCATGCGGTATTCCCCAGCTTGCACTCGCCCTTGTGCATTCTTCCACATTTTGGGCATGGCTGTCGGTTCTGTACTCCTTCTAAGCCTTGCCTTTGCTGAGTGTTGCGAGTATTTTGGCCCCAATTTTCATTTGGGTTTCCCTTTCGCTTATTGGTATTTTGCTGGTTCTGGTTATTTTTCTGACCAGGCTTCATTCCTTGACTAGATTTATTACTTTGGCCAGCTTGGTTGTTCTTCTGAGTCTGCTTCGCGAGATCTCTTTCTTTCTTCTTCTCCTCCCAGACTTTTGTTCTTTCTTCCTTAACTCGGTTCAGACGATTCTCGGCCCTCATAGCTCTGCTTACACAGTCCGCTACAGTGGTTGGCAGGGTCTCGCCACTTTCCACATTTAGGGCTATATCTTGTCGGAACATATTGATCATCCTCCGTACCCGCTCTTCTTCTGTGGGTACCAAATGTGGACACAGTCGAGCTAATCTGTCGAATTTACGGCAGGCTTCGGTCACTGTCATCTCGCCTTGCCTCAGCTCATCGAACTCTCTTTGTTGAGCTCGTAGGGTGTCAAGGTTGAAATACTTCCTGTTAAATTCTCCCAGGAAGTCATTCCAGGTCATCCTTCTAACGTCCCTTTGCATCTTTACTGTCTCCCACCAATAACGAGCATCCTTCGTTAATATGCAGGAGGCGCAAAGGACCTTTTCTTGGTCTGTTAGGTCCATAAACTCAAAAATGGTCTGTATTGAAGCTAACCACTCTTCAGCCTCTAAGGGTTCTATAGATCCCTCAAACTCTTTTGGCTTCATCTTCCGGAACCGTTCATACAATGATCCCTGGTTGGCTCCAGCTCGGGCACCTATTGCTACTTCAGGTACCATTCGGACTGGTGGTGCTACTGGTTCAGGAGCTGGTTGTGGCTCCGGTACTGGTGCTTGAGGTGGAGGGAAATTCGCTTGGGCCTCATTCCTCTGTTCCAGTAGCTCTTGCAGTCTCTGGTTCTGTGTTTCTTGTGCCTCTAGCCGAGCTTGTATGTTGGCTAGGACAGCGGCTAAGTCAGCTTCTTGAGCTTGCTCAGCTCGTGTGCGAACCATGTTGCTGTGTCTGACCTATAACAATAGCGACATGGTTTAGTGCTAAATTAGATATTGATTATCTAAAATTTACTTACTTGGACTGAGCAGGTGCAGATGCTGAGATGTCATGGAAGGTCGATAGTAGAACCGCTCGCTCTGATACCAACTCTTGTGGGCGACCCCTCTAGCTTAGGTCGTCCACCTTATCTTGCTTGCTTTCTTTATTCTTTGCTTAGTCTTACTTAGCTTACTTGTCTCTATAACTTTCTTCTTCTTGGGGTTTAAAAGATTTGTTCTTGAAAAACTAGGAATATTTTTTTTTTTTTAACTGGAGGAAACTGCTAATTCTTGAAAATTGTGTATACATAAATATATACGTACTACTTAATACTTTTTGTTTTTCCAAAATATATTTTTGGAGTCTTGTTACTTTAAAGTACGTAAAAATAGAAACATACTTTTAAGCTTGTTTCACTACTTTACATACTACACTCTTGTCTTGTCTTTATACATATATCTCACTATTACACTTTCTTTCTTTTACACCTTGAGTACAGCGGAATTCTGCGAAACGGAACCATAACCCATCCATGACATCGCTGGGATCTGCCTGCCAGTCCGCTACTCTTGCTTCATACTGCTGGTTGTTTTCCTTTATTACCTACAGCACGAATAGACTAATGAGCTAAAGCTCAGTAAGTACAAACATACATACAAGTAAATAAGCTGAATACACCACTCTAGGGTTAGTCAACTTAGGACCAATTATTTTCTTTAGTCCTATACTACTTGTTCTTTCTATTCTATTTCTTTCTTTTCTTTGCTTTACTTCATCGGCTTAATCTTTCACTTGTGGGCCCGTGGTTGGACGTACCTAGTGCGCGCAGACCAATAGAGAATCAGGGGAGCGACCCACCGATCAACCCTAAGGTCATCTCTGGACTACTGACCTTATAGGTAGTAAGTCATGCCATAAACTACCTCATTATTAACGAGGCAGCGCCACACTTCTGGGGTGGAGGCAGGAAGTTAAGCCATAAACTACCTCATTATTAACGAGGCAGCGCCACACTTCTGGGGTGGAGGCTATCTGGGAACCTCACAACTGGGGAGGCCGGTACGCCAACCTTAACTTTTAAGTCTTATTATCTGACTTATTTTATTCCTCTTTTCTATTTCTGATCTTGCTTACTATTCTCGTGAACATGTTAGTATCATGTCACAAACTGAATAGCTTAAATGTATATATATATAACACAACTTTATGGTAAGTCCATTCGTGAGTAGACAATTAAATGTCTGTACTTACCTTATCAATCTCTTCTCTTTTTCTCTCTAGGATCTTTGATCGCCCTCCTTGTAGGTCGATTTTTGGATCCTACAGACAAACTTTGTCTGTTAATTTCATTTCCATTTATAGCTTTTATTTTTTTCATTAAAAAGCTTAAATAGAACCTATTTACAACTTTTTGGGCTTTATTTATCATTTCCCCAATTTTCCCCAACTTTTGCAAAATTACAATTTTGCCCCTATATTTTGGCAAAATTGCAGTTTTGCCCCTGACGGAATTTTATTGATCCAGACTGCATTTTTGGCCCTCAGGAACTTTTCTGACTCTTTTCTAATCATTACCGGGTTCGTTTCTATTTTATTTCCACTTTTCACTTTCCCGACCCTCGGGAAGCACTATTCCGACCCTTACGTCGGTTTAGTGATTTTCTATCGTTTCGGAGTCTCAAATGGACGTTTCACAAGTATTTAAAACGTTCATCTAGACTTTCCCGACCTAGGTCTCCGAGACTCGGATTTTCCGTACCCGACTCGGACCTTTATTTCATTTCCAAAAACGCCCCCCCCTCGGGGTCGGTTTTTCAATCTCACACGCGTTTTTTTTTTCATTTTTTGGGGACGGGTTACTATTCACGAACCGCCCCTTAGGTTTTCCTTATTCAATTCTCCGTTAGGGACTCGGGTTTCCGACCCGACCCTAAACTTTTATTTTTAATTCCTATTTTACCCCGAAAGCCGTTTTCGAAATTTCGGCAGCATTTCGGCGTAATTTTAAGGCTTCCGGCGTTAGGTACGCCTCGAACCATATGTACCTGCCACGTACTATACCACAAGCCTATTTTATGTAAAAGTTTTTTTACATAAAAGCTCACAAATTCCAATTTCACATTTTTAACTACATTACAAAATTTTTTTACAATTTTGCCCTTAGTTTTGGTTTCGGTTTTCACCACCAAACCGAACCGAAATTTCTCAAACTTTTCAACCACTTGTTAGGCTATTAAATGCCATTTTTCTAACACTTTTCAAGCCCATTTTCTTGTTCTTTTCAACCAAATTTCTTAGGGTTTTACCCTTGTATAACCCACGGCCATTGAATGCTAAACATGTCAAGCATTTTTGTTTCATTCTTTCAATCACATTTTCATCATTTACATCACAAAATGCATGATTTCAATTAACCAAACATCACCTAAAAGCATGAAAATATTTCTTCCAAACCATTAGGAAACCCACGGCCACTTTGAAATAAATGAACACCAAAATTTTTCCAAGCTTTTCCATAGTGAAATTCATGCTTTATTCTTAACAAAACATAAGTTAAAAACATGTTAACACATAAATCACACAAATTTCTCATTGCTTACCAATGGTAACCTACGGATTTTCCTTTGGAAAACCAACCAAAAATTGGTTTTTCTTTAAACCAATTGCATGGTTTTCTTCCTCCTTACACCCTTAACAAAACCCATCATCAACTTAATGAAAAACACCCAAAATTTTTCCATCTTAATTCACTATTCACCCCACGGATTTCCTAAAGAAAAACCATGAAAAATTTCAATCCAAGGGAAGTTACCTTGTTCACTTTCTTCCTTTGTCTTCAAGTGATGTTTTGCCACACTTTTTGTATAGAAAACTTGAAGAAATTAATTGATTTTCCTTTGGTCACCCACGGCTCCCATGGAAGAAAAAACTTAGCAAAATTTTGTTATGTTTTGCTTGAAAATTGGCTTCGGCCACTTATCCCCCATGTTTTGCCGACTTAAGCCACCAAAAAGACCAATTAATTTGGCTTCCACCAATGAAAATTAGACACCTTTCACCCTAATACTTTCTCCATTTTTCAAAAATTAAAAAGGCATATTTTTGGCCAAATCTTGGCCTTTGGATCAAAAAGCAAATGAATCATGGCCATTCATCCTACCTAACACCAATTTCTTTCCATTTCTTAAATGGATTTATGATGTCATAATTACTAAAGTGAAAGTTGACTTTGACTTTCACTATTCACATTAATTCGACTACTTTTTGACCGATGCCGGTTCGAGTCGAAATTTTCTTGAAATCTTCCCGGCGTGTTCCTGAGGTCTCCTGTGCAGTCGGATCAATTTAAATTGCTTCCGTTTGATCAAAATAAATCCCGGAAGTTTACCGTCTTTTATTGGCTCGGTTAGGGTTTTCAGTGCCGGTTTTGGCACCGTTTCACCCGTTTCAACTCAGTGAATTTTTCCAACACTGAATTCTTACTCGTCAGTATTGTTAGAACATTTTAATATATTCTAAACAATACAAATACATCTATTTCACTCTTTAAATAGTACAAATTATTATATACATATATTTGTACTTTTCTTACTGTGCTCTTACTTTGACTTGCCATATTCTTATCTTTATACTGTTCAGATACCGAAACTACTCCTTTTTGAGCGTTTTGGGCCTGAATTTACTTTCTTACTCATATACTTTATTCTCTACTTATTTTTGAAGATTTTAATTTCCTCCAAAACATTTATTTATTTCTATCAACACTATAATTTGTCTAATTACAACCATAGTGTTTCTTTACATTCTTACTTACAGAACTCATAGAAAACCCTAGATTAAACTAGGTCATACCGCTAAAATTCTCTGGTCGTCACACTTGGCTTCATATTCCCGCACTGACATAGACCCTTACTTCAAACGGATGAACTCCCTAGCTTTTCTGTCGTGGAACTGAGCTGAAAAGAAACGCTCGTGAAAACGCTCCTCGAAAACTGTCCAAGAAGACCTCTGCTCCTCTGTCAAACCATCCTCGATACTAGCCCACCAGGTAGAGGCTAGACCCACCAGCTTGTTGGAAGCAAACTCAACCTAAAACTCTACTGGTATGGCGGACAACTTTAGCTGCTTACGAATGGCATCAAACCAGTAGTCGGCATCCATCTCTGTGCCCGTGCAGTCGAAAGTGGGTACGTGAGGCTTAAAGAAAAGAGTTAGGACTGCCTGTTTAGGATGTATCATAGACTGGGTAGGTACTACTCCAGAGGTAGGGTTTTCGGTGGTAGGCGTTTGCTGAGGAGTCTGAGAAGAAATCCCCATTCTCGGGGTCTCATTAGGAACAACATTGGCTACAGGAGTTGGGTTAGGTGTTCCAAAAGGTAAGACGGTAAGGAGAGCCTGTATCGCTGCCGTGAGGTTCTACATCGCCGTTAGCTGATCGTTCGGTGTAGGGACTGCTGTATTCTGACTCCCTTGAGGCTGCGTGTTCCCAGGGTTCTCTTCGTCGTTGCCTCTCTGCTGCCTCTGACTTCGCGTGCCGGGACGAGCCATTTTGCTGAATAAGATTGAAGGAAGAGGAAATCCTATAAGCTTCTAAGAGTAAAGAAAACTATGCTTGGGTATTTTGAAAACGTTTTGATGAACACCCTTTTGAAAACGTTTTGATGAAAAACCCTTTTGAAAACGTTTTGATGGAAAACCCTTTTGAAAACCTGGGCTCTGATACCATTATTTGTCATGGCCCAAAATTTAGACACATGACACGGCAGCCAAATCATAATATCAACCCCAGATTTAAGGAAAACATTTATTACAAAAACAATAGGTCAATATTATAATTTAGCTAAGCCTAATTATAAAGTAGCATCATAACCACAAAATAAAATAAAGGAGAAAATAAATGCTTTTTAATACGGAAGTCAAACACAAAATCAGTTTTCAAAAGAAATTACCAACCATAAAATATTCCCAAGCATGAAATTTGAATAACGTGAAATAAGTACAAACTTAAAGTTTCATTACATCAGAACGAGAAACAGGAAGAAGAAGATGGAGAAAACGGATAGCATCATCTTCGGTAGTAACGGATATCTCAACGAATTTCGGAACTGCTACATCCCGTACCTGGAAGTAGTCATTTCGAAATCACAAAGAAAAGGGACGTGAGCGCTGGCTCAGTAGGACAGAAACAAAAGTGGGTTAACAGATAACATTTAAAAATATGGCATAATATTCGTTTCCAAAAATAATCAACAATTTAAAAAAAATACATGACATAATAATCATAACAAAAAAATAATCAACAAATTCGTGAAAAATATTTTTTTTAATGCAAGTTTTATTCTGCTGAGGACTTAGCGTAGCTGCAATATACGTGCCCCAATATTAAAATAATAAATCATTAAAACAACCATCTTATTATGAGTGAGGACTTGTCGTAGCTATAATATACGTGCCTCGAATTTGAATTATCCTAGATCATCTCGTTACGGTCTAAATAGGCCGAACGGCCCTGCGCAGGTTTAGGGACCTTCCCCCATGGCGTCAACTTTTGGACGCACGCATCATTTACAATGATCGTGAACTAGAGCTCAATTATGTTCACCGGATTATTCAAAAGATGGTATTTACCAAGTTATATTATGCCATAAATCAAAACACGTTTTAAAATACACATTTAATTACCAAATATGTTGCATGCGTTTATTTCATCAAAAACAATATAATAATTTCATAAACTGAAAACAGCATGCCATCGATAAAACAAGGAAATTTAAAACACTTGACTACTCCCAGAAAAGGCTAGAACGTCCTACCTCGATTATCGCACAAGCGTTACGATAACGTGATCCACAAATCCAGCAAGAACGTCAAATAAGTCCTATAATCACAACATATGATTAGTCTAGGTCTAGACATAATCATCAAATCATTTTAGTGTGCCACAAAAGGATTTAAAACGTTTAATAAACATTTGGGATTTAAAATTTGTGAAAAACTCTAAGTTAGGATATTTCTGGTCATGGGCAGAGTGACCTAGGCTGATTGTAAAATCAATATCAATTCATTTTTAAACCCAAAAATTCTAAATTTTTAATATGTTAAACTAGACATCCGTAGCTTTAATTCCATATAATTTTTATAATTTTTAGACATCATTTGGTCATTCAATTAGGCCAAAAACCGAGGGGTTGTTTTCAGGCATAAAATCTGGGTTTCAATTTCAGTTCAAAAACTGGCAGTTCTGTCCGCCTATATTAAAAAAATATTTTGACTGGGCAAACGGATGAGTTTGGTTCTGAAATTTTGCAGGCATTTAGGAACATCTTGAATTTAATTTTAGGCTCAAGACTTACTCAAAAATTGTTTTTAAAACTCAAGTTATGGCTGACACAAATTTACTGTTCATATGGTAATTTTCCAGATTTCCGTTTTTCTGTGTCTGAATTTTGATTAGCCTCAAACCAATTCAATTTTCATCCAATGATCACGAAATTTTGTGGAAAACCTTATTTATATGTCATTAACACAAGCCAAGAATCAAATTGGCAAAATCATAAAATTTACACAAGTGATATTAGGGTTTTTGAAAGGGAACAAAGAGGCAAAATTTTTAGGGTTTGAGAGAGAGATTCACACCTTGTTTGTGCTGCACTATTTTTGATGCTTGGTCTCCTTTTTGGCTGAATTTGTGTAAGTGTTGGAGCCTTCAAAACAGTAGGGAAAACAATGGAGAAAACCATATAAAAATTCAAATTTAAAACCAAAAGGAGAAGGAAGGAAAAAGTTTGATTTCTCACCTTGTTTTTGTCTAAAAAAATTGTTGAATCTTTGAGCTACCTTTTGATAGGTATCGTTTGCTGTTTTGGGTGTGTTTTGGGAGAGAAAATTCAGAGAGGAGAGAGGGGAAAGCTGGCCGAATTTTTGAGGGTGAATGGAAGGGTGAATGAGAGTTAAAAGAGGTTTTTATACTAGGTTTTTCTTTCCCTTTCTCTTCCTTGTTTGGCTGAAAAATTTTAAGGGGCAAAAGGGAAAGTTTTTGTGCTGTTTTGAGGCTAGGGTTTTCTCTCTTATTTCCCCTTAAGTGGCCGAAAATTATCCCTTAGTTTTTAAGGAAAAATAATTTGAATTTTAATTGAGTTTTAACCTAGCTTTTAATTCAAATAAAATCTCCTTTATTTCCTACACTTTATGGCCAAATTTCTTCTTTATATCTAAGGAATGAAATTTGAATTTGAATCCTTCTTGGATTTGTGGAATTTAAATTTTAATTTAAAATCCCAAGTGATGGCCGAATGTTTTAGGGTTTCTTTTTGAAGTTCAAATTGTTGACTTTTTGAGCGGAATTTGACTAGGAAACCAATCTAGGGTTTCCAAAAGATTTTTAAATTAATTTTTGGCACACTAATTTTATTTAAATTATATATTGACCCTTAAATAAAATTTAAGGCGTCACAATAGTGGTATTGTAGAAAACGTCAAGTGGCAATGATGTAATCTGGGTGATTGTGGATAGATTGATGAAATCAGCTCGATTTCTAGCTACAGAAGTGAGCTACTCGGTAGAAGATTTACAGAAATGTATGTAGCTCAGATAGTAAGACTGCACGGAGTGCATGCCGATATGACATACAAGGTGAAACCTGTGCAGATTTTAGCTAGAGAAGAGAATGTATTTAGATATAAAGTCATACACTTGGTAAAAGTGTTGTGGAAGAACCATAGTATAGAGGAAGCCACATGGAAATGGGAAGAAGATATGATAAGAGACTTCCCGGATTTATTCTAATTTTCGAGGATGAAAATTTTGTAAGGGGGATAGGTTGTAAGGACTGCCTCGTTCATGTAACCTAATTTCCATATAATGAGAAATTGAGAAATAATTTGATGCCTTTTAGTGCAAATTCAAGGAACATAATTAAGTAAATGGCCATGTAAGAAGCCCTATACCGATCAGATTGTATAAGTGTGAGAAGCCGTGTGAGTGTACATGGTTGTGTAGTGTGACACGGTCAGGTACACGGCCATGTAAGTGGCCGTGTATCTCTCAGAATTATGAACGTGTTTCAGGACATGGCTGTGTTGAGCAAGCTCAACTAGTACACGCCCGTGTCCAGACAATACATGCCCGTGTTAGAACCCATGTAGAAGACTGTGTAATAAGCAGAGGGCCGTTATACAGACGCTCAAAATATATAAAACCTAATTACTATGTAATGAGTAATTAAGTTGAAAAATACAATATAATTTCCAGTTGAAAATATTAAACAGGTACGATGCTTTCATGCAGTGAAAAGGGGTGACTGAAAGTGAACTTGGTCCACCCTATTATGTGTAAGAGTGTATGAGACATGCAGTGTCAGAAAATGGTCCGGATGACCATTTCTTGACACAAGACTGGTGAACAGATCACTAGAACACTCAGGCCAAACATCTGAGCACAATAACGATAAATAACCCTAGCAAGGGTACGGTATCTAGAAAATGGTCCGAATGACCTCTTCTCACCCGGAGACTGAAAAAATCAGAGTTAGAACACTCAAACTAGTCAGTTAAACTAGAAAACAATGAATGGTAAATAGTGGAAAACACAATGTCAGGTTAATGGCCAAGACGGCCTTAATTTGACATAAAACTGATATATCAGCAGTCAGTAGGCTCAATCTGGTCAATTGGGCATAAAACGAGAATTTTTGTTTGAGAGATATGCAGTATCGAGATAAGGGTTGAGACGACCTTTTCACGCCCCAAAACTGATATATTTAGACTTAGAACGCCCAAATTAGTCAATTGGGCACCTGGCATGTTTTTCGAGATAGGGTCACATAGATCCTGAAAATTGGTTCGGATGACCATAGATGGACGTAAAACTAATAAAATTGAAATCTACACATCCAAATTAATCAAGAGAGACTATGTTTGAAATTTCACCTAAGAACGCCTCGATATGCGTGTGAAAGGACAACACAGTATAGACACAATCACGATATAGGAAAGGATTAGTAAACTAGTATAAAATGGGCTCTTAGACAGTATAAATTGACTAGGATTGATCAGTACAAAAATCGGGCTCAGAAAATCCAATTCCAGGTGAAAAGTATAACACTACCGAAAAAGGGTCGGATACCGAACGACAGAAATTAGACTGCAAAGAGAAGACTTTACAGATGAAATTTTCCCTTAGAAAACCATGTGCAAGCAGTTAGAAACAACCCAAACACAGCCCTAACGAGTGGGAAAAAGTAGTATTAAAATATGGGACAAGCTATGACATAATTTGAATAAAAAATGTCACATTTCCATCACATTCCATCACCAAAATTTTTTTAATCTTCCCTCCGTTAATGAACGTAGCTCCCATGGCTCCCAAGGGCTGAAATGGACAGAAATTTGTCCCCAAATTAGCTTAAGATTGGCTTGATTATTTGAGCTTAGTGTTGGTTAATTTCACTTAGGTTTATCTATAAAAGGGTGAGTCTAACTTTAGTTGTGTCCCTTTCTTTTTCACACCCCAAAAACCATAATTCTTCCTCTCTCAGTTCCTTTGCTGCTACTGACTACCCCACTGCCCCCAAACCACCATTTTTCAAGCCTAAAATCTAGCCAAAGTTTTACGAAAAATTAGTGTGATAACCGAGAATTTTAGATTCTCGGAGTAGATTGAAATTGTATATATGTATGAATTTTAATGAATAAATTATGAAAAAGTTGTGTTTTAATACTGTTCAGAATATGTAAAAATGTTCTGACAGTGTTAAAGTAAGTGAGTACGGGGATGGAAAATCTTACTGAACAGAATCGGGTGAGATGGTTCGAAAACAGAGCCGAAAACCCTAGGGAGTACAGTGAAATACACTAAAAAGATAGAAATTTATGGTAGGGAATTTTGACCAAACGGAAGCAAAATAAAACAAATCGATCGCACCGGAAGCGCCCAGAACTTGCCTACGCGATTTCGGTAAAGTTTCGTTCGGTTTTACTTCCAGTCAAAATTTGACCACAGATTAATTAGTAAATTAATTCATATATAATAGGATGACATCACCATGTTGATGTCATAAATGTAAATTTTATTTAGGATGGAAAGTAATATGGAAAGGGGTATGGCTAGGATTCGATGTCCTTGAGATCAAGGGTTAAGATCATGCCAAAATAACCTTGAAAAATTTCTTAGAAATATAGAAAAAAGGCCATTCGGCCATGTGGAAAGGAGACAACAAAAAAATTTGATTTTTGGCCCAAAATTATTACACTTTAGTCCTTGAACAATTAGCAAATTGTTGGAATAAATTTGCTAAGTGGTCATTGGTTTTTGCCTATAAATAGGCTTCAAAATTCGTTAGAAAAAAATGGAAAAATTGGCCATATTCTTGCCATTCTTGCCATTCTTGATCAGCCAAAAACCGTGGACTTTTCCCCCTATTTAAGCCAGATTTTGTCCAAAATTTCACACCAAAATTAGCTTCCATTTCATTTCTAGCATCAAGCAATCAAATAGATAAGGTAAGCTTCTAAATTAAAGCAATTTTACTTGATTTTCTTAGTGAAAATCCGTGGGTATGAAGGTGGAGAAACATTGATAAAAATTGATGTTTTGTTGATGTTATGATTAGTTTGGTGTATTAGAGATTAAAGCATGATTTAGGGTTAAGAAACAAGCAAAAATTTTGCATGTTTCCATGAAAATCCGTGGCATTATTGGTGCGAAAAGTGAATTGGAAATTGGTAATTTGGTTTAGTGTTTATGTTCATTTGGTTACATATTGAATTAAGCATGAATTGGAATCAAGAAACAAGAAAAATTGATGTAATTTTCATGCTAAAATCCATGGATGATAAACACTAGAAAATGGGAAATTTTTAGTGTTGAATAAGAATGTGTAATGTTGAAAAAACCCTAGGAAAGAAAACAAGATTTTCTATGTGAATTTGCATGAAAATCCGTGGCTTATGCTAGGGTTAGAATGAACATTTTGCTAGGTTTTGATGTTGATTTGCACATTTGAAAACCTAAGAATAAATATGATAATTGTGGAAGGTGATGAAAAATATTTGGTGATGATTAACATGATAAACCAAGGCTAGGTTTGAAAAGAATTGATGTTGTGTATTGATTTTTAAACATTGGTTAATGTGGAAAATTTTTATACAAAGTTTCAAGACTTTGTATAAAATAGGCCTCTGGTATAGTACGTGGCAGGTATAAAGATTCTGAGGCATACCTAACGCCAGGAAAACCTTAAAATATAAGCAGAAATGCTGCCGAAATTTTTAAAATGCATAAGGGCATTTCGGGGAATGAGGGGTAAAAATATTAGACTCGGGAAGGAAACCGGGATCCCTCGGTGGATTAAAATTGAAAATGGAAAACCAACCCAAGAGGAATCGTAAACCGACCCTTAATGACTAAAATGCCTCAAACAGGAAAATAATTCATGTTAGGGGTATTTTTGGAAACAAGGGAAAAATTAGGTCGGGATAGGAAACCTGAGCCTCTCAGGGACCGAGGGCCAGGGACGGGATGAAAAACATTCAAGAGCAGTGAAATGGCCATTTGAGGTTCCGAAATGCTTGAAAAACGAGAAACGACCATAGGTGATGGATGAATAGTAATTGAGGACCGGGAAAATGGATAATTGGGATTTTGCAGCAAATTAAGCTGTAAAATGATACAAAAGCCTAGGGAATGTTATTTTAAGATATTTGGGCTTAGAAAATTTGAGAAAAATGATAGAACGGAATAGTTACGGTCCCGAGACCCATTAGGGACAAATGGTCATTTTGACTAAAAATTTCTGAAAGGCTCGGAAAGGTCCTTAAAAGACCGAAAACAACTTAAATAAAATTCTAAGACCCAAAATAAAGATTTTAAAGTTGAAAATCTAGAGTTTAATTAGTACACGGGCATGTAAGTGGAACACGGCCGTGTAAAATAAAACCGAGAGGTATACGGCCAAGGACACGGGCATGTTACAAACTATGTACCATATAAAGAATTGAAATATTTTGTAAAATTTATCACAAAATAAATATATTTAAAGTGATAATTAATATAGGGTATTAACAGATAATATTATGTCTGTAGGGACCCAAATTAGAGATAGAACTGCGGAGGAGTTCCAGAAGTGGACGTTATCGCAGTATTAGTAAGTTCAAGCATTTTCATGTTTGCAACATAAAATACTGTATTACTCTATTATGTACTAGTTGTACACTAGGTATCAAGTCTTATGGACATTTGGGGATTAGTTAGTATAACAGGTCCTACATAATAAAAGGAAAAGAATATCTAAGGCTTACGGGTGATGGAGGATAGTGACCTTGAGGTGACGATTAATGTCACTTGGTCAAAACTATAATTGAAAGATGGTAATAAAACCATTTAAGATGTACCGCCCCTCCAACGTTGTGATGGAGGTTTTTCAGGTCCTATGGGGATATAATAAAGGCTATGGAGGCCGAAGCTCTAGGGTCACTCCCTAGGCCCTCCCAGTCAGCGCGCAAGATAATTATCAGTACTGCTATAAAAGAGCTCAATACCAGAATACAAATAGAGAAGGAATAATCAATAATATGATAAAAGCCATAATTGAGCATAACTGAAACTTACATTAAGTATAGCGAACTCGGTTAGAAAAATGGGAATAGTAACCGGTTAGGCTAATATGAATAGTAACCGGTTAGGCTAATGTGAACAGTATCCAGTTCAAGTAATGTGAATAGTAACCTATTAGGGTAACATTTACTATTCATCGATCAAGGGTCAAAGTCACTATTCATGGTGATCATAAATAGTACTATTTATAAGAAATTGAGTTTTAAATGTTTTTGAGTCCATGCGATTCTTACTAAGTATATTTGAACTTACTGAGCTTGTTAGCTCACCAGTTTGTTTATGTTACAGGTAAGAAACATGTCCAGTAGACTATATGGATGGCGGCAGGATGTGCGCGTGTCAAGGGATAGGGAATTCACTATGGACTTGGTCCTGCCATAAGTCTTCTGCTGAGCTTTGAGAGTTAGTAAGTTGAAGAGAATGTATAAAAAAAATGCAGTATGAATATTTTGTATATTATACATTATATTGTACTCAAAAAGATAACTAAAAGTTAGTATTGTTTTTTACATGGCTTTTATACTTAGCTTTCTTTTTGAGAAAGTATTTATTAAAAAGAAAAAAAAATTATGGGTGAAATTTTCAGGCCCTAAAAAATGAGAGTTTAAGAAAAAGAGTTTTAAATTAGTGATTCAGATTCGACATAAGGGCTGTCTTGATTAGCAATAGAGTCGGTTCACGACAGTTTCGAGTGGTTGGATTCGGGGGCACCACAGGTTGGTATCAGAGCAGTTGACCATATCCCTACTGGCACAAAGTACGATCTGCTTGTCAATCCAAGTAAGTTAGTTTCCTTTAACTTAGTTAACTTTGTGACGACCCGCCCTACGTAGTGTTGAACAGTACTATTACAGTCAGCCACTGTTGCCAACTGCGATAGACTGTAACCACTTTGGTCGTCAGCAACTTACTTTTAACTTGTTTCTAACTTATTCTGATACCATCTATAATAGTTGGTATCTTACTTTTAACATACTTTCTTTAACATGCTTACTCTAACTTCCCATTTGAACATGATAATATGGAATAAATTTTTTTTTTCTTTTCTTAAACTTTACTTGGAAACTGTACCGTCGTAAAACATTTACTATAATAAACCTTTTACATTGCCTTAACTTCATTTATATTATAAAACATCATTTTAATACTTTTTTAAACAGCTCAGCGGAAGACTCATAGTAGTACCATAACCCTCACCCAGTCTCTTGGCACATGCAGATTCCATCCGTTATCCATCACTTGTCTTATCTTCGTGCAGGATGCTTATCTGCAACATAAACAAACTTGTGAATGACAGGCTCAGTAAGTCCAAACATACATTCATGACAAAATACTAGCTCATACCTTTTGGACAGAACATGTCTGATACCAACTGTGGCATCAGAACATGAACATACATTATACTTTACTTTCAACTTCATATATAACATATTCTAACATTGAGAGAACAATCTCAACGTTTTTTTTTTTTTTTTTTTTTTGCATAACCTAATTTAAACATAACATACAGAATATATGCTTAACATCTTAAGCATAACATACTCAACATTATACAAAACAATGTATACACATATCAATTTAAACATAGCATACTTAATGTACACTTAAACATCACAAATACACTTAAAATCGTATAACTGACTTATGCATATCAATTTATGCATAACATAGCATATGCACACATGTTAGTCGCATTATGCTTGTTTACTTTCATTCTTTCTTCTTCGTGATGTTCTTTTGTTCTTTCTTTCTTTCATGTCATACTTTTCTTCTTCTTTTCTTTTCTTGCTAAGCATATGCAAACATATTAGTGGCATTATGCTTGTTTACTTTCATTCTTTCTTCTTCGTGCACACATATTAGTGGCATTATGTGTGACGGCCCGCCCTACGTAGTGTTAAACAGTACTATTACAGTCAGCCACTGTTGCCAATTGCAATAGACTGTAACCACTTGGGTCGTCGGCAACTTACTTTTAACTTGTTTCTAACTTATTCTGATACCATCTGTAATAGCTGGTATCTTACTTTTAACATACTTTCTTTAACATGCTTACTTTAACTTCCCATTTGAAGATGAAAATATGGAATAAATTTTTTTTTCTTTTTTTAAACTTTACTTGGAAACTGTACCATCGTAAAACATTTACTATAATAAATATTTTACATTGCCTTAACTTCATTTACATTATAAAACATCATTTTAATACTCTTTTAAACAGCTCAGTGGAAGACTCATAGTAGTACCATAACCCTCACCCAGTCCCTTGGCACATGCAGATTCCATCCGTCATCCATCACTTGTCTTATCTTCGTGCAGGATGCTTACCTGCAACATAAACAACTTGTGAGCGACAGGCTCAATAAGTTCAAACATACATTCATGACAAAATACTAACTCATACCTTTTGGACAGAACATGTCTGATGCCAACTGTGGTATCAGAACATGAACATACATTATACTTTACTTTCAACTTCATATATAACATATTCTAACATTGAGAGAACAATCTCAACGTTCTTTTAGCATAACATAATTTAAACATAACATACAGAATGTATGCTTAACATCTTAAGTATAACATACTCAACATTATACAAAAAATGTATACACATATCAATTTAAACATAGCATATTTAATGTATGCTTAAACATCACAGATACACTTAAAATTGTATAACTGACTTATGCATATCAATTTATGCATAACATAGCATATGCACACATGTTAGTCGCATTATGCTTGTTTACTTTCATTCTTTCTTTCATGTCATACTTTTCTTCTTCTTTTCTTTTCTTGCTAAGCATATGCACACATATTAGTGGCATTATGCTTGTTTACTTTCATTCTTTCTTCTTCTAGCTTTTCTTAGCTTTTCTTAGCTCTTCTTAGCTTTACTTTGCTAAGCTTTACTTTCTATTCTTAGCTTTTCTTTACTAAGCTTTACTTTCTGTTCTTAGCTTTTCTTTGCTAAGCTTTACTTTCTGTTCTTAGCTTTTCTTTGCTAAGTTTTACTTTCTTTTCTTTTCTTTACTTTATCTGCTTAATCTTTCACTTGTGGGCCCGTGGTTGGACGTACCTGGTGCACGCAGACCAATAGAGGATCAGGGGAGCGACCCACCGATCAACCCTAAGGTCATCTCTGGACTACTGACCTTATAGGTAGTAAGTCATGCCATAAACTGCCTCATTATTAACGAGGCAGCGCCACACTTCTGGGGTAGAGGCAGGAAGTTAAGCCATAAACTACCTCATTATTAACGAGGCAGCGCCACACTTCTGGGGTGGAGGCTATCTGGGAACCTCACAACTGGGGAGGCCGGTACGCCAACCTTAACTTTTAAGTCTTATTATCTGACTTAACTTATTCCTCTTTTCTTTTTCTAATCTTGCTTACTATTCTCGTGAACATGTTAGTCTCATATCACAAACTGAATAGCTTAAATGTATATATATATATAACACAACTCTATGGTAAGTCCATTCGTGAGTAGACAATTAAATGTCTGTACTTACCACATATCATACTTAGACATAATAGTCTATTCATATTGCAGTCAATTAAGTATTCGAACTTACTACATAGAACACATAGCACATAACATGACCAGTTCATTTATGTTGCAGTCAATTAAATGTTTGAACTTACTAATACTTGCTAGCATCTCTTTTCTCACTTCCTTGGTCCGCAGACGTCTCTTCATATCGTCTGGCGCGGATCCCTATAACCGAAATAACAACGGTTATTTTCTATGCTTCTTGCATGTATAAAACTTAATAAAACGTAAAAATTCTACGTTTCATTTCTCGATCATAAATTTAAGGATCTAATATCCCATTTATAACTTTTCTGCTAACTTTTAGTAAAATTACTATTTTACCCTGAGCTTTTGGCAAAATTACCATTTTGCCCCTAATGGGATTTTTCTCATTATAACCTTATTTTTCTTTGATTCGCAACTTAGCTTTGGCCCTTATTTACCATAATTTCTTGGTTTACTATTTATCGACCCTCGGGTGGTACTATTTTGACTCTCGAGCGTTAATGCTCTTTCTCTGGTCTAGGTCACCGAAAGGGCTCGGGTTTCCATCCCGACCACGTTTTTACCCTTCGGTTCTTAAAATACTCTTCTGTGCCGTTTTCAAAATTTTGGTAGCATTTCCGCTTAATTTTTGGATTCCCGGCGTTTAGGAAACGCCTCGAAACCATCTAACCTCGTTCTATTCTACCACGTACTATACCAGAGCCTATATTTTTACGTAAAAACTCAACTTTTTACGTAAAAATCTTTACATTTTTCACTTTTCTCATTTGACTATTTTTAATACACATAGTCCAATTTTCTTACAATTTCTCATTCCAGAATACATAATTCATATATACTCATTCCAAAAACATTAATTTCAGGAATGGAGGGACCGAAGTCACTACCGGAATCGTTCCACTGGCGATCGAACGAACTGATCGGTTTCGCGCGGATAAACTTTAATTCTTTGTTCTTTGCCTTTGAGACTCCGTCTTGCAATTCTGACATCGCGGATGTGTCCGGAACATCGAAAATAGGCCAACGGGCCATTCTTAAATTTTTGGTCTCCGATCGCCGTTGACCGCCGTTGACCGGCGTTGACTCGTCGTTGACCTGTGGTTGACGGCGGCGACGGTGGCAAATGAGTAGCCCATCTTGAAGAACTCGACGAGAGGAATCCATTGGTGGCCTCAATTTCATGTTTGGAGACCCCTATCGCCGGAAAATTCCCTCGAAAACCACGGTCACGGCGGCGACGGTGGAACTCCGCCGTGCCGGACCTTTTTCCCAAAATTGGTTGAGGGCTTTTGCTCCCCTCAGCCCTGTGGTCATTTCTGCACCAACGGCGCACTTCAACTCGGCTGGAATCGGGCGTGTCGACGGCGGCTCCACGGCGGCGTTTCACCGACTTTTTCGAAGCTTGGCCGGCTCGATTCCGCCGGTGTTGAGGCAATCGGTGGCATGGGTTTTGCTCCTCTCTTCACCACGAAACTTTTGGGACCGGTTTCGTGGCAAACGGTGGCCGGACGGCGGAGATATCACCGGTCGAATTTCTCGGCTCCGGCGGCATTCGAGCGGCGCGTGCGGCGGCATGCGGCGGCTGTTCCGTCGAGTCGACCCACCGTTGGACTCAGCTCGGTGAGAGCTTTCCGATGACACCGGCGGTGTCGAAAACGAACACCGTTTCCGATGGTCGGTTACTGTTCATTTTCGGGTAAGGGGTGGAAAGAGAAAATAAAAGAAAGTTATGGGCTTATTTCTTAAATTTCTGATTTTTCGCCCTTTATATACTTCTTCGCCCAAAATTTCAACATGGGCTATCCTGACTAATTTGGGCGTCCTGAATCCAAATATATCATTTTTATTTTCATCTGAGATCATCTTGACCAGTTTCCGGTACTGTGAATTCTCGATCAAAAATTACCTTTTTGCTCAATTAGCTAATTTGAGCATACAAATAGGCTATACTGACTAATTTGGACGTGCTGAATCCAAATTTATCAGTTTCAACTTCATTCGAGGTCATCTCGATCAGTTTTCAGGATCTGTGTGACCCCGTCTCGAAAAACGTGTCAGGTGCCTGATTGACTAATTTGGGCATCCTGAGTCTAAATATATCAGTTTCGGGCTAAGAAAATGTCATCTTGACCCTTATCCCGATACTGCGTACCTCCTAACAAAATCTACATTTTGTTCTCAAATGACTAATTTTGAGCATTCTGATTCTAAATATATCAGTTTCATATCAAGAAAATGTCATTTTTACCAATTTCTTGATACTGCCTATTTCCTGATCATGACATTATGCTTGTTTACTTTCATTCTTTTTTCTTCGTGATGTTCTTTTGTTCTTTCTTTCTTTCATGTCATACTTTTCCTCTTCTTTTCTTTTCTTGCTAAGCATATGCACACATATTAGTGGGATTATGCTTGTTTACTTTCATTCTTTCTTCTTCGTGATGTTCTTTTGTTCTTTCTTTTATATTATGTCATTCTTCGTGTTCTATAGATCATATCCTATTCCTTGATTCTATTTCTCTCTCTCTCTCTCTCTCTTTTTTTCTTTATCTGCCTCTTTTCTTTTCTTCTCCTAGCTTTTCTTAGCTTTTCTTTACTTTACTTTATTTTCTTTTATTTTCTTAGCTTTACTTTCTTTTCTTTTCTTTGCCCTTCTTAGCTTTTCTTAGCTTTACTTTCTTTTCTTTTCTTTCTTTTTACTTTCACTAGTGGATCATATCCTAATCTGTCGATCTATCTCCTTCTTTTCTTCTCTTTCTTTATTTATCTCTCTTTTCTTTTCTTTTCTTTTACTAGTGGATTCTATCCTAATCTGTCGATCTATCTCCTTCCTTTCTTCTCTTTCTTTATTTATCTCTCTTTTCTTTTCTTTTCTTTTCTTTTACTAGCGGATCCTATCCTAATCTGTTTCTTTTCATTCACTGATGGATCATATCCTAATCTGTTTCTTTTCTTTGGCTGATGAATCATATCCTAATCTGTCGATCTATCTCCTTCCTTTCTTCTCTTTCTTTATTTATCTCTCTTTTCTTTTCTTTTCTTTTACTAGTGGATTCTATCCTAATCTGTCGATCTATCTCCTTCCTTTCTTCTTTTTCTTTATTAATCTCTCTTTTCTTTTCTTTTCTTTTACTAGTGGATCCTATCCTAATCTGTTTCTTTTCTTTCACTGATGGATCATATCCTAATCTGTTTCTTTTCTTTGGCTGATGAATCATATCCTAATCTTCTTTGACTGATGGATCATATTCTAATCTGTTTCTTTTCTTTGACTGATGGATCATATCCTAATCCGTTTCTTTTCTTTGACTGATGGATCATATCCTAATCTATCGATCCATCTCCTTCCTTTCTTCTCTTTCTTTATTTACCTCTCTTTTCTTTTCTTTTCTTTTACTAGTAAATCATGTCCTAATCTGTTGTTTTATCTCCTTCTTTTCTTTTCTCTCTTTATCTGTCTCTTTTCTTTTCTTCTCCTAGCTTTTCTTAGCTCTTCTTTATTAAGCTTCACTTTCTTTTCTTTTCTTTTCTTTTCTTAGCTTTTCTTAGCTTTACTTTGCTAAGCTTTACTTTCTTTTCTTTTCTTTGCTTTTCTTAGTTTTTCTTAGCTTTACTTTCTTTTCTTAGCTTTTCTTTGCTAAGCTTTACTTTCTTTTCTTTACTTTTCTTAGATTTTCTTTACTTTTCTTATCTTTCACTTTCTCTTGTGGGCCCATGGTTGGACGTACCTAATGCGCGTAGACCAATGGGGGAACGGGGGAGCGTTCCACCAATCAACCCCAAGGTCGATCTCACACTATAAACTTGGGGTAGTGCGTTAGCCATTAACTACTTTAAGCTTGCGGTAGCACCACACATCTAGGGTGGAGGCTATTCTTAACTCTTAAACCTCACAGCTGGGGAGGCCGGTACGCCAACCTTAACTTTTCAGTCTTATTATCTTGCTTATCTTTCTCGTTCTTTACTTTATCCTTTCGTTCGTTTGTTCATTCATTCTTTCTCTCTTTCGTTCATTTTCTTTTCCTTTCTTTCTTTCGTTTCTTTTCTTTTCTTTCTTTCTTTCTTTTGTTTCATTTCTTTCGTTTGTATTTCATAAATCATTTATTTCTTAATGTAACTTTTCTATAGTATGAATTATGTTAGTCACACTTTAATGCATATAGCACTAACAGACATGAATTCCATATAACACTTAAACATAAACCGAACATAACATGTCAGTTCATGTTACAAACAAATCACATATTTGAACTTACCACATATCATACTTAGACATAATAGTCTATTCATATTGCAGTCAATTAAATATTCAAACTTACTACATAGAACACATAACACATAACATAACCAGTTCATTTATGTTGCAGTCAATTAAATGTTTGAACTTACTAATACTTGCTAGCATCACTTTTCTTGTTTCCTTGGTCTGCAGACGTCTCTTCGTATCGTCTGGTGCGGATCCCTATAACCGAAATAATAACGGTTATGTTCTATGCTTCTTGCATGTATAAAACTTAATAAAACGTAAAAATTCTACGTTTCATTTCTCGATCATAAATTTAAGGATCTAATATCCAATTTATAATTTTTCTGCTAACTTTTAGTAAAATTACTATTTTACCCTGAACTTTTGGCAAAATTACCATTTTGCCCCTAATGGGATTTTTCTCATTATAACCTTACTTTTCTTTGATTCGCAACTTAGCTTTGGCCCTTAAAATCTTAATTAAGCCATTCTAAGTCCATTAGGATCCTTTTCTATTATTCTTGAAATTTTCCAGTCAAAATTACTGTTTTACCCCTAATGGGTCTTTGAGTCATATCATTCTCATTTTATTACTTAAACTGGATCTTCTAAGCTCAAAAATCATCAAATAATTTTTCTTGGGCTTTACTAAATTTTTTTACGGCCTTATTTACCATAATTTCTTGGTTTACTATTTACCGACCCTCGGGTGGTACTATTCTGACTCTCGAACGTTAATGCTCTTTCTCGGGTCTAGGTCACCGAAAGGGCTCGGGTTTCCATCCCGACCACGTTTTTACCCTTCGGTTCTTAAAATACTCTTCTGTGCCGTTTTCAAAATTTCGGCAGCATTTCCGCTTAATTTTTGGGTTCCGGCGTTTAGGAAACGCCTCGAAACCATCTAACCTAGTTCTATTCTACCACGTACTATAACAGAACCTATAATTTTACGTAAAAACTCAACTTTTTATGTAAAAATCTTTACATTTTTCACTTTTTCTCATTTGACTATTTTCTATACACATAGTCCATTTTTCTTACAATTTCACATTCCAGAATGCATAATTCATATATACTCATTCCAAAAACATTAATTTCAGGAATGGAGGGACCGAAGTCACTACCGGAATCGTTCCACTGGCGATCGAACGAACTATTCAATTTCACGCGGACAAACTTTAATTCTCCGTTTTTTGCTTTTGAGACTCCTTCTTGAAATTCTGACGCTGCGGATGTATCTGGAACGTCGAAAATAGGCCAACGGGCCATTCTTAAATTTTTGGTCTCCGATCACCGTTGACCGGTGTTGACCGCTGTTGACCGGCGTTGACTCGCCGTTGACCAGCGGTTGACGGCGGCGACGGTGGCAAATGAGTAGCCCATCTTGAAGAGCTCGACGAGAGGAATCCATTGGCGGCCTCAATTTCATGTTTGGAGGCCCCTATCGCCGGAAAATTCCCTCGAAAACCACGGTCACGGCGGCGACGGTGGAACTTCGTCGTGCTGGAATTTTTTCCCAAAATTGGTTGAGGGCTTTTGCTCCCCTCAGCCCTACGGTCGTTTCTGCACCAACGGCGTACTTCAACTCGGCCGGAATCAGGCGTTTCGACGGTGGCTCCACCGTCGCGTTTCACCGACTTTTTCGAAGCTTGGGCGGCGCGATTCCGCCGGTGTTGAGGCGATCAGCGACATGGGTTTTGTTCCTCTCTTCACCACGAAACTTTTGGGACCGGTTTCGTGGCAAACGGTGGCCGGACGGCGGAGATATCGACGATCGGATTTCTCGGCTCCGGCAGCATTCGAGCGGCGCGTGCGGCGGCGTGCGGCGGTCGTTCCGTCGAGTCGACCTACCGTTGGACTCAGCTCAGTGAGAGCTTTCCGATGACACCGGCGGTGTCGAAAACGGACATCGTTTCCGATGGTCGGTTACTGTTCATTTTCGGGTAAGGGGAGGAAAGAGAAAATAAGAGAAAGTTATGGGCTTGTTTTTGAAATTTCTGATTTTTCGCCCTTTATATACTTTTTCGCCCAAAATTTCAACATGGGCTATCCTGACTAATTTGGGCATCCTGAATCCAAATATATCAGTTTTATTTTCATTTGAGGTCATCTTGACCAGTTTTCGGTACTGTGAATTCTCGATCAAAAATTACCTTTGTGCTCAATTAGCTAATTTGAGCATACAAATAGGCTATACTGACTAATTTGGACGTACTGAATCCAAATTTATCAGTTTCAACTTCATTCGAGGTCATCTCGATCAGTTTTCAGGATCTGTGTGACCCCGTCTCGAAAAACGTGTCAGGTGCCTGATTGACTAATTTGGGCATCCTGAGTCTAAATATATCAACTTCGGGCCAAGAAAATGTCGTCTTGACCCTCATCCCGATACTGCGTACCTCCTAACAAAATCTACACTTTGTTCTCAAATGACTAATTTTGAGCATTCTGATTCTAAATATATCAGTTTCATATCAAGAAAATGTCATTTTAACCAATTTCTTGATACTGCATATTTCCTGATCATCACATTCACCCCTCCTTATAAAATTTTCGTCCTCGAAAATTAAGTCAAGTAGGGGTACAAAGATTTCATTTCATCTTTGTTCATCACTTAGACATATCATTTTATAACATTTACATGTTATTTCAACATTTCAATATAACATAAAGGCTATATATATCATAGCCTTGTACATCTACTTTCTTTATATATATCAACAATTCTAGGGAACATAGGCAATGTTGAAAATGACACCTCGCTTGCCCATGAGGAAATTGGGGCTAATGCTGGACTCTTTCAAGAGAATCACTCAATCGTGGTATGGCGAAACTTGGTCCAGTTAAGCACTAATCCTGATCACAAGGATCCCAGTACACACGAGAGCATTTCCCTGAAAGTGCTAACAGCCAGAAAGACCCAGTTATCCTAATCAATGGAGCACAGCTAGAGAATCATCTCAATGGCATAGCATAAAACCAATTCTGCAATCCCATGGAATGCTAAAGTAAAAGTGCTATCTATCCTTGAAACTCGTACAAGAAATTAATGCCTGTACTTATGATCTTATTATCTAATCGTCATATCCTTACAAAAGGTTTATTTTCAATAAATAAACATTTACTAAATTCAAAATAAACTAACTTACTTGGATGGCGAACTGGATTGCATCGTGCCAGGAGGGATATGGTCAACCTGCTCTGATACCACCTGTGACAACAGGTGGTACTCTAAACTAGACCCATCGTAAACCTTGCTCTGATACCACCTGTGACGACCCGCCCTACGTAGTGTTAAACAGTACTATTACAATCAGCTACTGTTGCCAACTGCGATAGACTGTAACCACTTTGGTCGTCGGTAACTTACTTTTAATTTGTTTCTAACTTATTCTGATACCATCTATAATAGCTGGTATCTTACTTTTAACATACTTTCTTTAACATGCTTACTCTAACTTCCCATTTGAACATGAAAATATGGAATAAATTATTTTTTTCTTTTCTTAAACTTTACTTGGAAACTGTACCGTCGTAAAACATTTACTATAATAAACCTTTTACATTGCCTTAACTTCATTTACATTATAAAACATCATTTTAAGACTCATAGTAGTACCATAACCCTCACCCAGTCCCTGGGCACATGCAGATTCCATCCGTCATCCATCACTTGTCTTATCTTCATGCAGGATGCTTACCTGCAACATAAACAAACTTGTGAGCGACAGGCTCAGTAAGTCCAAACATACATTCATGACAAAATACTAACTCATACCTTTTGGACAGAACATGTCTGATACCAACTGTGGCATCAGAACATGAACATACATTATACTTTACTTTCAACTTCATATATAACATATTCTAACATTGAGAGAACAATCTCAACGTTTTTTTTTTTTTTTGCATAACCTAATTTAAACATAACATACAGAATATATGCTTAACATCTTAAGCATAACATACTCAACATTATACAAAACAATGTATACACATATCAATTTAAACATAGCATACTTAATGTATGCTTAAACGTCACAAATACACTTAAAATTGTATAACTGACTTATGCATATCAATTTATGCATAACATAGCATATGCACACATGTTAGTCGCATTATGCTTGTTTACTTTCATTCTTTCTTCTTTGTGATGTTCTTTTTTTCTTTCTTTCTTTCATGTCATACTTTTCTTCTTCTTTTCTTTTCTTGCTAAGCATATGCACACATATTAGTGGCATTATGCTTGTTTACTTTCATTCTTTCTTCTTCGTGATGTTCTTTTGTTCTTTCTTTCTTTCGTGTCATACTTTTCTTCTTCTTTTCTTTTCTTGCTAAGCATATGCACACATATTAGTGGCATTATGCTTGTTTACTTTCATTCTTTCTTCTTCGCGATGTTCTTTTGTTCTTTCTTTCTTTCATGTCATACTTTTCTTCTTCTTTTCTTTTATTGCTAAGCATATGCACACATATTAGTGGCATTATGCTTGTTTACTTTCATTCTTTCTTCTTCGTGATGTTCTTTTGTTCTTTCTTTTATATTATGTCATTCTTCTTGTTCTATAGATCACATCCTATTCCTTCATTCTATTTCTCTCTCTCTCTCTCTCTCTCTTTTTTTCTTTATCTGCCTCTTTTCTTTTCTTCTCCTAGCTTTTCTTAGCTTTTCTTGACTTTACTTTATTTTCTTTTATTTACTTAGCTTTACTTTCTTTTCTTTTCTTTGCCCTTCTTAGCTTTTCTTAGCTTTACTTTCTTTTCTTTTCTTTTGTTTTACTTTCACTAGTGGATCATATCCTAATCTGTCGATCTATCTCCTTCCTTTCTTCTATTTCTTTATTTATCTCTCTTTTCTTTTCTTTTCTTTTACTAGTGGATTCTATCCTAATCTGTCGATCTATCTCCTTCCTTTCTTCTCTTTCTTTATTTATCTCTCTTTTCTTTTCTTTTCTTTTCTTTTACTAGTGGATCCTATCCTAATCTGTTTCTTTTCTTTCACTAATGGATCATATCCTAATCTGTTTCTTTTCTTTGGCTGATGAATCATATCCTAATCTGTCGATCTATCTCCTTCCTTTCTTCTCTTTCTTTATTTATCTCTCTTTTCTTTTCTTTTCTTTTACTAGTGGATTCTATCCTAATCTGTCGATCTATCTCCTTCCTTTCTTCTCTTTCTTTATTTATCTCTCTTTTCTTTTCTTTTCTGTTCTTTTACTAGTGGATCCTATCCTAATCTGTTTCTTTTCTTTCACTGATGGATCATATCCTAATCTGTTTCTTTTCTTTGGCTGATGAATTAAATCCTAATCTTCTTTGACTGATGGATCATATTCTAATCTGTTTCTTTTCTTTGACTGATGGATCATATCCTAATCCGTTTCTTTTCTTTGACTGATGGATCATATCCTAATCTGTCTATCCATCTCCTTCCTTTCTTCTCTTTCTTTATTTACCTCTCTTTTCTTTTCTTTTCTTTTACTAGTAAATCATGTCCTAATCTGTTGTTTTATCTCCTTCTTTTCTTTTCTCTCTTTATCTGTCTCTTTTCTTTCCTTCTCCTAGCTTTTCTTAGCTTTTCTTTATTAAGCTTCACTTTCTTTTCTTTTCTTTTCTTTTCTTTTCTTTTCTTAGCTTTTCTTAGCTTTACTTTGCTAAGCTTTACTTTCTTTTCTTTCCTTTGCTTTTCTTAGTTTTTCTTAGCTTTACTTTCTTTTCTTAGCTTTTCTTTGCTAAGCTTTACTTTCTTTTCTTTGCTTCTCTTAGATTTTCTTTACTTTTCTTATCTTTCACTTTCTCTTGTGGGCCCGTGGTTGGACGTACCTAATGCGCGTAGACCAATGGGGGAACGGGGGAGCGATCCACCAATCAACCCCAAGGTCGATCTCACACTATAAACTTGGGGTAGTGCGTTAGCCATTAACTACCTTAAGCTTGCGGTAACACCACACATCTGGGGTGAAAGCTATTCTTAACTCTTAAACCTCACAGCTGGGGAGGCCAGTACGCCAACCTTAACTTTTCAGTCTTATTATCTTGCTTATCTTTCTCGTTCTTTACTTTATCCTTTCGTTCGTTCATTCATTCATTCTTTCTCTCTTTCGTTCATTTTCTTTTCCTTTCTTTCTTTCGTTTCTTTTCTTTTCTTTCTTTCTTTCTTTTGTTTTTTTTCTTTCGTTTGTATTTCACAAATCATTTATTTCTTAACGTAACTTTTCTATAGTGTGAATTATGTTAGTCACACTTTAGTGCATATAGCACTAATAGACATGAATTCCATATAACACTTAAATATAAACCGAACATAACATGTCAGTTCATGTTACAAACAAATCACATATTTGAACATACCACATATCATACTTAGACATAATAGTCTATTCATATTGCAGTCAATTAAATATTCGAACTTACTACATAGAACACATAACACATAACATGACCAGTTCATTTATGTTGCAGTCAATTAAATGTTTGAACTTACTAATACTTGCTAGCATCTCTTTTCTTGCTTCCTTTGTCCGCAAACGTCTCTTCGTATCGTCTGGTGCGGATCCCTATAACCGAAATAATAACGGTTATTTTCTATGCTTCTTGCATGTATAAAACTTAATAAAACGTAAAAATTCTACATTTCATTTCTCGATCATAAATTTAAGGATCTAATATCCAATTTATAACTTTTCTGCTAACTTTTAATAAAATTACTATTTTAGCCTGAACTTTTGACAAAATTACCATTTTGCTCCTAATGGGATTTTGCTCATTATAACCTTACTTTTCTTTGATTTGCAACTTAGCTTTGGCCCTTAAAATCTTAATTAAGCCATTCTAAGTCCATTAGGATCCTTTTCTATTATTCTTGAAATTTTCCAGTCAAAATTACCGTTTTACCCCTAATGGGTCTTTGAGTCATATCATTCTCATTTTATTACTTAAACTGGATCTTCTAAGCTCAAAAATTATCAAATAATTTTTCTTGGGCTTTACTAAATTTTTTTACGGCCTCGTTTACCATAATTTATTGGTTTACTATTTACCGACCCTCGGGTGGTACTATTCTGACTCTCGAGCGTTAATGCTCTTTCTCGGGTCTAGGTCACCGAAAGTGCGAGGGTTTCCTTCCCGACCACGTTTTTACCCTTCGGTTCTTAGAATACTCTTCTGTGCCGTTTTCAAAATTTTGGCAGCATTTCCGCTTAATTTTTGGGTTCCCGGCGTTTAGGAAACGCCTCGAAACCATCTAACCTAGTTCTATTCTACCACGTGCTATACCAGAGCCTATATTTTTACGTAAAAACTCAACTTTTTACGTAAAAATCTTTACATTTTTCACTTTTTCTCGTTTGACTATTTTCCATACACATAGTCCATTTTTCTTACAATTTCACATTCCAGAATGCATAATTCATATATACTCATTCCAAAAACATTAATTTCAGGAATGGAGGGACCGAAGTCACTACCGGAATCGTTCCACTGGTGATCGAACGAACTATTCGATTTCACGCGGACAAACTTTAATTCTCTGTTTTTTTGCTTTTGAGACTCCGTCTTGAAATTCTGACGCCGCGGATGTATCCGGAACGTCGAAAATAGGCCAACGGGCCATTCTTAAATTTTTGTTCTCCGGTCACCGTTGACTGGCGTTGAGCACCGTTGACCGGTGTTGACTTGCCGTTGACCGGCGGTTGACGGCGGTGACGGTGGCAAATGAGTAGCCCATCTTGAAGAGCTCGACGAGAGGAATCCATTGGTGGCCTCAATTTCATGTTTGGAGACCCCTATCGTCGGAAAATTCCCTCGAAAACCACGGTCACGGCGGCGATGGCGGAACTCCGTCGTGCCGGAATTTTTTCCCAAAATTGGTTAAGGGCTTTTGCTCCCGTCAGCCCTGCGGTCGTTTCTGCACCAACGGCGTACTTCAACTCGGTCGGAATCAGGCGTTTCGACGGTGGCTCCACGGTGGCGTTTCACCGACTTTTTCGAAGCTTGGGCAGCGCGATTCCGCCTGTGTTGAGGCGATCAGTGGCATGGGTTTTGCTCCTCTCTTCACCACGAAACTTTTGGGACCGGTTTCGTGGCAAACGGTCACCGGACGGCGGAGATATCGACGATCGGATTTCTCAGCTCCGGCGGCATTCGAGCAGTGCGTGCGGCGGCGTGCGGCGGTCGTTCCGTCGAGTCGACCTACCGTTGGACTCAGCTCGGTGAGAGCTTTCCGATGACACCGGCGGGGTCGAAAACGGACACCGTTTCCGATGGTCGGTTATGTAGGAAAATAAACCGGTAAAAACGTATCAGAGTGGCGCAGCGGAACAATAAAAATTTTTAGATCGTTAAATATCTCATGATGCCATATACAATAAATCAACAACAATTAAAACTCATACCTCAAGGACGCCAATGAACAGGAGGAGAGTGACCGGAGGCTTCAACCAATTAGCCTTCTCTACTATTCTCCAATTCCCGAATGGCTGAGTGTGTGGGCACTCTGAACCTCGATCGGTATGCTAGCACTGCTAGTCTTCTTCCGACCACCCAGATCTCTAAAGAACTTTATTGTCACGATGAGCTGTGCAACAATAAGCCTGCTCACCTGAGAGTCTGTGGTCTAAGAGAACTGGAGTGGCAGGACCTCTATTTATAGACCTGCATGAGGTGAATCTCTGAATTTGAATTGGATTAGGAAAAGATATTTTCCCTTATCCAAAACCAAAAAATCCGAATTTTCCAAGGGAGAATCTCCACAATTAAATTCGGTTTTCTAGGATAAATCCAATCCAAATCTAAAAAAGATTTTAACTAGAATTTTATCTCCCTTTTTCAACCAAAAAATCCGAAATCTTTAGGAGAAAATCTTCTCCAAATTTTCGGCCACTTTTAGGATAAGGAAGAATCAAAATTCCACTAGGATTTTTCAAGCTAAATCTCATCTCAACCTTATCCAAAAATAACCGAATTTCCTAGGATTAAGGCTCCAAAATTTCGGCCACTTTTAGAGAGTAGAGAGAATCCAAATTCAACTAGGATTGAAGCTTGAATTTACCCTTGAATCTCATCCACAAAATCCGAAATTTTCATGAGGATTATCCTCAAAAATTTCGTCCCTTATTTGTTGGGATTTGGATTCAAAATTCAAGTAGGATTCTAACAAGATTATCCTCTCCAAATCCAACTCAAATTCGAATTTCAAACCTTGTGGATTTTCCACAACAAATTCGAATCCTACTTGGACTGTGATTTAAAATTTGAATTTCAAATTTCAAATTCAAATTTCAAATTCAAATTTCAAATTTCAAATTTCAAATTTCAAATTTAAATTTCAAATTCAAATTTCAAATTCGAATTTCAAATTCGAATTTCAAATTCAAATTTCAAATTCAAAATTCAAATTTCAAATTTCAAAATTCAAATTTCAAATTCCACAAAACGGTTGTATTTCATATTCTTGTTCTCATGGATAATTTTCTACAACTCCAATCCAATCTCAAATAAAATCATGGCAACTTTATTTGGAGTTTGAATAATTATGTACTCTATTATCCAAAACAAAATCTGAATCTAACCGGAGAGAATCTTGTCTACCATCCTAATCCTGTGTCATCACCACCCATGCATAATAAACTAGCCTATAGCATACACAAATCAATTTGCCAAACGTTAAGGAATTATGTGGAGCTAGTAGAGGGACTGATTGGACATACATAATCGGGCTCCCGTGATTCCATATGATCATCATTCTGTACCGAACAACTCAATCATATGATCACTAATTTCAGAGTCACACCACTATAAACCTGAAACTGAACTCCCAATTATATACCGTATTACGTAAGCCTGTGACGAGCTACCATCCAATGACCTTGTCATATATGCAAAACCCTCATATGATATCTATGATCAGCCTTAGGTCAAAGTCCGTTTAATCCTACTGATCAGGCTATCTTAAAGTTCCATTATACTACCGAATCAAGAAAATGATTATTCACCATATGTGAATAAGAAGTCATCCGCCCAGCAGACGACCCAAGGCCTTGTCCATTTTCACATTCAGTATAATGCCTTTAAGAGGATACCTTTAACTCCTCAAAGCTATGATTCCGATATCTGCAAACAAACCCTTCATCGTATACAAGTCATGCACCCAACGAACCGGTCTATAAGCTTACTACCTCTGAGACGCTTTAGCCATTGGAAGATCAAAGTACACAAATCATATACATGAAGTAGTTCATTTACTCAGGATTAAGGTTATTGCACAATGAACGTCAAAAGCAGATTGATCCACTCATAGCGGACTACATAGATCAATCATGCTTTAGTCCCGGTCTAATATGTCACCACCAAGCAACATATCCATGTCTCTACTTGGGAGTCCAGCTCCAGACAGTCAAGACAGACCGTCCCCTCCAAGGCTTTAGACAACATAATAGTCTTAACATGAGTTAGATGCTCGGTCTAACCCCATAGACTACAGACCATAGTTTAGACTGCTAACTTTAGAACATTGTCTTCTCACATACAAAAATCCATTGCATGCAACGTTCTAACAGTTTTAACACAAGCAGTCAGTGAGCCATATTTGCTTACATTTACTTTAACATGTAAATAAGACGAGGACAGATAGCAATGTAATAAATAACCTCTAAGTATAATTTTATTACCCAGTTCAAAATGAATACATCAAAATGTCTCTAATACTTAGGGCATTTCCTAACAATCTCCCACTTGCCCTAAGCCAGCAGATGTGCCATGTTATGCATCCCCATCGCCTCTACATGCCTCTCAAAGCTTCTAGCTACCAAAGTCTTAGTAAAGGGATCAGCGATGTTGTCCTCGGACGCGATCTTACATACATCCACTTGTCCTGTCTCCACATGCCCTCTAATAATGTGATACCTCCGATCGATGTGCTTGGTCCTCTTGTGGTGCCGAGATTCCCTTGTGTTGGCAATAGCCCCTGTATTATCACAGTAAAGTGTGATAGGCTTGTCAACACCCGGAATGACCTCAAGGTCTCTAAAGAACTTGCGGAGCCAAACCGCTTCTTTAGATGCCTCAGCCGCTGCCACATACTCAGCCTGCATAGTAGAGTCAGCTGTGCAGCCCTGCTTCACGCTCCTCCACACAATGGCGCCTCCTCCGAGTAAAAACACTGATCCAGATGTCGATTTCCTCGAATCCTTACAAGTCTGGAAGTCTAAGTCCGTGTATCCTACGGGTGTTAGGTCCCCTCCAGAATACACTAGCATATAATCCCTCGTTCTCTTAAGATACTTGAGTATATGCTTTACTGCTTGCCAGTGCTTGGTTCCAGGATTCGCTTGATATCGACTCACCATACCTACTGCAAAACATATGTCCGGGCGAGTGCAAAGCATAGCGTACATAAGGCTACCCACAGCGGATGCATAAGGGACCTTACTCATACGCTCTCTTTCTTCCGATGTCTTGGGACAGTCATCCAATGAAAGAGTTAAACCGGCAATAGAAGGTTGTGAGCCTTTCTTTGCCTCTAGCATTGCATATTTGTCAATTATTTTATCTATGTATGAAGCTTGGGATAACGCTATCATTTTGTTCTTTCGATCTCTGAAGAGACGAATGCCTAGAACATAATTAGCTTCTCCCAAGTCCTTCATGTCAAACTGTTGGTGTAACCAAAGCTTGACCGATGATAAGTTCCCTACATCATTCCCAATGAGTAGTATATCATCGACATAGAGTATCAGAAAGACCACTTTTCCATCCTTAATACGTTTATAAACACAAGGTTCATCAACGTTCTGCTCAAAACCAAATGTCTTAATCGCTTGATCAAACCTCTGGTTCCATGAGCGGGATGCCTGCTTTAATCCATAAATGGATCTAAGCAACTTGCAGACTTTCTTATCTTGGCCTTTTGCTACGAACCCTTCGGGCTGTATCATATAGATACACTCTTCAAGATGGCCATTCAAGAATGCCGTCTTGACATCCATTTGCCAGATCTCGTAATCGAGAGCCGCAGCAATGGACAGAAGAATACGGATAGACTTCAGCATAGCAACAGGCGAAAAGGTTTCCTCGTAATCGATTCCAGCCTTTTGCGTGTATCCCTTTGCAACCAGTCTAGCTTTGAAAGTTTCCACTCTCCCTTCCGCATCCTTCTTTCTTTTGTAGACCCATTTGCATCCAATGGGTTTTATCCCATCCGGCAAATCTACAAGTTCCCAAACAGAGTTGGATTTCATAGAATCCATCTCATTGTTCATAGCCTGTTTCCAAGATCTAGAATCAACATCCTTTATAGCTTCATCATATGTGACCGGATCTTCCTCATGCTCATGAGTCTCGGCCTGGTATACCTCAGCATCATACATAAAGAAATTAGGTTTCTTAGAAACCCTTCCACTATGACGAGGCACCCTAAATTGTTGATCGTCTACAGGTCTTTCACTGGAACTCGGACTTGCGTCCAAGACCGAAATCTGTGGAGCAGTTCTTTCACCCGATAACTCCTCTAGCACCACTTTGCTTCGAGGTTTAAAGTCATTCATGTGACTTTCCTCCAAGAATGTCTCATGGGTTGAGACAATGACCTTTTGTTCCTTCGGGTTATAGAACAGACCTCCTTTAGTTCCCTTTGGATACCCTACAAACATGCACAATTCTGATCTTGGTTCCAACTTCTTCGCATCCCCATCCAGTACATGTGCCGGGCAGCCCCATATTCTCATATGTCCAAGGGAGGGCTTCCTGCCACGCCACAATTCATACGGAGTTCTAGGAATTGATTTGCTCGGAACCTGGTTCAGAATATAGCACGCCGTTTGTAAAGCATGTCCCCAAAATGATAATGGCAGCGTTGAGTAACTCATCATGGACCGTACCATATCCAATAAGGTCCTGTTTCTCCTTTCGGCTACACCATTCTGTTGTGGAGTACCAGGTGCAGTCAATTGGGATAATATCCCATTATCTACAAGATGTCCTAGAAATTCATCGGAGAGGTATTTGCCACCTCGATCAGATCGAAGTGTCTTTATGGATTTATCCAATTGCTTTTCCACTTCCGCACGATACTCTTTGAATTTATCAAAGGTTTCGCTCTTGCGGTGCATCAAATACACATATCCATACCTCGAGTAATCATCTATGAAAGAGACATAGTACTCGAACCCTCCTCGTGCTGTGACGTTCATGGGGCTACATACGTCAGTGTGCACAATTTCTAAGAGCTCCTGTGCCCTTGTACCCTTAGCTCCAAAAGACCTCTTAGTCATCTTACCCTCTAGACAAGACTCACATTGGGGAAGTCGTACCTCCTCCAGAGATTCCAGAGGACCGTCTTTCACCAATCTTTGAATCCTATCCTGATTAATATGACCAAGTCTTAAATGCCAAAGATACGCCTTGTTAGAGTGAGAAACTTTCAACCTTTTAGAGTTGTCAATTAATTCAGTGTCAAGCAGTGAGTACATCTTTGGTCTGATCAAATATAGGTTTCCATCCATCCATCCAGAACAGATAAAAGACTTGTTTCTACGAATATCAACTCTGTTACTAAAAGAAACTGAATAAGAATCCTTTATTAAACAAGCTACCGATATAAGGTTCCTCCTAAAATTAGGAACATAAAAACAGTCTTTCAATAAAATAAACCTAAATTGATCAAAATAAAGATGAACGTCTCCCACTGCCTCAGCCACCACAAAGCTACCATCTCCAGTCCGCAACGAGAGGCTCCTATCATGTAGACTTCTCGTTTCCACGAACCCCTGCATAGAAACACAAACATGATTAGTGGCGCCCGAATCAATGACCCATGTGTCTTTCGATTCTTCCACCAAACACGCTTCCAAGTAATGAAGTTCCTTACCTTCCTTGCCCTTGGAGGCTAGGAATTCCCGGCAAGCCTTCTTGAAGTGACCTACCTTCCCACAATGGAAGCATTTGGACTTTTTAGGGTCCTTTGGCTTCTTGTTCTTCTTCTTCTTCTTCCCGTCCGAGACCGGAGGATTAGAAGAACTGGAAGCCACTTGCTTCTTATTTGGCCTCTTCCTCTTCCGTGAGGGATTGGAAGATTCCGCCAAATTGGCCTCTCCTTTAGGTCGGACCGTATCCTCATCCCTGATCATCCGCTCATAAGCCTGTAGTTGCTTCATGAGCTCGGTAAGTCCTAACTCCTTTGTCGCCAGATTGTATGCGGCCTTAAACCCCACAAAATCTTTAGACAGAGTCTTGAACACCATCTCGATCTGGGTGTTATAGTCCAACTCAGCACCATTCTCGTCAGCCTCAGCGAAGAATCCCATTAGAGTGATCATATGGTCCTTCACCGGAGTACCCGCCTTTTGCTTAGAGTTCATAATGCTGGTGATAGCGGACTGTCGAGCCAATTTTTCTTGGCCTCCGAACATGTCCTCCAGATTTTCCATGATCTCCCCAGCAACTTGATAAGTCTCATGCTACTTTTGTAAAGCACTCGTCATGCTAGCAAGGATGTAGCATCGAGCTATTTCATTGGATTCTCTCCAACGATTATAGGCAACCGGGACCTCCTCAAGTGGTGTGTCAGGTTTGGGCCCAGGTGGGCATGGTTCGTCCAGTACGAACTTGTGTCTCTCGCAGCTGAGAACTATTAATAGATTTCTTTTCCAATCTTTATAATTGTTGCCATTCAACTTATTTTCAGTAAGTATCGAAATGAGGGGTGTCGGTGACATTTTGAACTGAAATAAAATTATACTAGACATCATTACAAAGCCCAAGCAAATATGCAGATAATTTAGCAAATAAAACATACAAGTATGTTCCTACATGAAACTTGAAAAACATGTAGCATTGCAACGGTAATTCTCAGCACCCATTGCCCCAAGCCACCGAGGGGTGGTCATGAGAACAAATAGCCGGAACATGGACCCCGTCCAATTAATATATGTTACCTTATATCCTCCAAGGTTAAGACATATATTAATAACCGCTTATTTGGCCACCAGTTTAGTTAACAGAGCTTCTAGGGAAGGTTAATAACTAAACGAGTCTTTAGTGTATAACCATTGTTTACGTAGCCCGATCCACGTCCTACCAAGCCACCGAGGGGTGGTCATGAATAGGATCGCACCCGAACACGTTTTCCACATAGGAGATCCAATCTAGTATACCGGCGGCGCTAAACACCTACCGAGGGGTGTGGTCAGGTCAGAACTGACGCGAGGCGTTACCATGCTTTCACATATGGATCAACAATGGAGGCCGTGGGTTTTGTTTGAAACCCTCTCCCACTCAATATTTTGAAAAACATGCAAGTTTTGACAAATTATGTATGATCAATATAGTATGAGCGGCACTCACCTATCCTATTTGACATGTTATCAAATATGCATACAAAACATCCATCAATACATATTTATACATCCATGACATATCACAGAAAAAATAATTGACAGACTAACCAAGCTATGGTTCCATCCTAGAACAAAGAAAATAAAGATTACAAAGTTCCATCCAAAGCATTCTTTGGGTCTTGAATTTTGTTCCGTCTTCTTGTATCCATCTTTATGTAGCCTCTCCATTTATTTCTCATCCCAAGAATTATTTAAAATTTAAATTTCCAAAAAATTTAAATTTCAAATTCAAACTCCAAATTCGAATTTCAAATTTAAATTTCTAATTCAAATTTTAAACAATTTTAATCATCATGTGTAATAATATATAATTTCAAAAATTTCAAATTTTTAATTACATATTTTTAAACATGATTCAAAATTAAATCTCAAATTTAAAAATCAAAATTTTCTGATTTTTGGACCGCCGCACCTCCGCCCGTGAAGGTGGCAGCCGCCGTGGGCAGCCACCAACCCCGGAGGGGCTGGTAGCCCAAGGCCGCCCCTTGTGCAGCCCTGCCGGGCTGCAGGCCAAGCCTGCAGCGCCAGGCTGCACGCCCAGACTGGGCGCAGCAGCCGGTAGGCTGCAGGCAGCGCCTGCAGCCAGTGGCTGCACGCCCAGGCTGCGGCCAACCTTGGGCAGGCCACGGCCACCCCTGGCTGCAGGCAGAGCCTGCGGCCGTGGGTGGTATAGGCCTGCACAGGGGCTGCCGCAGCCCCATCCTGCCCGAGGGCAGGGGCTGCAGCCCCACCAAGGTTTGTCAGCCTATCCCGAGGGGTCGTGTCTCGATTTTCGTACCATATTCCAATTTACCTATTAGGATCTCCAAAAATTAATTTGAATCCCAATTAAATTGAAATTTTCCACACAATCAAAATTTCAACCTTTAAATTAAATTTAACTTTTGGGAAAAATAAATTACGGTCTTCAATCTTCAATCTCCTCCAAGAATAATTACATAAAAAATTCTTATACTGTTTCCGGTGTACAAAAAATTCTAACCATAAAAATTCTAAGAGACAAAAATTAAAATCCATGGGAAAATTACAGTGTTAATAAACTGCTCCCATGGTTACATAAAAGATTCCTAGATACAATTTTTCTAAATTCTAAGGAACCATAACCGGTATAAACAAGCATGCTTATAATAATTCAAAAAATTAAAATAACCACATACTTTATACATAATACATGATAACAACATAAAGGAACCCTAGAATGCCACTCTCTAAATATCAAATCCATACATAAATAAAAAGACTAAGTAATTGCCTAATTTATATACATGGCATAGTCATGAGATGGCTCTGATACCAATTGTAGGAAAATAAACCGGTAAAAACGTATCAGAGTGGCGCAGCGGAACAATAAAAATTTTTAGATCGTTAAATATCTCATGATGCCATATACAATAAATCAACAACAATTAAAACTCATACCTCAAGGACGCCAATGAACAGGAGGAGAGTGACCGGAGGCTTCAACCAACTAGCCTTCTCTACTATTCTCCAATTCCCGAATGGCTGAGTGTGTGGGCACTCTGAACCTTGATCGGTATGCTAGCACTGCTAGTCTTCTTCCGACCACCCAGATCTCTAAAGAACTTTATTGTCACGATGAGCTGTGCAACAATAAGCCTGCTCACCTGAGAGTCTGTGGTCTAAGAGAACTGGAGTGGCAGGACCTCTATTTATAGACCTGCATGAGGTGAATCTCTGAATTTGAATTGGATTAGGAAAAGATATTTTCCCTTATCCAAAACCAAAAAATCCGAATTTTCCAAGGGAGAATCTCCACAATTAAATTCGGTTTTCTAGGATAAATCCAATCCAAATCTAAACAAGATTTTAACTAGAATTTTATCTCCCTTTTTCAACCAAAAAATCCGAAATCTTTAGGAGAAAATCTTCTCCAAATTTTCGGCCACTTTTAGGATAAGGAAGAATCAAAATTCCACTAGGATTTTTCAAGCTAAATCTCATCTCAACCTTATCCAAAAATAACTGAATTTCCTAGGATTAAGGCTCCAAAATTTCGGCCACTTTTAGGGAGTAGAGAGAATCCAAATTCAACTAGGATTGAAGCTTGAATTTACCCTTGAATCTCATCCACAAAATCCGAAATTTTCATGAGGATTATCCTCAAAAATTTCGTCCCTTATTTGTTGGGATTTGGATTCAAAATTCAAGTAGGATTCTAACAAGATTATCCTCTCCAAATCCAACTCAAATTCGAATTTCAAACCTTGTGGATTTTCCACAACAAATTCGAATCCTACTTGGACTGTGATTTAAAATTTGAATTTCAAATTTCAAATTCAAATTTCAAATTCAAATTTCAAATTTCAAATTTCAAATTTCAAATTTAAATTTCAAATTCAAATTTCAAATTCGAATTTCAATTTCAAATTTCAAATTCAAATTTCAAATTCAAAATTCAAATTTCAAATTTCAAAATTCAAATTTCAAATTCCACAAAACGGTTGTATTTCATATTATTGTTCTCATGGATAATTTTCTACAACTCCAATCCAATCTCAAATAAAATCATGGCAACTTTATTTGGAGTTCGAATAATTATGTACTCTATTATCCAAAACAAAATCTGAATCCAACCGGAGAGAATCTTGTCTACCATCCTAATCCTGTGTCATCACCACCCATGCATAATAAACTAGCCTATAGCATACACAAATCAATTTGCCAAACGTTAAGGAATTATGTGGAGCTAGTAGAGGGACTGATTGGACATACATAATCGGGCTCCCGTGATTCCATATGATCATCATTCTGTACCGAACAACTCAATCATATGATCACTAATTTCAGAGTCACACCACTATAAACCTGAAACTGAACTCTCAATTATATACCGTATTACGTAAGCCTGTGACGAGCTACCATCCAATGACCTTGTCATATATGCAAAACCCTCATATGATATCCGTGATCAGCCTTAGGTCAAAGTCCGTTTAATCCTACTGATCAGGCTATCTTAAAGTTCCATTATACTACCGAATCAAGAAAATGATTATTCACCATATGTGAATAAGAAGTCATCCGCCCAGCAGACGACCCAAGGCCTTGTCCATTTTCACATTCAGTATAATGCCTTTAAGAGGATACCTTTAACTCCTCAGAGCTATGATTCCGATATCTGCAAACAAACCCTTCATCGTATACAAGTCATGCACCCAACGAACCGGTCTATAAGCTTACTACCTCTGAGACGCTTTAGCCATTGGAACATCAAAGTACACAAGTCATATACATGAAGTAGTTCATTTACTCAGGATTAAGGTTATTGCACAATGAACGTCAAAAGCAGATTGATCCACTCATAGCGGACTACATAGATCAATCATGCTTTAGTCCCGGTCTAATATGTCACCACCAAGCAACATATCCATGTCTCTACTTGGGAGTCCAGCTCCAGACAGTCAAGACAGACCGTCCCCTCCAAGGCTTTAGACAACATAATAGTCTTAACATGAGTTAGATGCTCGGTCTAACCCCATAGACTACAGACCATAGTTTAGACTGCTAACTTTAGAACATTGTCTTCTCGCATACAAAAATCCATTGCATGCAACGTTCTAACAGTTTTAACACAAGCAGTCAGTGAGCCATATTTGCTTACATTTACTTTAACATGTAAATAAGACGAGGACAGATAGCAATGTAATGAATAACCTCTAAGTATAATTTTATTACCCAGTTCAAAATGAATACATCAAAATGTCTCTAATACTTAGGGCATTTCCTAACAGGTTACTGTTCATTTTCGGGTAAGGGGAGGAAAGAGAAAATAAGAGAAAGTTATGGGCTTGTTTTTGAAATTTCTGATTTTTCGCCCTTTATATACTTTTTCGCCCAAAATTTCAACATGGGCTATTCTGACTAATTTGGGCATCCTGAATCCAAATATATCAGTTTTATTTTCATTTGAGGTCATCTTGACCAGTTTTCGGTACTGTGAATTCTCGATCAAAAATTACCTTTGTGCTCAATTAGCTAATTTGAGCATACAAATAGGCTATACTGACTAATTTGGACGTGCTGAATCCAAATTTATCAGTTTCAACTTCATTCGAGGTCATCTCGATCAGTTTTCGGGATATGTGTGACCCCGTCTCGAAAAACGTGTCAGGTGCCTGATTGACTATTTTGGGCATCCTGAGTCTAAATATATCAGCTTCGGGTCAAGAAAATGTCGTCTTGACCCTTATCCCGATATTGCGTACCTCCTAACAAACTCTACATTTTGTTCTCAAATGACTAATTTTTAGCATTCTGATTCTAAATATATCAGTTTCATATCAAGAAAATGTCATTTTAACCAATTTCTTGATACTGCATATTTCCTGATCATCACAAACTTTCTATTTATTCAAGGATATATAATCTTGTAGGCCATACGATGACTAGACCACCTTACGTGAGACCTCACCCATACCGATCGAGAGGACCGATCTGGGTATGGACTAGGCCTGTGATCAGACTGTCTATGATCCGACGAGTAGCATAACGACCACCAGTACCTAAGTTACTAGCGTCAAGGATTGTAGTACTAGCACCAGCACCAGTACAAGCACCACCCCCTCGATCGGTTATAAACCTACCTGTTGCAGTAGATATTCCAGTGGTGGGAGATCGAGCTCGTATAGGAGCTAGAGTATCAGTGTGGGCAGTACACGCTTTTAAAGGCAGTCATCCACCTACGTTCGAGGGAAGTCAGTAGGGGATCTCTACTCAGGACTGGCTACATGATGTAGAGACGATCATGCGCTAATGCGACATAGATGAGGAGTGCTGGGTATTGATGGCCATTGGCACATTCCATGAGGATGCACAGTTATATTGGGAGTACTGTGATCAGGAGAAGCTGTTAACACTAAATTGGGCTGAGTTTTGCCAAATCATGATGAAGCAGTTTTCGCAGAGGAGTTCAGCACCGGTGTCAGACCCTCCTGAGAGTAGGGTAGTACCGCCACTGACTATGCCCAAGTATGCAGATGTCAGAGATTTTGTTCTTTGGGCAGAGAGACAGCAGATGATGCTAAGCGATATAGTGTTCACGTATGTAGTCTAATTTCAGGATAGCGTTGTAAGGACATGTCCTCTATCCAACCTCACGGAGGAGGATATTTTTGATATATTTTGGAAGGGACTCATTATCAACATATGACAGAGGGTAACCCCTTTATACCCTACTACTTTGCGTAAGTTTATTGTCACTGTAGCTAAAGTAGAGGAGGAGATGATGATGGAGTGCATGGTATGCAAGAGGCATGAATAGTTGCTACAGGAAGCAATGTTAGATCACTTGTACGGATCTAGACCGATGGAAAACGACCATGAGGCTAGTCCATCGAGACAACCAGAAGGTACAGGTCTAGCTGAAGGATCAACGCCGTCCGAGGCCAGCAACAGAACAGATGAGGAAGAAATGGATCCAGTTGAATTTTTGACAATCCCGGAACAACCTCAGTTAGGAGGTCAGGAGCAGAAATACATGTGTTGTACAAATGTATATATATGTTCATATGTGTGTATATATGACTGTATCGAAAGGCTATTTTGAGAAAAGCCTTCGAACTGATGTACTTTTTAAAAATTTTGAAATGAAAAGAAATGACAATCAGATTTTGACATGTTCAATGAATGAAATGTTGAAATTATGTGATGATTAAAGCTATTTTTTTTTACTTATAAAAGTATGTTCGTAAAAATCTAACGATCGACTCTTAGGTGATTATAGGAAGTAAAAAAGATGGTGAATCCACGAAACGTGAGGAATATGAGAGGGCATCCAGTCCTGTCAGAAAGAGTATACGAGTTAAAAGCTTTAATTAAGGCTCAAATGAGAGAAAATGCTGAATTAAGGCAAAGACTGGAGCAAATGGAGCAAAGACAAGGCCAAGAAGAGGGCCAAAACCCATAAATGGCTGCACCCAAACCAGAAGTGCCGCCAGTAGTACCAGAAGAAGAAATAGAACCCTAACCCCAACCCCGAATCAACCACGAGCCACTACATGAGAGATTCCAATGAATGAAGCCGCTAGAGTTCAAGGGTTCCACAGACCCTCTAGAAGCGGAGGAGTGGTTGTCTTCACTCCATATGATCTTGGAATTTATAGAGTCGAACGATCAGGAAAAGATTATGTGTGCGTTCTTTGTTTTGAAAAAGGATGCAAGATTTTGGTGGGAATCAGTTAAGTTGAGAAGAAACATGTATACGATTTCTTAGTTGGACTTTCTGGAGAAGTTTAATCAGAAATATTACAATCCCACATTACTGCGACCACAGCAAAGAGAGTTTGCAGAATTAAAGTAGGGGGACATATCAATGATTGAAGTCTGTAGCAAGTTCGACCAGTTGTCCCGATTGTACCCATACATTATCACCACTAAGAGGGAGAAAATCCAAAAAATGCTGAGAATGTTCCGTCCCGAAATCTCAGCGTTGGTGGACAGTGGATTGATGCTGCCCACTACTGTATCTGATTGTGTAAACAGGGCGTTGAGGGCTGAATATTACTTGGTTCGATAGAAGGAGGAAAGGGAAAAGATTTGGGATGCTAAGAAGAAGGAGAAAGTGTTGGCCAAAGCTATATAAGTTGGATCCCAGGTCAGACAAAGCAGCAAACCGAATCAGAATACTAAGGCCGAGCAACCAAGTACTTCTGGTTAGCAGTCCCAGGGGAAGAGAAAAAGAAATAATTCTGGAAATAGGAACCAGCAGAGGAGAACGAACAATAATGCTAGCCTTATTGTTCAAGACTGTGTAGTTTGATGCAAAATTACCCAAATGCCTATTTCCAACATGGGAAGGATAGTCACTACGCCAGAAATTGTCTGGAAAATAGGCAAAATATGCAAGGCTCGTCTCAGTCACAGCAGCAACGTTCCCAGGCATATTCACTGCAGGCTAAGGCTGAAGGTTCATCCCATTCAGAGAGGTAGGAAAGACCAGAACGATTGCCCCATGCAAATGCTATAGTCATGGTCTATACAAAGGAAGATACGGAAGCCAGAACGTCAAATGTAGTGACATGTCAGTTCTCTGTCGCTAATAATTTGGCGTCTGTTTTATTTGATTCTGGAGCTATGCATTCTTTCATTTCATACTAGTTTGTGAATAGGATAGGATATCCTAAAGACAATATAGGTATGACATTTAGAATCGTACTACCCTCGGGGAAGTCTTGATGTCCAATTACTAGTTACCTCATGTACCAATAATTGTGGCAAATAGGGAGTTATTTGCAGAATTGATCGTGATGGAGCTTGCTGACTACGATGTAATACTAGGAATGGATTTCTTAGGGAAGTATCAAGCCACGATCGATTTCTAGAAGCGGAAGATAAGGTTTCAAACTGACTAAGAAGATGGACTTGAGTATGTGATATGTCATGCTAATCGAAGAAGATAATAATCAACTCGATGAAAGCGAGGACGCTAATGTCGAGCGGTTGTGCTGGATATTTAACATGTATGTTGGACGTGCCAGAGGAACAGAAGCTTCAACCCGAAGACATTCCTATAGTAAAGGAATTCATTGATGTCTTCCCAGAGGAATTACCAGGATTGCCACCTGAACGAGAAATCTCCTTTGAGATTGAGCTGATGTCAGGAACTGCACCTATCTCAAAGGCACCATACCGAATGGCACCGGCTGAATTAAAAGAGTTACAAGAGAAGCTGAAGGAGCTTCTTGACAAAGGATTTATACACCTGAGCTATTCACCATTGGGTGCTCCAGTTTTGTTTGTCAAGAAAAAGGATGGACTGTTTTGCATGTGCATTGATTACCGGGAGTTGAACAAGGTTACTATCAAGAATAGGTATCCATTACCTAGAATTGACCACTTGTTCGATCAACTAAAAGGCGCAGCAGTATTCTCCAAGATTGATCTGCGATCAGGAGACCATTAACTGAGGATCAAGGAGAGTGACATCCATAAGACCACATTTCAAACCCGCTACGATCATTATGAATTTCCTATGATGCCGTTTGGGTTAACAAATGCGCCTGTAGCTTTTATAGAATTAATGAATCGAGTCTTTAAGGAATACTTGGATAAGTTTGTCATTGTGTTTATTGATATATTCAAAGACTCATAAGGAACATGAGGAGCATCTGAAGATTGTCTTGCAGACGATAAGGAAGCATCAACTTTATGCCAAGTTCTTCAAATGCGAATTCTGGCTGGATAGAGTACATTTTCTTGGACATGTGGTTTCCAAGGACGGAATCGTTATGGATCCTGCAAAAGTGGAGGCGATCAACGAATGGCCTACACCTAAGAGTGTGACGGAAATACGAAGTTTCTTAGGTCTAGCTAGCTATTATAGGAGATTTGTAGAGGGATTCGCACGACTCGCTGCACCTCTTATAGCTTTGACATGCAAAGAGAGGAAATACGAGTGAACGTAGGTGTGTGAAAAAAACTTCCAAGAGCTGAAGAAATGACCAACGAGCGTGCCGATACTTACATTTCCTACTGAAGGGGAGATGTTTATGATAGACAGCGATGCCTCAAAGATGGGATTAGGAGCTATCCTAATGCAAGGTGATAACGTGATTGCCTATGCCTTACGTCAATTAAGGGACCACGAAAGAAATTATCCCACGCATGACTTGGAACTTGCGATAGTAGTGTTCACACTAAAGATCTGGCGACACTATCTGTATGGAGCTTAGTGTCAGATTTATACTGACCACCAAAGTTTAAAGTATTTCTTCACACAAAAGGAGCTAAATATACGGCAAAGAAGATGGCTGGAGCTGGTCAAAGACTACGATTGTGAAATTCTCTATCATCCTGGAAAAGCCAATCGTGTTGGAGATGCGTTAAGTAGAAAATCTACTGTTTCATAACAACTGCCAATTGGAAAACTTCTAAAGCCATTATAGCAAGAAATCAACATGTTGAAAGTGGAGCTGATGATTGGAAAATTGGCTACACTGCAACTGGAATCAATGCTGTATAAGGATATCAGAAAGGCTCAGAAACAAGACCCGAAGCTAACAAGTCCTCAAGAGGAAGTACCTAAAGATGGATTAATCCTAAATCAGGGAAGAATTCAAATTCTAGATGATGTAGGATTACGAAGGTGAATTATGATAGAAGCCCATGAAACGCCATATTCAGTGCATCCCGGAGCCAGTAAGATGTACCAGGATTTGAAGTTACAATTCTGGTAGAAAGGGATGAAGAAAGACATTGCTGAATTTGTAAGTAGATGTATGACGTGCCAAAAGGTTAAGGCTGAACATCATCAGGCAGGCGAAAAGTTAGAACCGTTGGGGATTCCTAAATGGAAATAGGAACATATCACAATGGATTTTGTGGTAGGGCTACCAAAGACCCGAGAAGGTTATGATGCCATTCGGGTTATTGTAGATAGATTGACAAAAACATCAAGATTCATTGTGATAAAAATGACCTTTTCATTAGAAAAGTTAGCGAGCTTGTATGTTAACCACATAGTCAGGTTACATGGAGTTCTTAAATCCATTGTGTCAGATCATGATCCACGATTCACTTTGAACTTCTGTACATGTGTGCAAGAATCTATGGGAACAGAAGTGCATCTGAGCATAGCATTTCATCCACAGACAGATGGGTAATCTGAGCAAACCATTCAAACGCTAGAAGACATGCTGCGTGCATGTACAATAGATTTCCCGGGGAGCTGGAATGAGAAACTTCCATTGGTAGAGTTTTCGTATAATAATAGCTACCAAGCTTCAATAAGTATGGCACCCTTTGAAGGTCTATATGGAAGGAAGTGTAGATCACCGATTCATTGGTATGATTTATAAGAAAAATGATTGCATAAGACAGATTTTGTATAAGAGACAGTGCATACAGTTACAAAAATACAGCAACGGATGAAAATAGCCCAGAGCCAATAGAAGAGCTATGCAGACAAAAGACGAAGAGCCCTGGAGTTCAAAGAAGGGGATTTCATATTCCTAAGAGTTTCGCCAATGAAAGGAATAATGCGATTCAGAAAGAATGGGAAATTAAGTCCGAGATATATTAGACCATATGAAATAATCGAACACATTGGTAAAGTGGCTTATAGATTGGCATTATCTCCAGAAATGTCTACAGTACATAATGTGTTTCATGTGTCAATGCTGAGAAAGTATATATCAGATCCGTCCCATGTGTTGAAAATTGAATCGATCCAGATTCAAGAAGATCTGACCTATGAAGAAAGACCTATTCAAATTTTGGCACGCGAAGATAAAGTTTTGAGGAACAAAACGATCCCATCAGTCATAGTGCTATGGAGAAACCACAACGTGGAAGAGGCTACATGGGAGGGAGAAGATGAAATTAGGAATTTGTAACCCCACTTGTTCTAAATTTTCAGGGACAAAAATTTTATAAGGAGGGGTGAATGTGATAACCAGGAATTTTAGATTCTTAGAGTAGATTAAAATTGTATGTATGTATGAATTTTAATGAATAAATTATGAAAAAGTTGTGTTTTAATACTGTTGAGAATACTGTAAAAATGTTCTGGTAGTGTTAAAGTAAGTGAGTTCAAGGATGGAAAATCTTACCAAATAGAATCAGGTGAGATAGTTTGAAAATAGAGCCAAAAACCCTAGGGAGTACACTGAAATACACTAAAATGATAGAAATTTACGGTAGAGAGTTTTGACTAAACGAAAGCAAAATAAAACAAACCGATCAAACCAGAGGCGGCCTGAACTCGCCTATGTGATTTCGGTAAAGTTCTGTTCGTTTTGACTTTGGGTCAAAATTTGACCACAGATTAATTAGTGAATTAATTCATATATAATAGGATGACATCACTATGTTGATGTCATAAATGTAATTTTTATTTAGGATGTAAAGTAATATGGAAAGGTGTATGGTTAGGATTTGATGTCCTTGAGATCAAGGGTTAAGATCATGCAAAAATAACCTTGAAAAAAATTTTGGAAATATAGAAAAAAGGCCATTCAGCCATGTGGAAAGGAGACAACAAAAAAATTTGATTTTTGGCCCAAAATTTTTGCACTTTAGTCCGTGAACAATTAGCAAATTGTTGGAAAATATTTGCTAAGTGGTCCTTGGTTTTTGCCTATAAATTGTAAGGACTGCCCTGATCATGTACTTTAATTTTCAATTTAATGAGAAATTGAAGAATAATTTGATGCATTTTAGTGCAACTTTTAAAGTACACGGTCAGTTACATGGTCGTGTAAGTGGCCGTGTACCACTCAGACTGTGTATATGTGTGTAGCCGTGTAAGTATACATGGCCGTATAGTAGAACACGGTTAGGTACACGGCCATGTAAGAGGCTGTGTATTGCTCGGGTTGTAAACGTGTGAAAAGCCGTGTAACTGAACATGGCCATGTACTGAGACACAGTCAAGAACACGGCCGTGTAAGAGGCCGTGTACCGTTCGGGTTGTGAACGTGTAAAAGGCCGTGTTTTGAAACAGGGCCGTGCAAAAGAAATTCAACTAGTACACGCCCGTGTTTGATGTATACACGCCTATGTTACCTTATACACGCCCGTGTTAAAGGCCATGTTGAAGGCTGTGTAACGGGCAGAAAGCCGTTACGCAGACCCTCAAATTGCATGAAACCTAATTACTATGCAATGAGTAATTAAGTTGGAAAAATATAGTATATTTCCCATTGAATAGACTAAACAGATACGGTGCTGTTTAAGCACTATCCATGCAGTGAAAGGGTGACCAACAGTGAACCCGGTCCACCCTATTATGTGTATAAATGAATGAAACATGTAGTGTGGGGAAACTAGTCCAGACGACCATTTCTTGACACAAGACTGGTAAATAGATCACTAGAACACTCGGACCAAACATCTGAGTACAATAGCGAGAGATAGCCCTAGCAGGGGTACGATATTGAGAAAATAGTTCAGATGACCTCTTCTGACCTAGAGACTAACAAAATCAGGGTCGGAGCACTCAGACAAGTCGATTAAGTAGAAAACGGTGGGTAATGAATAAAGAGAAACGCAGTGTCAAGTTATTGGTGAAGACGGCCTGAATTTGACCTAAAACTGATATATGAATGGTTGGTAGACTTGATCTGGTTGATTGAGCACAAAACAAGACTTTTAGTTTGAGAGATACGCAGTATCAGGATGAGGGTCAAGACGACCTTTACTCGGCCCGAAACTGATATATTTGGGCTCAGAATGCCCAAATTAGTCAATCGGACACCTGAGACGTTTTTCGAGGTGGGGTCACACTGATCTAAAAACTGGTTTAGATGACCTCCAATGGACGTAAAACTGATAAAAATGGAATCAGCACATCCAAATTAGTCAAGAGAGACTGTGTTTGAAATTTCACCTGGGAATGCCTCGGTTTGCGTGTGAAAGGACAACAAAGTGTAGACACAACCACAGTATAGCATGTGAACAGTAATCTAGACCGATAATGGGCTCTTAGACAGTATAAAACAATTAGGAATTTACAGTACAAAAATCAGATTAAGAAAACCAATTTTCGGATGAAAATTGGAACACTGCCGAGAAAGGATCGAACACCGTAGTATAAAATTAGACTGCGATAAGAAGCCAACATAGATAAAATTTGGCCTTAAATTTTCGTGCCCCTTAGCTGCAAAAGTAATTGTAATCAGCTGCACACATAGGCCAAAAGGTGGCCAATAAAATATTTTCCCTAGCCATGACACACTTGAATAAAATATTCAAGGGTTTTAAAAGGTTAGTCAACAATATTTGTTTATTCCTCCCTCCTTCCAATGAGCAACCATGCCCACTTTGGCCTGAAATTGGGCAGCAAAATTTTCCGAAGATTTGGCTAATTTGGTAGACAATTAAGTAGCATTAAATCTAAGTAGTTTGATCAATTTTGCCTATAAAAGGCACCCTTTACACGAGTGATTTGTTTCCTTTCATTTTAGCTTCCAAAACACATTTCACGTCTCCTTTTTCTCCTAGCTACAGTCGAACACTTTAAGCCTCCAAACCTTCACTTTTTCAAGCTTTAAATCATACCACAAACTTACCAAAAATCAAACCTCACAAGCTTATGCTAGGAGGATTCGAATCCAAGTCGTTTTAAGGCACCAAGGGTAAGTCTTCAAAAATCGATCCTTGTAGTTTTTAGTTTCCATTTTGATTTGATTTTTAAGAGAAATTTTTAGTATTTGTTCTAGCAAAAACAAACCCCATTCTCTTGGATTCCCATGACCATTTTTGGTTCCTCAAGCCTAGTTGAAACCGTGCTTGGTTCAAGGCACGAAGGTAAACCGAAAACCTTATCTTGTGTTAGTTGATTTTAAGTTTTGATCAAGGCCATTTATGTGTATTTATTTATGCAAATGGTTTGTAATCAGTTTATGTTGAGCCCTTAGATTATCATTATTAAGTTCATGTGGTTGTGGTTGTGTTTACATTAATTTTTGTGAATGGTTATGTGTGAATGAAAGCATGAACGTCTTAGTGGCTGGACACAAATTTGTCCTTAAGGAAACGCCATGGATTTTGGCAATTTTGACCCACTTAGGGTCCGAATTTGGGTTTTGGTGTTTTAAGGAAAATTTGATACAATCGTTTTTGCATCAAATAGCCCTCGGCCAAAAACGAACCTAAGATAGGTTTTTAGAGTGTTTTTCACTCGGTGTCCAAAACTGGGAACAAAATCCAAACCCAGTGTTTAGTCTCAGGTTTTGCTAGAAATGGACCACTTAGAGTCCGAATCGGTTCTCGGACTCAGCACGAAAGTTGTAGATCTCGTCGAGATCTTGAAAACCACTTTAAAATCAAAATGTGTTTTAACACTTTAAAACATGAACAAGGTTTTCATAAAAATGTCCCCCACCTTCCAACGGGGTGATAAGGGGGCGATTTCAAAATAAAGAATTTTTCGAAGATTTTTACAAGCCAACCCAAACAATTTTTCAAAGAAAAATGGTGTGTGTAGCCCGATAGGCTATCACACCAAAACAAGCCTTAGTAGCCCGACAGGCTACTACCCCAAACAAGTCATAATGGCCCAGTGGACCATTACACCAAACAAGCCTTAGTAGCTCGGTAGGTTACCACACCCCAACAAGTGAAGTAACCTGGTCGGTTACTACACTAAGTTCACGTATAGTAACTCGATAGACTACTTAGTTACCAACACGCGAGTTAACCGGTCAGTTGACTGAGTGGTAAACCAGTCAAGGGCCACGTTTTGATCAACACAGTGAGGAACGATGATTAATCTGTCAAGTAGACGATTGATCGAACACGGTACGAGTTAGACACCAAATCCCTATAATAGGCCAATAGGGTACCGACGGGTCTCAGTACCCCATAGAAACGCAAGTTATACTCACTAACATTAATAGTGACTCAACGGGAGTATGAATGAGAAACGTTATTAATGACAGGTGGTAACCGGTGAATTGATAAAGGCATGATTTCAAGTTGCTTGCAATTACGTAAGTACAACTCCGCCTACTGCATGAACGAAAATGCTTTTAAATGATATTTTATAGTATGTTAAAATATGTATGCCATGCACACGATGTTGCACCGCATGTTTAAGAGTATGTAGTTTCACAATCAAGTAGATTGATGAAAAAGCTAGTTAGATGCCATATGTCCCTACCATGTAGGATTTGGGATAGCTTAGAGAAGAATATAGCTAGAAAAGATAAACAAGATAGAAATTAGTTAGCGTGTCGTACCAGCCTTTTTAAATGAAGAGGTTTTAAGTTAAAGCAGAAAGTTGAGCATCCGTTGATGGGTCTCCGGCTATTTTACCACGGGCGTACCGATGGCCTGTGCACGCATGGTACTGACACATGGGCCCTAAATAGACAAGAAAATAAAAGAGAAGTTTGAAGTATAAATGAACATAATTGGATCATGCATTAGTTATAGTTCACCATGCTTCTAGATGCATTTAGTACATGATGTTTCTATGATGCACATGTTATGTGAAGTTTTATAATCATTGATATGATATGTGATATGTGATATGTTAAATTGGTATATGTGGTATATGACTGCTTATATGTTTTTAAGTATGTACTATGTTTAAACATGTTTTGTGGTAAACATGTTGTACTTACTGGGCATAAAGCTCACATAGTGTGTTCATGCTATAGGTAAGCGTCCTACAGCTTAAATCCTAATGGGCGACGGTAGCGGCAGAGGCGGATGTGAGGGCAAGGTTATGGAGACACCGCGAGTTTATTTTTTGCAAGTTTGAGTATCAGTATTTTGAATAGTAATGGTTAAATAGTACTTTAAATAGTAATTGTTAGACAGTATCTTTGAATAGTAATCATTAAATAGTATTTTTAAATAATAATCGGTATACATACGTAAACAGTAAATACGTACATGTAAAAAAATATCCGTAATTTTATGCTATCTAGTTATGTATAAATTGCTAGAAAGTATAAGAAAAGCAAGCAAGTCAGTTTTTAGTGACGGTCCGGGCCACTGAGGGCACGGGGCATCACAGTTGGTATCAGAGCAATTTCCTGCCACCCTACCTCACATCACTGTATGCCTGCCTCATCTGTCCAAGTAAGTTAGCTTTTGTTTTTCAAAATTTAGTATATGAGTTGACGATTAATTTATAATAGGAGAATGGCTACACCGTTTGACCTTTAGCAACTACAGGAGGACTGAGAAGCGAGTGTAGCTTTCGTCGCCATGCGACCACACACATACGATGGTAGCAACCCATACGAACTCCCTTATTGGATTCATCATATGGAGACAATCTTCAAAGGGTGCCATATTCCACCCCATCTTCAAGTGGTAATGGCCAGTAGCCGATTACAAGGACCAGTAATGACATGGTGGAATGATCGACGTAGGATCAGGGGTCTAGTAATGTAGTGGGATAAGTTCTGCCAAGACCTTCGCAGCTCCAACGACCCAGCTAAGGATGCAGAGATCTAGGATGATATGTATGAGAGGAGATATCAGGTCCTCTCTGACATTTGGGACATTTACGAGGGAGAGACCATGGTACACTACTGTCAGTGATTTTTAGGCACCATGTTGCCGTGCATTCCCTTAGGCAATCCATTTGTAGAGGCAACCGATTTGCTTTGGAGAGGGATTCCATGGTACGTGAGGGACCTCGTCCACTACCCTCCGCCATATGAGAACTAAGGCGCGTGGTCCTAGACATAATGGATGCTGAGCGAGTGGCACTCAACTCTGACCTGGCAAACGCCACACCTCAGTTGGCGGACGAAGAGCTCACGATCGAACCACAGCCAACAGTATCTGAAGACAATGGAGACCTGGTAGAGGACCCCGAACCAGCCCCTCTGTCTCTCGGACACCATATGGATGAGGACGGTAACGAGGCTATCCCCGATGCCCAACCTAATGATGAGGAAGAGGAGATCCCCGATCACATCAGTGGCAATGAGGGGGTAGAAATGTATGAGCCCCAAGTCATCATCGCCAGTGATGATGAAGTTGATTTTGCTTGGGGAGACGAGGATGAAGACCCCGAGGAGTTTCCCATAAGTGAAAGCGAGAATGAGGCAATGTCTGATGCAGAGTCAGGATTGTCCTCTGAGTAGTAGTAACCCTTTTCACGAAAATTTTTGTTATGTATTTATGTAAAGGGAAATAGTAGCTTTCCCCATCTGACTCAACTTAATGTACTTAATGGGATCGTATTTTTGGAAGTGTGTGCCACTCCCAACAAATTTAAAAAATATATATGTTTTAGGAGATGTTTTATGAAAAGTAGTATCATTTTGCCCTGAGGGCCTAAATATGATTTTTCTACAAGTATGATCAAGTATGGAAAAGAGTACAAGACAGTTCCTGGCACTCAGATGTTGTCCCAATACGACACGATAGTTGTATTGAACATCATAAGGATAAAAGAAGAAAGGAAAGATATAGTATGTATATATATCTATGATGCTTAAAATGAAGTTGTTTAGTAAGAAGGAAAATGATATGTAAATACAAATCCCAAGTACAAAATTTGAGAACCTTATGTTCTCTTTTTCTGTTGAATGATAGGGTTACATAGGTGACAATGGCAAGAACAAGAGCCCAAACAAACCAAGCTACGTGAGACGACGAGCTACTGGCACGTCTCGCAACGATGCAGGAAATGATGGTAAATCAGCAATGAGAGCTTAACCAGCTCAGAGAACAAATGAACTGACAATAATAGGCACCACAACCCGTGGAGGTACCAGTCCAAGCTACATCAGCAGCCCCCGACGCTCACAGAGAGCAGGCAGCCCCCCCAGCCCAAGCAATTCCAGCACCACCAGCTGTGGCTGCTCTTGCAGCCAATGTTATTGTACCAGCCTATAGAGAGGGTGACTTATGCAAGCAGTTTAGGCGCATGAAGGTGCCTAAATTTGAAGGAACTATAAACCTTATTAAAGCCGACGATTGGCTGACTGATGTTCAAGTCATTCTAGACCTCGTGGGACCTTCTGAAGGGGAAAAAGTTATGTGCACATCCCCAACCCTACGAAAAGGAGCATGCCAATGGTGGAAGACCGTGGCTATAAGAAGGAACATCAATGAAATGAACTGGGCAGGCTTCATTGCCAAGTTCAGAGAAACGTACATCAACGAGAGGCCTTAGCAGTCCAGTAGGATGAATTTAACAATTTGTGCCAAGGAAGCATGACAGTCATAGAGGCCGTAAGAAAATTTGTACAGCTAGCCTGACTTTGCCCCGGCCTAGTGCCGACTAAGAAGGAAAAGGTTAGGAGGATGCTAAAAATGTTTTAGATGGATATAGCTGTCTAAGTCTACAGCGGCAGCCATGGGCCAACAACCATGGCTGAATGTGTTAGTAGAGCCATCCGGGCTGAGTATTGGCTAGCCCAAGACAAAGAAAGGAGGGCATAGATCTTCAAGGCAAAGAGAGAAGAGAAGAATCAATTGAAGCCGACCAAGGGCAAACAACACTCTGAATTTCAGCATAGAGGGCAGAGTATGGGAAACAACCAACACAACCAGCCATCCAACAACAACAATAAGAGGAAAGGGAATCCAGCCAATCAAGGCCAGCAAAGGAACTTTCCTCAGAAGAAAAATAACCGATGAGGAAACAGAAATCAACACCCGCCTTGCCCAAAATGTGGAAGGAACCATCCAGGAGAATGCCGCCAGGGCACCAGCGGCTGTTACATATGTGGCAAGGAAGGCCACTCCGCGAAACACTGCCGCTCGAACCCATAAAATAAGCAAGGTCAAGCCTGCCCTACTAGCGGACAGCTCCATGATGCCCAGGGAAGGATTGAAGGCCTAATGATCAGCCAAGGCAAATTGGAAGCTCTAGAGCTGCAGCGGAGGATCTATACCTTTACTCGCAAGGATGCAGAGGCCGAAATCTTGACCATGGTGACAGGTCAGCTTTCTGTTGCCAACTCTACTGCACTAGTTTTGTTTGATTTCGGCACTATGTATTCTTTTGCATCATAAGAATTTGCTAGGAGATTAGGCAAGAACTTAGATAAGATGAACCAGACTTTTTGAATTGCCCTTCCCTCTAGGGAAGTTTTGTTGTCTAGCTATTGGATACGTCATGTACCAATAGTTATTAGTGGGCACGAGCTGAGCATGGACCTAATCATCATCGAAATGTGTGACTATGACGTGATTATAGGAATGGATGTTCTTGCCAAGTACCAGGCCGTTATAGACTATCAAAGACGGGATGTGATCTTCCACACAAGCGAACACGAAAAATTTGTCTACAAGGGCTTATTGTCGAAGCAACCAAAGAGGATGATATGGACAATGAAGGCTCACCAGCTACTATCTAAAGGATGCACTGGTTTTCTCGCACACATAATGGATACGACCCAGAAAGCAAAAACCAGACCAGACAACATACCAATAGTAATGGAGTTCACGGAAGTATTCCCCAAAGACCTTCCAGGACTTCTGCTGAAGCAGGAGATATCGTTCGAAGTCAAATTATTACCAGGATCGGCACCCGTATCCAAGGCCCCCTACAGAATGGCCCTAATAGAATTGAAGGAACTTCAAACTCACTTAAAGGAGCTGATGGACAAGGGTTTCACTCGACAGAGCTGCTTGCCGTGGGGAGCACCGGTCTTATTTGTAAAGAAGAAACACGAAACGTTGTGAATGTGCATAGACTACCAGGAGCTAAATAAGATCACGATCAAGAATATGTATCCGTTGCCATGGATCGACGATTTGTTTGATCAGATACAAGGCGCTACCATATTTTCCAAGATCGACCTACATTTTTGGTACCACCAATTGCGGATCAGAGATGCCGACATCCCCAAGATGGCATTCTGAACACAATATGGACATTATGAGTTCCTCATTATGTCGTTCAGGTTGACAAACGTGCCTGCCACTTTCACGGATCTAATGAACAGAGTATTCAAGGAGTTCCTGGAAAAGTTTGTCATTCTGTTTATCGATGACATACTTGTATATTCTAAGACAAATGAAGAGCATGCGGAGCATTTAAGAGCCATCCTACTCAAGCTTAAGGAGCATCAGCTGTACGCCAAATTCTCTACGTGTGAATTTTGGCTGGAGAGGGTTCATTTTCTCGGTCACATGGTCTCCCATGAGGGAGTGTCCGTGGACCCAGCAAAGGTAGAAGCAGTTAGTAATTGGCCGACTCTGAAAAATGTAACAGAAATTCGTAGCTTCTTAGGTTTAGCGGGATACTACCGACGCTTAGTGGAAGGATTCTCGAAGCTAGCTGCACCACTCACGACGCTAACTAAGAAGGAAAAGAAGTACGAGTGGTCTGACAAGTGTGAAAAGAGCTTTTAGGAGCTAAAAAGCTGACTTACGAGCGCTCCAATCCTGACCATACTAGATGCTGAACAAGGGACTTCTATAATTTATAGCGACGTGTCAAAGACTGGACTAGGAGCCATGTTAATGCAAGGTGGTAAGGTAGTTGCATACTCTAAGGATGGCATACTCTATTTCAGAGATAAAGTGTGTTTCCCAAAGGATGAAGAACTTAAGAAATGGATCCTGTCAGAAACTCATGACACATCGTACTCGATACATCCAGGAGCAAATAAGATGTACCAGGGCTTGAAAGGAAGTTTTTGGTGGCCAAACACGAAGAATGACGTCGCCGAGTTCGTGGCAAGTGCCTCACCTACCAGAAAATTAAAGTAGAACATTTATGACCGGGAGGAGAGCTGTAAAAGATCGAGCTACCAGAGTGAAAATGGGAGCAAATTACCACGGATTTCATGGTCGGATTGCCCAAAACCTCAAACGGGAACGATGCCATCTAGGTAATTGTGGATTGACTGATGGAGTTAGCTCGATTTTTAGCCATGAAGTTGAGCTACTTGGTAGAAAGGTTAGCATAAATGTACGTCGCTCAAGTAGTAAGACTGCATGGAGTATTCAAATCGATCATCTCAGATCAAGATAGACGCTTCACTTTAAGGTTTTGGCAGAGCGTTCAAGCTACAATGGGAATCAAATTAAAGTTCAGCACTGCTTTCCATCCTCAGACAGATAGTCAGTCTGAGAGGACTATACAAATGTTAGAAGATATGTTGAGAGCGTGTGTCTTAGACTTCAAGGGGAATTGGGATCAGAAGTTGCCATTGATAGAGTTCTCGTACAATAATAGCTATCATTCCTTGATTGGGATGGCTCCGTACGAGGCACTTTATGGAAGAAGATTCTGATCTCCGATTCACTGGCACGAGACTGGAGAAAAATAGCTCACCAGCACCGACTTCGTCAATTATACAACAAAAGCTGTGAAGCTTATACGAGAGAGACTGGATACAGCGCATAGCCGCTAGAAGAGTTATGTAGATAGATGACGAAGACCTCTTGAATTTCAAGAAGGAGACTCAGTTTCCCTCAAGGTGGCACCCATGAAAGGGGTGATGTATTTTGGGAAGAAAGGAAAGCTCAGTCCTATATATATAGGACCTTTCAAGATCCTCGAAAGGGTCGGGAAGGTAGCCTACCGATTAGCACTTCCTACCAAACTGGCTTCCATACACAATATTTTCCACGTCTCGATGTTAAAGAAGTACGTGTTAGATAGTTTCCACGTACTGAGCCAAGAGCCAGTTGAAGTACATGCAGATCTAACCTATGAAGAGAGACCCGTATAGATTCTAGCCAGGGAAAATAAGGTTCTTAGGAATAAAGTGATTCTGCTTGTTAAAGTATTATGGCAGAATCATAACCTCGAAGAAGCTACACGGGAACGGGAAGAGGATATGAAAAGAGACTTCCCAGATTTATTCTAATTTTCGAGGATGAAAATGTTTATAAGAGGGGTAGATTGTAAGGATTGCCCCGATCATATACTTTAATTTTCAATTTAATGAGAAATTGAATAATAATTTGATGCATTTTAGTGCAATTTTTAAATTACAGAGTCAGGTACACTGCTGTGTAAGTGGCCGTGTGCCACTCAGACTATGTACGTGTGTGTAGCCGTGTAAGTATACATGGTTGTGTAGTAGAACACGGTCAAGTACATGGCCGTGTACCGCTCGGGCTGTGAACGTGTGAGAAGCTGTGTAACTGAACATGGTCGTGTACTGAGACACAATCAAGAATATGGTTGTGGAAGAGGTCGTGTACCATTCGGGTTATGAACGTGGCCATGTTTTGAAACATAGTCGTGTTAAAGAAATTCAACTAGTACATGCCCGTGTCTGGTGTATACGCGCCCGTATTACCTTATACACGCCCATGTTAAAGGCCGTGTTGAAGCCCATGTAATGGGCAGAAAGCCATTACATAGACCCTCAAATTGCATGAAACCTAATTACTATGCGATGAGTAATTAAGTTGGAAAAATATAGTATATTTCCCATTGAATGGACTAAACGGATACGGTACTGTTTAAGTACTATTTATGCAGTGAAAGGGGCGATCGACAGTGAACCCAATCCACCCTATTATGTGTATAAATGAATGGAACATGTAGTGTCAGGAAACTAGTCTGGACAACCATTTCTTGACACAAGACTGGTAAATATATCACCAGAATGCTCGGACCAAACATCTGAGCACAATAGCGAGAGATAGCCCTAACATGGGTACGATATCGAGAAAATGGTACAGATGACCTCTTCTCACCTATATACTGACAAAATCAAAGTCGGAGCACTCACAGCAGTCAGTTAAGTAGAAAACGGTGGGTAATGAATAGAGAGAAACGCAGTGTCAAGTTATTGGCAAAGACGGCCTTAATTTGATCTAAAACTGATACATGAACAGTTAGTAGACTCGATCTGGTTGATTGAGTACAAAACGAGATTTTTAGATTGAAAGATACATAGTATCAGGATGAGGGTCAAGACAACCTTTACTCTCCCAAAACTGATATATTTGGGCTCAGAACGCCCAAATTAGTCAATTGGGCACCTGACACGTTTTTCGAGATGGGGTCACACCGATCTCGAAAACTGGTCTAGATGACCTCTAATGGACGTAAAACTGATAAAAATAGAATCAAAACGTCCAAATTAATCAAGAGAAACTGTGTCTGAAATTTCGCCTAGGAACGCATCGGTTTGCGTGCAAAAGGACAACACAGTGTAGACACAACCACAGTATAGGATGTAGATAGTAATCTAGATTGATAATGGGCTCTTATATAGTATAAAACAACCAAGAATTTACAGTACAAAAATCAGATTCAGAAAACCAATATTCAGATGAAAATTGGAACACTGCCGAGAAAGGACCGAACACCGCTGTATAAAATTAGATTGCGATGAGAAGCCAACACAGATAAAATTTGGCTTTAAATTTCCACACTCATTAGCTGCAAAAGCAGTTGTAATCAGCTGTAATTTGGTAGACAATTAAGTAGGATTCAGTCTAAGTTGTTTGATCAATTTGCCTATAAAAGGTACCTTTTACACAAGTGATTTGTTTCCTTTCTTTTTGGCTTCCAAAACACATTTCACTTCTTCTTTTTCTCCTAGCTGCAACTGAACCCCTTAAGCCTCCAAACCTTCACTTTTTCAAGCTTTAAATCATACCACAAACTTACCAAAAATCAAACCTCACAAGCTTGTGCTAGGAGGATTCGAATCCAAGTCGTTTTAAGGCACCAAGGGTAAGTCTGCAAAAACCGATCCCTGTAGTTTTTAGTTTCTGTTTTGATTTGATTTTTAAGTGAAATTTTTGGTATTTGTTCTAGCAAAAACAGACCCCATTCTCTTGGATTCCCATGACCATTTTTGGTTCCTCAAGCCTAGTTGAAACCGTGCTTGGTTCAAGGCACGAAGGTAAACCGAAAACCTTATCTTGTGTTAGTTGATTTTAAGTTTTGATCAAGGCCATTCATGTGTATTTATTTATGCAAATGGTTTGTAATAAGTTTATGTTGAGCCTTTAGATTATCATTTTTAAGTTCATATGGTTGTGGTTATATTTACATTAATTTTTTTGAATGGTTATGTGCGAATGAAAGTATGAACGTCATAGTGGCTGGACACAAATCTATCTTTAAGGAAAGGACACGGATTTTAGCCATTTCGACCCACTTAGGTTCCGAATTTGGGATTTGGAAAAACATGGTGTTTTAAGGAAATTTTGATACGGTTGTTTTTACGTCAAATATCCCTCAGCCATAAACAAACGTATGATAGGTTTTTTGATTGTTTTTCACTCGGTGTCCAAAACTGGGAACAAAATCTGAATCCAGTGTTTAGCCTCGGGTTTTGCTAGAAATGGACCACTTAGGGTCCGAACTGGTTCTTAAACTCAGCACAAAAGTTGTAGATCTCATTGAGACCTTAAAAACCACCCGTGTGTGTGAAATATTTGGTTGTTTTGGGCCTTAAACAGAGCCGTTTTTACAGAGACGCAAAACTGGGACAATCACAAAAAACTGGGCACCAAGCCCATGGGTTTAATGAAATTTGGAGCCGTTAGAGTTAGATTTAGGCTCCGAGATGAACATGAGATTTGTTCATCTTGTCGAGGATGAAAACTTTCGTGTTTGACAAAATCACAAACAAAGTCATTTAGACCAAGTTTCAAAATAGTTTTCAAAAGTGGTTCAAAACTACCATTAAAATGCAAGCTTTAAAAATATAATTTATGCACTTCAAAATAAAAATGTGTTTTAACACTTTAAATTATGAACAAGGTTTTCATAAAAACATCCCCTACCTTCCAACAGGGTGATAAGGGGGCGGTTTCAAAATAAGGAATTTTTCCAAGATTTTTACAAGCCAACCCAAACAATTTTTCAAAGTAAAATAGTATGTGTAGCCCAGTAGGCTACCACACCAAACAAGCCTTAGTAGCTCGGTAGGGTACTACCCCAAACAAGCCATAGTAGCCCAGTGAGCCTTTACACCAAACAAGCCTTAGTAGCCTAGTAGGCTACCACACCCCAACAAGCGAAGTAACCCGGTCGATTGCTACACTAAGTTTATGTATAGTAGCTCGATAGACTACTTAGTTACCAACACGCGAGTTAACCGGTCAGTTGACTGAGTGGTAAACCAGTCAAGGGCCACGTTTCGATCAACATAGTGAGGAACGATGATTAATCTATCAAGTACACGATTGATCGAACACGATACGAGAGAGACACCTAATCCTTATAATAGGCTAGTAGGGTACCGACGGGTCTCGGTACCCCATAGAAACACAAGTTATAGTCACTAACGTTAATAGTGACTTAACGGGAGTATTAATGAGAAATGTTATGGATGACAGGTGGTAACCGATGAATTGATAAAGGCGTGATTTCAAGTTGCTTGCAATTAGGTAAATACAACTCCGCCTATGGCATGAACGAAAATGCTTTTAAATGATATTTTACAGTATGTCAAAATATGTATGCCATGCACATGATGTTGCACTGCATGTTTAAGAGTATGTAGTTTCACGATCAAGTATATTGATGAAAAAGCAAGTTAGATGCCATACGTCCCTACTATGTAGGATTTGGGACAGGTTAGAGAAGCATATGGCTAGAAAAGATAAACAAGATGGAAATTAGTAAGCATGTCGTATCGGCCTTTTCAAATGAAGAGGTTTTAAGTTAAAGCAGAAAGTTGAGCATCCGTCTTTCCGGCTTTTTTACCACGGGCGTTACCAATGGCCTGTGCACGCATGGTACTGACACATGGGCCCTAAATAGACAAGAAAAGAAAAGAGAAGTTTGAAGCATAAATGAACATAACCGGATCATGCATTAGTTATAGTTCACCATGCTTCTAGATGCATTCAGTACATGATGTTTCTGTGATGCACATGTTATGTGAAGTTTTATAATCATTGATATGATATGTGATATGTGGTATGTTAAAGTGGTATATGTGATATATGACTGCTTATATGTTTTTAAGTATGTACTATGTTTAAACATGTTTTGTAGTAAACATGTTGTACTTATTAGGCATAAAGCTCACGTCGTGTGTTCATGCTATAGGTAAGCATCCTACAGCTTAAATCCCAATGGGCGATGGTGGCAGTGGAGGCGGATGTGAGGGCAAGGTTATGGAGACACAGCGAGTTTATCTTCCGCAAGTTTAAGTATCAGTATTTTGAATAGTACTGGTTAAATAGTACTTTGAATAGTAATTGTCAGACAGTATCTTTGAATAGTAATCGTTAAATAGTATGTTTGAATAGTAATCGTTAAATGGTATTTTTGAATAGAAACTGTAAACCGTATTTTTGATTAGTAATCATTAAATAGTATTTTTAAATAGTACCGTTAAATAGTATTGTTGAATAGTAATCGTATATGTACATATACAGTAAATACGTACATGTAAAAAAAAAAAACCTTAATTTTATGATATCTAGTTAAGTATAAATTGCTAGAAAGTATAAGAAAAGCAAGCAAGTCCGTTTTTAGTGACGGTCCGGGCCACTGAGGGCACGGGGCGTCACAGTTGGTATCAGAGCGGTTTCCTGCCACCCTACCTCACATCGCCGTACGCCTGCCTCATCTGTCCGAGTAAGTTAGTTGTTTTTCAAAAATTTAGTATATGAGTTGACGATTAATTTATAATAAGAGAATGGCTACACCATTTGACCCTCAGCAAGTGCGGGAGGACCGAGAAGCGAGTGTAGCTTTTGCCGCCATGCGACCACACACATACGATGGTTGCAACCCATATGAACTCCCTTATTAGATTCATCATATGGAGACAATCTTTGAAGGGTGCCATATTCCACCCCGTCTACAAGTGGTAATGGCCAGTAGCCGATTACGAGGACCAGTAATGACATGGTGGAATGATCGACATAGGATCAGGGGTCCAGCAAAGCAGTGGGATGAGTTCTACCAAGACCTTCGCAACTCCGACGATCCAACTAAGGATGCAGACATTTAGGATGATATGTAAGAGAGGAGATATCAGGTCCTCTCTGACATTTGGGACATTTACAAGGGAGAGACCATGGTACATTACTGTCAGTGATTTTTAGGCACCACGTTGCCGTGCATTCCCTTAGGCAATCCATTTGCAGAGGTAACCGATTTGCTTTGGAGAGGGATTCCATGGTACGTGAGGGACCTTGTCCACTACCCTCCGCCATATGAGAACCTAAGGCGCGTGGTCCTAGACATAATGGATGCTGAGCGAGTGGCACTCAACCCTGACCTGGTAAACACTGCACCTCAGCTGGGCGACGAAGAGCTCGCGGCCAAACCATAGCCAGCAATACCTGAAGACAATGGAGACCTGATGCAGGACCCCGAACCAGCCCCTCTGTCTCCCAGACACCATACGGATGAAGACGGTGACGAGGCTATCCCCGATGCCCAACCTAACAATGAGGAGGAGGAGATCCCTGATCACTTCAGTGACGATGAGTGGGTAGAAATGTATGAGCCCCAAGTCATCATCGCCAGTGATGATGTAGTTGATTTTGGTTGGGGAGATAAGGATGAAGACCCTGAGGAGTTTCCCCTGAGTGAAAGCGAGAATGACCAAATGTCCGATGCAGAGTCAGGATTATCCTCTGGGTAGTAGTAACCCTTTTCACAAAAATTTTTGTTATGTATTTATGTAGAGGGAAACAGTAGCTTTCCACGTCTGACTCAACTTAATGTACTTAATGGGATCGTATTTTGGGAAGTGTGTGTCAGTCCTACCAAATTAAAAATATATATATGTTTTAGGAGATGTTTTATGAAAGGTAGTATCATTTTTCCCTGAGGGCCTAAATATAATTTTTCTACGAACCCTATTGAAGCCGACGATTGGCTGACTGATGTTCAATTCATTCTAGACCTCGTGGGACTGATTGAAGGAGAAAAAGTTATGTGTGCATCCCTAGCCCTATGAAAAGTAGCACGCCAGTGGTGGAAGACCGTGGCTATCAGAAGGAACATCAATGAAATGAACTGGGTAGACTTCATTGCCGAGTTCAGAGAAATGTACTTCAATGACGAGGCCTTAGCAGTCCAGAAGGATGAATTTAAGAATTTGCGCCAAGGAAGCATGACGGTTATGGAGGTCGTAAGAAAATTTGAACAACTAGCCCTACTTTGCCGCAATCTAGTGCCGACTGAGAAGGAAAAGTTCAGGAGGTTGCTGAAAATGTTCTGGACGGATATAGCCATCCAAGTCTACAGCAGCAGCCATGGGCCAACAACCATAGCCAAATGTGTCAGTAGAGCCATCCGGGCTGAGTATTGGCTAGCCCAAGACAAAGAAAGGAGGGCGTAGATCTTCAAGGAAAAGAGAGAAGAGAAGAACCAATCGAAGCCAACCAAGGGCAGACAACACTCTGAATTTCACCACAGAGGGCAGGGTATGGGAAACAACTAACACAACCAGCCATCCAACAACAACAATAAGAGGAAAGGGAATCCAGTCAATCAAGGCCAGCAAAGGAACTTTCCTCAGAAGAAAAATAACCAAGGAGGAAACAAAAATCAACACCCACCTTGTCCAAAATGCAGAAGGAACCATCCGGGAGAATACGGCCAGGGCACTAGTGGTTGTTACATATGTGGCAAGGAAGGCCATTTCATGAAACACTACCACTCGAACTCGCAAAATCAGCAAGGTTAAGCCCGGCCTACTAGCGGATAGCTGCACACTGCCCAAGGAAGGATTGAAGGCCCAGTGATCAGCCAAGGTAGATTGGAAGCTCCAGAGCCGCAGGGGAGGATCTATGCCTTTACTCGCGAAGATGCAGAGGCCAAAACCTCGACCATGGTGATAGGTCAGCTTTCTGTCGCCAACTCCACTGTACTAGTTTTGTTTGATTCTAGCTTTACACATTCTTTTACATCATCAGAATTTACTAGGAGGTTAGGCAAGAACTTCGGTAAGATAAACCAGACTTTTTGAATTGCCCTTCCCTCTGGGGAAGTTTTGTTGTCTAGCTATTGGATACGTCACGTACCAATAGTTATTAGCAGGCACGAGCTGAGAATGGACCTAATCGTCATTGAGATGTGTGACTATGACGTGATTATAGGAATGGATGTCCTCGCCAAGCACCATGCCATTATAGACTATCAGAGACGGGAGGTGATCTTCCACCCGAGCGGACACGAAAAATTTATCTATAAGGGCTTATCGTCGAAGCAAACATAGACGATGATATCGGCAATGAAGGCTCACCAGCTACTATCTAGTGGATGCACTAGTTTTCTTGCACACATAATGGATACGACCTAGGAAGTGGAAACCAGACCAAACAATGTACTAGTAGTAAAGGAGTTCACGGAAGTATTCCCCGAAGACCTTCCAGGACTTCCGCCGGAGCGGTGGATATCGTTTGAAATTGAACTGTTACCAGGATCGGTACCTGTATCCAAGGCCCCCTATAGAATGGCCGTGGCAGAATTGAATGAGCTTCAAACTCAGTTAAAGGAGCTGATGGACAAGGGTTTCATTCGACAGAGCTGCTCGCCATGCAGAGCACCGGTCTTATTTGTAAAGAAGAAAGACGGAACGTTGTGAATGTGCATAGACTACCAGGAGCTAAACAAGATCATGATCAAGAACAAGTATCTGTTGCTGTGGATCAACAATTTGTTTGATCAGCTACGAGGCGCTGCCATATTTTCCAAGATCGACCTACGTTCCGGGTACCACCAATTGCGGATTAGAGATGCTGACATCCCCAATACGGCATTCCGAACATGATATGGACATTATGAGTTCCTCGTTATGTCGTTCGGGTTGATAAATGTACCTGCCACTTTCATGGATCTAATGAACCGAGTATTCAAGGAGTTCTTGGACAAGTTTATCATTGTGTTTATCAATGACGTACTTGTTTATTCTAAGACAAAGGAAGAGCATGCACAGCATTTCAGAGTCATCCTACTCAAGCTTATGGAGCATCAGCTATATGCCAAATTCTCTAAGTGTGAATTTTGGCTGGAGATGGTTTATTTTCTCGGTCACGTGGTCTCCCATGAGGGAGTGTCCATGGACCCAACAAAGGTAGAAGCAGTTAGCAATTGGCTGACAACGAAAAACTTAATATAAATCTGTAGCTTTTTAGGTTTAGTGGGATACTACCGACACTTTGTGGAAGGATTCTTGAAGCTAGCTACACCACTCACGACGCTAACCAAGAAGGAAAAGAAGTACGAGTGGTCTGACAAGTGTGGAAAGAGCTTTTAGGAGCTAAAAAGCTGACTCACGAGTGCTCCAATCCTGACCATACCAGATGCTGAACAAGGGACTTTTGTAATTTATAGCGACATGTCTAAGACTGGACTAGGAGCCATGTTAATGCAAGGTGGTAGGGTAGTTGCATACGCCTCGCGACAACTCAAGAACCACGAAAGGAACTACCCGACGCATGACCTGGAGCTTGTAGTGGTGGTCTTTGCACTCAAAATATGGAGGCATTACCTATATGGTGTCAAGTACGAGATCTACACGGACCACTAGAGCCTCAAATACATTTTCACGCAAAAGAAGCTTAATAAGAGGGAACAAAGATGGCTGTAGTTGGTGAAGGATTATGACTATGAAATCCTATATCACCCAGGGAAACCAATAATGTGGCTGACGCATTGAGTAGGATGCACTCTTCGATGCTTATGACCATCCATGCCCTGTCGGAAGCACTGCAAAAGGAGCTACGAAGCAGCGAGATTGAGATGTTAACAGGAAGGTTGTCCGAAATGACCCTCCAGTCAATGCTCATAGCGGAAATCAAGGCCGGCCAAGACCTCGATTCATCCATGCACAAGCTCAAAAGGGAGGCAATGGACGACCAGAATTCAGAATTTCAAGTTTCTAAGGATGGCATACTCTATTTCAGAGATAGAGTGTGTGTCCTAAAGGATGAGGAACTCAAGAAGCAGATCCTGTCAGAAGCTCATGACACGCCATACTCGATACATCTAGGATCAAATAAGATGTACAAGGGCTTGAAAGGAAGTTTTTGGTGGCCAAATATAAAGAATGATGTCACCGAGTTCGTGGTGAGGTGCCTCACCTGCCAGAAAATTAAAGCAGAACATCAGCGACTGGGAGGAGTGCTGTAGAAGATCGAGCTACCAGAGTGGAAATGGGAGCAAATTACCATTGATTTCATGGTCGGATTGCCCAAAACCTCAAGCGGGAATGATGCCATCTAGGTAATTATGGATCGACTAATGAAGTTAGCTTGATTTTTAGGCATAAAGTTGAGCTACTCGGTAGAAAGGTTAGCGGAAATGTACGTCGCTTAAGTAGTAAAAATGCACGGAGTACCCAAATTGGTCATCTCAGATCGAGATGGACGCTTCACTTCAAGGTTTTGACAGAGCGTTCAAGCTGCAATGGGAACCAAATTGAAGTTCAGCACCGCTTTCCATCCTTAGATTGACGGTCAGTCTGAGGGGACTATATAAACATTAGAAGATATGTTGAGAGTGTATGTCTTAGACTTCAAGGGGAATTGGGATCCGAAGCTGCCATTGATAGAGTTATCATACAATAATAGCTATCATTCCTCGATTGGGATGGCTCTATACAAGGCACTTTATGGAAGAAGATGTCGATCTCTGATTCACTGGCATGAGACTAGAGAAAAACAGCTCACTAGCACCGAATTCATCAAGGATACAACAAAAGCTGTGAAGCTTATATGAGAGAGACTGGATACAGCGCATAGCCGCCAAAAGAGTTATACGGATAGACGACAAAGACCTCTCAAATTTCAAGAAGGAGACTCAGTTTTCCTCAAGGTGGCACCCATGAAAGGGGTGATGCGCTTTGGGAAGAAAGGGAAGCTCAGTCCTAGATATATAGGACCTTTTGAGATCCTTGAAAGGGTCGAGGAGGTAGCCTACTGATTAGTGCTTCCTCCCGAACTAGCTTCCGTACACAATGTTTTCTACATCTCGATGTTGAAGAAGTACGTGTCAGATAGTTCCCATATACTGAGCCAAGAGCCAGTTGAAGTACATGCAGATCTAACCTATGAAGAGAGACATATATAGATTCTAGCCTGGGAAAATAAGATTCTTAGGAATAAAGTGATTCCGCTTATTAAAGTATTATGATGGAATCATAACCTCGAAGAAGCTACATAGGAACGGGAAGAGGATATGAAAAGAGATTTCCCAGATTTATTCTAATTTTTGAGGACGAAAATTTTTGTAAGAGGGGTAGATTGAAAGGATCGCCCCGATCATGTACTTTAATTTTTAATTTAATGAGAAATTGAAGAATAATTTGATATATTTTAGTGCAATTTTTAAAGTACATGGTCAGGTACATGGCCGATGGTGGTGATACTGTCCTACTCTCAGGAGGGCCTACCACTAGTGCAGCGCTTTTTTGTGGGAACAGCTCCAGCATGACTTGGCGAAACTCAGCGCAATCCATTGCTAGCAGCATCTCCTGATCACAATACTCCTAATATAATCGTGTATCCTCACAGAATATGCCAATGGCCATCAGAACCCAGCAATCCTGATCTATATCGCACTGGTGCATGATGACCTCAATGTCATGTAGCCAGTCTCTCGTAGAGATCCCTTGTTGACCTCCCTCGAACGCCGATGGATGACTGCCTCTAAATGCATGTACAGCTCGTACTGACACTCTGACCCCTATACGAGCTCGATCTCCCACCACTGGAATGTCTACTGCCACGGGAGGGTTCACTATCGGTTGTGGAGGTGGTGCTTGTACTAGTGTCAGTGCTACTATGTTTGGCGCTAGTGGCTCAGGCACAGGTGGTCGCTGCATTGCTCGTCGCATCATGGACGGTCTGATCACGAGTCTAGTCCATACCCGAATCAGTCCTCTAGGTCGGTATGGATGAGGTCTCACATACGGTGGTCTAGTAATTTTAAGTCCTACAAAAGTATATAATTTTGAATAAATGTAAAGTTAACTAACTTAAAAAAGCTAACTTACTTGGATTGACAGGCAGATCGTGCTTTGTGTCAATAGAGATATTGTCAACCGCTCTGATACCAACCTGTGACGTCCCCTGATTCCAACCACCCACAACCACCATGAATCGACTTTACAGCCGACCAAGACCATTCGTGTACTGAATCCGAGTCGTCAGTTTTAAACTCTTTTGCTCATAATTCTTAAATGCCAGGGCCTAAAATTTCACCCAAATTTTTTTTTTCTTTAATACATACTCTTTCTTATGAATACCAAGTAAGAAAGTGATGTAAAATATAATACTGGCTTTTCTATGTCTTAAATAAGTACAACATATTATACAACATATATAATATATATGTACTATATATTTCATCTTCAAACATATTTTCTTTAACTCAAAAAGCTCAGCAAAAAACTTATGGCAGGACCAAGTCCACGGTAAGTTCCCTATACCCTTGACATGCTCGCATCCTGCCGCCATCCAGGAATCTACTAAACAAGTTTCTTACCTGCAACAAGAACAGACTGATGAGTTAACAGGCTTAGTAAGTTCAAACATACATAGTAAGAATCATATTGATTTAAAAACACTAAAAACTCAATCTCTTATAAATAGTACTATTCACTATAAATAGTACTATTCACCATAAATGGTAACTTTGACCTTTGATCGATGAATAATACCAGTTACCCTAACTGGTTACTATTCATTTTACCCTAACTGGGTACTATTCATATATCCTAACTGAATTTACATTACTCTAACGTAAACTTCGGTTATGCTCAATCATAATTTTTATCATTTTATTGATTGTTTATTCTCTATTTGATTTCTAGCTTAGAGCTCTGTTTATGGTAGTATCGATGATTATTAGCACGTTGACTGGGAGGGTCTAAGGAGCGACCTTAGGACATCGGCCTCCACAGTCCGAATAACCCCATAGGATTTAAACAAACCTCTACCACTATGTTGGAGGGGCGATACGCCTTAATGGTTTCATTACCATCTTTCAATTTATAGTTTTGACCAAGTGATCTTATATGTCACCTCAAGGTCACTATCCTCCATTTCTCGTAGGTCTTACTTATTTTCGTTACTTGGGATATGTTATTCTAACTAATCCCCAAATGCTTGTAGGATTTTATATCTAGTGCACACCTAGTACAAAATAGATCAACACAGTATTTCATGTTGCAGACACAAAATGCTTGAACTTACCAATACTGCGCTAGTGTCCACTTCCGAAACTCCTCCGCAGTTCTATCTCTATTTTGGGTTCCTACAGACATAATATTGTCTGTTAATACCCTGTTTTAATTATCACTTTAAATATACATTTATTTCACTTAACAATTCTACACATTTAAATTTTGTTTGTGGTACACGGTCTGCAACATGCTCGTGTTCTAGCCCGTGTACCTCTCGGGTCTATTCTACATGGCCATGTTGTTCTCTATCTTAGCCGTGTAATTGTACACGGCTCGATACACGCCCGTGTTTAAGCCCGTGTACCTCTCGGGTTATAAAATTTTTCCTATACACGGCTGTGTATTCCTCTACACGCCCGTGTTCCTCAAAATTTTCAGAATTTTAACTCTAAAATCTTTACCTTAAGTTTTAGAATTTTATCTTAGTTATTCTAGGTCTTTTAGGGTTCTTTCCGAGCCTTTTCAGAAAATTTTTGGCCAAAATGACCATTTTACCCCTAAAGGGTCTCGGGATCGTAATTATTTCGTTCTATCATTTTTTCCCAATTTTTCTAAGTCTAATTATTTTAAAATAATATTTCCTAGGTTTTTGTGTCATTTTACAGCTTAAATTGCTGCAAAATCTCAATCTTATTTTTCCCAGCCCTTGATTACTATTCATCCGTTACCTAGGGTCGTTTTTTCATTTTTCGAGTGTTTCGGAGCCTCAAATGGCCCTTTCACTACTTATTAAACATTATTTATCCCGTCCCCGGCCCTCGGTCCTCGAGAGGCTCGGGTTTCCTATCCCGACCTACATTTTTTTTCCTCGTTTCCCAAAATACCCCTAACATGAATTTTTTTTCCTGTTTTAGGCATTTTAGTGTTTTAGGGTCAGTTTACTATTCCTTTTGGGTTGGTTTTCCATTTCTAATCCTAACTTACAGAGGGGTCTCGGTTTCCTTCCCGAGTCCAATATTTTTACCCCTCGTTTCCTGAAATGCCCTTAAGTCGATTTTAGAAATTTCGACAGCATTTCCGCTTATATTTTAAGGTTTCCCGGCGTTAGGTACGCCTCAGAACCTTTGTACCTACCACGTACTATACCAGAGGCCTATTTTACACAAAGTTTCCAAACTTTGTATAAAAATTTTCCATATTTTTCAATATTCAGAAACCAACACCAGCCACAACATTTTTCTTTCAAACTAGCCTCGGTTTATTAGTTAATCGCATCTAAATAATTTTTCATCACATCACATCATTCTTAGGTTTTCCAATGTATAAAACAACATCAAAACCTAACAAAACATGTATTCTAACCCTAGTATAGCCACGAATTTTTATGCATAAATACATAGAAAACTTCATTTTCTTTCCTAGGGTTTTTATCAACATTCTTCAACATTAAAAATTTTTCATTTCTTAATGTTCATGCCCACGGTTTTAGCAAGAAAATTACATCAAAATTTTCTTGTTTCTTTATTCTAATTCATGCTTAATTCAACCCATAATTGAATGAACATAAACACTAAATCAAAACATCAAAACTCATGCTTTCTTCACACCATTGAAGCCACGGATTTTCAAGGGAAACATGCAAAATTTTTACTTGTTTCTAAACCCTAATTCATGCTTTAAATACTACAATATCAAACAAATCAAAACATCATCACATCATCAACTAAATAACAATTTTTTCCATTGTTTTCACACTTTCATACCCACGGATTTTCTAAGGAAAATCAAAGGGAAAAGCTTCGATTTTGAAGCTTACCTTGATTAGTTGATGACTTGTGATTGGAAATGCAATGCAAGCTAGGTTTGATGTGAAATTGAAAACAAAATTTTGGCTTTCAAAGGGGGAGAAGGCCACGGTTTTTGGCTGAAGAAAAGGCAAGAGTTTGGTTAGTTTTTTTCATTTTTTTGATTAAATTTTGATGCCTATTTATAGGCAAAAACCAAGGGCTTGTTTGCAATTTTTTCCCAACAATTTCCTAATTGTTCAAGGACTAAAAGTAAAGATTTTTGGGCAAAAATCAAAATTTTTTCTTCTCCCTTACCAAGTGGCCGAATGGCCTTTTAACATTTTTACAAAATTTTTTTCAATGGCTTTTTGGCATGATCTTAGCCATTGATAATAATGTAGGCTAATCTACACCATACACCTTTCAAAATTACTTTCCAAATTTAAGTAAAATAATTTGTTTTATGACATAATCAAGGTGATGTCATCAACTATTCATATTAATTCATTAATTAATTCGTGATCAATTTTTGACTGTAATCCGATCCGAACGGAATTTTACCAAAATCGCGTTGGTGGGTTCTCAATGCCTCCAGTGTGATCTGTTTATCTTATTTTACTTCCGTTTCATCAGAATTCTCTACCGTAAATTTCTATTGTTTTAGTATATTTCAATGCACTCTCTAGGGTTTTCGGCTCTGATTTCGAACCGTCTCACCCAATTATGTCCGGTAAAATTTTTCATCCCCGAACTCACACACTTTAACACTGCCAGAACATTTTTATACTATTCACAATAGTGTTGAAATACAACTTTTTCACATTTTATTTATTAAAATTGTTATATACATACAATTTTAACCTATTTCGAGAATCTAAAATTCCTAGTTATTACAGTATCGGCGGGTCTTGGTACCCCATAGAAACGCAAGATATAGTCCCTAACGTTAATAGTGACTCAACGGGAGTATTAATCAGAAACTTTATTGATAACAAGTGGTAACCCGTGAATCGATAAAGGCGTGATTTCAAGTTGCTTGCAATTACGTAAGTACAACTCCACCTATGGCATGAGCGAAAATGCTTTTAAATGATATTTTACAGTTTGTTAAAATATGTATGCCATGCACACGATGTTGCACCGCATGTTTAAGACTATGTAGTTTCATAATCAAGTAGATTGATTAAAAAGTAAGTTAGATGCCATACGTCCCTACCATGTAGGATTTGGGACAGCTTAGAGAAGCATATGGCTAGAAAAGATAAACAAGACGGAAATTAGTAAGCGTGTCGTACCGGCCGTTTCAAATGAAGAGGTCTTAAGTTAAAGTAGAAAGTTGAGCATCCGTTGATGGCTCTCTGACTATTTTATCACGGGCATTACCAATGGTCTGTGCACGCACGGTACTGACACATGGGCCCTAAATAGACAAGAAAAGAAAAGAGAAGTTTAAAGCATAAATGAACATAACCGGATCATGCATTAGTTATAGTTCACCATGCTTCTAGATGTATTCAGTACACGATGTTTCTGTGATGCACATGTTATGTGAAGTTTTATAATCATTGATATGATATGTGATATGTGATATGTTAAAGTGGTATATGTGGTATATGACTGCTTATATATTTTTAAGTATGTACTATGTTTAAACATGTTTTGCGGTAAACATGTTGTACTTACTGGGTGTAAAGCTAACGTAGTGTGTTCATGCTATAGGTAAGCGTCCTGCAGCTTAAATCCCAATGGGCGATGGTGGCGGCGAAGGTGGATGTGAGGGTAAGGTTATGGAGACATCGCGAGTTTATCTTCCGCAAGTTTGAGTATCAGTATTTTGATTAGTAATGGTTAAATAGTACTTTGAATAGTAATTGTCAGACAGTATCTTTGAATAGTAATCGTTAAATAGTATGTTTGAATAGTAATCGTTAAATGGTATTTTTGAATAGTAACCCTAAATCGTATTTTTGAATAGTAATAGTTAAATAGTATTTTTAAATAGTAACCGTTAAATAGTATTTTGAATAGTAATCGGTATACGTACGTATACAGTAAATACGTACATGTAAAAAAAATCCCTAATTTTATGATATCTAGTTAAGTATAAATTGCTAGAAAGTACAAGAAAAGCAAGCAAGTCAGTTTTTAGTGATGGTCTGGGCCATTGAGGGCACAGGGCATCACATAAATAGGCTACAAAATTCATAAAAAAAAAATGGAAAAATTGGCCAAATTCTTGCCATTCTTGAACAGCCAAAAACCGTGGGCTTTTCCCCCTATTTAAGCCAAATTTTGTCCAAAATTTCACACCAAAACGAGCTTCCATTTTATTTCTAGCATCAAGCAATCAAATAGATAAGATAAGCTTCTAAATTGAAGCAATTTTACTTAATTTTCTTAGTAAAAATCCATGGGTATGATGGTGTAGAAACATTGATAGAAATTGATGTTTTGTTGATGTTATGATTACTGTGGTGTTTTAGAGATTAAAGCATGATTTAGGGTTAAGAAACAAGCAAAAATTTTGCATGTTTCCATAAAAAATCCGTGGCATTATTGGTGTGAAAAGTGAATTGGAAATTGGTGATTTGGTGATTTGGTTTAGGGTTTGTGTTCATTTGGTTACATATTGAATTAAGCATGAATTAGAATCAAGAAACAAGAAAAATTGATGTAATTTTCATGCTAAAATCCATGGATGATAAACACTACAAAATGGGAAATTTTTAGTGTTGAATAAGAATGTGTAATGTTGAAAAAACCCTAGGAAAGAAAATAATATTTCTATGTGAATTTGCATGAAAATCCGTGGCTTATGCTAGGGTTAGAATGAAAATTTTGTTAGGTTTTGATGTTGATTTGCACATTTGAAAACCTAAGAATAAAATGTGATAATTGTGGAAGGTGATGAAAAATATTTGGTGATGATTAACATGATAAACCAAGGCTAGGTTTGAAAATAATTGATGTTGTGTATTAATTTTTGAACATTGGTTAATGTGAAAAATTTTTATACAAAGTTTGGAGACTTTGTATAAAATAGGTCTCTAGTATAGTACGTGGTAGATATAAATGTTCTGAGGCGTACTTAATACCGGGAAAACCTTAAAATATAAGCAGAAATACTGTCAAAAATTTTAAAACGACATAAGGGCATTTCAGGGAATCAAGGGCAAAAATATTGGACTCAGGAAGGAAACCGAGACCCCTCGATGGATTAAAATTAAAAATGAAAAACCAACCCAAGAGAAATAGTAAACTGACCCTTAATGACTAAAATGCCTGAAATAGGAAAATAATTCATGTTAGGGGTATTTTGGGAAACAAGGGAAAAATTAGGTCAGAATAGGAAACCTGAGTCTCTCGGGAATAGGGGGCCGGGGACGGGATAAAAAACATTTCAGGAGTAGTGAAATGGCCATTTGAGGTTCCGAAATGCTCGAAAAACGAGAAAAGAGCCAAGGTGATGGATGAATAGTAATTGAGGGCCGGGAAAATGGATAATTAGGATTTTACAGCAAATTAAGCTGTAAAATGATACAGAAGCCTAGGGAATATTATTTTAAGATATTTGGTCTTAGAAAATTTGAGAAAAAGGATAGAACGGAATAGTTACGATCCCGAGACCCGTTGGGGCAAAATGGTTATTTTGATCAAAAATTTCCAAAAGGCTCAGAAAGGACCCTAAAAGACCTAGAATGACTTAAATAAAATTCTAGGACCCAAAATAAAGATTTTAGAGTTGAAAATCTAGAGTTTAATTAGTACATGGGCGTGTACAGCGGAACATGGCCGTGTAAAATAAAACTGTGAGGAACACAGGCAGGGACACGGGCATGTCGCAAATCGTGTACCATATAAAGAATTGAAATGTTTTATAAAATTTATCATAGAATAAATATATTTAAAGTATTAATTAATATAGGGTACTAACAGACAATATTATGTCTGTAGGAACCCAAATTAGAGATAAAACTACGGAGGAGTTCCGAAAGTGGACGTTATTACAGTATTGGTAAGTTCAAGTATTTTTATATCTACAACATGAAATACTGTATTACACTGTTATGTACTAGTTGTACACTAGGTATCAAATCCTATGGACATTTGGGGATTAGTTAATATAACAGGTCCCACATAATAAAAGGAAAAAAAAATATCTAAGACTTACGAGCGATGGAGGTTAGTGACCTTGAGGTGACAATTAATGTCACTTGGTTAAAACTATAATTGAAAGATGGTAATAAAACCATTAAAGGCGTACTGCCCCTCCAACGTTGTGATAGAGGTTTTTCAGGCCCTACGGGGATATAATAAGGGCTGTGGAGGCCGAAACTCTAGGGTCGCTCCCTAGGCCCTCCCAGTCAGTGCGCACGATAAATTATCAGTACTGCCATAAAAGAGCTCAATACCAGAGTACAAATAGCGAAGGAATAATCGATAATATGATAAAAACTATAATTGAGCATAACCGAAGCTTACATTAAGTATAGCGAACTCGGTTAGAAAAATGTGAATAATAAGTAGTTAGGCTAATTGGAATAGTAACCGGTTAGGCTAATATGAATAGTAATCAATTAGGCTAATGTGAATAGTATCCAGTTAAAGTAATGTGAACAGTAACCTATTAGGGTAACAATTACTATTCATCGATCAAAGTCACTAATCATGATGAATAGTACTATTTATAGAAAATTGAGTTTTTAATGTTTTTGAATCCATGCGATTCTTACTAAGTATGTTTGAAGTTATTGAGCCTATTAGCTCACCAGTTTGTTCATGTTGCAGGTAAGAAACCTATTTAGTAGACTACATGGATGGCAGCAGGATGTGCACGTGTCAAGGGATAGGGAATTCACCGTGGACTTGGTACTGCCATAAGTGTTCCACTGAGCATTGAGAGTTAGTGAATTGAAGAGAATGTGTCAACAAAAATGCAGTATGAATATTTTGTATATTATACATTATATTGTACTCAAAAAGATAACTAAAAGTTAGCATTGTATTTTACATGGTTTTTATACTTAGCTTTCTTTTCGAGAATGTATGTATTAAAAAGAAAAAAAAAATTATGGGTGAAATTTTTGGGCCCTGAAAAATAAGAGTTTAAGAAAAAGAGTTTTAACATGGTGATTTGGATTTGACACAAGGGCTGTCTTAATTGGCAACAGAGTCGGTTCATGATAGTTTTGAGTGGTTGGATTTGGGGGTGCCATAATTAGCCCCCTCAAACTTGTGTTAGGAGGTTTCATTCCAAGCCACTTCAAGGGTTTGCAAGGGTAAGTTTTTGGAACCTATCATTGTGTTTTTCTAGTTATGGTTTTGGTTTGATATTAAAGACAAAATTTTGTCTTGCTAGTATAAACCGATCGTCAACCTCTCTTGGTTCACATGGCTATTTTGGTCACCAAGCCTTTGAATCAGATTTATGCTTGGATCATAGCACAAGAGGTAAAACTGAAACCCTTTGTGGTGATTTAGTTGTTTTAAGTTTTGATCAAGAAATTTATGTGTATTTGTTTATGCAAATGGGTTGTAATAAGTTTATTTTGAGCCCTTAGCTTTCCATTTTTAAGTTTGTGATTGGATGGTTGTGTTACATTTTTACGAATGGATGTGTGCACATGTAAGCATGAACATTTTTTTTTAGGTGGCTGGACATAATCTGTCTTTAGAAAAAGGACATAGGTTTTGGCCATTTTGACCCCATCAGGTTCGGAATTTGGGATTTGGTGAAACTCATAGTTTGAAGGAAATTTCGTTATGGTCGTTTTTATGTCTAATAACTTTTGACTAAAAATGATATTATGATAGGTTTTTCGAGTGGTATTCATTCAGTGTCCAAAACTGGGACCAAGAATCCGAGCACTGGAAATAGTCTCAGGTTTTGTTAAAAATGGACACCTTAAGTCCAAACTGGATCTCAGGTTCAACAAAAAAGTTGTAGATCTCGTCAAAACCTTTAGCACGACTTATGCTTGTTTTAAAAATTTAGCCATTTCGAGTCTCAAACAGTGCTGTTTTCAAAATAGCGTAAAACTGGGATTTTTGCTAAAACTGGGCATAAGTAGCCACGGGTTTAGTAAGATTAGGACCCGTTCGAGGTAGATTTGAGCTCCAAGGTGAACACAAGAATTGTTCATCTCGTCAACGATGAAAAATCTTATGTTTACCAAATTTGCAAACAAAGTCATTTCGAACAAGTTTTTAAAACAATTTCGATAAATGGTTCAAAAGCCCCTTTTAAATACAACACCAACATATTTTTTAACACTTTAAAATAAAAGTATGGTTTTCATAAAAAGTTCCCCCACCTTCAAATGGGGTGATAAGGGGATGCTTTCAAAATACATAATTTTCCCAAGAATTCTATAAGGCAACCAAAACGATTTTCAAAAATGACTAAAACAATGTAGGTAGCCCGGTAGGCTACCACACCAAACAGGCAATAGTAACTCGGTAGACTATTAACAACGCTCAAAGTAACTGGTCAGTTGACTGGTCAGCAACCAGTCAAGGACCGTGTTTTGAATGAAATGGTAAGGAATGATGATTAATCTGTCAGGTAGACAAGTTAATCAAACACGATAGAAGATAGACACCAAATCCCCAAAGTAGGCCAATACGGTGCCAATGGGCCTCGGTACCACATAGAAACACAAGTTGTAGTCATTAACGGTAATGGTGATCTAAGAACAACATTAATTAATTTATTAGGTAATAAATTAATTAACCACGTATAGAGAAGCAAACTCTCAAGTGAGAGAGAGAGAGCTAGTACCGACAACAATCGGTACCATATATTAGTCACTAATAGTACTAGTGACTCAGTGACCAATATTAATGAGATGCGTTATTAATGATAGGTAGTAACCTGTAAGTTGACTAAGGCGAGCGTACAAGTTTGTGTGCAAACTAGGTAAGTATAACTCCGCCTATAGTATGAAAAAAATGAGTTTGAAATGATGGCCTTTACAGTATGTTAAGTATGCATACCATGCACACGTTATTGCATAGCATACATAAGAGCATATAGTTTCACAATCGCGTAGATTGATGAAAGAACAAATTAGAGGCCAGGCATCCCCATCGCGTAAGATTAGTTGATAGCCTAGTAGAGTATGTGGCACGATCAAATAAAGAATTGGGAAAGATGAGAATAAGGGTGTCAGTATAACAGGCCAAGGCCCACAGAATCTAACGAGCTGAGGCTCATAATGTATGACAGGCTAAGGCCATAAAATATATCCATAACGGGCCAAGGTCCAGGATCAGGGGCATTCCTAATGATTCACGTGCACTCGGTACTGGCACACGGGCCCTAAGTAGATATAAGAAAGAAAAGAACATTGAGCTTATTCGGACCATGCATTATTCACGATATAATTCACTATGCTTCCATTTACAGTAAGATGCATTCAGTACATGATGTTTCTGTTATGCATTTAGTATGTTATGATTATGTATATGATGTTCTACATTTGGTGATATGTGTTGTTCTGATATGTGGAATGTCTCAGTGAGATGTGTTGGTTATGACATGCTTATGTGGTTTTAAGTATGTGCTATGTTTTAAACATATTTTGCAGTTAACATGTTATACTTACTGAGCGTAAAGCTCACGAACTGTGTTCATGCTATAGGTAAGCTTCCTATAGCTTAAACCACCATGGGTGATGATGGCGGCAGAGGCAGATGCGAAGGCGAGGTTATGGATACACCGTAGGTTAATCTTCCGCACAGCTCGAGTAAACAGTATTTTTGAATAGTAAACATTAAATAGTATTTTTAAATAGTAACAATTGAATAGTATTTTTGAACAGTAACCGTTAAATAGTATTTTTTGAATTGTAATAGTTAGACAGTAAATTTTGAGTAGTAAATAGTTAAATAGTATTATATATGTGTATGTGTACTTGAACTCCCAATAATTTAGACGATGCATATTTAAAGTATACATACGTGAATAGTAAACATATACGCATAAAAAAAAATTCCCGAAAATTAGGGTATCTAAGTAAATAGATTTTAAGTAAGCATTAATGGTTTGCAAGAAAGCATAAGTATCAATACAAGTAGTAGTTTTAAGTGACGGTCTGGGCCACTAAGGGCACGGGATGTCACACTTTTCCTCCTTTCGGGCTTTGAAAATTTGAGCCCTTCGCTACTTATCCTGAGCCAACCAGTATTCGGCTAGGATAGCCCTACTGACACATTCTGCCACTGTCGCTGGTCCATGACTTCCGCTGCAGACCTGGACTGTGATGTCCGTTCTGAACATCTTCAGCATTCACCTGACTCTTTCCTTATTTATAGGCACTAGGTCAGGACAGAGTCGAGTTAACTGTTTAAACTTCCTGACCACCTCCATCATGGTCATGCTACCTTGGCGCAGGTTGTTGAACTCATCTTGTTACACCGCTAGTGCTTCGTCGTTGAAGTACATCTCCTTGAACTCATTGATGAATTTCGTCTAGCTCATTTTATTGGCATTCCTCCTGATAGCTACCGTCTTCCACCACTGGCGTGCTCCCTTGCGTAGGGCAAAGGATGCATACATCACCTTTTCTCTATTGGTTAATCCCACAAAGTCCAAGATCACTTAGATATCTGTCAGCCAATCATCGGTCTCTATGGGATTTGTAGTCCCTTCAAACTCTGGGGCTTTCTTGCGCCGAAATCTCTCATACAAGTTGCCTTCCCTAGGGGTTGGCGGAAGAACATTGATTGCTCTGGGAGTAGTCGTTGCTAGGGGTGCTGATGCCACCTGGGCTAGGGGAGCTGCTTGCTCCCTCAAAGTTTATGGGGCTGTTGGAGCCTCCTGGGCTGGCACCTCTGTTGTCTTTAGTGCTTGGTTCTGTTGGCCTAGCTACTACTGAGCTGGTATAGGTCACGCTGTTGGTTCTTTATTATCTCTCACATATCTGCTAGCTATGCCATCAATTCATCCTCTTGGGATGCTTGGTTTGTCTGTGTACGTGTTCGAACTATGTTGTCCTTTGGAACCCTCGTCCTCTGGTGTGGCTCTACTGGCATAACCTCTACTAGTGTAGCCATGATTACACATTATAACTTACATTAACTTACATACTAATACTATAAAATAAAAACCAACTTACTTGGACAGATGAGGCAGGCATGCGGCAATGTGAGGAGGGTGGCAGGATACTACTCTAATACCAACTGTGATAACTTGGACCCTGAGTGGCCCGAACCGTCGCTTAAAATTTCTCTTACTAGCTTTGCTTTAAAACTGAACTTACTCGAGAACTATTCTTGCTTACTTAAAGAACAGTTGCTTAACTTATCTGGCTTGAAAACTTATACTCAAACTTACTTTGATACCATAATTTTATTAGGGATATTTTTTTTAAATGTATATATATGTACGTTCTATTATTTATGTGCATACATATACTTTACAAATACAAAGGTCTAAAACAACTGAAGCTCAATCTTACATACATACTTATGAAATTATTTAACTAGTTACTACTCAAAAATAAAATGTTTGTTTAATATTGTGTGGAAGTCAACACTGGCAGTGGTAACTACAACCTCACCCTCACATCCGACTCTGCCACCATCACCGTCCATCGTAGTCTAGGTGATAAGTCACTTATCTATAGCATGAACACATGCTGTGAGCTTTACACTCAATAAGTACAATGTTATATCTGTAAAACGTGTTCAAAACATAAGTCATACTTAAAACATATAAGCATGTCATGTACACACAACATGTACCACGCACTGAAACATTCCACATACTGGATGTAAATCCAAAGCATCATACATAACTGAAACATCACATAACTGAATGCATAACAGAAAACATCATATACTGAATGCATATCAATTATAGCTGGAAGCATGCTGTAACTATAGCTAAGGCATATCGTGAACAAGGCATGAATCGACTATGCTCATATTATGCTTCATTATCCATTATCGTTTCTTATCTGAAAGGGCATAGTGAGCCTTGCGCTCGTAGGCCTTGCGCCCGTTATATTTATATACATATTGTGGACCTTGCACCCGTTATACCAACACCTTAATTTAATTACCCAATTCTTTATCTAATCAGGCCATATGCTCTACTAGGCTATCCCCTAATCTTACGTGATAGGGATGTATGGTATCTAACTCATGCTTTTATTAATCTATGCGATTATGAAATATAAACACTTCTATCATGCTATGCAATAACTGTGCATGGTTTGCATACTTAACATAGTGTAAAAACAACACTTTAAACCCATTTTTGCTCATGCTATAGGTGAAGTTGTACTTACCTATCAGCGGACAGTGTGTACTCTCACCTTGTCACAATATAGGTACCTTCTTGTAGTCATAACGCATTCATTAACATTCGCTCTCAGGTCACTGTGGTCGTTAGTGACTAATAAATTTTATTATTGTATGGTATTCATGCCTATCAGTACCCAACTGCTCTACTTTGGGAATTTGGTATCTAATTTTTAATCATGCATGATTAATTTATCTACTTAACAAATTAATCACTGTTTCTTGCTATCTCATACAAACTCAGTCCTTGACTGGTTAACCGACTAGTCAACTGACCGGTTACCTCGCGCATTGTTGACTATGTAGCCTACTGGGTTATTTTGCATATTTGGTGTAGTAGTCAATCGGGCTACCTCTACTATTTTAGAATTCTTATAAAATTTTGGGGAAAATCTACTCTCTTTGGAACCTTCCCCATATCTTCCAGTTGGAAGGTAGGGGTGTTTTATCAAAACCATTTTTTCATTTTAAAAAGAAAAGAACACATTTTGGTGTTCGTTTAATAAGGGGGTTCTTGAACCCTTTTTCAAAAAACTGCATAAAACTTGCTTAAAATGATTGAGTTTGTGTAAAAAGGAATGCATTTTCTTGTTTAAACCATTTTCTGGGTTTGAGCACAAACTTGAGTTTTGAACTGTTTTCTTATTCAAAGAGAACACATTTTGGTGTTCACGTGTAAAGGTGGTTCTTGAACCATTTTCCAAAAACTGATTAAAACTTGTTTGAAACAATTTAATTTGTGAATTTGGTGAACATGGAACTTTTAGTCCTCGACAAGATAAACAACCCTCATGTTCATCTCGAAGCTCGAATCAAAATCTAATGGGCCCTAAACTCGTCGAACCTGTGGCTAAAACGCGTGCCTAGTTTTAGAAAAATTCCAATTTTATGCTTGTTTAGTAACTGCTCTGTTTGGGGCCTGAAACGGCCAAATTTTTAAAACTCGCACAGGTCATCTTAAAGATTTTTAAGAGATCTAAAACTTTCATGTTGAGTCCGAGATTCGGTTTGGATTCTAAGTTGTTTATTTTATAAAAATTTGAAACTGTGCCTGTTGTTTAGGATTTCAGTCCTAGTTTTGAACTTTGGTTGGAAACTGTCTTGAAAACCTATCTTAGAGTTATTTTTAGCAAAGGCTATTTGAACAAAAATGCTCGTAATGAGATTTCCTAAAAACGTTATGTTTTACAAATTCCCAAAATCAGACCATAATGTGTTCAAAAATGGCCAAAACCGTGACCTAAAAAGTGAGACAGTTTGGTTCCCAACAAACCCTAAAGCATCCATTCACACATCTATTCACAAAAACTTAAAGCTCAAGCACACAACCACAAAAATGCAGAACCAAAATACTAAAGGCTCAAAATAAAGATTATTACAACCTATTGCTCAAATAAATACACATAAATCACTTGATATCAAACTTAAATGAAACTAACCACAAAAGAGGGTTTTCGGTGTTTTACCTTAGTGTGCTTGATCTTGCACAATCCGAACCAAGGGGGTAGGTGACCAAAATCCGTGTGGTCCTAGGTGAACAAAAGGGGTCAGCTGTGACGCCTTAAATTTTATTTAAGGGTCAATATATAATTTAAATAAAATTAGTGTGTCAAAAATTAATTAAAAATCTTTTGGAAAACCTAGGTTGGTTTCCTAGTCAAATTACACTCAAAAAGTCAACAATTTTAACTTCAAAAAAAAAACCCTAAAATATTCGGCCATTACTTGGGATTTTTAATTAAAATTTAAATCCCACAAATCCAAGGAGGATTCAAACTCAAATTTCATCCCTTCAATATAAAGAAGAAATTCGGCCATAAAGTGTAGGAAATAAAGGAGATTTTATTTGAATTAAAAGCTAGGTCAAAACTCAATCAAAATTCAAATTATTTTTCCTTAAAAACTAATGGATAATTTCGGTCACTTAAGGAAAAATAAGGAGAGAAAAACCCTAGCCTCAAAACAGCACAAAAACTTTCCCTTTTGCCCCTCAAAATATTCGGCCAAGCAAGGAAGAAAAAGGGAAAGAAAAACCTAGTATAAAAACCCTCTTTTAACTCTCATTCACCTTTCCTTTCACGCTCAAAATTCGGCCAGCCTCCCCTTTTTTCCTCTCTGAATTTTTCTCCCCCAAAACACACCAAAACAGCAAGCAAAACCTACCTAAAGGCAGCTCAAAGATTCAACAATTTTTGAGACAAAGACAAGGTGAGAAATCAACTTTTTCCTTCCTTCTCCTTTCGATTTTAAATCCAAAATTTATATGTTTTTCTCTCCACTGTTTTCCCTACTGTTTTGAAGACTCCAACACTCACCCAAATTCAGCCAAAAAGGAGACCAAGCATCAAAAATAGTGCAGCACAAACAAGGTGTGATTTCTCTCTCTAAAACCCTAAAAATTCTGCCTCATTGATCCCCTTTCAAAAACCCTATTATCACATGTGTAAATTTTATGATTTTTGCCAATTTGATTCTTGGGTTTTGTTAATGACATATAAATAAGGTTCTCCACGAAATTTCGTGATCATTGGATGAAAATTGAATTGGTTTGAGGCTAATTGAAATTCGGACAGGAAAAATGGAAATCTGGAAAATTACCATATGAACACTAAACTTGTTTCAGCCATAACTTGAGTTTTAAAAATGATTGTCGAGTAAATCTTGAGCCTAAAATTAAATTCGAGATGTCCCCTAAATTCCTACAAAATTTCAGAACCAAACTCATCCGTTGGCCTAGTCAAAATATTTTTCTAAGATAGGTGGACAGAACTGCCAGTTTTTGAACTGAAACTGAAACCTTGATTTTATGCCTGAAAACAACCCCTCGGTTTTTGGCCTAGTTGAGTAAACAAACGATGTCTAAAAATTATAAAAATTATATGGAATTAAAGCTACGGATGTCTAGTTTAACATATTAAAAATTTAGAATTTTTAGGATTAAAAATGAATTAATATTGATTTTACAGTCAGCCTAGGTCAGTCTGCCCATGACCAGTAATATCCTAACTTAGAGTTTTTCACAAATTTTTTTTTTAAATCCCAAATGTTTATTAAACATTTTAAAATAATTTTGTGGCACATTAAAATGATTGGATGATTATGTCTAGATCTACACTGATCATATGTTGTGATTATAGGATTTATTTGACGTTCTTGCTTGATTGGTGGATCACGTTATCGTAACGCTTGTGCGAATAATCGAGGTAGGACTTTCTAGCCTTTTCTGGGAGTAGTCAAGTGTTTTAAATTTCCTTGTTTTATCGATGGCATGCTGTTTTCAGTTTATGAAATTATTATACTGTTTTTGATGAAATAAACGCATGCAAAGTGTTTTGTAATAAATGTGTATTTTGAAGCGTGTTTTGATTAATGGCATAATATAACTTGGTAAATACCATCTTTTGAATAATCCGGTGAACATAATTGAGCTCTAGTTCACGATCATTATAAATGATGCGTGCGTCCCAGAGTTGACGCCATGGGGAAGGTCCCTAAACCTGCACAGGGTCGTTCGACCTATTTCGACCGTAACGAGATGATCTAGGATAATTCAAATTCGAGGCACGTATATTATAGCTACGACAAGTCCTCACTCAAAATATGATGGTTTATTTTAATGATTTATCATTTTAATATTGGGGCATGTATATTGCAGCTATGCTAAGTCCTCAGCAGAATAAAACTTGTATTAAAAATGTTTTCACGAAATTGTTGATTATTTTTGGGAATGATTATTATGCCATGTATTCTTAAATTGTTGATTATTTTTGAAAACGAATATTATGTCATACTTTTAAATGTTACTTGTTTAATCCGCCTTTGTTTCTATCCTACTGAGCCAGCGCTCACGTCCCTTTTTCTTTGTGATTTTGAAATGACTACTTCCAGGTGCGGGAGGTAGCAGTTCCGAAAATCGTTGAGCTATCTGTTTCTACCGAAGATGATGCTATCCGTTTTCTCCATCTTCTTCTTTCTGTTTCTCGTTTTGATGTAATGAGATATTAAGTTTGGACTTTATTTCATGTTATTTAAATTTCATGCTTAGGAATATTTTATGGTTGGTAATTTCTTTTGAAGACCGATTTTGTGTTTGATTTCTGCATTAAAAAGTATTTATTTTCTACTTTATTTTATTTTGTGGTTATGATGCTACTACATAAATAATTAGGCTTAGCTAAATTATAATGTTGACCCGTTTTTCGTAATAAATGTTTTCCTTAAATCCCGGGTTGATATTATGATTTGGCTGCCGTGTCACGTGTCTAAATTTTGGGCCGTGACATCAGCCTTTGGCTAGAAGAAACACAAAATTTTCTTTTATTACCAAGCCAAAAGAAAACCAACAAAACCACTAAGATCGATTCTAAGACCTTACCGAAAACAACCTTGAAATGGCTTGAGGTAATGGCTCCAACACAAGCTAGGTTGTGGCTGATTTTTGGGTGAAGATTTGGTGTGTTTTTGGTTGAGTTTTAGGGCTATCTTTTGGCTATAAAGGGATCTAATTTTTTGAAGAGAAAGGGAGAGAAAAGTTGTGTCTTTGGGTGAGCAAAGAAGAAAATGACACCCTAGGCCAAGCACATCATTTTATAGGCAAAACTAACAAAAATTAATCAACTTAAATCCCACTTAATTAACCCAATAACTAAGCTTGGGGGGGGGGGGGATTCTGCTGTTGGCTGCCCACAAAAACTAAGGGCTGCTACTGGGTTTTGGAGCCAAGAAATGCATTAAATTCAAGCCAAAAGTTACATGTGCCTTTGTACACCTTTTTCATATTTTAATCTAATGTATCATAAGCCTATATCAATATTTTAAGGCAACTTTTGGGCTACTTTGTAGCTGAATTTTGGTACTTTTCTAGCTAAAATTCATGGATTTTTAAGGGGATGAAATCATCTATGTTGTCTTCTCTTCGTAGTCTAATTTCCCACAGCGGTGTTCGGCCTTTTCTCGACGGTGTTCTACACCTTAGCCAAAAATTGGATTTTCTTGATCCGATTCTTATTTTGATAATTCCTAGTTGGGTTGTAATGCCTATGAGCTCATTCTGTATCTATTTTACTATTCATTTCCTATACTGTGGTTGTGCCTACACTGTGTTGACATTACGCACGCATAACGAGGCTGTTTTGTGTGAAATTGCAAACACAGTCTATCCTGACTAATTTGGACACGTTGATTTCAAATTTATCAGTTTTATGTCCATCTAAGGTCATCTAGACTAGTTTTTGGGATATGTGTGACCATGTCTCAAAAAAACGTATTTTGCGCTCAATTGACTAATTTGAGTGTTCTGAGTCTAAATATATTAGTTTTATGTCAAATTAAGGCTGTCTTGGCCATTAACTTGACATTGCATATCTATTATTCACTATTCTCTGTTTAACTGACTAATCTGAACGTTCTGACTCTGATTTTGTCAGTTTCTTGGAGAGAAGAGGTCATTTGGACTACTTTTCTCGATACTATAAATCTATTAGGTTAATTATCACTGCCGTGCTCAGATAATCAGTCTGAGCATATTGATAACTAACTCATCAGTTTTGTGTCAACAAATGGTCTTCTAGGCAGGTTTCTTGATTTGCATGTCTTACATGCATACTCACATATACTAAGGTGAACTGATCATACTCTCGATTGCCCCTTTCACTACATGAATAGTAATTAAATGTTTTTGTGCCTATTTAATTTATTCAAACTGGCAATTTATAATGTATTCATTGACTTAATTACTAATTACATAGTAATTAGGTTTCAGGAACATGGGGGTTATTATAGCAGTTCTCTACTTCACGTGATAGATTCTGCCCTTTTTATAACTCAAAATTTGGCTCCTACTTGATACACGGCCTTTGACATGAGCTCTTACATGGGCGTATACCATGCAAGACAGAAATTTGTACGCTAGACACGGGTGTGTACTAGTTATCATTGCTTAACACGCCTAATTTCTCGAAACATGGCCTTTGACATGAGCTCAGGGCGTTCTTACACAGTCATGTGTACTGCAGACAGGCATGTACTGGTTAAGATCACTCAACATCCCAGTTTCCCGAAACACAGCCTTTCACATGTTCAATAGTCCGAGAAGTACATGACCATGTATGTGACTGTGTTCATCAAACGTGTACCAAAAAGCTTCAAACTACTCTCAATTTGTTCCTTAATTACTTATAACATAGTAATTAGGTTTCATGAACATGGGGGTCATTGCATCATCATTCTCAGGAAATATGTACATTGGCTGTATACGATAATTTTTATGTTTAAAATGCGAAATGTATGATTTAATGTTGTTTAGAATACAATAAAATGTTTTAACAATGTTAAAAGACAGCGATGGAAAATTTTACCTAACCGAAATGGGAAGAACAGTGCTAATTCGGTATCAGAAAACCTAGAAAATGACCCATGGTAAGCCAAGTGCACAAAAAGATGAAATAGTTATGATAATGACTTTTGGCAAAAAGGAAGTGATTTAGGCAAACCGATCGCACGGATGACTTTAGAAACCTACCAGCGAGATTTCAATAAAATTTCTTTCAGTTTACGATGGATGATGGACAGGATCTGCATGTGCCAAGGGACTGGGTGAGGGTTATGGTCCTGCTACAATTTTTTCGCTGAGTAGAATTTGAATGGATTTTGAAACGATATATTTATGATGTAAATTAAGTTATGACAATGTAAGATGTTTACTATAGTAAATGTTTTACGATAGTACAATTTTCAAGTTTTAAAAAAAATAAAATAAAATTTCTTATATATACATTAAAATGGGAAAGTTAAAATAAGTATGTTAAACAAAGACAGTATGTTAAAAGTAAGTTGCTGATGACCCACGAGGTGACAGATTGTTATAGTTGGCTTCAAAGCTCGACCGTGATAGTGCTGCTTGTTAGGATATGCCCTAAGCATAAAAGACATTTTAATGTATTTCATTTATTTTGAACTGGATAATAAAATTTTAGATAGAGGTTATTCATTACATTGTTATTTGTCCTTATTTTATTTACATGTTAAAGTAAATATAAGCAAATATGGCTCACTAACTGCTTGTGTTAAATTATTAGAATGTTGCATGCAATGGACTTTTGTATGTGAGAAGATAATGTTCTAAAGTAAGCAGTCTAAATTAAGGTCCGTAATCTGTGGGGTTAGACCGATCATCTAACTCATGTTAAGACTATTATGTTGTCTAAAGCCATGGTGGGGATGGCGTAGGAAAATAAATCGGTAAAAAACGTATCAGAGTGGCGTAGCGGAACAATAAAAATTTTTAGACCGTTAAATACCTCATGATGCCATATACGATAAACCAACAACAATTAAAACTCATACCTTAAGGACGCCAATCTTGTAGGAGGAGAATGACCGGAGGCTTCAACCAATTAGCCTTCTCTACTATTCTCCAATTCCTGAATGGCTGAGTGTGTGGGCACTCTGAACCTCGATCGGTATGCTAGCACTGCTAGTCTTCTTCCCACCACCCAGATCTCTAAAGAACTTATTGCCACGGTGGGCTGTGCAACAATAAGCCTGCTCACCTGAGAGTCTATGGTCTGAGAGAACTGGAGTGGCAGGACCTCTATTTATAGACCTGCATGAGGTGATTCTCTGAATTCGAATTGGATTAGGAGAAGATATTCTCCATTATCCACAACCATAAAATCCGAATTTTCTAAGGGAAAAATCCAACAATAAAATTCGGCCGTTTAGGATAAATCCAATCTAAATCTAAACAAGATTTTAACTAGAATTTTATCTCCCTTTTTTCAACCAAAAAATCTGAAAATTCCAAGGAGAAAATCTCCTCAAAATTTCGGCCACTTTTAGGATAAGGGAGAATCAAAATTCTACTAGGATTTTCAAGCTTGAATCTTATCTCATCCTTATCCAAAATAACCGAATTTTCCCTAGGAGATATACTCCAAAATTTCGGCCACTTTTCTGGGAGGAGAGAATCCAAATTCAACTGGGATTGAAACTTGAATTTTTTCCTTGAACCTTATCCACAAAAACAGAAAATCCATTGAGGATAATACTCAAAATTTCATCCATCATTAGTTAGGATTTGGATTCAAAATTCAAGTAGGATTCTAACAAGATTAACCTCTCCATATCCAACTCAAATTCGAATTTCATTCCTTGTGGATTTTCCACAACAAATTCGAATCCCACTTAGACTGTGATTCAAAATTTGAATTTCAAATTTCAAATTTGAATTTCAAATTCAAATTTCAAATTTCAAATTCAAATTTAAATTTCAAATTCAAATTTCAAATTAAAATTTCAAATTCGAATTTCAAATTCAAATTTCAAATTCAAATTTCATATTCAAAATTCAAATTCAAATTTCAAATTTCAAATTTCAAATTTCAAATTTCAAATTTCAAAATCCACAAAACAGTTGTGTTTCAAATTCTTGTTCTCATGGATAATTTTCTACAACTCCAATCCAATCTCAAATAAAATCATGGCAACTTTATTTGGAGTTCGAATAATTGTGTACTCTATTATCCAAAACAAAATCTGAATCCAACCTGAGAGAATCTTGTTTACCATCCTAATCCTTTGTCATCACCATCCATGCATAATAAACCAGCCAATAGCATACATAAATCAATTTGCCAAACATTAAGGAATTATGGAGGGACTGATTGGACATATATAATTGGGCTCCTGCAAATCCATATGATCATCATTCTTTTACCGAACAACTCAATCATATGATCACTAATTTCAGAGTCACACCACTATAAACCAGAAACTGAACTCCTAATTATATACCGTATTACGTAAGCCTGTGACAAGCTATCGTCCAATCACCTTGTCATGTATGCCGAACCCTCATATGATATCCATGATCAGCCTTAGGCCAAAGTCCGTTTAATCCTACTGATCAGGCTATCTTAAAGTTCCATTATACTACCGAATAAAGAAAATGATTATTCACCATATGTGAATAAGAAGTCATCCGCCCAGCAGACGACCCAAGACCTTGTCCATTTTCACATTCAGTATAATGCCTTTAAGAGGATACCCTTAACTCCTCATTAGAGCTATGATTCCGATATCTGTAAACGAACCCTTCATCGTATACAAGTCATGCACCCAATGAGCCGGTCTATAAGCTTACTACCTCTGAGACGCTTTAGCCATTGGAACATTAAAGTACACAAGTCATATACACGAAGCTGTCCTTTTACTCAGGATTAAGGTTACTGCATAATGAACGTCAAAAGCAGATCGATCCACTCAAAGCGGACTTCGTAGATCAATCATGCTTTAGTCCCGGTCTAATATGTCACCACCAAGCAACATATATATGTCTCTACTTGGGAGTCCAGCTCCAGACAGTCAAGACAAACAGTCTCCTCCAAGGCTTTAGACAACATAATAGTCTTAACATGAGTTAGATGCTCGGACTAACCCCATAGACTACAGACCATAGTTTAGACCGCTAACTTTAGAACATTGTCTTATCGCATACAAAAGTCCATTGCATGCAATATTCTAACAGTTTAACACAAGCAGTCAGGGAGCCATATTTGCTTACATTTACTTTAACATGTAAATAAGACGAGGATAGATAGCAATGTAATGAATAACCTCTATATATAATTTTATTATCTAGTTCAAAATAAATACATCAAAATGTCTCTAATGCTTAGGGTATTTCCTAACAATCTCCCACTTGCCCTAAGCCAGCAGATGTGCCATGTTACGCAACCCCATCGCCTCTACGTGCCTCTCAAAGCTTCTAGCCACCAAAGTCTTAGTAAATGGATCGGCAATGTTGTCCTCAGACGCGATCTTACATACATCCACTTGTCCTGTCTCCACGTGCCCTCTAATAATATGATATCTCCGATCTATGTGCTTGGTCCTCTTATGGTGTCGAGATTCCCTTGTGTTGGCAATAGCCCCTGTGTTATCATAGTAAAGTGCGATAAGCTTGTCAACACCCGGAATCACCTCAAGGTCTCTAAAGAACTTACGGAGCCAAACCACATCTTTAGATACCTCTGTGTAGGAAAATAAATCGGTAAAAACGTATCAGAGTGGCGCAGCGGAACAATAAAAATTTTTAGATTCTTAAATATCTCAACAATTAAAACTCATACCTCAAGGACGCTAATCTGCAGGAGGAGAATGACCGGAGGCTTCAACCAACTAGCCATCTCTACTATTCTCCAATTCCCGAATGGCTGAGTGTGTGGGCACTCTGAACCTCGATCGGTATGCTAGCACTGCTAGTCTTCTTCCGACCACCCAGATCTCTAAAGAACTTTATTGTCACGATGAGCTGTGCAACAATAAGCCTGCTCACCTGAGAGTCTGTGGTCTGAGAGAACTGGAGTGGTAGGTCCTCTATTTATAGACCTGCATGAGGTGAATCTCTGAATTTGAATTGGATTAGGAAAAGATATTTTCCCTTATCCAAACCCATAAAATCCGAATTTTTCCAAGGGAAAATCTCCACAAAAAATTCGATTTTTCTTAGGATAAATCCAATCCAAATCAAAACAAGATTTTACCTAGAATTTTATCTCCCTTTTTCAACCCAAAAAATCCGAAAATTTCAAGGTGAATCTTCCCTAAAGATTTCAGCCATTCAAAAATTCTACTAGGTTTTTCAAGCTTGAATCTCATCTCAACCTTATCCAAAATAACCAAATTTCCTAGGAGATTTTCTCCCTAATTTCGGCCACTTTTCAGGGAAGGAGAGAATCCAAATTCAACTAGGATTGAAACTTGAATTTTTCCCTTGAATCCTATCCACAAAAACCGAAATTTGCTTGAGGATTATCCTCAAAATTTCGTCCCTTATTTGTTGGGATTTGGATTCAAAATTCAAGTAGGATTCTAACAAGATTATCCTCTCCAAATCCAACTCAAATTCGAATTTCAAACCTTGTGGATTTTCCACAATAAATTCGAATCCTTCTTGGACTATGATTCAAAATTTGAATTTCAAATTTCAAATTCAAATTTCAAATTTCAAATTTCAAATTTGAAATTTAAATTTCGAATTCAAATTTCAAATTCGAATTTCAAATTCAAATTTCAAATTCGAATTTCAAATTCAAATTTCAAATTCAAATTTCAAATTCAAAATTCAAATTTCAAATTTCAAAATTCAAATTTCAAATATCAAAAATCAAATTTCAAATTCCACAAAACGGTTGTGTTTCATATTCTTGTTCTCATGGATAATTTTCTACGACTCCAATCCAATCTCAAATAAAATCATGGCAACTTTATTTGGAGTTCGAATAATTGTATACTCTATTATCCAAAACAAAATCTCAATCCAACCGGAGAGAATCTTGTCTACCATCCTAATCCTGTGTCATCACCATCCATGCATAATAAACTAGCCAATAGCATACACAAATCAATTTGCCAAACGTTAAGGAATTATGTGGAGCTAGTAGAGGGACTGATTGGACATATATAATCGGGCTCCCGTGATTCCATATGATCATCATTCTTTACCGAACAACTCAATCATATGATCACTAGTTTCAGAGTCACACCACTATAAACCTGAAACTGAACTCCCAATTATATACCGTATTACGTAAGCCTGTGACGAGCTACTATCCAATGACCTTGTCATATATGCAAAACCCTCATATGATATCCATGATCAGCCTTAGGTCAAAGTCCGTTTAATCCTACTGATCAGGCTATCTTAAAGTTCCATTATACTACCGAATTAAGAAAATGATTATTCACCATATGTGAATAAGAAGTCATCCGCCCAGCAGACGACCCAAGGTCTTGTCCATTTTCACATTCAGTATAATGCCTTTAAGAGGATACCTTTAACTCCTCAGAGCTATGATTCCGATATCTGCAAACAAACCCTTCATCGTATACAAGTCATGCACCCAACGAACCGGTCTACAAGCTTACTACCTCTGAGACGCTTTAGCCATTGGAACATCAAAGTACACAAGTCATATACATGAAGTAGTTCATTTACTTAGGATTAAGGTTATTGCACAATGAACGTCAAAAGCAGATTGATCCACTCATAGCGGACTACGTAGATCAATCACACTTTAGTCCCGGTCTAATATGTCACCACCGAACAACATATCCATGTCTCTACTTGGGAGTCCAGCTCCAGACAGTCAAGACAAACCGTCCCCTCTAAGGCTTTAGACAACATAATAGTCTTAACATGAGTTAGATGCTCGGTCTAACCCCATAGACTACAGACCATAGTTTAGACTGCTAACTTTAGAACATTGTCTTCTCGCATACAAAAGTCCATTGCATGCAACATTCTAATAGTGTTAACACAAGCAGTCAGTGAGCCATATTTGCTTACATTTACTTTAACATGTAAATAAGACGAGGACAGATAGCAATGTAATGAATAACCTCTATGTATAATTTTATTATCCATTTCAAAATGAATACATCAAAATGTTTGATGTCTCTAATACTTAGGGCATTTCCTAACAATCTCCCACTTGCCCTAAGCCAGTAGATGTGCCATGTTACGCATCCCCATCACCTCTACATGCTTCTCAAAGCTTCTAGCTACCAAAGTCTTAAAAAAGGGATCGGCAATGTTGTCCTCGGACGCGATCTTACATACATCCACTTGTCCTGTTTCCACATGCCCTCTAATAATGTGATACCTCCGATCTATGTGCTTGGTCCTCTTGTGGTGCCAAGATTCCCTTGTGTTGGCAATAGCCCCTGTATTATCACAGTAAAGTGTGATAGGCTTGTCAACACCCGGAATGACCTCAAGGTCTCTAAAGAACTTGCGGAGCCAAACCGCTTCTTTAGATGCCTCAACCGCAGCCACATACTCAGCCTCCATAGTAGAGTCAGCTGTGCAGCCCTGCTTCACGCTCCTCCACACAATGGCGCCTCCTCCGAGTAAAAACACTGATCCAGATGTCGATTTCCTCGAATCCTTACAAGTCTGGAAGTCTGAGTCCGTGTATCCTACGGGTGTTAGGTCCCCTCCAGAATACACTAGCATATAATCCCTCGTTCTCTTAAGATACTTGAGTATATGCTTTACTGCTTGCCAGTGCTTGGTTCCAGGATTCGCTTGATATCGACTCACCATACCTACTGCAAAACATATGTCCGGGCAAGTGCAAAGCATAGCGTACATAAGGCTACCCACAGCGGATGCATAAGGGACCTTACTCATACGCTCTCTTTCTTCTAATGTCTTGGGACAGTCATCCAATGAAAGAGTTAGACCAGCAATAGAAGGTTGTGAGCCTTTCTTTGCCTCTAGCATTGCATATTTGTCAATTATTTTATCTATGTATGAAGCTTGGGATAATGCTATCATTTTGTTCTTTCGATCTCTGAAGAGACGAATGCCTAGAACATAATTAGCTTCTCCCAAGTCCTTCATGTCAAACTGTTGGTGTAACCAAAGCTTGACCGATGATAAGTTCCCTACATCATTCCCAATGAGTAGTATATCATCGACATAGAGTATCAGAAAGACCACTTTTCCATCCTTAATACGTTTATAAACACAAGGTTCATCAACGTTCTGCTCAAAACCAAATGTCTTAGTCACTTGATCAAACCTCTGGTTCCATGAGCGGGATGCTTGCTTTAATCCATCAATGGATCTTAGCAACTTGCAGACTTTCCTTTCTTGGCCTTTCGCTACGAACCCTTCGGGCTGTATCATATAGATACACTCTTCACGATGGCCATTCAAGAATGCCGTCTTGACATCCATTTGCCAGATCTCGTAATCGAGAGCCGCAGTAATGGATAGAAGAATACGAATAGACTCCAACATAGCAACAGGCGAAAAGGTTTCCTCGTAATCGATTCCAGCCTTTTGCGTGCATCCCTTTGCAACCAGTCTAGCTTTGAAAGTTTCCACTCTCCCTTCCACATCCTTCTTTCTTTTGTAGACCCATTTACATCCAATGGGTTTTATCCCATCCGGTAAATCTACAAGTTCCCAAACAGAGTTGGATTTCATAGAATCTATCTCATTGTTCATAGCCTGTTTGCAAGATTTAGAATCAACATCATTTATAGCTTCATCATATGTGACCGGATCTTCCTCATGCTCATGAGCCTCGGCCTGGTATACCTCAGCATCATACATAAAGAAATTAGGTTTTTTCGAAACCCTCCCACTACGACGAGGCACCCTAAATTGTTGATCGTTTGCAGGTCTTTCACTGGAATTCGGACATGCGTCCAAGACCGAAATCTGTGGAGCAGTTCTTTCACCCGATAACTCCTCTAGCACCACTTTGTTTCGAGGCTTAAAGTCATTCATGTGACTTTCCTCCAAGAATGTCGCATGGGTTGAGACAATGACTTTTTGTTCCTTCGGGTTATAGAACAGACCTCCTTTAGTTCCTTTTGGATACCCTACAAACATGCATAATTCTGATCTTGGTTCCAACTTCTTCGCATCCCCATCCAGTACATGTGTCGGGCAGCCCCGTATTCTCATATGTCCAAGGGAGGGCTTCCTGCCACGCCACAATTCATACGGAGTTCTAGGAATTGATTTGCTAAGAACCTGGTTCAGAATATAGCACGCCGTTTGTAAAGCATATCCCCAAAATGATAATGGCAGCGTTGAGTAACTCATCATGGATCGTACCATATCCAATAAGGTCCTGTTTCTCCTTTCAGCTACACCATTCTGTTGTGGAGTACCAGGTGCAGTCAATTGGGATAAAATCCCGTTCTCTACAAGATGTCCTAGAAATTCATCGGAGAGGTATTCGCCACCTCGATCAGATCGAAGTGTCTTTATGGATTTATCCAATTGCTTTTCCACTTCCGCACGATGCTCTTTGAACTTGTCAAAGGTTTCGCTCTTGCAGTGCATCAGATACACATATCCATACCTCGAGTAATCATCTATGAAAGAGACATAATACTCGAACCCTCCTCGTGCTGTGACGTTCATGGGGCCACATACGTCAGTGTGCACAATTTCTAAGAGCTCCTTAGCCCTTGTACCCTTAGCTCCAAAAGACCTCTTAGTCATCTTACCCTCTAGACAAGACTCACATTGGGGAAGTCGTACCTCCTCCAGAGATTCCAGAGGACCGTCTTTCACCAATCTTTGAATCCTATCCTGATTACTATGACCAAGTCTTAAATGCCAAAGATACACCTTGTTAGAGTGAGAAACTTTCAACCTTTTAGAGTTATCAATTAATTCAGTGTCAAGCAGTGAGTACATCTTTGGTCTGATCAAATATAGGTTTCCATCCATCCATCCAGAACAGATAAAAGACTTATTTCTACGAATATCAACTCTTTTACTAAAAGAAACTAAATAAGAATCCTTTATTAAACAAGCTACAGATACAAGGTTCCTCCTAAAATTAGGAACATAAAAACAGTCTTCTTCTTCTTCCCGTCCGAGACAGGTGGATTAGAAGAACTGGAAGCCACTTTCTTCTTATTTAGCCTCTTCCTCTTCCATGAGGGATTGGAAGATTCTGCCAAATTGGCCTCTCCTTTAGGTCAGACCACATCCTCATCCCTGATCATCCGCTCATAAGCCTGTAGTTGCTTCATGAGCTCGGTTAGTCCTTACTCCTTTGTCACCAGATTATATGCGGCCTTAAACCCCACAAAATCTTTAGACAGAGTCTTGAACACCATCTTGATCTGGGTGTTGAGTCCGACTCAGCACCATTCTCGGCAGCCTCAGCGAAGAATCCCATTAGAGTGATCATATGGTCCTTCACCGGAGTACCCGCCTTTTGCTTAGAGTTCATAATGCTGGTGATAGCAGACTGTCGAGCCAATTTTTCTTGGCCTCCGAACATGTCTTCCAGATTGTCCATGATCTCCCCAGCAACTTGATAAGTCTCATGCTGCTTTTGTAAAGCACTCGTCATGCTAGCAAGGATGTAGCATCGAGCTATTTCATTGGATTCTCTCCAACGATTATAGGCAATCGGGACCTCCTCAAGTGGTGTGTCAAGTTTGGGCCCAGGTGGGCATGGTTCGTCCAGTACGAACTTGTGTCTCTCGCAGCTGAGAACTATTAATAGATTTCTTTTCCAGTCTTTATAATTATCGACATTCAACTTATTTTCAGTAAGTATCGAAATGAGGGGTGTCGGTGACATTTTGAACTGAAATAAAATTATACTAGACATTATTACAAAGCCCAAGCAAATATACAGATAATTTAGCAAATAAAACATACAAGTATGTTCCTACATGAAACTTGAAAAAACATGTAGCATTGCAACGGTAATTCTCAGCACCTATTGCCCCAAGCCACCGAGGGGTGGTCATGAAAACAAATAGCCGGAACATGGACCCCGTCCAATTAATATATGCTGCCTTAAATCCTCCAAGGTTAAGACATATATTAATAACCGCTTATTTGGCCACCAGTTTAGTTAACAGAGCTTCTAGGGAAGGTTAATAACTAAACGAGTCTTGAGTGTATAACCATTGTTTACGTAGCCCGATCCACGTCCTACCAAGCCACCGAGGGGTAGTCATGAATAGGATCGCACCCGAACACGTTTTCCATATAGGAGATCCAATCTAGTATACCGGCGGCGGTAAACACCTACCGAGGGGTGTGGTCAGGGCAGAACTGACGTGAGGCGTTACCATGCTTTCACATATGGATCAACAATGGAGGCCGTGGGTTTTGTTTGAAACCCTCTCCCACTCAATATTTTGAAAAACATGCAAGTTTTGACAAATTATGTATGATCAATATAGTATGAGCGGCACTCACCTATCCTATATGACATGTTATCAAATATGCATACAAAACATCCATCAATACATATACATCCATGATATATCACAGAAAAAATAATTGACAGAATAACCAAGCTATGGTTCCATCCTAGAACAAAGAAAATAAAGATTACAAAATTCCATCCAAAGCATTTTTTGGGTCTTGAATTCTGTTCCGTCTTCTTGTATCCATCTTTATGTAGCCTTTCCATTTATTTCTCATCCTAAGAATTATTTAAAATTTAAATATCCAAAAATTTAAATTTCAAATTCAAATTCCAAATTCGAATTTCAAATTTAAATTTCAAATTTAAATTTTAAACAATTTTAAACATCATGTGTAATAATATGTAATTTCAAAAAAAATTCAAATTTTTAATTACATATTTTTTAAACATGATTTAAAATTAAATTTCAAATTTAAAAATCAAAATTTTCTGATTTTTTTGGACCGTCGGACCGCCGCCCCCGTAGGCGGCAGCCGCCGTGGACAGCCACCAACCCCGGAGGGGTTAGCAGCCCACGGCTGGCCCATGTGCAGCCCTGCCGGGCTGCAGGCCAAGCCTGCAGAGCCAGGCTGCACGCCCAGGCTGCGGCCAGCCTTGGGCAGGCCACGGCCACCCTGGGCTGTAGGCCAGGCCTGCGGCCGGGGTGGTGTGGGCCTGCACAGGGGCTGCCGCAGCCCCACCAAGGTCTGTCGGCCTATCCCGAGGGGTCGTGTCTCGATTTTCGTGCCATATTCCAATTTACCTATTAGGATTTCCAAAATTAATTTGAATCCCAATTAAATTGAAATTTTCCACACAATTAAAATTTCAATCTTTAAATCAAATTTAACTTTTGGGAAAAACAAATTACGGTCTTCAATCTTCAATCTCCTCTAAGAATAATTACATAAAATTTCCTAAACCGTTTCTGGTGTACAAAAAATTCTAACCATAAAAATTCTAAGAGACAAAAATTAAAACTCATGGGAAAATTACAGTCTTAATAAACTGCTCCCATGGTTACATAAAAGATTCCTAGATACAATTTTTCTAAATTCTAAGGAACCATAACTGGTATAAAAAAGCATGCTTATAATAATTCAAAAAATTAAAATAACCACATACTTTATACATAATCCATGATAACAACATAAAGGAACCCTAGAATGCCACTCTCTAAATATCAACTCCATACATAAATAAAAAGACTAAGTAATTGTCTAATTTATGTACATGGCATAGTCATGAGATGTCTCTGATACCAATTGTAGGAAAATAAATCGGTAAAAACGTATCAGAGTGGCGCAGCGGAACAATAAAAATTTTTAGATCGTTAAATATCTCGTGATGCCATATACAATAAATCAACAAGAATTAAAACTCATACCTTAAGGACGCCAATCTGCAGGAGGAGAATGACCGGAGGCTTCAACCAACTAGCCATCTCTACTATTCTCCAATTCCCGAATGGCTGAGTGTGTGGGCACTCTGAACCTCGATCGGTATGCTAGCACTGCTAGTCTTCTTCCGACCACCCAGATCTCTAAAGAACTTTATTGTCACGATGAGCTGTGCAACAATAAGCCTGCTCACCTGAGAGTCTGTGGTCTGAGAGAACTGGAGTGGTAGGTCCTCTATTTATAGACCTGCATGAGGTGAATCTCTGAATTTGAATTGGATTAGGAAAAGATATTTTCCCTTATCCAAACCCATAAAATCCGAATTTTTCCAAGGGAGAATCTCCACAAAAAATTTGGTTTTTCTTAGGATAAATCCAATCCAAATCAAAACAAGATTTTAACTAGAATTTTATCTCCCCTTTTCAACCCAAAAAATCTGAAAATTTCAAGGTGAATCTTCCCTAAAGATTTCGGCCATTATGGATAAGGGAGAATCAAAAATTCCACTAGGTTTTTCAAGCTTGAATCTCATCTCAACCTTATCCAAAATAACCTAATTTCTTAGGAGATTTTCTCCCTAATTTCGGCCACTTTTCAGGGAAGGAGAGAATCCAAATTCAACTAGGATTGAAACCTGAATTTTTCCCTTGAATCCTATCCACAAAAACTGAAATTTGCTTGAGGATTATCCTCAAAATTTTGTCCCTTATTTGTTGGGATTTGGATTCAAAATTGAAGTAGGATTCTAACAAGATTATCCTCTCCAAATCCAACTCAAATTCAAATTTCAAACCTTGTGGATTTTCCACAATAAATTCGAATCCTTCTTGGACTGTGATTCAAAATTTGAATTTCAAATTTTAAATTCAAATTTCAAATTTCAAATTTCAAATTTCAAATTCAAATTTCAAATTCAAATTTCAAATTCAAATTTCAAATTCAAATTTCAAATTCAAAATTCAAATTTCAAATTTCAAAATTCAAATTTCAAATATCAAAAATCAAATTTCAAATTCCACAAAACGGTTGTGTTTCATATTCTTGTTCTCATGGATAATTTTCTACAACTCCAATCCAATCTCAAATAAAATCATGGCAACTTTTTGTTCCTTTGGGTTATAGAATAGACCTCCTTTAGTTCCTTTTGGATACCCTACAAACATACACAATTCTGATCTTAGTTCCAACTTTTTTGCCCCATATTCTCATATGTCCAAGGGAGGGCTTCCTGCCACGCAACAATTCATACGGAGTTCTAGGAATTGATTTGCTTGGAACCTGGTTCAGAATATAGCATGCCGTTTGTAAAGCATATCCCCAAAATGATAATGGCAGCGTTGAATAACTCATCATGGATCGTACCATATCCAACAATGTCCTGTTTCTCCTTTCGGCTACACCATTCTGTTGTGGAGTACCAGGTGCAGTCAACTGGGATAATATCCCGTTCTCTATAAGAGGTCCTAGAAATTCATCGGAGAGGTATTCGCCACCTCAATCAGATCAAAGTGTCTTTATGGATTTATCCAATTGCTTTTCCACTTCCGCACGATACTCTTTGAACTTGTCAAAGGTTTCACTCTTGCGGTGCATCAGATACACATATCCATACCTCGAGTAATCATCTATAAAAGAGACACAATACTCGAACCTCCTCATGCTATGACGTTCATGGGGCCACATATGTCAGTATGCATAATTTCTAAGAGCTCCTGAGCCCTTGTACCCTTAGCTCCAAAAGACCTCTTAGTCATCTTACCCTCTAGACAAGACTCACATTGGGGAAGACGTACATCCTCCAGAGATTCCAGAGGACCGTCTTTCACTAATCTTTGAATCCTATCCTGATTAATATGATCAAGTGTTAAATGCCAAAGATATGCCTTGTTAGAGTGAGAAACTTTCAACCTTTTAGAGTTATCAATTAATTCAGTGTCA